>CM039124.1:60887242-61487242 GCA_022036555.1 Microstegium vimineum
GGGTCCTCCTTCATCTCCATCCCTTGCAGACGGCGACCGTGAGTTGCAATCCCTTGGCTTTTCTAATCAGGTGCCTACTATCACCCGTCTGCATTATTAGTTTATAAGAAACTACTGATAAAATAATGAGTTTTCTAAGTCACTAAGATAAGAAATACTCCCTCCGTTCCAGTGTATAAGTCATAACCGTTTTTGGTTCAAAGACTAAGAAACATATTTAATTCTTTAAAAAGAACACGTCTTATATTATGAGACATCAATAAAAAATAATTACATCTTATATTGAGTTCCAGTGTATAAGACATAACCGTTTTTTTTTTCAAAGACTAAGGAACATATTTAATTCTTTAAAAAGAACACGTCTATATATTATGAGACATGAGTAAAAAATAATTACACCTTATATTTGGGCGAAGAGGGTATAAAGCATATGCCAAAAGCCCGTGAGATGTTGAGGCAACCTTGATTCCAAATGGGACCCGCACGTGTATTTCCAAAGCGTCTCTGATTGATTTGGTGGAACAATAAGTCATTAGAGAGAATTTTTAAAAACTAAAAAAAACGAGATTGAAAATGGCTCCTTCCATGAAATCTTTGAAAAAAAATTACCCCCATGCACTGAAAATGTTCTTTAGCTCAGGAGACAATCCTAAGCACAGTGTAGCCACTGACATGCGGTTAAAACACTCTCCTTAGGCCTTGTTTGGATGCGCATATATTTTGCCTCAAACCATATGGATTGGAGTGGATTGAAGTATATATTAGTTCAAATACAGTCCAACACATGTGGTTTGAGGGAGATATATGTGCATCCAAACAAGCCCTTAGTGAATATCTTCCAAATTAGCACATTGAATCTACTCTTGCACTCCTATAAAAAAAAAACCCGCATATATCCGGTTGATTGAGGCGCATTCAGGTTTCCCCTGAGAAGAAAGTTTTCCAGGTACTTTATCTTTTATATTGTTTGGATAGCCACAATACTCAAATAATCGAAGAAGGTCTGAATATTAGCGCATATCGAGCTCCAGTAATAATCAAAGAAGGTCTGAATGTTTGTTTTTAAAAAGAAAGGTCTGAATGTTGGGCTGCCAGAGGAAAACATCCTTTGGGCTTTGGCAGCAATCCGGATCTCGCGTAGTCGCGTCAGTCATCGAACCCATCGTCTGGGCCTGGGCCGGGGCTCGGGCCCTTAACGTAGGGGATGTGCTACCGAACGAACGTTCTAAGATAGAACGAACGTTCGAACGAGCGGTCCAGCACCCCGTACAGCAGTGGTTCCCTTGACCCGCCAACACACAAAAATCACCACAGACACCGACGCTCGGAAAAGACGCACATCCCTCGCTCGGCCCCACCCACCGCCCCGTGTCCGCTGCCCCACGCATGTCCCCTGTTCCGCTGAACCGCCTCCGTGTTGCCCCCTGTTCCGCTGAACCGCGGATGCACCCCCCCCCCCCACAACAAACGCCAATGTAGATCCACCGTCAGTCAATCGCCCTCCCCTCCTGAAACAAACCGAAAACAAAAAATGAAAAGCTAGGGGAAAAGCACAAGACATTGAGTGCAAGTGAACCAAATGGTTGAATCAAATGAAACAAAACGAAAATCAAGATTAAAACAAACGAAATAACCCTACTGAAACAAACGAAAACCATGATGCAAAAGAATTACAAACATAAATTGAAACATACAAGATGGTGAGATTAAAACCCAAAATCGAATTAAAAAACAACATGGCCGTAAACAGTTTGAAACACAAAAAACAAACTGAAAATACGTGTGTTGCACAAACACATTGTTGAAATCGAAAAAACAAAAACAAAACAGTTGCAACGAATGAAACAATATTTTTAAGTCAAAGAAACAGCAAAAAAAAGATGATCTGAAACAACATGAGCGGCCAACTAAAACAACAAAAAATTCCCTAGAAAAAGAGATAAACAACAAGACACATACTGTTGAAACAATCCCTAAGAATTGGTTGAAACAAATGATAAAGCGTCTAAGAAACATCACCGGGAACCCCTCCCACAGAAAAAATCTTGTGAAACATCGCATCAAGAACTAATGAACCAAGCAAAAGGACGAAAAAGCAACAAAAATAATCTCTCTAGTGAAACATGGCATCAAGAACGAGCAGCCCCGATGGATACGGAGAAGAGAGAGGCAGCAACAGCTCGTCGGAGAGAGCAGGGCGCCGGTGCGCGCAGAGGACCCCCGGTGAAACAACAGGAGGATGGGGGCAGAGTGAAGAGAGAGGAGCAGAGCTACCTGGGCCAACCATCCTCTGCCGCCAGGACTCCGACGGAGCCCCTGGGTTCGGCGGTCGCGGTGCCAGAACTCCGAGTAAGCCCTTACCCCCCGCGGCGCCGGTGAAGACGCCGTCCAAGTCGCCCTGCCCTCTCGCGCGCTGTAGTCCTCCCACGCATCGGAGAACTCCAACCCCAACGTTCTGGGGACACCGCCTCCCACGCAGCCGACGTCGTCCAAGCCCGTCCTCAAGTCCCCGGCGGCCGCGTGCACCAGGTCCGCCACCACCGCGAAGCAGAAGCGCTCTGGGCCGGCGATCGCGCCCGCCGCGCCGCCACCGGAGCGGGAGCGGCGATTCCTCGTGGCGAAGAAGGGCGCGCGGTAAAGGCGCAACGTCGGGACCGTGGGAGGCGGCGGGGGCGGGGCGAGATCGACTTCGAGAAGGCCCGCGAGGCGCTGTGCGCGTCTCGGATCCGCGCGGATCGGGGGCGGGCGCCACCACGCCATCGCCCAGGCCGGAGTCCAGCGCCGCGAGCATCCGCAGAAGAGGAAGGTTAGGGATCTGCCGGAGAAGAGGAGGCTCGCGGGGAGGAGCTCAGCGAGCTTGCCGGTGTGGACGGTGTGGAGCTCGCCGGTGGGGAGGAGGGCGGCGCCGACAGGCGTGTGGTGAGTTTGTAGGTCGGGGTGAATGGTTGGGAGAGGATAAACACGGACGGCGGAACACACGAGAAACTGCAGTTTGAGCCGTCCAGTGGCGTGAGGCCCAGCAGCGTGGACCTCCGTCCGAAGGATCGGACGTACGGAGCATTGCGGTCCGACGGCATCTCTTAGTATTACCGTTAACGTAGAGACCATCCGACCCATCGACCCGTAACTGCAATTGCAGGAAACCCCTCGTGAGCACTGGCATTTCCGAACCAATCCTGCTTCGAGCTGGTTCGTGCTCCCTGTCCCTGGCTTGGCTTGGCTCCTCCTCCGACCACTGCCTGCCTCCGCCTCGTGCCGCCTAGTCGCACTCGCCCACCGCGCGAGATCCACCTCCCTCCGCGCCCGCCTCCCGGCACTCCGGCGCGGCCGCGTGAGCCCTGCCCTAGGGAGGGGCTGGGGACTGGCTTACCCGCAGATGCGTCCCTTCCTGGCCCTCGCCGCCGCGTGCGCCCTCCTCGTGGCCGCCGGCGCCGCGGCGGCGACGGAGGAGGCGAAGAACTCCACCAACAAGTTCCGGCAGCGCGAGGCCAGCGATGACATGCTCGCCTACCCCCACCTGTGAGCACCGCGCGCTTCTCCCCAAATCCGCCCCCCCCCCCCCCCCCCCCCCCCCCCCCCCCCCCCTCCGCGGTCTGCTCTAGATTTGGCGTAGCTGCTGGATCCTTGGAGGCTTGCAGCGATCGGATGGTCCCTGTGGGTTCTCGTGCGTTCGTTGCCGCTGATGAGATTAACGAGCTTTTGGGTGCTAACATGCTAGCGTGCCGCTGGTGTTGATTTAGGCGTTGGATTTGTCTAGTGATCACCTCTTTGTTCGTTGATCGTTGAGTGCCGCAGCCTCAGTTTCGCATTTGGTTTCTTGAGGATCGGGGTTTAAGCACCACGTGATATAGTGAACTTGAAAATGAAAGTGAGCAACTGTTGTTTGGTTTGAGCATTATGGTCGCTTTTGAATAGCTTGAAATTGCTGCTACTTCTGTTCATATTCCAAAAGAGATAGCAACTACTGTGGTCTTCCAATCCCGTCCGTAATCTAGTATCGACACAGGATTTAGAAAGTAGAGATGCCATAGTGAAACATCTTTTTATGTATGTAAGGCTCACACTATGATTGACCGCAGCCTAGTGAGAGCTGAATTGTTTGAAGTAAGTGCGGGTAATCTGAGTATCACTTGACTTTTTTGGATTGATCATGTCTGAACCTGTGGCATTGTAGTAGTATGTTCTCGTACAGGTCATCTCAGCGATTTTACTATTAGTGCTGGCAGAGATTTACCTGCATTTTATTGATACTTGCTGCATGGCACATAGAAATCTGATCAAAGCCAAATAATGAGCAAACTATGTACTCCCTCCATTCCAAATTGTAATTGGTTCTGGATTTTCTAGATATACATATCTTTTACTTTGTATCTAGTCATAATGTTTATCTAAGTATGTTGCTAAAGCTATGCACCTAGAAAAGCTAGAATGACTTACAATTTGGAATGAAGGGAGTAGTTGTTTGATGCAAGGCCTATTCCTTTTCTTTGGTTCATATGTCATAGGAATTAGACCTTCTATGCATTCAATTAATTTCAGCTAAGTTAACATCTGCAAACTCGTCAATAAATTTTTGACACATTACTAAGTATTATCTCAATCGAAACCATGCCTTTAAAGTTAGTTAAGTAATAGTGGTCGTCTACATGAATTGCTTAACACACCCAATAAGTTTATCTATACATTGTCTTATAGAGATGAAGATGCTTTATTGCAAACCAAATGTCCAAAGCATGTGGAGCTGAGATGGCAGACTGAAGTTAGTTCCAGCATTTATGCAACTCCTTTGGTCGCTGATATCAACAGGTATTTGCTACTTAATTTGGCGTCTGACTTTAGCATTTCAACAATTCTGGTTATGTGTGTCAGAGATCTTTCTCTCTATCTTCTGCTGTTTCTGAACGCGTTAATCATTTTATGTTCGCTCATGTGAGGATATTGTGTTGTGCATGAAACAATGTCAACTTCACAACAAGCATTCTGTAATTATTAGTGTTTTATGCAAAATTGAATGAGTACAGCATTGCCATTACCAACACTAGACCATATTGTTTCTTGTATTTATATATGCAGTTTTCACAAAGTTGATTTTCAAAAGGTCAAACACATATGTTTCCGTTCTTCCTATTGGTATTTTAATGAACTTTCCTGCATAAGATTTCATAATAGACACACTGTTAATGAACCTTTTTCTGTTGTGTAGTGATGGAAAATTGGAAGTAGTGGTGCCATCATTTGTTCATTACTTAGAGGTTCTTGAAGGCACTGATGGAGACAAAGTGCCAGGTGTTGTTTCATTGCCATTTTACATTCTTAGTTCTTCCTTACAGATTCTGAAAAGAAGTCTCGTCTGTGCCTAATTATTGTCTGTGATGTCGTAATACCCTTTTAGCTCCTGAAAGAGTTTTGAGAAAAATTCTCCTAAACTTTTAAGACATGCTAAAATAAATAGGTTTGGTTATTATTTGTTACACACTTTTCAGGATGGCCTGCATTTCATCAGTCAAATGTTCATTCAAGCCCTCTTCTCTATGACATTGACAAGGATGGTGTACGGGAAATAGCTTTGGCTACTTACAACGGTGTTGTAAATTTCTTTAGGTCAGGAACTCAATGACAGACAGTTTTACGTCTCCCTGTTACATCCAGTGCTAATTATTTGTTTATTATGTAGGGTGTCAGGTTATATGATGATGGACAAGCTTGAGGTACCTCGTAGAAAAGTACGTAAAGATTGGTATGTTGGGCTAGATCCAGATCCAGTTGACCGCTCCCATCCAGATGTTCATGACAGTTCAATCGCCAAAGGGCTACTTCTAAGGACACTCCCCGTAATAGATCAGAATAAATCAGGTATCCAAGAATCTTCTATAGGAATGCAATCTTGTATGTTACTTTATGGATAGGAATCTCATGATAAAGCTTAACTTGCTATCAATTAGCAGAACTCCTGATGTCATCAACTTGATTTAAAAAAAAAAAAGAATTGCATGCATGATGCGCCAGGACCAACTATACTAACTGCTTTGGATATGGACCTTCTATGCATTTCGTTTTTGTAGAATATGCATTATCTGTTTTGTTGTTATTTATGTATGCTTATGATTGTAGGAAGTATGGAGGGGGGTGGGGCCCTGAAAAATACATCCGAACAACACTCAGTTGAAACAAAACTTAATTCTACCCAACCGCAAGAGAATGTGCAGTTGCCGAATAATGTAAATGACACTCATTCTGGGAGCATCTCTAGTGTTACTACTGAAGCAGAGAATACATCACAATCACATACTCAGAGACGCTTGCTTCAAACAGCTGACAAAAGTGACGAGCAAACAGAGAGCTCAAAAACTCATGAAAGTGATTCGGGAGCAAAAGTAGCAGCCACTGTTGAAAATAATGAGGCTCTAGATGAAGATGCAGATGCATCATTTGACTTGTTTCGGGATCCAGAAGATCTACCTGATGAGTACAATTATGATTATGATGACTATGTTGATGATCGCATGTGGGGAGATGAGGACTGGAAAGAACAAGAACATGAGAAAGCGGAAGATTACGTGAGCATAGATGCCCACATCTTGTCCTCCCCAGTAAGTGATGCTTTAGTTCCTTTTGCTTATGTTTTTTTCTATGCATCTCATAACATCTTGTCCACCCCAGTAAGTGATGCTTTAATTCCTTTTGCTTATGTTTTTTTCTATCCATCTTATAAATAAGCTTGAGTTTTATCAACATTCTTGCTACAGGTAATCGCAGATATTGACAAAGATGGTGTACAAGAAATGGTGATTGCTGTATCATACTTCTTTGATCATGAGTAAGGCTTCTCTTTTTGCTACAAAACACATCCTGTTCAAGTTACTCATGATTTCTTAATAATGTCTTCAAATTGATTAAAATTTGGTTTACATACATAACAGAATTTTAAATTTAGGTTTAACAGTTTGCACTGTTCGCCTACACAGTCGTGTAGCCCGTTTACACACTGTTTAAACACTACACAGTGGTACACCGTTTCCGTTTAATCGGCCGTTTTGACCGTTTAAACAACCGTTTTTTCCCGAATAATGGCTAAACGGAAGGTGACCAACTGTTTACCGTTTAGCGTTTAGGATAACACTGACAGTTTGTCTATTAACGTGAATTTGAACTTAAGTGACATCGAAAATGGAAAAAAAGAAACATATGTGCAACTTGTGTCCCAAGAATAAAATCACAAAACTTTATTTCTATATCATCATGTGTAGGTCTTATTCAGATTGAACCTTGGCTTCCCTGGTTCTTTTGATAAACTTTGTCACCAAATTTTGTACTTTCCTTTCACAAAACTGGCAGGCACAGATTTTTGTTGTCATAAAAAATGTGCCAAAACGGGTGTTAGTCGTGAACTCAATGTATTATCTTCGGTGCCAATGCTAGGTGTTTGTTAGTCTTGCTTTAATGATTGATAAAAACTCTCACTTGAGAATTTTTGGTTTGTGTTTGCTTGATTTGCAGATATTATCGTGATTCAAATCATGCAAAAGAACTGGAAGGAATTGACATTGGAAAATATGTCGCAAGCAGTATAGTTGTCTTTAACCTTGACACTCGTCAAGTTAAATGGACTTTAGAGCTTGATTTGAGCACAGATACTGTAAATTTCCGTGCGCATGTATTTTCCTCTCCAACTGTGGTTGATTTGGATGGTGATGGATATTTGGACATCCTTATTGGAACTGCCTATGGCTTGTTTTATGTTATTGATCATCGTGGTAAGTCTGTAGTATTTTAATATATTAATTAAGGATTGTATCCAAAGGAAGCTTTGTTCTCAGCTAGTTTTCCCTATATTTTCTACAAATCAAGTTTCTAAATAGTACTCCCTCCGCTCCAAATTATAAGACGTTTTGGCTTTTCTAGATAATTGCTTTTATTATGTATCTATACATAGGGAATATCTAAGTGATAGCAAAAACTATGTATTTAGAAAAGCCAAACATCTTATAATTTGGAATGGAGGGAGTAACTTTCATTACTAGAATAGTGGTATTTATTGATGTAGTTACAAATAGTGGGATAATAACTAATAATCCACCCTGGTGAAGGGTAGAGCACACCAGTTCACTAGTTTGTATTGCATTCCTGACTAAGGAACCACCTTGAAAGAAAAATATGATTTATTCCCTGGCTAGAGAAATTATTGGTCTATATTGAATCAATCTTTGTTAGCCCGTCTATGAGAAAAATTGCATTGGTTCATTGAATTTGGGTGGGCGGGGGGGGGGGGGGGGGGGGGGGGGGGGGGGGGGGGGGGGGGGGGGGGGGGGGGGGGGGTCATTGCTGCGGACATCAATGATGATGGCAAAATTGAGATGTTACCACGATTCCCATGGAAATGTAGCAGCATGGACTGCTGAGGGAGAAGAAATCTGGGAAGTGCATCTAAAGAGTCTGATTCCACAGGCAAGTTTATGTATTTCTTTTGTATAAGATGTTGATTGATTTTCGTTACTCGTTATTTATCTGTTTGGCAAGGGACTACACATATTGTGGTTATCGTACACTGCAAGTGATGCATTGCTGAAGGTGCATTCTTAGTTTAGCTCAAAGCAATACATACATCCAAAATCTTGCTTAGATTGTTTACTTAAGATTCTCCCATTTCGTTTTTAAACTTATGCTATGGCCATGTTTTTGGGGGAGCTTTTGCTTCCCCAGGAAGCTCCAAAAGCCAGAAGCTGCCCCCAAATGGGGTCAGCACTATTTTCACTGACTGAGTTTCAGGCCAAAAGAAGATCATATATACTTTCACCCCCACCATTTCATTTACTTTTTATTTCTTTTGTTATTACTTGGCTACAATTTTTATAATGCAGTCTGATTATTATCATATGATGACAAGACCTACTGTTGGTGATGTCAATGGAGATGGCCACACTGATGTTGTGGTCCCAACTGTGTCAGAAACATCTATGTTCTCAGTGGAAAGGATGGCTCAAAAATCCAACCTTTCCCATATAGAACACATGGAAGAATCATGAGTCCTGTTTAACTGCTTGACATGAGTAAACATGGAGAAAATGCAAAAGGGCTAACTCTTGCTACAACATCCTTTGATGGTTATTTATATCTGATTGAGGGATCAAGTGCTGTGCTGATGTTGTTGACATTGGAGAGACCCGTATGCCATATCTTCTTTGCATTGCTAGAAGTTTGATATCATTGATGGGATTGGGTACTGCATTTCAATAAAGTCGGCTGATTGTTTGCACTTTGACTGGCAGGTACACGATGGTTTTGGCTGACAATGTGGATGGTGGAGATGACCTTGATCTTATTGTCACCACTATGAATGGCAACGTTTTTCTGCTTTTCCACGCAGTCACCACACCATCCACTTAAGGGTAGGCAATCTCTTTCTGTAGGTCTTCATTTACTTTACAGTATTTGATTGATCACGGATAGAGCATTGGTCTCTCTGTTAACCCTTTGCAACCTATGCTTGAACTTTGTTTGAACTTCAGAATCATATATCTCATTTAAGATTTTCATGCTTTCGAATTTTGGATGTTTGATATATAAAAACACTTGGTTAGCATGATAGAGAGATTTTCCCATTCTATCTTCTTTTCCTCAACCAAACTTGTCATTCTAATTTGATGGCAGGAATGGAGGTCATCAAACCAAGGAAGGAATAATGCTGCATATCAGTACAACCGTGAAGGTATTTATGTTAAGCAGGTTCCAGGACCTTCCGTGACGAAGAGGGCAAGCATTTCTGGGTAGAGTTTGAAATCGTTGACAAGTACAGGGTGCCCTATGGGAATCAAGCTCCTTACAACGTGACGGTATATTCTCAGACCAGAGTCTCACGTGAGGAATGAGCTAAAAATATGTACAGTAACTTCAACTAACTTCGTTTTATGGTTAAATTTCGGGTAACTTTACTCGTTCCAGGGAATTATCAAGGAGATAGGCGCATTGTGGTCAAGGGTGTGTATCATCAACCAGGAAGCAACGAATGATGCTTCCCACTGTTCCTGTTAGAACTACTGGAACTGTGGTCGTGGAGATGGTTGATAAAAATGGACTGTATTCTCGGATGAGTTCTCACTCACCTTCCACATGCATTACTATAAGCTGCTGAAATGGCTTCTGCTACTGCCAATGCTTGGAATGTTTGGTGTTCTCGTCATTTTGCGCCCCCAAGAAGGGCACCACTGCCATCGTTTTCACGGAATATTGACTAGTGACATGTGGTGAAATGCCGGCGACCCATTGAAGCTGAAAAGCAACTTAGAGATCCCCAACATTTTCACAGAATGTTGAGTAGTGCTTCACATGGTGAAATGCCGGGGGAGGGCCGTTGAAGCAGATAAAGTGACTTAAGTTAGAGTTCCCAACATCTCCATGACTTAAATGTCTTGTTCACACTGTAATATACTGGGGATTTTAATCTGCATAGAAAACATGCAATGTTTTGCTCCCATCATTTAACCAGTTCAAGGATTATAGATTTAGTTTTTCAATAGACCCATTTAGTTCTGCCAGAAGAATTTGTACACACCTTCATCCATTTTCAAACTGGTATGCATTATATTGGCTCACCCGACGAACAAACATCATATTGTCACAGACTGAGCTTCGACTAGCCTAGGGAAAAAGTACTATTGTTGCCTTGGTCTGTTGATGTTGATCTAAACGTCATTTCAGTGTTTGCGCTATACTTTTGTCCCAGTTTTGTCAGGTTAACAGGTTAGGATTTGAGTTGTGCTATTCACAGCGTGGGTACTATCTCATATTGCAAAGTGTTTGTAATGTATTGATGTATCCAGGTTTCATATAATATAATTCTTTTTTTGTCGTAAAAAAATGTTTTGTCAGAATGCAGCGTGATGTCTGAGACTGCAAGACACTTGGGTTGTACTCCTATATATGTATTGTTGCAATAACTACACAGCAGTTGTATTAGCTTTAGTTCATGTATATTCCCTGGCACCATGAAAAACTGTCATTGCATGTACATACTCCAAACGCATGAGAAATCTATAGTGAGAGCATTTTTTTTTTGTTTTTATATGATCAGTTCCCCATTTGCCACAGTTCAGGGGAAAAAAACCACCACTTACGGCTAGTTACACTTCTTTTTTTAGAAATATAAAGGCTAGTTAGACTTCCATACCAATCAATCCAAAGCACGCACCATCTCATCCGACTGTAGCCTCTGAATGTTCTACTACAAACTAATAAAGCTACCTGACGACCCACTCGTCGCTTCGTTCCTCCACGACGGCGGCGCAGCGCGGCTCCTCCTGGCGTGGTAGTCCTCTCCGGATCGCCCACAGCAGCTCGCTGCACCGCCGCATCGACGGCCGGTCACCCCTGGCCGTCGCGACGCACTGCGCTGCCAGCGCCAGCATCCTCTCGACGGCGGCCACCGACGCCGGGCTCCGCCGCATCCTGGGGCCATGGCCACCACGGCTTCCCCTGCCCTGCACCTCTGCAACGCCTGCATCATGCATGGCTGTGAGCATCGCAGCTCTGCACATAGATGCAATGCAATCCTCGGATCGTTTCTTCTTTTCTTACCCATTTGGTCGTGAGCCGGCCTCGCCCGCGGGTGCGCTCGATGGGCGGCCGGCCGGTGACGGCTCGACGAGGGGGACGCCGAACGTACACGTCGCTCTTTTCGGTCAGCCCGGTACTGCCAGGTACCCCGGGTCCACGAACCCGCGGCGCCCTTCGCCGGCGTGCATCCGAGCCTGACCCTGAGGCCCGAGCCCGAGGCCGCCGTCCCGGCAAGCCCAAAGCCGGGCCCTCGCCCGTCAGCGCTCGGTCAGCAGCACGCACGACACCGGATGCCTCCATGATACCGATGCCTGCAAATCATCATGATACCTTTTGAGTTTCCAGACAATCAGAACAGTCCCATTTTCTTGTTCTAGCATAGCAAAGTAGCATACCATTCTACTCTATTTGATCTGAAGAACAATACTGAATCACAGCACAGTTTGATCTAAGAACATATACAATCGGCTTCGTACCTTTTTGTACTCGGCAGGTAGGTGATGCCCTGACAACGTCGATCGCGATGTTGAGCCGTTGCGCGAGTTCTAAAACCATTTCCACAGGATTCGCAGGTTTTTTTTGCACCGAAAAATGGATCAGTATCCTATTCTATCCTCCTAGAGTGACAAATACTAGTTCAATCAGATTTCATGATTTTTTTTATTTTTTTTTTTTGTTTGTTTAGAAACCGAAACTTTTGTTCTGGCCTCTGTACAAGCACTTGACAAATAATTGTTACGGTTCCAGCGTCTAGTAAGAAAAGGCAACAAGGAATATGGATGCAGATTCTATGATACTAGGACTATAGAAAAAATAGTTGGTATTAATTAAAACATGGTCTACTGGCAACTGCAAAGGATGATGATGAAAAACTAGCACAATCAACAGATGATCCATAGCAACACTGCATACCATCCAAATTTCCCTACAAGGAACCATTCCTGACATACTCGACTACGACGAGAGACTGTCAGCTATCGCTCGAAGAATCCAAAGAGCCTCGCCAGATTCCTATGCTCAATCTTCTCAAGAGTCTCAAGCTCCCTCCAGATTCAGCTGTCAGATTCTGACCGTTCAACTGAGGCAACAGAGAGCTAATTAGTACTTACTGATATTACTTCAATTCACCTGCAATCCGAAACATGGATAATCTTTGGGTTTTCCTGACCTTCCTGACACATTTGACGGCAATCTGAGACCCATCCCTGAGCTTTCCTCTGTACATGTGCTGAGCGTCCCTGCTTTATCATGTTCTTTTCACTGAAGTTTGATGTTGCCTTGGACACGTCAGCAACGGTGAGATCCCTACCTTCTTGCCATGATCCTGCTGCAGTGCACTCAAAATTTAACAGAGCTTCCACACGCTCAGATTTCGTAATTCGAAATTTTAATGCTTTTTTGCTTGGTGCTAATTTAAGGAGAGAACTTCGCTTCATATTCCTCCATCCATGATAGGATAGGATTCCACAGGATTGATATGAAGCTACTGCTAACAGAAGAAAAAGGGGAAAGAGGAAACAACTGCAGCGATACCTGAATCTATGGAGACATGGCACCGGAGCGCCTGCTCTTTTTCTCCTCCTCCTCGGCCTCTGCCTCGGTTGTGACCTGCCTCCGCGGCACGAAGCATCCGGTGAAGACGCCGGCGACCCGCTGCGCCGCCGCACGAAGGAGCCGCTCCTGCTGACCTGGGAGGAGCGGGCGCTGTACGACGAGAGCTGCCGGCCGTAGCCGTAGGCGTCAGGGAGGAGGCTGCCCGGCCATGGTGGCTGTGCCTGCGAACTCGGCGCCCGAAAGCTCGGCGCTTTTAACTGCTGCTGCTGGACTGCCTCCTTGATGTTGCTGGCCATGATGCCATGGGGGGAGGCAGCTCTCATCTGGTGCGGTGGTGCTCAATCTCCGGCGCTGCGAGGGCGGGCGTTGATATGGACCGACGACTCGATGCTGTTCAACGGAACGGGGCGTGGTTGCTGTTGCCGTGTCCGGCCGCTGGGTCAACGGGGCCCGCATGCCGAAGATGCCTGGCCTGCAAATTATTGCTGATTCTTTCCTGGTCCATTTCCTGAGAGCAGCACCAATGGTTTCTTGACCAGGTACGAAACTGACCGTTAATTTACTAGTTTACTACTCTAATCATACAAAAAATTGTATTGGTGTGAACACTTGTGGAATGATACCATGTGAGCCAAGCCATTTTTTAGGGAATGGAAAACGTTCTCTCTGAAATGGAACAAAAATTGAAATCAGTCAGGCAGAAAAACGTCCTGCGCTGGCACGGTTTGGTTGGAACGGACTAGCTTAGCAATCAGACTTGGTCAGATTAGTACAAATCTCTATTGCAGTTTATATATTTTTGTATATGGCTGTGTTTAGTTTCATCAAAACCCCCAAACTTTGGCACTATGAAAAAGAAGATTCTTCGTCACATCAAACTTGCGGTACATGCATGGAGTACTAAATGTAGACGAAATAAAAAATTAATTAACACGGTTTGCTTTAACTTTGTGAAAAAGAACTTTTTAAACCTAATTAGTCCATGATTGGACAATAATTTTTCAAATACAAATGAAAAGTGTTACATATGATTTTTTTCAGCAACTTTTCAGCATCTAAACACAGCCTATATAACTTTATTATCCTGTATGTACTGCAATCAAGTTTTCAGATATACGGAGTATATGACAATTGACAAAGGAGTGTACTTTTCTTGTCCAATTCAACGGACTCGTCACCAAAATTTGTGAGTGGCGAAAGCGAAACAGCAAGGGTGACACAAAGAATGCGGAACTTTTGTTTAGCTCTCGACATTACGTATTCAAATTTTGAGATTGTTATAGTATTAAAATTAATTGTACAGTACTAGTAATACAGAAGCAATCAAGGCCGTCAGATGGAGATGGAGGAAGATCTGTGCGTACTCTCTCTCGGCCAATCCCGGCGGGGGATCTGTGCGGGTGTGGCACTACCACGTGCACTTTCCCTCGCATCGCGGCCGTCCATTTGCCCCGGGCCCGGCTGACTGCAAAGCGACCCCACATGCAGCTATCCCGGAACCGGAAGGTTACGTTACACCAAGCGCCACCACCCACGGGCGGGCCCACCGAGCAGCGCCGCGTCTCTCTAACGTTCAAATATTCAAACGTGAAGCGGATCGGATGGGAGGAGGAGGCGGCTAGATGAGAAAGGCACTAAAGGAAAGGGGAAACGCGAGAGGAGGAGTTGGAGGCGGCGGCTCGGCCATGGATTTCCAGTCCCTCTCGCGGCGAGAGCTCCAGGCGCTCTGCAAGGGCAATGGCATCCGCGCGAACATGTCCAACGCGGCCATGGCGGAAGCGCTTCAGTGCCGCCTCCCTTCGGTGAGCACATCCTCGGTTCCCTTCCTCCTCGCGGCGAATTGAATCTCTGCGGGATCTGTTCTCATGCGTGTTCGTGAGGCGTTTGGTGGGGCAACTGGGGTGGGGACGTCGATTTGATGCGCGTGGCGGTTGTTTGCTGTGTTGATTAGGTGGACGGGACCGACGAGATCGGGAGACGGCACCGCCGCCGCCGCCGATCTCGGCGATGAAGGAGGTGGCTATCATCGAGGAGCAGACGCGCGGTCTCGGCTCCCCCGCGGCAGCCGTGCGCGGGCCAAAACAAGGATAGTCGCAGCGGGTGATACGGAAGAGGATGTGCCAGACCAAGCCGCCTTAACCTTACAAGGATCGCAGAGGACGGCGGCACCGGAAGAGGTGATCGAGAGGAGCAGGAGCACGGGTGCCCGCTCCCTCGCGGTGGCCGTGCACGGGGAAGACAAGGAAGGCTGCGGCACGTAAGACGGAGGAGGGGGTGGTGCCGGCCACACACGCCTTGCCGGAGAGAACAAGAGGACGGTGGCTGGGGAGGCTGCTGCGGCACCTGTGGATGCGGAAGAGGTGGCCGTAAGGATGAGGACGAGAAGGTTGGAGAGATCCAAGGTGAAGATCGCGCTGGATCAGAAAGAGGACGACGTACAAGCGGCTGCCCGGAAGGAGCAGAAAGGTTAATTTGGCTAATTCCTGTAATGATTGATTTCTGTGCTGATTTCCTGTAATTTTCCAGTAAAGAGTCCCTTTGTTTACCACAATTTGAAAGGTTAATTTGGCTAATGTTGGCCAACAGTCCCTTGTAGCTAATTTGTGAATATCTTCCAATGCGACCATTGTGTCTACAGTAGTTTCAGATAAGAGTTGTGACGATTCTGAAGAGCATGTAGTAGTCATTGTGGTGGAGGAAGAGGTCACAAAGCCACAGGAAGGTCAAAACGTGACGAGGATAGCCGCGCCATACAAGACACATGAAGATTTGCAGCAGGATCAAAGGCGGTGGAGGAGGTGCCACGGCAAAGAAAAGGACGAGAAGGTCCACAAGATCTAAGGTTACAGCGGCAGCAAGGAAGGGGCAGAAAGGTGAGGACAAGTTGATTAACTCGAACTGTTTAGTTCTGATTTTGATACCGAATTATTAGTAGTATGCTGTAATTTGAAATTGTAGACTTGGTATTGTTCGTGAAGCTATCTATAATTTCTGAATGTGCAGCTGATTCTTCTGACACAACCGTTGGGCCTGAAGTTGTTCCTAAAGATGATAAAGTTGTTCCCAAGGTGGGAGCCACAAAACCACAGGAAGGCAAGAATGTGACAAGGAGGGCCACAGTGTATAAAGGCACAGGAGGAGGTGCAGACAGGCCAGGTGACAGCGGCACCAGAGCTATGGCAGCTGTGGAGGCAGAAGAAGTGGTCACAGCAAAGAAGAGGAGGAGGAGGTCAGCAAAATCCAAGGCGAGGGTGGCAGCACAGAAGGGTCAGAAAGGTGAGTTCAGGTTCTTGCTTCTCCTGGTTAATTAACTCGTATATTTTTTTAATACAATTTTTAATGCTGGTTTTTGTATTCCTTCGTTTACTGTTATCGAATTGTAGATTTCCTGGGACAATGATGATGATTGTTTCTGAATGTGCAGCTGATTCTTATGATGCAGTCAACGGACCTACAGTAAGTGATGATCCTAAGGAAGAGCAAGTGGTTGAGGTGGTGGAGGAAGGGCCAACAAAGCCCCATGACGGTGAGATGCCTCACCGGTCCACACAGTCACTAAATCCATAGATTTGCTCTTTGCTTTTTTTTATCTCTCCTAACTTTGTGGTTTTCTGAACTGTGTGCTTTTGTGAATCTTTGTAGTATCAACTAACTGTATATCTTAATGCATCTTTGCCATAAACCACAGAAGAACGAGAGCAAATCAGTAATGTTCGGCCGTTTGCTTCCTTGCCAAAACTGGAGGATTCACCAATCCTTGGCGTTGTGTCCAAGCCTGATGCAGCAGATGCTTCTGACAAGGCAGCGGTTGCAGATGTGGAGGGTATCAAGGAAGATAACCTCACCAGTGAAAGTGAGGTTGATCTGTCCAATCTTCTTGTCAACACACTTGACAGATTTGCAAAGCCTATGTATGAGCCCACAGACCAAGATGAGAAGAAAGAAAGTGAGTGTTGGTGGATGCTTCTATAGTTTACAAGAGCTGTAGGACACCAGGCCCAGTCAGGAACTGCCAAAAACTATCAAACTATGTGAGATCCTGTAATGTAGTGCATCAAAAACTCTAGAATCGGGATTAGAAGATGGTGGATGGATTTAACGAATCTAGTAGCAAAGAAAGGAAGACAAAGAGTTTGAGAGTGTAAACAAATGGTTTATACTGGAGCATGAGGCAGATATATATAAGGCCACTGTGGACACCACCCTCCCGTATGGTTTACGGATATTATTGATATCTACATGCTGATCCGTTTTCTGAAGCACACTTTTATTTGCTCATACAAACATGCACATGTAAATGACTTCTCTTTCATGAGGTCTGCCATTGTTTTGAATGAAATGGACAGTTTGCCTAGCCAATTAAAAGTAAAATTTTCTTGAAGTTTTCTAGGCTACTGAAATGACTTTTTACTATTGAGCATCCCGTGGTTACGTTGAATAGATACAGGCACCCACATTGATAATCTGGTACATTGAATTTGAAGCCATGTTGATATATACTGCCAACTACATTGATATTTTAGCTCTAATAGTATTCTAAATCGGGGTCATGCGGGCGCCAACGAAGGCACAGGCAGTGGATGGCGGAGGGTGTGGCGTGGGGGCCGCGAGCTGACCGCCGCAGCTCAGAATCATTTGGCTTATCAGCTACCGAACAATGTTTTTCTCAAAAACAGCATCAGCCCGGCTTATCAGCCACCGAAACGGCTAAGTGAACAGGCCGTTGATTTGGCGTGGCAGGCGGCAGGCTGAGCGGGTCTGAGGGCGGCGAGCCAAGCTCACCGGCACGGGATGAGGAGGGGGAGCGGGCCGAGGTCCCAAGGTGGAGTTCGCGAGCAGGGACAAAAGGGAGAAGAAGAGGAGAAAATTAAAAAAGATCTTGACTTGTGGGCTCCATGTGTCATAGTCTCACCCCATTTGTCAATGTCCTCAAAAGTCAAAACGAACAAAGGATAGGGTCCTGTTTCCCTCAACCAAACAAACAAGAGATGGAATCGTCCCATCTCTACAAAAAAAAAATACACAAGATCGTCCTACTCCATCTTATCTTCCACCTAAACGCTTTATCTTGTGAGTTTTTGTCAAACAAATGTGTGCCAACGACAGCTTGAATTATTGTTTAGCTCAAAAGCATGAAATTCACTTGAATTGATTCAGCTAGTTTATGAAGTGGGCAAGTATCGCAGAACATGGAATTCACTTGATTTTTATATAATGGAATGTTTCTACTTGTGGAACACTATTTTGTGCAAGAGAGCTGGTCTTTTGTCTGATTAGTTATGTTTGTGTTGGATAGCATGAGCTATTGTAGCACTCTATTTTACTCTGGTATTAATACCATAGTGTATAGCAGAACTGTAGTGCTTCTTGGAATTGCTCAATGTCTAGCGAGACAAGAAATTACAAATTGTTAAGATGTTGCTTGTTATTTTGAGTTCCATCCCTCCATTCCAAATTATAAGGTGTTTTGGCTTTTCTAAATACATAGTTTTTGCTATGTATTTAGATATACACTATGTATATGAGTTGTTTGTGTATTGGATCATTGGATGGATACGGGTATCGGATACCCAGTGGCATCAGTGAGTTTTCCATAATGATATCTCTGTGCCAGCATACCACAGTCTGCCAATAGGCATGACAAATTATAAGAAAGCAACTCATCAAGGAACAGAGAGAAAAACATGAGATTTTCCAACAACCATCAAACTGCCTGAGCAAAATTTCGCTACCAGGATAACAATCCATAAATGGTGACCAACATATCTGGTAAACTCTCTGCATCTCTATACCATATCTTTTGTTCTCGATTTGCTATTAAGTGCTTCCATACAAAATGGCACGATGCAATGAACATATATGCTCTCTCGAGGAGAAAAAGAAGGTTAGACTAACTCATCAGCATATGTTTACTCCAGTGTCTACTCACTGGTAGCTGATTTAAAGCTCGATACCTAATAAAAATTCACTTTCAAGCGCTGCAAAAGTGATATTTTTCTATCCAACTCCACTGCATATAGCCCGAGATGCAATTGTCCAAGACTACCCCAGCTCCACTTGAACAAAAGAATGGACAATTGTCCAAAGCAATTAAGGTATTTCAGTTTTTTCCTACTTCCTCTTCCTCCGCAGCAAAATGTCAGCCGCATGTATGTCATTTCTCCTACTTCCGGGACCTGTCAAAGAAAGCTGAATGCAATTAGCACACTACAAAGAGAAAAGACATGTTCAACTCACAAGTGGAAGAGACATGTAACACAGAAAGAAAAATCACTATAAGAATCACACACATAACCAATCGATATGTACACAGACAGGATATACAAAACTTTCAAAGTCAATTGAGAGTATAAAAAAATGGATTACTCATCCCCTTTTAGAAGTATCAAAACGTAATTTGATGCGGGTTTAGCATCATAAGTAGAAAGCAATAACCAACCTCCATGTAGTTATAAACCCCTTTTCATTTTTCAGGGAAGTACAAACCCTTAGTTTGATTAAATATATATTACTAACAAGGACCTTTACTAGCTTCCAAAACGGTCGCTGATATTATTATAGTGCAGGTAGTGTCTCTGTTTGGAAATTTACAGATGTAACACAGCAATATCATTATGGAAAACCCAATGAACAAGGTTGACATACACCCAATAAATGACAGAAATTACTTGCTCTTTAGTCAGAAAATATTCTGTGAAAATGATAGCATATGATTGGTAGAACTATGTTGAACAAAGTAAAATAGTTTTCAAGGCATAAGTGATATTGCTACCTTCTGGAAGACGGTCCAGAGCCTTTACTCTTCTCTTCAGAGCGATGCACTTTGTTGTCATCATCTTGATTATTGCCTTCATCATCTATGGAGTTTGTAGCCTCTGTTCTATTCAGGCTGGCCATCCTTCTTGGAAAAAAAATGTTGTAGTAATACTTGGCCAAATCTTTTGTTCTCTCTGAGCTAAACTGCTTCAAGGCAACCTTCATGAAGTCTTTATCAGAACTCTTACTCTGAGGAATCAACTTCTCAATACAGCAAGTTTTTTCTTCTCTTCTGCAGTCCATAACCTCAGAACTCGCTCACCCATCTCACCGAACCCACAGTTTCTGAAAGCCTGCTCACCCAATTGATACTTGACCCTCTTCCAGGACTCCTTTACATGAACTTCTACGCAGGCCTCAGATCCAGGATGCGAACATTTACACTTGTCATCCACTGCTTTCCTTGTCTTCGGTGGCTCCACAATGCGTGGCAGCCTGACCACCGTTCCCATCCTTTGTAAGGTATCATTATCATTTCTGTAGTTAGCCTTACATTCCTCAGATGGGACATTATACTCAGGGATAGCAGCTTGACATGTGACAGGGTCTATGCCAATACATCTCCTCGTTGATTCAAGAAAAGTAGATAAGTGACTCAATTCACCAGCTATCCTTCCAGAACTCCTTGTGCCTTGTTTGTGACGTTTTTTCTGTTTCTGTCAGCATGCAGAAATGAATTAGACAATGACTTGAAAAAAACTTAAAACTGATAGATGAAAAATTGGAAGGCACCAAACAGTAATAACAACAAATATTTATCTAGACTGCCATTGGAAGCAGGATCAGAGATATATGTTTTTCATTGACAAAAAAAAAAATTCAGTCTTATGGCAAACAATTTTCCCACACATTTCTACTTACTATTACTAGTCAGGAGAACAGGGGTATTGAGACCCTTGATATATGACAATTTTAGCAAACCTAAGAACAAATCTACTCATGCATGACCAGGATATATGACAATTTAGCAAGCCTAAACCCAAACCTATGATACCTTATTTCCTGAAGCATGAACACAAATAAATTATTATGAACTAACATCTGAAAGGGGGATACACAAGCACTTGCACTTGTTAAATCATCTGATTTGACTAACATCGGACAGCGCAGGTCATGGCTCCTTGTATTTTCTCTTCGTCCATCTTACATAACCATCAGAGGACACATGAATGGCTGGACTAACGAGTCAGCTCGGCTCGTTAAGATAACGAGCCAGCTCGGCTCGGCTTGTTATCGTAACGAGCCAGAAAGCCAGCTCGGCTCGGCTCGTTAGTGAGCTCGAGCCAAGTGATAGAATAAAACATAAAGGAACAACGCCTTTCCCAAATCCTTTTCCTACATAATCAATGAAAATCTAGCCATAATAATAATATAATTAAGCAAAAAATATTCCTCCTATGACGCCACAGTAGACCTTTTACAAATTGCAATGTCGACAATGAGAGTGGTAAAATAAAAGTGACAATGCAATTTTCCAGCATATATACTAACTAGGCGTGTCATGTGACACAATCAGAAAATCTCAATCAAGGAAATAATGAAACAACAATAACTACACCATCAGAAATCCGAAACAAGGTAACAGTGAAAAAACATTAATGACAAGGCAGCAGCAGAACTTGATGATGATGGCAACAATTTAACGATATCTTTCACAAACACACAACTCCAGTCAATAATTTCATCCAATAAAACCACCATCCATCTCTCTTCAAAAGAAAAAACGCACCATCCATCAATATGACATAATCTTGACATGGGAACCATGACCAAGATGATTCCATCACAATAATGTGGAAATCAATAGCACCACTCTCCATTTCATCATCTTAAATAAACATGCTCAAGAGGCAGAATTAGTCATATCGAACAATAACAGAAATACTAACAAGAATAAAAGGACAAGAAATGAAAGATACAAACAATCTTGGCCCGTCCAACTAATAATTACGAGTACTATTCGGATTCGGACACAGAATCTGACACGAGAAATAAAAGATGCAGACGAACCAATTGTCATCCAGACAGCCGAGAATCTCGCTCTGAAGCAACGGTTTCAGGAAACGAGACGCATGGAGAGACAACACCGGATAATTCCGTGTCCTAACGAATACAGCAGCATGCAATGCTGGCTAGTGAAAGACGCCTAACGAAACTTTTTTCCCGAGCGGATCGGAACTAAGGCAAGCCTGAAAACACCGGCAATATTTGATCCATTTTGGAAGAAAACTAGACAAGAGCGCCGCGAAGATGGCGATCCTCGTGCACGCAAATCCCAAGAATTCGAACGCGTCGAGAGAAAACCCCGCTGGTCGGCTTGGAAAGAGCGGTCACCTTGGAGTACGGCGTGTCGGGGTCATCCGGGTTGAGCTCGGAGCGCACGTGCCGCACCACCAGGATCACCGCCCCCAGCGGCTCAAAGTCGACGTCGATGCCACGGTTGCGCCAGCGCACCGCCCACAGCTCCCCCGCGGCCACGCGCCGCGCCCACGCCACCGCGCCTTCCACGTCCACCTGCGCCGAGGACGACGACGCCGAGCTCCGCGTCGCGCGCCTGGGCGACGCGGACGCGGCCGCGGCCTCGGCGCCGCTCTTGCGCTTCCTGGGACGCTCCGGGGACCCCGGGGGCGAGCCGGAGCCGCCGGGAGGGACGTCGGACCCGACCATCCGGGGCGCCGCCTCCGCCGGCGAGGTGTTTGCTGGAATGCAGCGGCGCGGCGTGGTTTTGGAGAGGGCCTTTTGGCGCCCGGGTTGGTGTCCCGCTCTCTCTCTTTTTGGCTTGCCGTTGTCTTTGTAGGGGGGTGGAGTGGGTTTTTGTGAGGGAAGCCGCCTCTAGCGGTGGCTGCCGGCTGCGCTGCCTTCCTAAATCGGCAACCTCACCATGTGAACGCGTCTTTGGCATGAACATGAGTCATGATAAGTAACTCCACCCCCTTCCTAAGGGTTCTTCTTTGGTGGAAATGATCTGGCCCTTTATAATTTTGGTGGTGTTTGATTTCACATGAGTCTAGTTAGGGTGGAGAATTTGTCTAAAGTGATTAATAGGATGGTTGTTTATACCACTAATGATGATGATGTCGTCGCTTATTTGGATGGTTTCTAAAAATATGTAGGACAAGTTAACAAAACCACGGCAGCCAGGCGCCGATTTGGTCGGATTTCTAAGAATTTATAAGGCGGATTAATAAAACCACAACGGCCAACCATAGATGCTGGTCTGCGATTAATGAGCCAGTCACATTTTGGATACAACCAATACTATAGAGTCTGTAAAGTCGGTCATGTTTTTAATATATAGAGTCTGTAAAGTTGGTGTTCGATATAACATGGGTCTAGTTTTTTGGAGATTTTTTTTATAAAAGAGATAATAAAGAGATTATTTACCCAATAAATATACCTAGAGTGATTAATAGGATGGCTGCTTATACCATTGATGTTGTTGCTTGTTTGGTCGGATTTCTAGAAATTTACATGGCAGATTAACAAAATCACAACGATTTACTAAACACCGACAGTCAATTGTGGACGTTGGTCTATGGTCAATGAGTTGGTCATGTTTTGGATACTGCCAACGTTTTAAAGCCTATAAAGACAGTTACGTTTCTGATATAGTTAATGCTATAAAGCTTCTAGAGCCGATCACGTGACCGAGTGGTGTTCGATATCACATAAGTTTAGTCTTTCGGCAACTTTTTAATAAAAATAGATATGATAAAGAGATTAGTTGCCGAATAAATATACCTAGTGTTTTATAGGATGATGCTTATACCATTATGTCGCCACTTGGTTTGTTGGATTTCTAAGAATTTATTGAGCACATCAATAAAACCACAACATCCACCCATTAACTGGTCACATTTTAGACACAGTCAACAATGTAAAGCCAGTCATATTTTCAATATATTCAATGTTGTGAAGCTCGTCAAGGCGATCAATGAAATTAGGATACAGAAGCATTTAAAGTTGGTAGTTTAAAGTTAGATGGTATCAAAATACATTGTCGCTTAGTTGCTAAAATAAAAAAGTATTTCAGCGATAGACATGATTTAAGTTTTTATGATATTTTAATGGAAGAGACATGATAGAATTTACAAATAAATATATCTACCATAATTAATTGTAATGCCTAGATTGAACATGTATTATGGTGTCTCTTTCTCTTTTAAAAAACTATGTTAAGCAAATGAATAAATCACAACAAGTAGTTAGGGTTGTTGATCCATATCAAATGTAAAACTAGTTAGTTTTTTGTTTATGTGTATTTGAAGTAGACTGATAAAGTATATTGTTGTCGTGTGCTTGTTAAAATTTTGTTGAATTATAGAGGTTACCTTTTGCTAAGTTCAATATTATTGCCCTTAGTCAAGAGTTAGAAATCTCATAACAATCCTAAGTTCATGCTACTTAATATCAGACTTAAGTTGATAGTAGTAGTAGATGACATCTTAAGAGGGTAATCTTTTGTCACCTAAATTGTAACATACAACTACAAACTATTTAGACCACACATCAATAGCACAAGATAGCAAGCCATACAATGTTAATAATTGTTGCTAACTATTTAGACCACATATCAATAGCACTTTGCCAAAAGATGAGGATGGTTACGAATGGCTTAAAAGTGTATTGAAAACCTATATATTTAGCTTAAAGATGATGGCAATTACAAGTGACTTAAAGAATGTATTAAAAAGTTAAACATTTAGCCTGAAGACAAGGAAAGTTACACATGTCTTAAATAATGTACTGAAAAGTTATACATTTAGCCTAAAAACAAGGTTGGCTATGAATGAATGAAAGAATGCTTGATAAAAACTATATTCAAAGCTAAACTATTTAAAAATAGCTACACATTACTTCTTTTTCCTTTTATATTGTGTCACCATATTTGTAAAAAAAACACATGGAAAGTATACTCTTTATTAAGAGAAAATAACCTTTACCATGAAATCATCCTTCCTCAATATTATATGTTACAACTTCAATGACTTTATGTAAGCCAAAGCCTGTTGGTATGTGTAGATAATTCATTTGTAGCGGTTTTGGTGGTCCCAAGTTTTGCGTATAAAGGATCATTTTTGAGGGATGTGATTGTACAGTTGTACATAATATCAATGTTTTTGATATTAAAATTTTATTACTTATATGATGTAAAATTTGAGATTGCTTATGATAAGTACTTTCGTCCATTCTTTAGGGTTTTATGGTGAGACATTTACTAATTTTTTAGGTATTTGATATTAGATAAGTCAAAATGTCCAACATTCTTTTGATGGAAGATATATATATATATATATATATATATATATATATATATTGATCAATATGAAGGCTTATATTCTTATATATAACATCACTTGAATGATTAGATCTTGTAGCATTTCTCATCCTAATAATTTACAAGGTTGAACACATCTAGGCCCTATTTTCAAATTTGGGTTTTTTTATTGATGAATACAAGTGTTTGTGACTAACACATGGTTTCCTTAGCCTCGAGGATGCTCTAATGGATGGCAAGTGTGAAACAAAGGATATTTTCTAAGACTAAGAACTCTATAGAGTCAAGTGCAAGCTTGGTGATCATAGGGACTTGACATGGACTATATAGGGCTTTGTTTTTCCTTTGGTGGTACTACAATGGGGTCCAAGACATGCAAGTTAATGGGAGCTCAAGTTGAGATATGCATGCATTCTCACCAAGTAAGAACCTAATTGGCCTTAATGGATATGTACTAAGTCAAGGATCTTTGAACTAAATGAGATTAGACTTAAAACAATCTCAAAATATGTAGTGGAGAGTGCACTAGATGATTGGTCTTACCTAGGTCGATCATCATGTGGCACTATGCATAGTTAGTTTCAGATTTGGCCTTGATAACTAAACAATCACTATATGATCTGGTGGTTACTTCATGACACCCAAGTGAATCATCTAGTGAGACCCACCCTTCATAGTGTGTCAAGTGGCCAACTCACTAGTATGTGACGTATATTCCAGTGGTCACTTTGTGCTACCTAAGCGGATCATCCTATGAGACCTTGCCTTGATTGTGTTGTTCGTGTGTAATATTTGAACCGGTGGACACTTCATGAAGATAATCTAGTGACCTGCTATGTATCGAGTTGGCCAAGTCATTAGACTAATTGTATAATTTGGTGTTGACTTTGTGACACCTTGTAAATCATTCGTGAGATATATTCCCCCCCCCCCCCCCCGTCCATTGAAAAAATGGGTTGTATATGATCTCCATATGATCTAGTATGACTCTGTAACGCCCGATGGATCAACTGGAGATTTTAGATGTTGGCAAACTTTTCCAAAGGCTAGCATGATCTTCACACGCTATATATGTGCCTTTCCCTAACTCATTTGGAGCTACTCTTTCACTTTTTGACAAACTATTAGAGATGGAGTTCTATGAAGTGTGTGTGATACATCCAAGCTTAGATTACTAACTTGGGGAGTGTTCTTTTATGTGCATCATGTGTTCTTAGCTTTGATTTCGTCAAAGTGTCATTCAAGATAGTTACTCTTGGTGTTTACAAGAACCTAGATGGTTCGACAGAGAACTAGGTGACCTTCCTACTGGAGTTTCTTATTTGGAGGCTCCTAGTGGTGTTCACATTTTGAAGCTCGCCATTTCAATGTGGACAACAGGTATGCATGAATGAAGACTTGAAACTTCATGACTCAAGGAGCTAAATAGAGTTTTTGTGACTCTTTGGTGTTCCAACATGAAATAGGGGGTTTTGGCAACAATCAGATACTATGGAGAAAATCAGGTTGTAGATTTGTGTCTTCTATGTTATTGCATACTGTCTTGGGCTTATCTAGAGATGCGAGTGAGTTTGTCTGCACACCCGCAAGTAGGCTTAACCAAGCCTACTTGCGGGTTTGTGGACAAACCTGGATGCATCCCTAGGTTTATGTCTTGCTTCATTTTGTGTGCAAGTTCATTTATGTGATAAATACGATTGTATCTTAGAGTATGCTTAGTGACAGGTTTATTTTTGACACTTAAGAATCCTTCTCTTAGTGTGATCATTTTAGTCTTAGGTTCCTTGGTGCAAACAGGTGCATATTTGCATATGTTAAGATTATCGTTGTTTTAAGTTTTTGGAGCCCAATTCATACTCTCTCTTGCACCATTCGGTCCTTCCAAACGTACATTAGTAAACTCATGATGACAAATCGTACATGTCAATCTATAGTCAATGTTGTAAAACCAGTCACAATTTAGATACACAAGTATTTAAAATAAGTGTTGTCACAAAATACTTTTGCCTCATGCTTGTTGAAATGATGTGATACGGACTTTTATACGAAATTATTAAGTTTTTATGATCTATTGATGATAAGATCAGCGGATAAAAGTCTCCTATGTACACAAGTTTTATTTTTACTATATGGTTTTTTAGGTGAAGTAAGTTATTTAAAAATAAAAGTTCCAACTTCGGTAACAAGACGATACATATAACTATTGCAAAAGAAATAAGGAAAGAAGAATACGTCCAGAACAAGGAAAGAAGAATGCGACCTAGTATGCTTTTTAAGCAACATAGAATCTCAGAGTAAAGATGCATCTCAAAACAACCCATCAGCAACCTCCTTTCGAACTACTAATAAAGAGAAAAAGCGTAAAGTGGTTGCTCGTATTCTCTCTACGTACACGCCCGCTGCGCTGTACATCGATCCGAGAAACCCCAAAACGCACTTGCAATACTGCACATCACTGCGTCTCCGCAGAAAAACACACAAGTCGTATGTGCCGGCACTTGCGCTCAAGTTGGGAACAAGACTTGTTCGTTGCCAAAAAGAAAGAAAAAAGGTTGGGAACAAAAAAACAAGACGAATCGCCCCCCAAAGACAAAGAGGCCAAGACAAGCCTACGTACGTGCGACGCATACGGTCCTCTCACGCGGCCCGCCGCACCTGTGCCCCTGGCCCCTCCACGTCCACCCCCGCTGTTTCCGCGGCCCGATCGGCTCCTCGCAGCCAGCAGCAAGCAACGCGCGCTCCCGCCGACCTCACCACGTCCGCTGCCCGCACGGCCGCACCCCACCCCACAGCGCGACCGGATAAAGCAGCTTGTGGCATCACGACCACCACCCACCCAGTCATCACGCCCGCTAGCTAGTTATATGGCCGCCTCACGGAGGAAAAGAAAAGAGAGAGCGTGGAAGGCAGCCATTGTTTCATTTTCATCCCGAGCTCCAGATAGCTCGCAAAGAAAGACGCTAGCTTGATCGTCATGGCGTCGGTGGCGTTCGGCAGCACAGTGGCGGCGGCAGTGGCGCCGACCTCGGCGAGGACGCGGCCGGCGCGGCGCTCCGTGCTGGCCGTGCCGCCCGCCGCCACCAGTGGCAGCCCGGCGCCGGCCAAGGAGGAGAAGGGGGTCTTCGAGACCATCTTCGGCTTCATCTTCAAGAAGGACCAGCTGGTGGAGACGGACCCGATCCTCAACAAGGTCGACGCGCCCTCCTCCCGCCTCAAGCCGCCGCCGCGAGGCGCCGCCACCACCGCCGGCAAGAAGCAGGCCGCCGTCGGCGGCGACGACGGCGGCAGCGGCGGGTTCAACCTCGGCGCCCTCGGCGGGCTCTTCCCCAAGAAAAGCAGCTGAAGCGTGTCAAGTGTGCGTGGTTGGTTTGTGGATTCTCCAACTGACTCAAAGCTGGATTTGGCTTTGGGAACCCCAAAAAATGGTTGCATATATATACGTGTTGTGGTGTGAGGTTACTCTCGCTCCTCCAAAAATACTCAAGTGATCTTTCATGTCATATAATGTGATATACTCTACTTCCCGCTGCATCTCTGATTCTTTTTTCCCCAACTAAGTATATGGCAAGTGGGTTATTAAAATGGTTAAGCTACTTAGCTGTTTATGTTTGATTTGTCTCCCATCTTACTTTACTCTTGGTATATAGTAGCAATAGTAACTTGAGAACAAGTATCGATTGGCTTTGCTGCGCCAATTTACTGCTTAGGAATTATGGACACTACTGAATCCAGATATGGTGTATATATTCAGTCTCAGATAAACAGATTTATCAACAGAAGTATTGGTATAAACCGAATAGATAGGTGATGTTTTTGCCATGATGAATTCCTGAAGAGGACCGCTTGACAACCAAGTCCTTCCTTTATTGTGTAGTATAATCGTTTGCTCAATTTCTTGATCAGATTAGTAGAGTTCGAGTTGCTGATTCGCCTTGCAGAGTTCCTTCTGCCTTGGCATTGTCATGTTACAAAACTGAGGGCACACAAACACACATGCTGTACCCTTTGAATGGAGGGAAAGGATGTAAAATTTATGAACTCTGACCATATCTCTGTACAGTTGATACGAACTCTGATCATATCTCTGTACAGTTGATAGGCAGTAACTTTTCGTGTTACAGGCTTACAGCTTGCAGCCACACAGGGACAGGACAGTTAGGACATTTTTGCCTTTGCAAAGAATACCCCAGCAAAAAGACCTGATGAGAACATGCAGAAATGTGACATCGTTAGAATAATAACATGGGTAAAAAGGACATTAGAAAATTATCATGGGCGAAATAAGTACTTACCAAAAACTATGCTACAGAAATTTTCGACGCTTACAGGGACATTGAACAGCAAAATACCAGCCACCGAAATGGGTATCTTGTTCAGAGAACCAACAAGACTGAAAAAGAGAACAAAATGATAAGGACTTCTCTGCTCACAGTAGTGCAGATCTCTTCTCTTTTTTATGTAAACACTTTTGGAGATCTCTTCTCTTTTTTATGTAAACACTTTTGTGGGTACCACAGATTAGTACTGCCGTCTCACCTGTACGTTGTTGGACCAGTCTGATGCAAAAACCACACTGATGAGAAGCTCATGGCTAGACCTAGCAAACCACTAGCTGTTGCAACAACCCAGAACATAGGCTCTCTGACAACTTCACTGCAAATCAAATGGAAGTCATATATATGTGCAAATGAAGAAGCATGCGCAGTGATAGACTGATAGTTGTACGCAACCATTGGTGATGATAAAAAATGTTTGTTTTGTTGGTGCATCTCATTTGACTTCATATTTAAGTTGGTTGCAGATTTATTTTTTTTTGAAAGAATAGGTCAAGGCGAACTGGCAATTCGCTAGAAAGGAGGTGGGCACCGGATTTGAGCCCAAGTGGTGTCGCTCTCAATTGGAGCGCTCTACCAAACGAGCCAGCACTCGTTCCCAAAAGTTGGTCTCAGAATGAAAGCATCTTTTGTGAGCAAAGTCAGAACGCTTTTTTTATGAAAGGAAGTTTAAGTTTAATGTGGAGTATGACGAAATGTATTTTAATATGTTTTGACTGAACTGGAATAAACAGGTAAAAGTTAATGCATAACATGTCTATGATCTGGTTTCAAAAAACATGTCTATGATGAAATCAATAGAGTTAACTACTCTAAAATAAGATAATAGATACATAAATACATTAACAACGACTCAGACCAAGTACTCAGTCCACACTCCACACCATGAAAGTTTGTTTTTATACCAAAAAAAGTATGGTTAACATGCAACAAGATGAAATTCTTACGCTTGATAAACATATTCCCACTCATTGAAGATTACAACCAAAATGAGTCCGAATGGAATTGAGAGCGCATTGTTGAGTAACACCATAGAAACTTCATTGAGGGAGCCAGATTTTGTTGATTGTTTAGCTGTATCCATCAAGCGTCTTAGTGTAAGCTGTTATAAAAAGATCATGTATTAGAGGTGCTAGGAACGCAGCAGAACTAATAAGATTGACCTCATAAAAAGAATGAATAAGATTGAATTGAACTTGACATTGTTCCGGTGTTTATTATGGACTTTAAATGAATTAATTGATTATGCAATGAAAAGCCAAAGATTAGAATGCATGACAGCAACCTCTGCACAGCAATCCATTGAGATTGTAAAGAGACTTACAATAGTCTATAGATGTGTAAAACTATTAGCACAAAATGAACTAACCGAGTAGCCTGCTGTTAGAAAGCAATTCAGAATTTGCCACATGTAGCCAACTAGATGGAAAGAGAGATCTGTAAATCCCCCACATACGGCCGATACAATCTGCAAACGAAGAGAGACGAACTTCTCAGGTAAAAAAAAATCTTCGCGAAGGTCAATACTCAATAGTCAGTCATTTCATTACTTTGATATATGGTAGCCAAAGAAGGGGAATGTCAAGCAAGAATGAACCTACCATAAGCAACAGTGCAGCCCAAACCTTCTTATTCTGACCCTTCCTGAATATATATATCTCTCCTATAGCCGTTATAATATTTGTCATGTTCTTTAATATTGTCACCATTGCGACGTTCATGTACTTCAAACTGAAGAATTGCAGAGACAAAAAGAAGAAGGAGAGTTAATTAATACTACTGCAAGCCTACTATACCAATAAAGTTTACTTCAGAAGTGAGACAACTAACTTGAAATGGAAAAAAAAGATGGAATGATGTCACATTTGTTTTCCAGGTTTAATCCACCTAATGGCATGTTTAGATGTAGTCGTATTCACCTCAATCCCTTAATCCACTTCAACACACATAGATTGAGATGAATAGGAGTGCATCCAAACAAGGCCTAAAGGTCACCAACAGATGATCATGTAACATGTATATGCAGTGTGAAGCAGGAAGTACCTGTACATTCCAGTTAGTAGCATACCGATGAAAATAAGATTCACCGGAATCCAGGCTTTTATCAACTTCCATGTGAGTTCCTCCGTTGAAATGACACGGAAGAGCTCAAGTATAAGAAGAATGACCACACTTATAAGGTTCTGAACCACAAAGGGAGATATGGTCAGTTGCATGGCATTGAAGAACTACAAAATCCCAAGCCACATGAATAAATAAAACCGCAGAATAAAGCGAATCACCTGGTATAGCATCAGCGATATTCCGGCATCAAAGTTGTAGCTGGAGAGAACCACTTTATTGAGCAATATCATGCTGCAGGAGGCGATGCAGTAACAGATTCCGGAAAGCAACGGCCCGGTCTTGTTTCCCAACTTGCTCTCCTGCTTCTGAAGCAAGGTGTCGAAGACATCGGAGGTCTTCCTCGATAATCTGGACACAGCACGCGAAGTGTTTGGCCAATTTCTCATTTAAAAATTACAATTCCTAACACAGATAAATTGGGCGGGGTGTTAAATAATTACTAGACGTACTTGTTGGAGGCCGCTTTCCGAGCGACATTGGCGGCGACTCTGATGATGGAGTTGTTCTTCTGCTTGAGGTAGCCGCGGATGATCTTGTAGACTGAGGCGTCGGCGTTCTTGACGGCGACGGCGGCGACGCTAGTGTTGCTAGGGGACTTGGCCTCCTCGATGTCATCGCACTCGGACCTGAACTCTAGTGACATGGACGCCGCCGCACCTGGAACTGCAACGCGAGAAATTGATTAAAAGCAATCCACACCCATGGCCCCATCCCATCAGCATCAGGGCACCAGCAGCTGGCGATCGAACGAAAGAGAACGAGCTGGGGTTACCTGGAACGAGGCCTCCGGCGCGGAGCAAGAAGAGCGGCGGCCGGCAGAGTTGAGACGGAGGGGAAGGGGGGATTGCGGTGGCGGAAGCGGGCGGTTGACGGTGGGCGCTAAAAGGGGGGAGGAGATGCCTTTCGACGGCATGAAGGGGCTTGGGGAGGACGCAAAGGGGGCGATGCGGTGGAGGAGGAGGCGCGGGGGTCAACGCGGCCGCGGCCTCGGGGCGCGGAGGAGGAGGAGGAGGGAGGCCGGCGTGCGGCGGAAGGGAGGTCGATTGGGCTCGGCGGGAGGGACGAGGCGGAGGCGATGGTCAGGTCAAATCTCAAATCAAATGGGGGCGGGGCGGGAGAGTGTGGACGGGATCTGTTGGAGTCAAACTCAATTCACCAGGCCGCAAGGCACGTCAAAAAGGCTTTAGACACGTGGACCTGTACCCTTTATTTTAGTACAGTACTCAATTCACTTACGCCTTATTTAGATTTAAAAATATTCGTCTCAAAAAAATTTATTTCAGAGTAATTAGATTTAAAATATTCGTCTAAAAAATTACAGATAAACTATATAATTATTTATATTTTTTTTATCTATATTTAATGCTATGTATATGGGTCTAAAGATTTGATAAAAAGTTTTGAAATTTTAAAATGAACTAAACACCCCAAAGTAAGATTGAATGAGCTTATACGAAGTATAATTACTCAGATCGGAAATGAAAAGCCTATTTTATTTTTGATATAGTCTATTCACCCTACTATACTTTTTGCTTTTGTTTACCACGTCAATTCTTTAATTATTCTGACAATGCACAGCTCGAATGGAATACAGTACAAAGCAAGATAATTGGCTTCGGTGTTATGACCCAGGGGTCAAGATTACTAATTAGTAAATTTGTATATTACGTGTTTCTTCTCTCAAATGTGATGCAAGAAGAACACAAAATTTATCCTGGTTCGGGCAAAGAAGACCCTACGTCCAGCGGGGGAGAATGAATTGTATTATCTTGCACCGAAGTGCTCGTACAGGGGTACAAGCAGGTTTACACGGGGGTGCTCAGAGTGAGCTGAAGCCTAGGACTAGCAAGACTATCTTAGGTGAGCTGGTGGATTGCTTGAGATGTTGATAAGCAATCAGGTGTGGTGTGTGCGACTTGACTCTTGGTGTATGCGGGTCAGAGCTGATGTCTCGGCTCGTTGAGAGATCTCTGATGTCCGAATGCGTGGGCTGATACGAATGTGCATGCCCGTTCTTCTATCCCAGTGTCCCCTTTTATAGATCAAGGGAAGGCCTGAGAGTACAGAGATCCTAAACTGTAGAGGCATGAGAGAGGTGTCCGCGGCGCCATGCTTGCGATGGGACGTCGATCGCTGTAGCGGCGTGGCCTTCCCATCCTTCCGATGTTCAGGGCATGGTGATAGCATACTGGACGTTGTCGAACGTTATGGCGCAGTACGGTTGACCTCCTGTAGATGGGTACAAGCTCCACAGTTGAAGCGGGACGGAGCGGATATGACGGGTTCCATACCGTAGTGGTTGGAGGTGGCAGTCGACCCCCCGGGTCGAGGGGTATCGAGGCCCGCACGGCCCTAACGTGTCCCTGAAAACTCGGTCGAGGGCTGTCCCAGTCAAGATTCGAGGGGATGCCTTTGGCCTCCGTACTCAAGGCGTGGTTACAGTGGTCGTACGATCGACGGAGAGTCGGGGCATGGACGGCGAGTTGATGGATTTGACCGTGGTAGTGGGCGCCCATGGCGTTAGACGGGAGCAGGTAGGCGCATTGGATTCTCTTTACCCCATACTGGGAGTAGGTGAGCTGATCGAGCCTCCTGCTCGCGGGTCGTCCGTTCGACCCCCTGTTCGTCATCCGAGGGGTCGAGGCGGGGGATCGTTCGTTCCACCCCTGTCCGTCAATCGGAGTCGAGGGGTTGAGGTGGAGGGGGATTCGATCGACCCCTCTTCCGTCATTCGGGGGGTTAAGGCGAGGCGGAGGGGTCGTTCTTTCGACCCCTGTCCGTCAGTTGAGGTCGAGGCGGAGGGGTCGTTCGTTCGACCCCTGACCGTCTGCTGAGGTCGACGCGGAGGGGTGTCCTGCCTACTGTTTTTCCAGTAATGGGCCAGCCCATGATTGGTCACTGTTGTTGGTGAGGTAAGCCTTCGTTTGATGGGCCTTCTCCCACTGATGGGGGGCTGGTCGGATTTGGCCCTAAAAATGGTTGCTATATTAAGCATTAGATTATCGCAGGTTAGAGTACCCCTTACCTTTGTACCCGACAGTAGCCCCCGAGCCTCTATGCGGATAAGAAGAATCCGCATAGGGGCTTTTGCCATTGATCTGCAGGGTTAGTAAGAGGTTCGATTCTCCGCAAGGTGCGCGCGAGCGCACCCTGCGGGGTAGCCCCTGAGGCCCCAAAGGAGTGACTAAGAACTCCTCTGGGGGCTTTGATGTGTGTTTTATCGCGGGGATTAATATTAATTGGAGTCATAGCGCCCTATCGAGGGGTCAGCTCTGTCTGCCAGGCTGCAAGTGTTTTCGACCCTCTATCGTCGAGGGGTGCCGTGCGTAGTCTAGCCCACGAGCCTCGTGTGGCTGGGCCTTCACTACCTCATAGCGTTCTTCCCACGGATCCTTGCGCTCAGATTGTGGGGCGAAGAGGATCGTGCTATCCTCGTTCGGACGAGCCTCGAAGTCCTCGGTGAGCTAGTAACGGGGATATCCAAGTGAGAACTCGTTCCCCCTTCGACGGGGGTCGACAGAAGCCCTGAGGCGTCCTCATTAAGCAAACCATGTGGATTACCTAGGTGCCAACTCTGTTCGATGAGAGTTGGTGGCTCGATGCCTCTCGTCGAAGGGATCCTTGGGTATTCCATGGTTATGCTTCGGATATGTCCCGGGGGGACTCGAGAGTTCGTTCTCGAGCTGGGTTTCGTACTGGCTCCCCCTGGGTCATCCTTGACTCGGGTACTCAAGGGCGGCTGTCGAACCCCATTCGTGGGGCCAGCCGTCGCCCCCTCGAGATTTGGGGGTGGACCGGAGTCCGTTTTACCCTGGGTCCTCCCTGACCTCGAGGTACTCGAGGGCGGCTGTCGAACCCTACTCGAGGGCCAGCCTTCGCTCCCTCAAGATTTCGGGGTGGACCGGAGTCCGTTTTACTTCCCTAGGAAGGAACTGCTCGAGGGCGGCCGTCGAAACCCTTTCGAGGGCCAACTTTCGCTCTCTCGAGAGTTCGATTAACTGGAGTCATAGTGCCCCATCGAGGGGTCAACTCTGTCTGCCAGGCTCCGAGTGTTTTCAACCCTCTTTCGTCGAGGGGTGTCATGCGTAGTCTAGCCCTCGAGCCTCGTGTGGCTGGGCCTTTACTACCTCATAGCGTCCTTCCCACAGATCCTTGCGCTCGGATTGTGGGGCGAAGAGCATCGTGCTATCCTCGTTCGGACGAGCCTCGAAGTCCTCTGTGAGCTGGTAACGGGGATATCCAAGTGAGAACTCGTTCCCCCTTCGACGGGGGTCGACAGAAGCCCTGAGGCGTCCTCATTAAGCAAACCGTGTGGATTACCTAGGTGCCAACTCTGTTCGATGAGAGTTGGTGGCTCGATGCCTCCCGTCGAATGGATCCTTAGGTATTCCGTGGTTATGCCTCGGATATGTCCCGGGGGACTCGAGAGTTCGATCTCGAGCTAGGCTTCGTACTGGCTCCACCTGGGTCATCCCTGACTCGGGTACTCGAGGGCGGCTGTTGAACCCCGTTCGTGGGGCCAGCCTTCGCCCCCTCGAGATTTGGGGGTGGACCGGAGTCCGTTTTACCCTGGGTCCTCCCTGACCTCGGGGTACTCAAGGGCGGCTGTCAAACCCTGCTCGAGGGCCACCCTTCGCTCCCTCAAGATTTCGGGGTGGACCGGAGTCCGTTTTACTTCCCTAGGAAGGAACTGCTCGAGGGCGGCTGTCGAAACAGCCTTCGCTCTCTCGAGAGTTCGATTAACTGGAGTCATAGTGCCCCATCGAGGGGTCAACTCTGTCTGCCAGGCTCCGAGTGTTTTCGACCCTCTTTCGTTGAGGTGTGTCGTGCGTAGTCTAGCCCTCGAGCCTCGTGTGGCTCGGCCTTCACTACCTCATAACGTCCTTCCCACGGATCCTTGCGCTCGGATTGTGGAGCGAAGAGCATCATGCTATCCTCGTTCGGACGAGCCTCGAAGTCCTCTGTGAGCTGGTAACGGGGATATCCAAGTGAGAACTCGTTCCCCCTTCGACGGGGGTCGACAGAAGCCCTGAGGCGTCCTCATTAAGCAAACCGTGTGGATTACCTAGGTGCCAACTCCGTTCGATGAGAGTTGGTGGCTCGATGCCTCCCGTTGAAGGGATCCTTGGGTAGTCCCATGGTTATGCCTCAGATATGTCCTGGGGGGACTCGAGAGTTCGTTCTCGAGCTGGGCTTCGAGGTGGCTCCCCCTGGGATATCCCTGACTCGGGTACTCGAGGGCAGCTGTCGAACCCCGTTCGTGGGGCCAGCCTTCGCCCCTCGAGATTTGGGGGTGGACCGGAGTCCGTTTTACCCTGGGTCCTCCCTGACCTCGGGGTACTCGAGGGCGGCTGTCGAACCCTGCTCGAGGGCCAGCCTTCGCGCCCTCGAGATTTTGATGGACGGATCGATGTCCGTTGCTTACCTCCGAAGATAACGCCCACTGTTGATGCTCGTCGTCCGCCGTAGGCGCGCCTTTTTAGGAGAAGTCCGTTCGACTGCAGCCGTAGCTGGCGTAGGGTGCAGCGAGGAGTGCGACGGGGAGCCCGATGACGCAACGGGTGCGCCTTATTTTATGGAATACGAGGGGGCGGTAGGTAGGCGCATTAAGTGCGGAGATTTACTTGCCTTTTCGTCGGATCCGTCCATTGGGCTTCTGGTTATAAAGACGTGGACAGGGGTTTGTCTTCCGCACGCTTGGCATTGCCTCCCTTGCCTCCTTCCCCTTTCGCCATTGCCTTCGTCGCCCACCGAGTCGGATCTCTGCGCGCGCGAGGGTAGGGAGAGGAGAGATTGGGAATACCTTCCACCCCCGCATCCGAGTGCATCCGCTTCCCTGATCGCATGGCCAGCTACTGCTTGCGCGGCCCTGACACCTGGCTTCCATCGTCGGCGACCGTGGGGCGTTTGGGAGATTTGGTGGAGAGCGGCCTTCTCCGGCCTATCACCTCCACGGACCGGCCGGAGTGGGTAGTGCCGCCAAGGGAGGATCGTGAGCCCAACCCGCCGGAAGGTTACGTTGTCATCTTCGAAGCTTTCCACCGGGTGGGGCTGGGATCCCCCCAACCGTCTTCTACGCGGGATCCTCCACCACTATGGCGTGGAACTCCAACACCTCTCCCCCAACGGCGTCTATCACGCAGCGGTCTTCACCGCCGTGTGCGAAGGATACCTGGGGATGGAGCTGCATTGGGAGCTGTGGCTCCACCTGTTCGAGGCGGGCATGTTCCACGCTTCGGCCGGGAGCGGTAGCCGCAGGATGGTCAGGGCTGGGTGCTGCAACATCTCTCTCAAGAGGACGGAGTACTGTATCTTGGCCAAGCTCACGTCGAGTCACTCAGGATGGCACTCCGGGTGGTTCTATCTGAGAAACGACGACGGCCTGTTCCCCGCCTACACCGGGAGGACAATCGACTCGAGGCCCGACCACTGGAGGTACGACGTCGAGCAGAAGAAGCAGAAGCGTCTCGACCACCTGTTTGAGGCGATTGCTCGTCTGAAGAAAGCGGGGCTTACGGCGGCCATCGTGGCGTCGGCATTTCATCAGCGGTGAGTCGTACCGCTGATGGTCCGCCCACTACGCCTCGACGAGATGCGCCCGGGGGCGGACCTCACGGGGTGCCGCCTCATGGGGGACGAACTGCCCCTCGAGAGGGTGGTCCGCCGAGTGTGCGCCTCCTTTGCCGGCGTGGTCGAGGTGGAGAATGTTGCCAGCGTCCCCATGGTGCCGGACCAGGGCTACGTCCAGCTGGTACGACATATCTTCTGTGTCAATGCCCCCCTTGTTTGTCTTGTTCATCCCCTTTTGCCCGTTTTCTGACCACGCCTCGCGTTCCTCAGGGGAACATCGTTTACCGGAAGTCGCTGCCGCCGATGAAGGAGGAGCAGAACGACTCCCAGGTGAGACGCTTTCAGGCCGAGCAGGACAAAAAGAACAAGGATAAGGCCAAGAAGGATAAGGACAGAAGGGCCCGACAGAAAGGGGAACGTGAGCGACGTCGGTCACGGCAAAGGCAGGCCAACCTCCCTCAGGAGGAGTCCCCCTCGGAGGAGTATGAATATGAGGAGACAAGTAGTGGCAAGGTTGTTGGCGGCATGGCATAGTGGTGTAGGATTGTGACCATTACTTTGGTCCTGACGGATATTGTTCTTTGTGCAGGAAGAGGAGCCGGAGGAGGAGGAGGAGTAGGAGGAGCAGGTCGAGCCGCGCAAAGGGCTCGAGGAAGATAGAGCGACGCTCGGGCGCCAAGGGTCGACGTCGAGGTCGGCCCCGACCGCCCGGATCGAGCCGGGGAGCAAGCGCCCTGTGGCCTCTCAGGGCGAGGGGGTGCGGCGACCGCGCAGTCGCTCGTCGCAGTCCCCGTCGAGGGGTGGGTCGAACACGCCGCCGGTGCCTGCTCAGTCAAGCGCGGGGGCCTCGAGCCCGTCGACCCAGGAGGAGACCAGGACGGTGGTGACAAAGACGTCGTCGGCCCCTGCCAAGGTCACGGCGTCGGGAGCAGCCTCAGCCCCCGGTGGAGGAAAAAGCGGTTCCCGGGGTGCCGGCCTGAAGCCCCCGAGCGGTTCGAGGTCCGCTGGCCGAACCCCCTGATCCCGATGGGGTAAGTTCTTTTCTTTCTGGTCCTGAACTCCCTTCTACTTTGGTTGCAACTCGCGCTAATCGTAACACATCCGTTCCTTTTTCAGGGTGAAGCGCTCGTTGGAGGCTGCGTCCCCCACCCCGGCAGCGCTGACTACCTGGGTAGTTGCCGCGACATAGAGCAAGAGGGGCTCGGCCGGGTTTGGGGGTACCAAGATAGGCGGCGAGGTGAGCAAGGCTTTGAGCTTGGAGAGCGATTCCTCGGCCTCGACGGTCCACGCGAAGCGTTCCGTTTTCTTCAGGAGGCGGTAAAGGGGTAGTGCCTTCTCTCCGAGCCTTGAGATGAACCGGCTGAGGGCGGCGAGGCACCCCGTGACCCTTTGCACGCTTTTAAGGTCGTTGATCGGGCCCATCCTTGTGATCACGGTTACCTTCTCCGGGTTGGCCTCGATCCCGCGTTGGGAAACTATGTACCCTAGAAGCATGCCTCGAGGAACCCCGAAGACACACTTCTCAGGGTTTAGTTTTATGCGAATTGCCCTAAGGCACCCAAACGCGATCTCAAGATCCCCGACCAGGTTTCCGACTGTTTTGGACTTGACCATGATGTCATCGACGTAGGCCTCGACGGTCGGCCCTATGTGTTTCCAAAAGACGTGGAGCATCCATCGCTGATATGTGGCCCGGCGTTCCGCAAACCGAAGGGCATGGTGAGGTAGCAAAACATGCCAAAGGGGGTGATGAAGGAAGTCGCGAGCTGATCGGACTCCTTCATCTTTATTTGGTGATAGCCAGAATACGCATCGAGGAAGCAGAGAGTTTCACATCCCGCAGTGGAATCTACTATTTGATCGATACGTGGTAATGGAAAAGGAACCTTAGGACATGCTTTATTTAAACTAGTGTAGTCTACGCACATCCTGTCCTTTCCATTCTTTTTCTTGACAAGTACGGGATTTGCTAACCACTCGGGATGATGTACCTCCTTGATGAACCCGGCCTTCAAAAGCTTATCGACTTCCTCCCCGATGATTCTGCGCTTCTCCTCGTCGAAACGGCGCAACCGTTGCTTCACCGGTTTGGATCCGGCTCGGATGTCCAAGGGGTGCTCGGCGACCTCCCTCGAAATGCCCGGCATATCCGAGGGACTCCATGCAAATACATCATCATTCGCACGGAGAAAGTCGACGAGCACGGCTTCCTATTTAGGCTCGAGGGTTGCACTGATCGTCAGCGCCTTCCCATCCGCGTGGCCGGGGTCGAGCGGGAGGGTCTTGGTGTCCTCCGCAGGCTTGAAGTTGCCGGCGTGTCGCTTGGGGTCGGGGATTTCCTTGGTGAGGTCGTCGAGGGTTGCGAGGACGGCCGACTCCTCGACGGCTTCGGCGCTTTCCACGCACTCGACGTCGCATTGGTATGCGTGTTCGAAGGAGGTGCCGACGGTGATGACCCCCGTGGGCCCCGACATCTTCAGCTTGATGTAGGCGTAGTTTAGGATCACCATGAACTTGGCGTACCCTGGTCGACCGATGATGGCGTGGTAGATGCCACAAAACGTGACCATCTCGAAGGTCAGATCCTCCTTTCGGAAGTTCGAGGGGACGCCGAACCAGACGGGTAGTTTGATGCGGCCGATCGGGAGTGCCTTCTTTCCGGGGACGACCCCGTGGAATCCTCCCGCGCTGGGCAAGAGCGCGGTCCTCGGGATCCCCAGGAGGTCGAGGGTCGCGACGTAGATGATGTTGAGGCTGCTTCCCCCATCCATGAGTACCCTCGTGAGGCGGGTGTTGAGTACGATCGGGTCGACGACGAGCGGGTAGACCCCTGCGTTGGGGACGTGCTCGGGGTGGTCGTCCTGGTCGAAGGTGATCGGCGTGTGGGACCAGTCGAGGTATCGAGGAGCCTGGGCTTGAACGGAGAAGACCTCTTGACGCTCCCTCTTACGCTGACGCATGCTGAGTCGAGTCGAGGGTCCCCCATAGATCATGTAGCAGTCGTGAATCTCGGGGAAACCTCTGTTCTTGCCGTCGTCCCCGTCGTGCGGATCCCCCTTCTTGTCGTCTTTCTTGAAACCAAGAGGGTTGAAGTGCTTCTTGAGCATACGACAGTCTTCGAGGCTATGGTTAGTTGGTCCCGTGTGATAGGGACAGGGCTCCTTCAGCATCTTGTCGAAGACACCCCCGTCGAGAGGAGGTCCTCGAGGTATCTTCTTGTCTACCGCAGCGACAAGATCGTCGGGCTCGACGTCAGGCTCGACGTTGCGTCGACCCGGTTGGTTCTTCTTCTTTTTCTTCTTGCTGTTGTTGTCGTTGTTGTTGCTCCTCTTGGGTACGTTGTTCGAGCCCCCGGGCTCGTCCGCCTTGGCCTTCCCCTTGTCTCGGATGCATAGAAGAATGCGCCAACGGCCTCAACGCCAGCTGCGTAGTTGGCGACGATGTCCATGAGCTCGTTGGCAGTCTTGGGGGTGTTCCGTCCCAGCTCCCGCACTAACTCCTTGCAGGTTGTTCCGGCGATGAACGCAGTGATGACGTCGTGGTCGGAGATGTGGGTTAGCACGGTACACTGCCTCGAAAACCGACGGGTAAAGGCACGGAGGGTTTCCCCTGGCTTCTGCTTGCAGCTGCGGAGATCCCAGGAGTTCCCTGGCCGCTCGTAGGTGACTTTGAAGTTCCCCTCGAAGATCCTGACCAGGTCGGGCCAGTCTTGGATCAAGTCCGGGGGGAGCTCCTCGAGCCATCTTCGAGCGGTGTCGGAGAGGAAGAGCGGGAGTTACCGAATGATGACGTGGTCGTTGTTGGCTCCCCCTAGCTGACATGCCAGCCTGAAATCCGCGAGCCAGAGCTCTGGCTTGGTTTGGCCGTTGTATTTGACCAGGCTGGTGGGTGGACGGAAGCGGACGGGCAAGGCGGTTCGCCAGATGGTCCTGCCGAAGACTCGTGGCCCCGGTGGCTCCGGAGATCGACATCGATCTTCGTCACTATCGTAGCGCCCACCTCGGTGGGCGCTGTAACCTCGAGCCTCAGCGTCGCCGTGCCGGCGTCGATTGTTCTCTCGTGGCGGTCGATCGTCGACGATGCGGTCTCAAACTGGTTGTCGCTCTATTCTGCCTCGGGGCACTTTGTCTTGGTGGACGGATACTTCTCGATTTTTTTGAGGGGGTAGGTCCTGACGCTCGAAGGCTGCTCCTCTACGCCTCGAGGCCGAGCTCTACGCCTGCTGCACGGTTGCGGTTTGGAGAAGCCCCTGGATTTCGTTCTTGATGCGTCACGCTTGGGGTGTCGATGGCACCGACATGTCACGAAGCAGCATTGCGGCCGCTATGACATTTTGGCTGGCACGGTTGTAGACGCGGGGCTCGTTTGCCCCTCCTCGACGATTTGTCGATGGACTTCCTGGGCCCTCTCGCGAGCTCCTCCACCCTGTGGCCGCCCGTGATCTCGCTCGAGGGCGTGTTCGAGCTGCTGAAGTCGTAGGCGTTCCTCCTCGAGCTTGGCGAGCAGCTCTCGGACTTGCGTGATCTGGACGTCCTGAGGTGGATCGACTTTGCCAGGACTCGGGGGGTCGGCATTTCGTGGTGGTGTAGCGTTGCCCCCTCCTCCTTCATCCGTGGCCGCGGTGTCATTGACGTCGTCCTGGGGGTCATCCTGGCCATCGAGGTGGAAACATTCCCGGGTGGGATCGTAATCCTCATCGGGGGAGTCCGAGTCGGGGTAGCCGTGATAGAAGTTGAGGAAAGATCCCCTGCGCTCGTCCTCCAGTCGTCGCCGTAACGTGCCCCAGGTGTGACAACCCGGGATCGGGGCTCGTCGTGGCTCCGGGTGCTCGTTCGGCGGAGAGGTGGTGACGAGGTCGATCGTCGCACGTAGCAGGTTCCCTGGAGACCCGCAGCGTGCCTGCATCTGCGAGCCTACAAGAGTAGAACAGAGTCTGGCGCTGTTGTAGAGCCCATGTGGAAACATGTTATGTGGCGGCGGTGGCGCGGCCGAGTGTGTCGGGAAAGCCACGGGGATCCTCTAAGATGACGGTATGGCAGGGCCAAAGTCGGGCTCAGGGAGGTACCCGCCCCCGACCCGCAAGCATGGGTCAAACAGGCCCCCGAAGGGGGGAACTGTGTCGCCAGCTGAGGCCGGGGGAACGGCATCCGGCGTCTCGGGATCCGCACGGTGAAGAGTACGTCGGCGTCGTTCGCGCCCCCTCCTGGTCGCAGGCGAAAGGCGCGAGTGACGGGACCGTCGCCTGGTCCTCCTTGGCTCCGGCATACCGGAGCTGCTGTTGTCCATGCCACTAGCTGAGAGTAGAACCATGTCGTGGCCATGGCCCGTGGACATGAACTCTAGACTCCCGAACCAGACGATGGTGGCGAATGGAAGTGACGGGATCGTGGAATCCATCTGGGAGAGTAGTTCGGAGTTGATCGACACGCAAAGCCCCCTACCTGGCGCGTCAACTGTCGGTGTTATGACCCAGGGGGTCAAGACCACCGGCTAGTAAATTTGTATATTGCGTGCTCCCTCTCCCAGATGTGATGCAAGGACACAAGATTTATCCTGGTTCGGGCAAAGAAGGCCCTACGTCCAGCGGGGGTGGATGGATTGTATTATCTTGCACCGGAGTGCTCGTACAGGGGGAGCACCCCCATGTAAACCCGCTTGTACCCCCCCCCCCCCCGTACGAGCACTCTGGTGCAAGATAATACAATCCATCCTCCCCCGCTGGACGTAGGGCCTTCTTTGCCCGAACCAGGATAAATCTTGTGTCCTTCTTGTGTCACATCTGGGAGAGGGAGCACGCAATATACAAATTTACTAGCCGGTGGTCTTGACCCCCCTTGGTCATAACACCGACTATTATTGAGCTCTCTTGGTCTCGACCCTTCCCCTGCATTTTGGTTTTGATGGAGTCTTCTATTTGTTCTGGCAGAACTCGAAGGGGACAAGGCCCGAGCCCACGAGGATCTGACCAGTCTTCAGAACCTCCTCGGGGCAGAGACGAGCCTGAACGAGAGGCTTGGGGACGCCATCTCCTCCTTCTGCGACGGCATGGGTGTCGAGCCGGAGCTGCCGGTTACGGGAGACGTGCGTGGAGATTCCCTCTTGCGCCGGCTCTTCGCCGCGACCTGTGGAGTGACGGAGCAAGTCCGTGCTGCCCTTCACATAGGCGTGAAGCGGGCGCTCGCGGTCGTCCACTCGGGGTACTCCTACGACCTTGACGTCATCGCCAGCGGCTTCGTCGTCGACCCGGAGCTGACCAATGAAGCGAACATGGCGAGATGCCATGAGCTGATCGACGTCGCAGAGGTGCCCGACGGTGAGTTGGCGAAGCTGTTCGAGGCTGAGGTGCTTCCCTCGGCGGATGGCGATGGCGATGAGTAGTCGAGGCCTGTGTGCCAAATCTGGACAAGAAGGTCCATGTAATAGATTAGGTTGGTGACAATATGATGTCGAGCCCCTGGGGGCTTCTTAACTTTAATGCATTTTATTCGAGATGCATCTGGGTGTTTTTATTTCTCGAGTTGTCTATATTTCTCTTTGCCTGAGTCGATTCTTGTGGACTAAGTATTTGACGCGCGCTCGTATCCCTAGAGGGGGGAGCGAGTGGGGGTACCATAGCCCTGAGGCGTAGGAGAGTCCCCGGCTCGACGGCCCTTGACCCTTAGGGAGTTTGAGGCATTTTTTACTTAGCCATGAAGCGTACTCAGGGCAAAGGTGGAAAGAGACGGCCGAGTTTCGAAAAAACATTCGGGTTTTTAGAGGACTTAGGAGGGGGGTCCCCCCTGTCAGCCCCCGAGGGAGGCTTGACTTTGCAGGAGCAGAGTTGAGGCTACCTCAGAGTCATGAACAAACGTGAAATGTATTTCGAGAACATTTTATTCATTCATGATGCGATAAATGTACATAATGCATAAGATGTACAAGGTCTCGAGGCCTTAGGGGTAGAAGCGACGTAGCTGTTCGATGTTCCATGCGTTGGTGAGGATCTCGCCCTTGATGTTCTTCAGCTTGTTAGTCCCTGGCTTTAGCACCTCTGCCACGATGAAGGGTCCTTCCCAAGGTGGTGTCAGCTTGTGACGCCCCTTGTTGCTTTGTCGGCGGCGCAGTACGAGGTTGCCGACGTTGAGGTCCCTTTTGCGTATGTGCTTGTCGTGGTAGCGCCATAGCGTCTGCTAGTACCTTGCTGACTTGAAGAGGGCAGTGTCCCGGGATTCCTCGAGCTGGTCGAGGGAGTCCTCTCGGGCTGCTACGTTGGCTTGCTCGTTGTAGGCCTTTAATCGAGGGGACCCGTACTCGAGGTCAGTGGGGAGGACGGCCTCGGACCCGTAGACCAAGAAGAACGAGGAGAACCCTGTAGCTCGACTTGGCGTCGTCCTGAGACTCCATAGGACAGAGGGCAACTCATCGACCCATCTCTTGCCGTGTTTGTTTAGTCGGTCGAAGATCCTTGGCTTGATGCCCTGCAAAACCATACCATTGGCGCGCTCGACCTGGCCGTTAGTCCGAGTGTGGGCGACTGCAGACCAGTTCAACTTGATGTTGTGGCGGAAACAGAAGTCCAAGAACTTTTGGCCGGTGAACTGCATGCCGTTGTCGGTGATGATGTCATTGGGGACCCCAAAGCGGTGGATAATGTCGGTGAAGAACAACACAACTTGTCGAGATTGAATGTTGGAGATGGGTCGAGCCTCGATCCATTTTGAGAACTTGTCTATGGCCACAAGGAGGTGGGTGTGGCCACCTTTTGTTTTCTTCAGGGGGCCGACCATGTCGAACCCCCATACTGCGAATGGCCAAGTTATGGGTATCATCTGGAGAGCTTGGGCGGGTAGGTGGATCTGCCTGGCGTAGAATTGGCATCCCCTGCAAGATCGAACATGATTGGTAGCATCGTCGATGGTTGTCGGCCAGTAGAAGACTTGTCGAAAGGCGTTTCCTACCAGCGTTCTTGGCGTCGCGTGGTGGCCGCAAGCCCCCGAGTGTAGGTCCTTCAGTAGTGCCCTCCCCTCCTCGAGGGTGAGGCAACGTTGAAGTACACCGGTAGGACTGCGTCAATACAGCTTGCGGCCATCCCCATACAGGACGTAGGTTTTGGCGTGTCGGGCTATGCGTCGGGCTTCGGTGCGGTCCTCTGGGAGCTCTCCCCGTATTAGGTACTCGAGGTAGGGTGTGCGCCAGTCCGTCGAGGGGGTTGGTGTTGCGGTTGTTTCGTCGATCTTCATGACCTCTCCTCCGTTCGAGGGAGAATCGGTCGAGGAGGAAGGGTCGACCCCTTGCTCGAGGGCGGGAGCCCCCAAGCCTAGGTCGACAGACGGCTTGCGAAGGTCCCTCGAGAAGACGTCGGGAGGGACTGTACCTCGAGTGGACGCGATTTTGGCTAGCTCGTCAGCAGCTTCGTTGTACCGGCGGGCGACGTGGTTGAGCTCGAGGCCATAGAATTTGTCCTGCAGCTTACGAACCTCCTTGTAGTAGGCTTCCATCTTGGGGTCATGGCAGCTCGAGGCCTTCATCACCTGGTCGATCACAAGTTGTGAGTCCCCTCGAACGTCAAGGCGTTGAACCCCGAGCTCGATGGCGATGCGTAGACCGTTGACGAGGACCTCGTACTCGGCTACGTTGTTGGAGGTGGGGAAGTGGAGGCGGATGACGTAGCGCATGTGTACCCCTGAGGGAGATATGAACAGCAGTCCGGCGCCTGCCCCGTCTTCATCAGTGACCCATCGAAGTACATGGTCCAGAGCTCGGCCTGAACCTGCGCCGGGGGTAGTTGAGTATCGGTCCATTCTGCAATGAGGTCTGCCAATACCTGAGACTTGATGGCCTTCCGAGGGGCATAGGAGAGAGTTTCCCCTATGAGCTCGACCGACCACTTGGCGATTCTCCCAGACGCCTCCCGGTTCTGGATTATCTCTCCGAGGGGGAAAGACGAGACCACAGTAACCGGGTGGCCCAGGAAATAGTGTTGGAGCTTGCGCCGAGTGAGGATGATGGCATACAACAACTTCTGAATGTGGGGGTATCTCATTTTGGTCTCGGAAAGTACCTCGCTCACGAAGTAGACGGGCCTCTGCACCAGCAGGGTGTGTCCCTCTTCTGCCCTCTCGACTACTATGGCAGCGCTGACTACCTGGGTAGTTGTTGCAACATAGAGCAAGAGGGGCTCGGCTGGGCTTGGGTGCACCAAGATAGGTGGCGAGGTGAGTAAGGCTTTGAGTTTGGAGAGCGACTCCTCGACCTCGACGGTCCATGTGAAGTGTTCTATTTTCTTTAGGAGTCGGTAAAGGGGTAGTGCCTTCTCTCCGAGCCGTGAGATGAACCGGCTGGAGGGCAGCGAGGCACCCTGTGACCCTTTGTACGCCCTTAAGATCGTTGATCGAGCTCATCCTAGTGATTGCGGTTACCTTCTCAGGGTTGGCCTCGATCCCGCGTTGGGATACTATGTACCCTAGAAGCATGCCTCGAGGGACCCCGAAGACACACTTCTCTGGGTTTAGCTTTATGTGATTTGCCCTGAGGCACCCAAACGCGATCTCAAGGTCCCCGACTAGGTTCTCGACTTTCTTGGATTTGACCACGATGTCATCGACGTAGGCCTCGACGGTTGGCCCTACATGTTTTCCAAAGACATGGAGCATGCATCGTTGATATGTGGCCCCGGCGTTTCGCAAACCGAAGGGCATAGTGAGGTAGCAAAACATGCCAAAGGGCGTGATGAAGGAAGTCGCGAGCTGATCGGACTCCTTCATCTTTATTTGGTGATAGACAGAATACGCATCAAGAAAGCAGAGAGTTTCACATCCCGCAGTGGAATCTACTATTTGATCAATATGTGGAAATGGAAAAGGAACCTTAGGACATGCTTTTATTTAAACTAGTGTAGTCTACGCACATTCTATCCTTTCCATTCTTTTTCTTGACAAGTATAGGATTTGCTAACCACTCGGGATGATGTACCTCCTTGATGAATCCGGCCTTCAAAAGCTTGTCAACCTCCTCCCCAATGATTCTACGCTTCTCCTCGTCGAAGCGGCACAACCGTTGCTTCACCGGTTTGGATCCGGCTCGGATGTCCAAGGAGTGTCTCGGCGACATCCCTCGAAATGCCCAACATATCTAAGGGACTCCACGCAAACATGTCAGCATTCACGCGGAGGAAGTCGACGGGCACGGCTTCCTATTTGGGCTCGAGGGTGGCGTTGATCGTCATCCGAGGGGTCGAGGCGGGGGGTCGTTCGTTCGACCCCTGTCCGTCAATCGAGGTCGAGGGGGATTCGATCGTCCCCTCTTCCGTCATTCGGGGGGTTAAGGCGAGGCGGAGGGGTCGTTCGTTCGACCCATGTCCGTCAGTTGAGGTCGAGGCGGAGGGGTCATTCGTTCGACCCCTGTCCGTCTGCTGAGGTCGACGCGGAGGGGTGTCCTGCCTACTGTTTTTCCAGTAATGGGCCGACCCATGACTGGTCACTGTTGTTGGTGAGGTAAGCCTTCGTTTGATGGGCCTTCTCCCACTGATGGGGCGGCTGATCGGATTTGACCCTAAAAATAGTTGTTATGTTAAGCATTAGATTATCGCAGGATAGGGTACCCCTTACCTTTGTACCCGACAGTCTTCTTATTTGTAAAAGGAACAATTTGACTGTTGATACTCACTCCGTCTCAATTTAATTATTATTTTTGGTGTTCGTGTCATACGTTTAACTTGATTTATATAAAATACGTACAATATTTATATCTTCAAATAATTTTGTTAAAAAACTAGATTTAAAGTTTTTTTCCGATGATACTAATTATGTAGCATAAATATTAATATATTTTAATATATATTTAATTTAAATTATTTCTAAGGAAACAAGAACGACAGTTATTTTGGGATGAAGGGAGTATGCTAAAAAAAACTAATATGAAGGAAAGAAAATGAGGAAAAAACAGGTTACTAGCTGCCTACTTCATCCGTTTCAAAATATTTATCGTTCTCGCTCTCGAGAAATATGTTTGATTATATATATATATATATATATATATATATTTTAATACTTATACTAGATAATTAGTATCATCGATAGATATTTAAGCCTAATTTTTTAACAAAATTATTTAAAGACATAAATATTATAGATATTTTGTATAAATTAAGTTAAACATGTGATAAAAAACGATAATTAAATTAGGACGAAACACCACTCGGCAGCTAGAAAGGTATGAACCGAATGATACGGTGGGTCTCCGCTGCTTTTTGCTCTCGCAATCAATCACAGGAGAACATAGATAAAAGTTTTTTTTAAGAATTTGTAGGGGCCGAGTACGCTACAACCTAAATAAAAGTGTCTTCCGCTATATTTAAATCTCACTCAAAAGTTTTACGGCCTATCGTATCGAATGTTTAGACACATACATAGAACATTCAATATAGATAAACAAATAACTAATTACATAGTTTATATATATTTTATAAGATAAATCTTTTAAACCTAATTAGTCTATAATTAAACATCGATAAAAATGAATTTAATTTAATTATGCTTGTACAATTTTTTTTTGAATAAAACCAGTACTAACTAGACTACTAGAGTACAAATGTGAAACAAAATATATGACCCCGTTTGGGAGAGCTCCAGCTCTAGCTTCTCCGAAGAGAATCACTCCCACTCAGCCAAACGCTTAAAATGGTAACTGATTCAGGTGGGGATCAACAGTGAATCACTTCTTCATTTACACTACGAGGTGAGAGCTAAAAAAACTGCTTCACCCTGCTCCTTGTTAAATTCTGGTGGAGATCAACATAGAATCAATTCTCATCGGCTCCCTACCCCGCTCTCTCGTAGAAATCCAAAAGAATCACTAAATCGGAGAATTAAGGAGCAGAGCTAAAGAATCATAGTGGAGCTCTCCCAAACGGCACTATAATTTGACAAGGAGTAGAACTGAAGAATGAGAGTAGAGCTCTCCCAAACGGGGTCATAATTTGACACGGAGGGAGTAGAAAATATCCGTCGGGTCCAGCCGTCCAGACTCGAATTTTCAGCCCGCCAGGTGGGCCGTGGTTTTCCTGACACCTTTGATCAGGCCCAGCGAAATCCAAAAGCCCGTTCGACCCCAAACACCGACCCGACTCCTCTTCGTCTCCCAAATCCGTCGCCGTTCGAGTAGTCGGCGCCGGCGGCCGATCCGGCGGCGATGAATCCCCTCACGCAGGTGAAGCGGACGCAGGTTATCAACCAGAAGGAGGCGCTCCTGGGCATCGGCGAGGACGCGTCGTGGCACGCCAAGTTCAAGGACTCCGCCTACGTCTACGTCGGCGGCGTCCCCTTCGACCTCACGGAGGGCGACCTCCTCGCCGTCTTTGCGCAGTGAGTCTCAAACCCTCACCTCCTCCGCTTCACGCCTCCCTTTCCTCCCCTCCCCTTCCTCCTTCCTTCCCCCTCCCCTTGGAATGGATACCGGCAGGGAGATCTGACGACTCTCCTGTCTTCCCCTTTGGCAGGTACGGTGAAGTGGTCGACGTGAACCTCGTGCGCGACAAGGGCACCGGAAAATCCAAGGGGTTCGCGTTCCTTGCGTACGAGGACCAGAGAAGCACGGTTCTCGCTGTTGGTAAGCATCCTTTTCGCCCCCTATTTCCTTCTTTATCTTTGGTCGCCTCTGTATTCAGTTTCAGTTATTAATTACCTGCTCGAGTCCTAATAATTAGTATTCCTGTTTGCCTAATTTTGCATGGCAAAGACAATCTGAATGGAGCTAAAGTTCTTGGGAGGATCATAAAGGTTGACCATGTGAGCAAGTACAAGAAGAAGGAGGAGGAAGATGAGGAGGAGCAGCAGAAGAAGAGGGAGGCCCGGGGAGTCTGCTACGCTTTCCAGAAAGGCGAGTGCAACCGGGGAGCTTCCTGCAGATATTCGCATGATGAGCAGGTCAGTGTGCTGTGAATGCATGGATAAAACTGTTGCGTGATTATCCATTGGGAATGCCAGTAGGCAAACCAATGCCAGTAATATCTTTGAGATGCAATATATCAGCTGTCAATTAGTTTGGTAGCTGAGGGGAGATGGGTATCCTGTCATCTCACAACCAATGTTTAATGAAGTTTCCCAATGTTTCTCGTGATTGGTGGAATTGTTTTTAGACCGGGGGTGGGGGTTGTCACCATAGAATTCTTTTGGGATTTGTTTGGGTCCAATTACTCCATATCCCATGCCCTGAAAGATTATTGCCTGTGCTTAATTTCAAATCATTAGCATAGCGACATGTGGGTTTGTTATTGTTATTGGTTTGGCGACATTCTGATGTTCGTGGATTATTTTTCAGAGAAATGCAAACACCGGTTGGGGTTCTAAAGAGGATAGCGGTGCACGATGGGAGCATGACAAACACAGTGATGGACCAAAGAGCCGTGGCATGTGCTATGCTTTCCAGAAAGGCGAGTGCAACCGTGGAGCATCCTGCAAATTTTCGCATGATGAGCAGGTAGGTTAATGGATGCCCTTGTTTCTATTCTAGGATTATTCACTGGGAATGACAGTTTGCAAACCAATACTTGACTTGCAGAAATTTGTGTATTTATAAAACATTATTTTCAGATGCATCACTAGCTAGAAAATGCGTATCATCTATCATGTGAATTTTAACATAATGTTTTTTACAAGTATACCCCATGTTTCGGTGTTTCTAGATATGCTACAAACTCGTAATTGCAAGTTGCAAGTCTTTAGACAAATGCAAAGCAAGCCTTTTTCTTATAAATAAAAATAATGCACACTTGCGATAAAGTTTCTGTTAGTCAATCACACGTGCATATGCTTCTTTGAGTATGGAAATTTTTAGTGCTAATGAACATCAGGTGATCCCTTTGGTTCTACTTTTATTTGGTGGGAATATGTATCCTAGTGTAATTGAGCCTGTAGCTCGTCAGTAACCTTTTTCTGTGAGTATAGACTATAGAGTAATCATGTTGCCATCCTATTCTGATGGTTATGAATTATGCTTACAGAGAAATGTAAACAACCGTCAGAGTTCTAGGGATGGTGAACCATCAAGATCAGAGCGGTATGGAGACCGAGAACCTAGGAGTAGGCATGATGACAGAAGAGGAGAAGATCGGGACAGATACAGGCACGACAAGTCACCTGAGAGATTAAGAGGTGAGAGGCAGAGAAACTATGACAGATCCGACAGAGGAAGGCGCAAATATGATGTGGAACATGATGATCGCAAGCGGTCTAGGTATGGCAGAGAGTGATGCCATGAAAGGAGTGTTTACAAAGAGGACGAATGGTGCAGGATGCCATCTGGAGAGATGCTTGTACTCTTAACTTACAATACAACCAGTGCTGTTAAATTTTGATATTTGAATGTAGTCGCCTTCGTGTGCTGCTGCTTCATTCAGATAAGCATTATTTATATGCCTCCATTTGATTGTGTTGGTGCCAATTGCTTGGTTTTTGCCGAGGAAGTTGTTTACTGGTTAATCTTCTACTAAATTGGTGGGAACGCTCTGGCGCGCCTTCTGGCTCCGCTCTGATGTGCAACCAAAATGATATCCAGAAATTAAACATGCTTGCTGCTTGGTTTGCTGCTTAGTAAATAGTATTCATATTTATGACTTCAAATTAATTTACTATAAAATACATTTTGTAATTAAGCTAATGATGTTTATTTGATATAAACAATATTTATGCTTTGTAATCTATAATTGATCAGACTTGTATACTAGATCATAACATTATTCCATGATTGTATTTTTTGGGGGGACGAGGTAGCAAGCTTTTATTTGCAAGCACGGTTCCGAAAGGAGGCTAAAACTGAAAGACTCTATCGCCTCCTCATGAAAGCCGGTAACAGTGCCGTCTGCCATGATGAATGTGAGAAGATAATGGGCAGTTATATGTTTCAGACCGGACACGATTCAAAGCCATCTCTAAAACTCCATGCGCCGTTGCCGCGCTCTTTGCAGTTCCAGCCACCTCCCCATGCCGTGCCTGCCGCTTGCTCGATGGGATGCCGCGCCCGAGTCGCCACTCTCCGTCATAGTGCAACGTTTGGGCTGGGCCTCTTGGAGGACAGGTCACGGTGGACCATAGCGCCAAGCCCAACAAAAAATGGGCCGGCCCATGTATCAGCGGCAGCGTGGCAGCGACCCGTATACATGTGGATAGAGAGGTGAGAGTATCAGCAGCCACGTCTTGATGAAAGGAATCTTGGAGAAAAAACGCGCACTTCAGAGCAACCACAACTTTTCAGCCTCTTTAACAGATCACATGATGTGAGGGAGATGGAGCTGCATTTTAGGTGTCTAATTGTCCATATATTTATCTCAATTCATGTATATCTACTCTAATACATATGATTTGAGTAAAATATATGTACATCAAACAAAATTTAAAATAAATTTAAACTAAATTTTATTTCATTCCACACCAATTTTAGGAACGGAGGAAGCATTAGCGATAGAACACAGGTTCCTACTTGGTAGTGCCTAGCACATCAGTTCATTCATCAATTAAACTCGATGACAAATTGACAACTGACAACTACTTGGCCACCAAAAAGTCACGGCAAAATGTAGCGACCCGTGAGATCGACAGATCAGCGGGGGAGCTTGTTTGGCGACGCGTGGTCACGCCGACTGCCGCCCGAGTATGCATTCAACACCTCGACATGCCGTCCCTTTCACTCATCACGACGGTAATAACACTAATCAAAAGGAAGAAATTAACGCTCACTATCAGCATAGTATGCTTTAACGATGATCCATGGTACTAGTAATCCTCTACACGGCATCGCAAGAAATAAAAAAAAATGTCTGCTTCATTCCGCCAGTAACACACACCATTAGACACTGGAAAAGATTATTAGTACAAATATTAAAATGCTACGTATGCTAGTCAGGCGTGTACATGCATGTGTACACATATTAAAAAAAGTTAGTAGTCCCTTCAAAATTCCAAAATTTTACAAGATTTTCTGTCACATCGAATCTTTAAACGCATACATATAGTATTAAATATAAGTAAAAATATAACTAATTGTACAATTTATCTATAATTTACGAAACAAATCTTTTAAACTTAGTTACTCAATGAATGGGTAATATTTACTAAATAACAACGAAAGTGTTATAATACTTTACCTCAAAATCTTTTTGATCTAAACATCATTACCGGTGTCACGTACAGAAATGTCCGGACAAGAAGAGCATGGGCATGTCCGCATGTGCCGTTCGGTCTGCAGCAACGACTGGGCCCATCTTATGATTGGCAATATGGCATAGTGGCATCGATCGTCTATCTGGATGATCATCGGGGAATCACACGACTCCGTTTCCAGGGCAAAAAATTAGTAATTTTTTTTGTCGTTACTGATCATATAGGCAACGTATTAGGTGTAAATCATAACCTTCGTGAAAACTCATGCAAACCATAACAAAGATTCGTCTAAATTCACCAAAAAAAATCACACATGTAGATGATATGATGATCACAACTTTGTAAAATATCTTGTTCAAAATCGACTTTATTTGTGAGATATAAAAATAAGAAATTTCAAGCCAGAAAGGTGTCCAAATGATTTGTTAGAAATTTGTTATTTTTATATCTAACAAACAAAGTCGAGTTTGGACAAGATATTTTACAAGGTTATGTATCATCGTATCATCCACATGTGTGATTTTTTTTTATGAATTTAGATAACTTTTTTGTCATAGTTTTCACGAGTTTTCATGAAGTTATGGTTTGCACAGGATACATTTCCGATCATATAAGCAATTTTACTACTACCTCCGCTCCAAGTTGTAACTGATTTTGGTTTTAGTTTTATTATATAATAACTAAACATAATATATATAGAGATATATTGCAAAAGCTATATACACGTAGAGAAAGAGAAATAAAAAATATTTTAAAACAAAATGAAGTAATACATACTTGCTTCAAAGGGAATTCCTGCCATGGGGTAGGGAATTTGCTTGAAATGCAAGCGAAGAGAACAGAAGAAAAATTCCCCAACCTGCTGCTTCAGCTTCAATTCTACTCCTTATTTGTTAGGAGTACTTCACATGTTCAGAAATTCAGTCAAGAAAAGAAAACAAAAGAAAATTGTTACTCCCACATCCTATGATATACTCCATCCATCCTAAAATAATTGTCATTTTTTATTTTCGTATCGTAAGTTTGACTAGATGTATAGAAAATACGTGCAACATCTGTATCTCCAAATAAATTTATTATAAAAATAGATCCAATAATCTATCTAATGATATTAATTGTGTAACACAAATTTTAATTTTTTATATAAAATTAGTCAAAGTTATTTATTGAAAAGTGAGAACGATAATTATTTTAGGACGAAGAGACTAGCCAGTGAACTCTAGTGATTTTAGACAAACTAATAGAGAGTACAATAGACGCAACACTCTTATATGCATCCTATAAAAGCAAGATTTACCTCATTGGATGGGGGTGGTGGGTGGGGTCGTGGGATATAATAAATGCATATATCTTGGACTTGATTTCTAATTTATGGAATTCACACATATCTTACACATGTTAGTTATACCAAGAAGGGAAATAACGATACAATAACATATAAATTTTTGATACAAGCTTAATCTTTTGTCATTCATGATCCTTCATATTTCGATATAAATTTTAAATAGTTCAACACAACATAGCTTGTGACTTTGTTTTGAAGCTTGGTGGACAACGCCATCCAACGTAATTAGTGGCTCTCCTAGCCATTGTAGAAACAAGAGGTATGAGTTTAGGGGTAGGGGATTTTCGGACGAAAGCTTCACTCGATTTTCTGCTAACGTCGGCAATGGTGATGCCTTTAGCGCTACATTTCATGTTGAAAGCATTGTCGTGAGATCCTAGATCTCTAGCAAATTTCAGTTGAAAAACTGGATTCTTTAATTTAATCGGTGATGACACTTGCAAATTTCATTTAATTTAATCGGTGATGACACAAACACAAGACCAACACTTGTTGGAGCGTACCCCGTCCAATCCTAAAATAAATACATATCTCGCTTCTTGATGAATCATTTTTTCTTTCTAAAATTTAAAATAGTATTAATATTTATACTTCTAAATAAGTTTATTACTAGAGTATACTTCATACTTAATTTAATGATATTTATTATATATTATAAATATTAGTTGTATTTTTATATAAATTTGGCTAATTTTATGAAAAATGACTAAATAAAAACGAGATGTACGAAAGGAGTAAGTAAGGGCATGTTTGGTACAGCTCTGCTTCACTAGTGAAGCTGTTTTTTTTAGAAAATAGCTTTATGAGCAACTCTCTATGTGAAGCTGAGCTATTTTGGAAAAAATGTTTGGCAAAACAGCTTTACCAACAACTTTATGCATGGATATGAGAGAGAAAAGGAAGAGAAATCTGTGATAAGCTACTATTTTCAGCTTCATCCAACATCAAATGTTTGTGAGAGGGAAAGAAAAACATATTTATGGGTGAAGCTATTTTGAAAAAAGGTGTTTAGCAAAAAAACAGTTTATAACAGCTTCATAAAACTGTTATAAGTTGTACCAAACAGACCCTAAGTAACTAATCTTCAGACAATCAGACAAGTCAAGAACCAGATAAATATCAGCACAATTCGATGCCGACTTGCGTCTAGAACACGGGACTGCACTCGGTCGAAACTCAAACTACGTAATGCCATGGAATGGATGTGGAAGTGTGTGGCTCTTGTCGCATTGCAAAACTTGAAAAATCTTACCTGCCGAGCACATTTCTTTCTCGAGACGTGGCATATGCTTTCTCCAAGATCATGTTGAGCCTTGTATGCAATGCAATAAATAAATAAAAAACGATCAACCTAATACCCCAATGATCAGTGGGACCAGATACCTGTTGGTCCCACTACTCCGTCTCACATGCGCTGACAGGTTTGGTGCGGGCCTCGCGGCAAGCACCGTGCTCTCCGCGAACCGAGCTCCCTCCCTATGACGTGTGGGCCCAAGGACGGCACCTAACGGGACCCACATGTCTGCTTTCCCTCTAACTACCTTCCCGACACCAACCCCACGGGGTAAAATGGGAAAGGATTAAAAAATCGCCGCCGCCCGCACGCAAAAGCAAAGCAACTGCTTAAAATTGAAAAAAAAAACAGAGAGCTCATCAATTCAACAGAACAGCAAGAGCACCTACCCTACCCGCCGCCCGCCGCCTCCGACGAAGGCGAAGACCTAGCTCCCGGTCCGGCGCGATGGCCGCCGCGGCCCGCCACGGCCCCGAGGCACGCCTCCTCGTGGCGCTACTCCTGCTGGCGCTGGTCGTCTCCGGGCACTGCCTGGACGCGCACCACCGCGGGCTGAAGCGCCGGCGGCGGAAGCACGAGATCCACTCCCCGGTCAAGACGGTGGTGGTGGTGGTGATGGAGAACCGCAGCTTCGACCACATCCTCGGCTGGCTCCGCCGCAACCGCCCCGACATCGACGGCCTCACGGGCCGCGAGTCCAACCGCCTCAACGTCTCCGACCCCTCCTCCGCGGAGATCTTCGTCACCGACGAGGCCGGCTACGTCGACTCCGACCCCGGTCACGGCTTCGAGGACATCCGGGAGCAGATCTTTGGCTCCGCCGACACCTCCGCGGTGCCGGCCCCCATGTCCGGCTTCGCCCAGAACGCGCGCGGCATGGGCCTCGGCATGCCGCAGAACGTCATGAGCGGGTTCAAGCCCGACTCCGTCCCCGTCTACGCCTCCCTCGCCGACGAGTTCGCCGTGTTTGACCGCTGGTTCGCCTCCGTGCCCACCTCCACGCAGCCCAACCGCCTGTTCGTCCACTCGGCGACCTCCCACGGCCTCACCTTCAACGCCCGCAAGGACCTCATCAATGGCTTCCCGCAGAAGACCATCTTTGACAGCCTCGAAGAGAACGGCTTGTCTTTTGGCATCTACTATCAGAACATCCCAGCCACGCTCTTCTACCAGAGCCTCCGGCGCCTGAAGCACCTCGTCAAGTTCCACCAGTACAGCCTCAAGTTCAAGCTGCACGCCAAGTTGGGGAAGCTGCCAAATTATGTGGTGATTGAGCAGAGGTACTTTGATTGCGAGATGTTCCCAGCAAACGATGATCATCCGTCACATGATGTGGCTAGGGGGCAGAGGTTCGTGAAAGAGGTGTATGAGACACTGAGGGCCAGTCCCCAGTGGAACGAGACAGCCCTGATTATCACATATGATGAGCATGGTGGATTCTATGACCATGTACCTACGCCGGTTGTCGGAGTGCCCCAGCCTGATGGAATAGTTGGGCCTGATCCATACTATTTCAAGTTCGAACGGCTTGGGGTGCGTGTTCCCACCTTTCTCATCTCACCTTGGATTGAGAAGGGCACTGGTGAGTACTTCTTGCGTTGAATCCTTAATTTTCATGCCAGTAAAGTATGTCATACTGAGAAAGAAAAGTTCAATAGAATTCTGAAAATATTGATGCCTGGCAATAGGTACTATTGATTTAAATTAGGTTCAGGTAGGAACTAATTTTTAAGGTCTGCTTGTGTTTTATTTTCATAGAAGCGACGGTACAAATATTTTAATGTCAATGGATTCTAATCAACAGTTTACAAGGACAACTTTGCTGTAAATTTAGCTTCGAAACACATTCGGTGTAGAGGATGCAGTAATTTTCCTGCTCCTAGTAGCTGTACTGTTGATGAGCAAATGAGTTTAGTCTTTCAGCTTCCAGCTTTAATATCTGTATGGGAAGTAGCACTGCAAAGAATTTATCAACTATGTTAATAAAATTCAGACTTCCTACATCCACTTGTGTTATGATGGAGACATCCTATATGTCTGGCAAGCAGCAGTTCATGTGGAGAGTTTGTTAGATATAACTTATATAAGTAGCATTTCAATGACCGTTCTCATGAAAGAGGATTGAGCTGCTTTTTATGCTATTGTTATGCTATCTCTGTGTCTTGATTATCCTTATATTAATGTTAACGAAATTAGGAGCTTTAACCATTTGCTGAAGCTATTCATCAGGAAATTATGTCTCCAATATTGAACTGCATGTTTTCGCCAGCATAATTCACACCTTACTTTTCATTTCTGCAGTGATCCATGAACCAAATGGTCCACAGGATACCTCACAATATGAGCATTCGTCCATTCCTGCAACCGTAAAGAAGCTATTCAATTTACATTCTAACTTTCTGACAAAGAGAGATGCATGGGCTGGGACCTTTGAGAACTACTTTAAAATCCGGAAAACACCAAGAACTGACTGTCCAGGTATGTATTTATGCTAGTTTGGTATATTTTTTATGCCAATGGAATAACAATTACTACCTTCGTCCCTAAAAGAATGCAATTGTGGGAACCGTGCCAGTCAAATGTTGTTTATATTTGACCAGCTTTATCTTAAATACTATTAACATTTATGTCTCTAAATAATTTTATTATAAAAATATATTCTATAACTAATCTAATGATACTAGTTTCATATCACGAATCTTAGTACTTTTTTATATAAATTTAGTCAAAGTTCGAACTGTTTTACTTGAAAAGCGAGAATTGCATTCTTTTAGGGACGGAGGTAGTATGACATTTGTGGCACTGTACCTGCCACTCGGTACATCGTCAATGAACTTTTAACATAAACAAAGGTCAATTAATACTGTAGCATGTTCTGCTCCTGGAGTTATCAATTTGTAGATGTGTTCATGTGGACAGCTATCCTTGAATGTTAATTTTTACTAGGGTCCTAACTAGATACTCTTTTTTTTTCTCCCAAACAGAGAAGCTCCCAGAGGTGACAAAGTCACTGCGACCATTTGGTCCCAAGGAAGATTCGTCTCTCTCGGAATTTCAAGTGGAGTTGATTCAACTTGCCTCACAGCTTAACGGTGATCATGTACTTAATACATACCCAGATATTGGCAGGACCATGACTGTCGGGGAAGCGAACCGCTACGCAGAGGATGCTGTCTCCAGATTCCTGGAAGCTGGTCGGATTGCTTTGAGGGCTGGTGCAAATGAATCTGCTTTGGTGACGATGAGGCCCGCTCTCACCAGCAGGGCCGCAATGTCCTCTGGTTTATCATCAGAGCTCTAAAGCTCTTTTGTAACAAGAGCGTGGTGACAGAGCCTACCTCTTGGGTGTGTGTAAGTGCAAATACGATACTATAGCATCATGTAATAGACAGCATGGTTTTGTAAATAGACGTCGTGATATTGGGCACCTGGATTCTGATACAGTATACTATGTCAAAGTCCTCTTCTGGATAATGTGTAGTGGGGATTTCTAAAGCATTGTGGAATTGTACCTATTCAGTCTGTACTGTACCTGCTTGTCAAGCAGTTGAACTGCACTTTGGAGTTATGTATAATATTTTACTTAAACAATATGTTTATGTGCCCTCAAATCGCAGTGCTGTGATATGCGAGTGGCAAGTCTGTCTGTTCGCCTGGTACTAAATCAGCTTATGCTAATTTGTACAGGTCTGATTTATTCGGATTAAAGTCGATTGATTTGCACAAGGTGTTCATAACGGAACTATTCGTAAACAAATTTAATCTTTTTTATTGATGTCGTGAGCCGATGAGCGCTCGACAGCTCCCACCCACAAGCCCAAGGCACAGCGAGTAGAAATGACACTAAAAAAAAAAATGACAAGGGACTGAAGCTGGAAGAAGATGACAAGAGGTTTAAAAGCAAGCAGCCACGGCCACTAATCCATTCGCAGAGCCATCTATTTGCTCTGTTGTCCGTATCCACCAAATCCAATGGCGCTCAGGCTCTCCCTCGCCCCGCCAGCAGCTGCACCTGCACCCGCGGCCGCCACATGCCGCTGCAGCAGCAGCGCAAGCTTCCTCCGGTCTCACCGGAGCAGGAGGCCGCGCGGCTGCGTGGTGGCGATGGCCGACCTGCTGGGCGACCTTGGCGCGCGCGACCCCTTCCCGGAAGAGATCGAGAGCCAGTTTGGGGAGAAGGTCCTGGGCAACGTGGACACGCTCCACCAGATCCTCATCCCCACCCTCTCCGCGCTCTCCCTCGCAAGCCTGCCGCTGCAGCCCGACGCGGAGCCGCTCTCCCTCGACGACGCGCGCAGGCTTCTCTTCAAGGTCGTCGGCTGGAGGCTGGTCCTCTCCGACGGCGACGGCGACGAGCAGCGACCCGCAAAGCTGCAGTGCGTCTGGAAGGTGCGCGACGAGCCCTGCGGCCAGGAGCTCATCGCCAGGATCAACGCCGCGCTCGACGGCGCCGGCCACGCCCCGGCGGCCCTGGTGTTCGAGGCCCCCAACCAGGTGACGGCCCAGCTCTCCACGCCCTCTGCCGCCGGCGACAGCCTCACCGTCAACGACTACATCGTCGCCGCCAGGATAGATAAAGTCAAGACGCTCGATCTCATCCCGAAGAAGCGAGCGTGGGCATGAGGGGTTGATGATCGATCGCCTGTCTCCTAGTGTTTTCCTTGAATTTTGTATACTGAACGAATGAGCGAGCGGGAGAGATCCATTCCTCCCTGAACTTAAATTGCCAAATGATTTCAGTAACTGGGGAATGATTTCAGCACATATCTGAATGGGGTTAAGATTCCTGGGAGGATGAGGGTTAACAATGTGAACAAGTACAATAACTCAATTTTCATGTCTGTAAACATGGGCATCTTCATGTCTACAAGGCTACACGCATGAGCAGTTCAGAATGTCTGAAAACTGATGTCTGGAGCAATACTCAACTGCTTTACTAAGGTCATCAGAACTAATTTACTAAGGTCAGACTTTTCAATTTTGATTGGAACAATACTGCAAATATGTTAATATATCTTTTTTGGTTATTTTAAGCACACATTTCTATCCATTCACTGTGTATGAGCATGCTGCAATTCTCCTCCTACAGACAGTTGTGAGCTGCTGTTAACCCAGATTGCATAGTATGGCATATATGAAGGAGAACCTTATAAACGGTACCATGCCAGCTATCTATCATGAGGTTATATGAATCCACAGGGACAAGCTGTGATATAGAGAATGTGCCTCTTCTGGAAGTAAGCCTATCAAATATGGGATAGTCAGTTCTTAAATCCAAGTCTCAAAATATGATGGATCATGAGCCGATGCAACCACCGATGCCCTCTGTTTTGAGCTGCTGCTGAAAAATCCCGATCCCTGGAGAACTTGCGTGATTGGTTGTCAAACTATATCTGCTGGCCTGGCTGCTGCGGTTGCTTTGGAAATTGGAAGTGGTGCCCATCTGAACCATGTCATGTACACTGCTAATTAGTTGTCTCCGCTTATATATGCTGGTTCATGTCGACTTGAAAAACTGCATGAGTTACAACTGCAATGCGAGAGCTGCAAAATGCGGTGTGGTCCATCATGACTTTTGTAAAGGGGAGTGTGGCAAGTAAACCAAAGACTCAACTTATTTTATATAATAACTATATATATGTCATAGCGAAGGATATGAATCTTGCAACTTGCACCATAAGATCTGAATACGTACAGGATAAACAAGGGGCTAATATACAAAATATGAACAAGAGCTGTCTATCAACAATGTACTTCTGCCACCAGTTGAAGACTGCTCATATAGAAACTGGTAAAAAAAATTGCTCTTTATATGTAAAATTGTGTGTGACCAACTCTTTTGCGAGGAGCATTCCAACATACATCAAGAATCAAGGTGTTCTCCCTGAAGATCATCCTCATGAAAGAATAGATGTGACCTATATCGTTATGATGATCTAAACTGGTTACATAAAGGTATACAGGACTGGTTAAAATGACAATGAATACGATTAGAACACAATGTAAGGGGAAAGGAAATGAATCAAGAAACATGACTGGTAAATGGAAGTGCAATGGACTACAGGTGCTGCATATCCCCTGGGTAATAGTGAGTCTGCGTTATTTGGAAACTTGATATAATGTTGCGTGCAGTACAACGACAGAACTGATACAAGTGGGTGATAAACATCGTAATTTTGTAATAATGTTATGCCATTGATAAGGGATCCACCCCTGTTAACCCCCCCCCCCCCCCCCCCCCCCCAAAAAAAGAAGGGGTGAGGTTTGTGTGAGTTGGGATGGGGGTGGGGGGAGGCATGGTCCGGCCCCAAAGGGTTTGGCTACTTGCATTATCATTCTTTAGACTCTATTTGGTGAGTACATTTCTTTGGGTTTAAATATTTTTTTTTCAAAACAGGACTTACAGTAAATCACATTGATATTGGAACTCCATTTGTTGAGTGTTGATTTTCATCACGGAAAAAACACTCGGGAACACTACATATTTTGATTTAACATACACTGCACAAATGCACGATGAAGAACAAACAGCATCCCATTTCATATCATTTGCAAAATTATATTTGAAAGAAAAGAACCATAGATTGTGCTAGCAGTGCACAAACTTTTCTTTGGTACCCTCATCAGGCCATCACACACAAAAAAAATAGAACCCCTTTACCCAAAAATTTCAAAGGCAAACAAATATTTGTCACAGCTATTAGTTACCCTCTCCATCCCAAATTATAGGTTCTTTGGCTTTCTAGATACAAGTATTTGGTATGCACATAGATATATTCTATAGCTAGGTACACAATAAAAATTATGTGTCTAGAAAAGCCAAAACAAAAGGTAGGTAATAGATCACAAATTCACAATTGCAAAATATTATCACCAACCGTTAGGTACAATAAAAGAAATACCTTTGTACGAACACGAAGTCAGCAGCAACAGCAAAACCTTTAGTTGCCAGATCAATGGTTTATCCCAGTCCAAGTTCCTTCTTCAGCTTCTCGAGAGCAGCCTCTATTTCAGAAAGACCGTCATCAAAGCTGTTTGTTGATGTCTTGTCATCCTTCGCATTTTTCGCCTGCTGTCCAAACTGGGTGTATGGGTCATTTCCAGTGACGTTCTCGGGTCTGGACTCATCAATCTTCAATTCATTTTCCAGAAATTCTACAAATTCCTCGCCAATTGTCTGATTGAGCAGAACGCAGTGCAGGGTTTAACATGACATTTTCCACAAAAACTATAACTAGTAGCTGGTCTTATCTATGCTATATTGCTGCATGGCAATTCTCAACAGTGACACAAACTCACAATAATCGATATATTTGAAATGTGAATAAAGATAACTTACTGCTAACTCTTCCCAAAGGCTTTTAGGTTCCTGATTTGAATTCAACCCAGCTTCCCAGTTCTGGAATTCTGCTTGCAGATCTTTAAGGAAATCCGCTGCAAAAAAGCACAATCACTATGGTCTAAAAGTCACAGTAGAGGTGAAGACATTTTGGTCAACTGCACTAGAAAGCCTTATATCTCGACATGACAATCACTAAAATCTCCGGTAGAACAATGGAACCTCACTTGACCCCTTTGGTCACAACAACGATCAACCATATGTGATGTAACCCACGTTTACTGACAGCAAGGAGAGAATTCAGTACCAAATCCATAGAACGGCTCTTCTGCAGCAGCTGATTTGCTCCCTCTGGAGCTGGAGGACCAGGACGAATCTGAACTGCTGCTCGCGTACTTGGATCGAGACTCTGAGTTCATCAGAGTGTTGTAAGCGTGCTTGATCCGCAGAAACTTCTCCTGAGCATCTGGCTACAATGACAGCATCCACGAGGCTGGCGGTGAGCAGAGTCATCCATCCTCAACGAAATCCCGTAGAGATCAAACAGAAATGGGAAGGTAAAAGAGCGCGAACAAACAGCAGGGTTCGGTCGCCACACGCACCTCCTTATTGACGTCCGGGTGGTACTTGAGCGCGAGGCGCCGGTACGCGCGCTTGATCTCGTTGGGCGCCGCCGACGGCGACACACCGAGCACCTCGTACGGGGACTCCCTCCGGCCGCCGCCGCCGGCACCGGCGCGCGCCCTCACGCTCGCACGCCGCCAGCGAGGCGCCGAGCCGCGGCAGGAGAGGTGCGCAGAGGGGCCCGAGCTGGAGGCGGCGGCCATAGCTGTACTGACGAAGGGAGGCCGAGGCCGAGGAGCAGCGAGGCGGCCGCGGGAGGCGGCGAGTGGCAGGGGCGGACACGGAGCGGCGACCTGCAGCTGTAGCGCCATGGCGCAGCAGGGGCCGCCGGAGGCAGAGGAGATTTTGCTGCCTTTTGTATGGCTCGCGACGAACCGTCGACGGAGGACGGGAGCTGGCAAAATCACCCGCCGTCCAGAAAGGCCATGTGAAAACCGGACTCCAGCACGTTTTGTGGCCCAGTAAGTGCGAACGATACGGCCTTCTCTCGGCCCAATTAGGCAGCTCCGCCTCCGTCCTTCCCTTGTCGCCCGCATCGCCGCCAGCCCCTCCGCAGCTGGCGGCCGACCCTGCGCCGCCGCCATGCTGCGCCTTCGAAATAGCCTCTTCCCTCTTCTCCGCGCCGCATCCCCGCTACCCTGCCCCATCGACCGCCGCGCGTGTCGCTTCCTCTCCACCTCCACGGCCACCGTCCCCGCGCCCTTCTCCCTCGAGGACTACCTCGTCGGATCCTGCGGCCTCGCCCCAGCCCAAGCCCGCGAGGTGTCCAAGAAGGCGTTCCACCAGATATCCAGAGCATACAAGAGACCACTGGAGGAGCTTTCCTCCTGCCTCATCAACTCCGCCTCCAACCCCGATGCTATCCTCGCCCTGGTCTCAGGCGCCGGCCTCTCCCGCGCCGACATCGCCGCAGTCGTCTCCGCGGACCCGCTGATCCTCCGCGCTTCCGTGAAGAACATCGCCCCCCGCCTCGTTGCTCTCCGCGACCGGCTCGGTCTGTCGACTCCCCAGATCGCTCGCTTCCTCTTGGTCGGCTCACGCTCTCTCCGCGAGTGCGACGTCATTCCCAGGCTCGAGTTGTTCATCTCCTTCTATGGCTCGTTTGAGCAGGTCCTAGTGGTTGCAAAGAGGTGCGATGGCCTCCTCAAGGTGAGCCCTGAGAAGGCCAAGCTTAACATGGCTTTGTTATATCAGTGGGGTGTTAGAGATGTTGTTCGCCTTTGCACAGACTGTGCACGGTTGCTTACCTACAGACCGGAACGCCTCAAGGAGTTTTTGCTGCGGGCGGAACAACTTGGGGTGCCTCCTACTTCGCGGATGTTCAGGCAGGCAGTGGAGACCGTTGCCAGTATTTCCAAAGAGAAGGTTGCTGCCAAGTTTGAGTTCTTTGAGAGGACTCTTGGTTGTTCTGAGTCTGAGGTTTCCACTGCAGTGTCCAAGATGCCAAAAATATTAGGATTCTCTGACGAAACTCTTCTCCGCAAGATTGAGTTCCTAGTCAACGAGGCTGCAATGCAACCACGGTACATTGTGGGAAGGCCTACCCTGCTCATATACAGCTTGGAGAAGCGGCTAGTGCCCCGACATTATGTCCTGAAGGTCCTGAAGGAAAAGGGATTGCTGAATAGCAATATGTGCTTTTTCACAATAATTATATTAGGAGAGGAGGCTTTCAAATTGAAGTTCATCGACTGTCACAAGGACTCTGTTCCTGGCCTTGCAGATGCTTATGCTGCAGCTCGTGCTGGTATTGTGCCCTCTAGAGTGTAATTTATGCATCTCATTCTGTGGTTTAGGTGGATGGTGGAACTGCAACTCATGCTCATTAGCGGCAGTCCACTATGCAGGCTTTCTCAGTTCTGATTTCTGCAATATAACCACTAGTGATCACTGACCGGTCATAGTCCAAGGTTAAGTTATGGTTATCTAGGAAGGAGCTGTGTTTGACTTATTCTGGATTTTTAATGCACATTTTGTTGGTTTCATCTTCTGCCTAGCACATGGCTGAAGATTATCCTTAACTTTGTTTTCTCCTTAAAAACAATGCGAGAGCTGCAAAATGCATTGTAGTCCAGCATGATTTGTGAATGGGTGTGGCAACTCAACCAAATAAGACTCGTCACATCTATTAAAACAGATTATCACCATTTGTCATGAAGGTTCTGCAGGAAAAGGTATTGCTGAATTGCAATATGAGCTTTTACTTGTTCACTCTATTTGGAGAGGAGAGATTCAAATCAAAGTTCATCTATTGTCGCAAGAGCTCTGTTCCTGGCCTTGCAGATGCTTATGCTGCTGCTTGTGCTGGTATTGTGCCCTCTAGAGTGTCATTAAGCATCTCAGTGGTTTAGGTGGATGGTGGAACTGCAACTCATGCTCATTAGCGGCTGTTTCTGATTTTTTGCAATAGAAGCACTAGTGATCCCTGATTGCCCATAGTCCACGTTTAAGTTATGGCTATTTATGAAGAAGCTGTGTTTGAGTTATTCTGGATCCTTAATGCACATTTTGTTGGTTTCATCTTCTGCCTAGCACTTGACTGAAGAATATCCTGAACTTACTTTTTTTCGATGAATAAGTCTTTACTAGCAAACGTGCCCGTGCGTTGCAACGGGAGAAAACAAAATCAAATATCAACAAAAAACGCGGACATGAGTGATGCATATTTTTTATATTTTACATTTTCTATATTTCTATACCTAATATTAAATAGTTAAAATTTCAACCTATTCGTTTTCCTTTTTTGTCCGTGTTCTATTTGCATTTTTTTGTCTAGGATATACTTGTTTTGATTTTTGGTTCAAGATATTTTTTTTGTTATGGTCCACGTTATAATTTCTTATATTTTTTCATAAATTTAGAAACAAATTAGAGTCTGTCAGTTTAAGGAAAAAAATTCTAGACTATCCAATCTTAAACGGACTCAAACTGTTAAATATATAAATAATATAAAGCCTGCCAGGTAAAGAAAAAATATTATAAACTATCTAACCAATCCTAAACGGACTCAAACCGTTGAGAGTTAATTTTGGTAAGTTTCAAGTGGCAACTCGTATTGAAGTAGAACATAATCTATATAAAAATAGACACAGACGAACATTTATAGAGTTATTTAGGAAAAGACAGACAAAAAAAACGACTGAAATTTTACCTCTTTATTAATAGGTATAGATTATTGTAGAATTTGTTAAGATATTTTGAATTTGCTAGTATAGTCTTATAACCATTTTTCTTCCATGACTAAGTCTTTAACTCTTTATTATTGTAGAGTTTATTAAGATGTTTGGAATTTTCCAGTATTAGCTTATAACCATTTTTTTAGGGTCAGCATGTTCTATCGTACGGTCATCCTAGAAGCTAAAAAGCACATAAGCGCAGACTCAAGCTCTTTACTCATGAGCATCTCTCACACCGTGAAATTAACTATCGGATTCAGATAAATCATGAAAGCATCCAGGAGAATTTACAAGTAGTGTTAATTTTACGAGCATCACATAATACAATATATGTCGTCATCTGAGTCTCAAACCAAACTCTGAACCAAAACGCAGAACACATTATTAGAACCGCTACTGAACCCAAAAAGAAAAAGAACCGCTACTGAACCATACAAGATGATGATGCAGTGTGTACACAGGGCAAAAGACAGGCATGCATCAGGTCTGCTCTTACAGCCTTCCACACCCATCACCAAGCCTAAGAACTGGAATTGGTATTTTAAGACCGTCAAAACTTAGGATCTGTTTGGACGAAGCGGCAAATGTTTTGTCGTGTCACATCAAATCTTTCGGCACTAAACACATCAAATCTTTCGGCACTAGTTTAGTGTATTAAAAATAGACTACTTATAAAACTAATTACATGCCCCTGCGGGACTTAACAAGACGATTCTATTAAGCTAAGTTAATCTATAATTAACAAATGTTTACTGTAGCACAACATTCTCAAAACATGAACTAAATAGGCTTAAAAGATTCGTCTCGCGAAGTTGCCTCAGGCTGACAAATTATTTTTTTAATTAGTATATTTTAAATAGACAAAACTAGAGATGGGAGATTCGATGTCACAGGGGCAAATGTTTTGCCCTGAAACCAAAGAGGCCTTTAAGCATCAATGGCGAATCCTTCTTTCCACTGCCAGAATCAGAATCATCTTCCTGAGCAGCAGGTCTTGCAGCTGCCCATGCGCGAAGCGGTGGCTCAAACATCTTTCCTGCAACGTCTGGTGGCAGCTGTTGGGGCGCATCCTCTCCAGGAAGCACAACGAGGCCCTTCTCCCTGAGAGACGAAGGCTCGTTGTAGCACTCCTTCCGGAGCGAGTCCACCAGCTGCTGCTCCTCGCAAGCGGCATGGAGGTCGTCAGCGTCCATCACGCTGATCCCTTCGATTCGGCTGTTGAGGATGTCTTTCAGCTTGTCTTGGTCGGGTAGTGTGTTACCACATGTCTTGTCCTGTGCCAACTCAAGGAGGCCACTTAGCGCAGCTTCAGGCACCAAGGAATCATCACTGGATGCGAGGTGCATCATCAGCTTTGGAAGACCAAGCTCTGTAGCAACACTCCTGTCTGCCTTGTTGTTGTACAGCAGGTATTGTATGAGATTGAGAGCCTTCCTGTATAGATACAACAGAACTATGTGATTCACATTGCAGCTCAGATTGAAGTTCAGCAAAATATAGACTACCACAAGTTAACACGAGGAGATAGCTCGGTATCCATTTGTAGCACATGCCATCTCTTCACTTTCGAAACCTGAGTCCAAGCTCGAGCATATTATTAGGCCACGTCATCAATAAAAGCTTGTCCGTTGGATCCCTACGCTGCCTTCGATTAAGCCGTCGTTCTGGGTCTTTGGTGATAATGTTGTGGCGACCCTTCGAGAAATCGCTACAGCTCGTGGCATCAGGCTTTGGCATGCGCCACCACATTCACCAGCTTGCACCTTCTCTCGGCTTTGGGCGTTGGTGTGCGCCGCCGCCGGCACCATCCTCCACCTTCCGTTGCCAGTTCCTCTCGCGAATCTAGGATAAATCGTCGATGGGGTCGGACTAGACATAGAGCCATAACTATAGTTGACAATAATCTAACAACATGCATAAAAGCAATAATATACTGTAAATAGTAACCATTCAGGGCAGGGATAAATGTGACAATAACATAATTCGATAAAAGAAAGTATTTACAGAAGTGGTTACCTTATAATTTGACCCTACGAGTACGATCATCCATATTCTAAAAACGAACTATGATATCATCATTTGGAATTGCCTCAAGAAATTCTTGCTCAACGAAGCAAATGACACAATCATTCATAAATCCATCGCCGATTCGGTTTCGTAGGCCCGTCTTCACAATTTTAACTACTGAGAAACACCTTTCCACTGACGCCGTCACAATAGGAAGAACCAGCACAAGTTTGAGAAGACGATATACCAAAGGAAAAGAAAGATTTTTGTTTGTATCCACCATCAGTTTACCAAGCTCAGAAATAGTGGCTAATTGGGCAAATCTAGCATCAGCTCGCACATTGTCGATGTAAATATTAAGCTCAATAATAAGATCATCTAGGTCCCTTAGATCAAAATCATCAGGATATGCCTTAGCCAATTCCATTAAACTCTCAATTGTGAATGCACCAAAAGAATTCTTTGGACTAAAAGCAGCAATGTTGGTAAGCAATTCAGAATTTACCTCGTTGAAACGGTCATTAAATTCTGCAAGCTGTAAATTAATAACTGAGTTCAAGCAATCATATTTATAGTGTTGATAGTTGGTGCGGTTGGTCTTCTTCCTTGGTTTATGCCTGTCAATGTACTCTTGTTCCATGTCTACCTTTGGGATGCCATGTTCTTCACAAAAAGATAGCACAAAACTTAGTGTGGAATCCCAACCGTCATCTCTAATTTGCTGAAATTTCTGTTTTGTTAACTGCACCTCTAACATAGCCTCCAAAATATCTTTATCCTTCCTCTGTAAGGACTGTGACAAACAATTTGCATGTCCCAATATAAGCAACATTAACTGCAAGTGGAATACAAAGTCAAAATCCTTGAGATAGTCCATGAGACCACGAGCTTGACGTCTCTTGGCATCATTGGGACCTTCTTTTTCAACATATTGGAGCACTTCAATAACATCAGGGAACAAACTATTTATTCTTTGGAGAGTTTTATAATGAGAGGACCAACGAGTGTCGCCGGCTCTTTGAAGTGATTGTTCTTGATTCAATCCCGTCCCAGTACTAAGCTGTCCACTGCCTATTCCTTTAGCAACTCTGTCTTGCTGACTTTCTCGAATCATATCCTTCCTTTTGCAAGAGGCTCCAGCAACATTAATTAATAGAGATACCATGTCAAAAAATTACTAATATCATCAGTCTTTTTAGCCACTGCAACAATGACTAACTGTAATTGATGAGAAAAACAGTGAATATAATATGCAGAGCTATTTTCTCTCATGATTAAAGCTCTCAAACCATTAAATTCGCCTCTCATGTTACTTGCTCCATCATAGCCTTGGCCTCTAACTTGCTTTATGCTCAATCCATACTTACCAAATAGACTGTCAATGCTAGATTTGAGACATAAAGCTGAGGTCTCGCTCACATGAACTATACCAATAAGTCTCTCTTTTATTAACCCACTCTTGTCCACATACCTCAAAACCACAACCATTTGCTCCTTGCCAGAAACATCAGCTGACTCATCTACCATTAAACAAAACACATCACCACCAATTTCTTCAACAATTGATTTCACTATGGTCTGAAAAAATATAGACACCATTAATACATTTGTATAAATAGTCTGTGAGAGATATAACATTATATGTAACCAAAGCAATAAATCATTTTTTTACCTCGGCAAAACAATTTGCAATATCTCTTTGGATGTCTGGAGCCACCATTTGAGCATTCCTCAGAATAAGCCTATTGTTTTTGTCATTTTGCTTTGCCAAAAGCCGCACCAACTCTCGGAAATTTCCCTTATTTTTGGATGTTTCTGATTCATCGTGACCACGAAAGGCTAAACCTTGATGCAACAAGAATCGAACAGCATCAATAGAAGTATTAAATCTAATAAGATACTCCTTTTTAGTGACATCTCTCTGGTTCTCGAGGGCATTGGCAATGGATCGATCAGGCTTCATCAGATTGTTACATCTTTTGACTATTGTGTTATGAAAACTATTAGGTTTTGTGCCTACATGATCTTTTAACCTATCCGATTTATTAAAGCCATCCCAACCATCTTTTACAAATGCATCATTTCCACCTTGGCCCTCATTGATATCCCTGAATAAATAGCAGTATAAACAGAAGCATTTACCCTCCTTCTCACTATACTCAAGCCAATCATATTTTGTGTACCATTCAGCTCTAAACCGACGTGGAAAGCCTGCTATGATTTTCTGTGGATAATTAAATCTAGGTGGTGGTCTAAAAGGACCTCTAATCATATACTTCCTTCTTATCTCATTTTGTAGCTTTTCACCGATGTAATCTGAAATTCTTCTTCTATCTGCTGGATCATATGGAAGCTCATCAAAATTTACCTCATGTCGTGAGATTCTAGAAGAACGGTGAGCTACATGCCTTGTGGAAGTTCCTCTATCAAGATTCTCACTTCCATCTCTTCTTGAAGTACCCGCATCAAGATTCTCCATTCCATCTCTTATTGAAGTACCCGCATCAAGATTCTCTATTCCATCTCTTCTAGAGGTGCCTCCATCTCCATCAGCATTTTCATTATCACTTGTTGGGACTATTTTTCTTTTCAAAAATCGATCCATTGTACTTTGGTTGCCTGTCAAATTATTCAATCAAGAAAATTAAACACAGAAGTAGACAAGTAGTTATTGAGTGTACACTGTACAGTTAGGCATTAGCTACACTATAATTAAAAAGTCACTAATTTACTACTTTATTTACATGACATGTTTGCTAGCAGGAGCAGCCTGCAAGAATGCAAGCAGGATGAACAGATGAATTCTAAACGCAACCACGCAGGCAGGTACTGTGTTGGAATTGGAATGCAAGCAAATTATCTTTCGCTGAAAAAATTAAAAAAAAACATAAGATGCAAGATTGGGGAGCAAAGAATAATTTTGAAATAGGATTAGCCGATAAGGGATTTTAGGTTTACCTCGGTAGAATATTGTAGGGGATTGAATAAATAAACGGATGCTCGGAGAGCAGCGGGCAGCGGCAGCGGCGCGGTCGTCTTCCCGTCCGGCCGGCCGTCGTTGCCGTCAATTTCGAGCGACAGCAGGCTGACTGCGATCAGTCGATCACGGAAGTACGGAACGCCGGCACGGCGACGCGGGAGTCGGGAGATGATTAGATGAATCGTCCAAAGTCGAAAGTCCAATGTTAGCTTTGTGCGGGCTGCGGCAAGCCGGCAAGACGCCATTACGCCAAGACCTGAGTGCGTGACTTTTGGCATTCTGCTCTCTTGGGCTGTGTTGGGCTGCTATAGTAGCTATTTTCTCTGGGCCGCCGGGGTCACTGTATTTTTTTACCGGGGTCATAACTGGTGAAAACATATTTGTATAATAGATTTTTGGAAAACCATCGGGGTCACGCGACCCCGACGACTCCACGTAGATTCGCCCCTGTCTCTCCATGACCCTATCTTCTCTTCTTCCATCTACCTCAGGCCTCAGCCGTATTCAGCGAGTTCGTGCCCCTCACCCCCTGCAAGGTGGCCGAGGCGGCCACGCCCGCGCCAGGGCGAGACCGCTGCGTTGTGCATTCACGCCGGGGTGATAAGCTCCGGCTCTATTGTACTCATGTGTGTTAAGGACAAGAGTATGTACGATAGTTAATTTCTTCTGGCAATCATAGTATTCGGCTTGAAGCATGACGATGCAGCTCCATTGGGCTGGCCTGCCGGTGGAGCAAGACTATGACGAAGCCCATGTAGCAGCCGTCGACCATCAACCGCAGGTGTAAGCACCCCCAAGGTTCGTCTTTGCCACTGCTGCTCGCCTGCTCCTTTGTTTGTACTGCTCTGGCCTAATAAGCGATTGCATGCAAGGTGTTTGATAAAATGTCAATCTTGACTCTGGAACCAAATTTAGTCTGATCCAGCTAGCGGCAACTGTGGTGAGTTCCGGTTGATTAATGAATCATCCTTCTCACTATTCTATATGAATAGACAAACATAAATGATTTGTATTGGCCTGATCAGTTTACTGGTTCTTCAAATATCTAGACATTAATGTGTTTTCAATAAATTTTATATTCCTACTTGTTGTCTTGGAGGATAATTGATAATGTATCAGTTTATCCGTTATGGAAACCTTCAATTGCCAAAGAATGCGAATTCAAATTTCATAGTAAATACATGTCTTCTTTGAGGATTATTTCTATTAACGCCCTTATTGTCCAAAGGGCTTTTGCAGTTGAGTTCTTACATAGACCACACGAAATGTGGCTCCACAAGTTCTGAACACAGTGATGACTGCTGATTATACTAGCCCAATCTAGAGTTGTTGTGTCGGGTACAAAGGTAAGGGGTACCCTAAACATGTGATAATCCAATGCTTAACATAGCAACCATCTTTAAGGTAGGATCCGATCAGCCGTTCAAGTCAATGGAGAAAAGGCCCATCACGCAAAGGCCTCCCTCACCGGCCCAATACTGGAAAAAACGGTAGGAGGGATCCCCCTCCGTCTCTACCTCGACTGACGGACAGGGGTCGAACGAACGACCCCTCCGCCTCTACCTCGAATGACGGACAGGGGGTCGAACGAACGACCCCTCCGCCTCCGCCTCGACCCTTCGAATGACGGGCAGGGGGTCAAACGAACTACCCCTCCGCCTCCGTCTCGACCCTTCGAATGACGGGTAGGGGGTCGAACGAACGACCCCTCCGCCTCCACCTCGACCCTTTGAATGACGGATAGGGGGTCGAACGAACGACCCCTCCGCCTCCGCCTCTACCTCGACTGACGGATAGGGGTCGAACGAACGACCCCTGAGAAGGAAGCTCGATCGACTTACCTGCTCCCGGTATGGGGTAAAGGGGATCCAATGCGCCTACCCGCCCCCGCCTAACGCCATGGGCGCCCACTACCACAATCAAATCCATCAACTCGCCGTCCATGCCCGGGACCTCCGTCAACCGTGCGGCCGCTGTAGCCACGTCGCAGGTACGGAATCCAGAGGCACCCCCTCGAGCCATGAACAGGACGGCCCTCGACTGTGTCTTCAGGGATACGACAGGGTCACACTGGCCTTGACCCCCCTCGACCTGGGGGCTCGACCCCCGTCTCCAACCACTCCAGCATGGGACCCGTCCTATCCGCTCCGTCCCACTTCAACTGTGGAGCATGCGCCCGTCTACAGGAGGCCAACCGTACTGTGTCATGACGTTCGGCAACGTCCAGTCTGCTATCGTCATGCCCTGAACCGGAAGGACGGGAAGGCCACGCCGCTACAACGATCGACGTCCCATCGCAAGCATGGCGCCACGGACATCTCTCCCATGCCTCTACAGTCTAGGACCTCTGTACTCTCAGGCTTCCCCTTGATCTATAAAAGGGGACGCTGGGATAGAAGAAAGGGCATGCACATTCGTATCGGCATCAGCAGGCGCATTCGAATCGGCTCACATATTTGAACATCAGAGATCTCTCAACGAGCCAAGACATCAACTCTGACCCGCATACACCAAGAGCCAAGTCGCACACACCGCACCCGATTGCTTGATCGACACCTCAAGCAATCCACCAACCGACCACCTAGGATAGCCTTGCTAGTCCTAGGCTTCAGCTCACTCTGAGCACCCCCGTGTAAACCAGCTTGTACCCCCCTGTACGAGCACTTCGGTGCAAGATAATACAATCCATCCTCCCCCGCTGGACGTAGGGCCTTCTTTGCCTGAACCAGGATAAACCTTGTGTTCTTCTTGCATCACATCTGGGAGAGGGAGCACGTAATATACAAATTTACTAGTTGGTGGTCTTGACCCCCTGGGTCATAACACCGACAGTTGGCTCGCCAGGTAGGGACATTTGCGTGTCGATCAACTCCGAACTACTCTCCCAGATGGATTCCACGATCCCGTCAGTTCTATTCGCCACCATCATCTGGTTCGGGAGCCTAGAGTTCATGTCCACGGGCCACGGCCACGACATGGTTCTACTCTCAGGTAGTGGCATGGATAGTAGTAGCTCCGATACGCCAGGGCCAAGGAGGACCAGACGACGGTCCCACCACTTGTGCCTCTCGCCTGCGACCAGGGGGACGCGTGAACGACACCGCCGCACTCTTCACCGCGTGGATTCCGAGATGCTGGATGCCATCTCCCCGGCCCCGGCTGGTGACACAGTTCCTCCCTTCGGGAGCCTGTTTGACCCATGCTTGACTTTGACTTCGGGGGCGGGTACCTCGCTGAGCCTGACTTTGGCTCTGCCATACCGTCGTCTCAGAAGGTCCCCGCGGCCTCTCCAACATACTCAGCCGCGCCGCAGCGCGACCTGCTTCCGCACGGACTTTACAACAGCGCCAGACTCAGTTCTGCCTTTGTAAACTCGCAGATACAGGCACGTTACGGGTCCTCAGGGAACCTGCTACGTGCGATGACTAACCTCGTCACCACCCCTCCACCGGATGAGCACCCGGTGCCATGGAAACCCCCGTCCCCGGGTTACTACCCCTGTGACACGCTACAACGACAACTAGAGGAAGAGCGCAGGGGATCTTTCCCCAACTTCTACCACGACTACCCCGACTCGGACTCCCCTGATGAGAATTACGATCCCACCCAGGAATTCTTCCACCTCGACGGCCAGGTTGACTCCCAGGACGACATCAACGACGTCGCGGCCACGAATGAAAGAGGACGGGACAACGCTACACCGGCGCGAAACGCCGAGCCCCCGAGTCCTGACAAAGCCGATCCACCACAGGACGTCCAGATCGCGCAAGTCCGAGAACTGCTCGCCAAGCTCGAGGAAGAGCGCCTACGACTTCAGCAGCTTGAGCACGCCCTCGAGCGAGATCGCGGGCGCCCACAGGGCGGAGGAGCTCGCGAGCGGGCCCGGGAAGTCCGTCGGCAGATCATCAACGAAGGGGCGAACAAGCGCCACGTCTACAACCGCGCTAGCCAGAATGTCGTGGCAGCCGCGATGCTGCTCCGCGACATGCCAGCACCATCGACGCCCCAGGCACAACGCATTAGGGATGAAATCCAGGTGCTTCTCCGAACCGCGGCCGTACATCAAGCGGAGAGCTCGGCCTCGAGGCGCAGGGGAGCTGCCTCCAAGCAGCGGGACGTGCCCCCTAGAGAAGATCGAGAGGTATCTGTCCACCAAGACAAGGCGCCCCAAGGCGGAGTGGAGCAGCGACCAGTTCGAGACCGCATCCTCGACGATCGACAACGTCGAGACGCGCGATACGACATCAACGACAATAAACGACGCCGACACGGTGACGCTGAGGTTCGAGGTTATAGTGCTCATCGAGGTGGGCGCTATGACAAAGACGAGGATCAACGTCGATCCCCGGAACCAATAGGGTCACGAGTCTTCAGCAAGGCAATCCGGCAGACCGCCTTGCCTGTTCGTTTCTGTCCACCCACCAGCCTGGTCAAGTACAATGGCGAAACCAAACCGGAGCTTTGGCTTGCTGATTTCAGGCTGGCATGTCGGCTAGGAGGAGCCGACGACGACCACGTCATCATTCGGCAACTCCCGCTCTTCCTCTCCGACATCGCTCGAAGGTGGCTCGAGGAGCTCCCCCGGACTTGATCCATGGCTGGCCCGACCTGGTCAGGATCTTCAAGGGGAACTTCAAGGGCACCTACGTGTGGCCAGGAAACTCCTAGGATCTCCACAGCTGCAACTAGAAGCCAGGGGAAACCCTCCGCGACTTCACCCGATGGTTCTCCAAGCAACGTACTGAGCTAACCCACATCTCCGACCACGACGTCATCACGGCGTTTGTCGCCGGGACAACCTGCAAGGAGCTGGTGCGGGAACTGGGACGGAACACCCCCAAGACCGCCAACGAGCTTATGGACATCGTCGCCAACTATGCAACCGGCGAGGAAGCCATTGGCGCGTTCTTCTATGCATCCCCGAGCAAGGGGAAGGCCAAGGCGGACGAGCCCGGGGGCTCGAATAATGGGCCCAAGACTAGCAATAACAACAACAAGAAGAAGAAGAACCAGCCGGGTTGACACGACATCGAGCCCTACGATCTTGTCGCTGCGACAGACAAGAAGAAGCCTCGAGGTCCCTCTCTCGAGGGGTCGTCTTCGACAAAATGCTGAAAGAGCCCTGCCCCTATCACAAGGGACCGGCCAACCACAGCCTCGAGGACTGTCGCATGCTCAAGAGGCACTTCTGCTCCCTCGGCCTCAAGAAAGACGACAAGAAGGAGGACCCACAAGACGAGGGCGATGGCAAGAACGGGGGCCTCCCCGAGATCCTCGACTGTTTCATGATCTTCGGGGGACCCTCGACCCGACTCAGCACGCGTCAACGCAAGAGTGAGCGTCGGGAGGTCTTCTCCGTTCGAGCTCAAGCTCCTCGATACCTTGACTGGTCACACGTGTCGATCACCTTCGATCAGGACGACCATCCCGATCACGTCCCAAACGCAGGGGTCTACCCACTCGTCGTCGACCCAATCATACTCAACACCCCCCTTTCCAAGGTACTCATGGATGGGGGAAGCAGCCTCAACATCATCTACGCCGAGACCCTCGACCTCCTGGGGATCCCGAGGACCATGCTCCTGCCCAGCGCGGGGGGATTCCACGGGATCGTCCCAGGAAAGAAGACACTCCCGATCCGCTGCGTCAAGCTACCCGTCTACTTCGGTACCCCCTCGAACTTCCGGAAGGAAGATCTGACCTTCGAGGTGGTCGCATTCCACGGTACCTACCACGCCATCATCGGTCGACCGGGATACGCCAAGTTCATGGCGGTCCCGAACTACACCTACCTCAAGCTAAAGATGCCGGGGCCCAAGGGAGTCATCACCGTCGACACCTCCTACGAGCACGCTTACGACTGCGACGTCGAGTGCGTGGAAAACGCCGAGGCAGTCGAGGAGTCAGCCATCCTCGCGGCCCTCGATGACTTCTCTAGGAGATCCCCGACCCCAAGCGGCACGCCGGCAACTTCAAGCCAACGGAGGACACCAAGACCATCCTGCTCGACCTCGGCCACGCGGATGGGAAGGCGCTGACGATCAGCGCCACCCTCGAGCCCAAATAGGAAGCCGTGCTCGTCGACTTTCTCCGCGCGAATGCTGACGTGTTTGCGTGGAGTCCCTCGAATATACCGGGCATTCCGAGGTATGTCGTCGAGCACTCCTTGGACATCCGGGTCGGATCCAAACCGGTGAAGCAACGGTTGCGCCGCTTCGACGCGTTGAAGTGCAGAATCATCGGGGAGGAGGTCGACAAGCTTTTTAAGGCCGGATTCATCAAGGAGGTACATCATCCCGAGTGGTTAGCAAATCCTGTACTTGTCAAGAAAAAGAGTGGAAAGGATAGGATGTGCGTAGACTACACTAGTTTAAATAAAGCATGTCCCAAGGTTCCTTTTCCATTACCACGTATTGATCAAATAGTAGATTCCACTGCGGGATGTGAAACTCTCTGCTTCCTTGATGCGTATTCTGGCTATCACCAAATAAAGATGAAGGAGTCCGATCAGCTCGCGAATTCCTTCATCACCCCCTTTGGCATGTTTTGCTACCTCACTATGCCCTTCGGTTTGCGGAACGCCGGGGCCACATATCAACGATGCATGCTCCATGTCTTTGGAAAACACATAGGGCCGACCGTCGAAGCCTACGTCGATGACATCGTGGTCAAATCCAAGAAAGTCGAGAACCTAGTTGGGGACCTTGAGATCGCGTTTGGGTGCCTCAGGGCAAATCACATAAAGCTGAACCCAGAGAAGTGTGTCTTCGGGGTCCCTCGAGTCATGCTCCTAGGGTACATAGTTTCCCAACGCAGGATCGAGGCCAACCCTGAGAAGGTAACCGCAATCACCAGGATGGGCCTGATCAAGGATCTTAAGGGCGTACAAAGGGTCACAGGGTGCCTCACTGCCCTCAGCCGGTTCATCTGACGGCTCGGGGAAAAAGCCCTCCCCCTTTATCGCCTCCTTAAGAAAATAGAACATTTCACATGGACCGTCGAGGCCGAGGAGTCGCTCTCCAAACTCAAAGCCTTGCTCACCTCGCCACCTATCTTGGTGCCCCCAAACCCAGCCGAGCCCATCTTGCTCTATGTCGCAGCAACTACCCAGGTAGTCAGCGCTGCCATAGTAGTCGAGAGGGCAGAAGAGGGACATGCCCTGCCGGTTCAGAGGCCTGTCTACTTCGTGAGCGAGGTACTTTCCGAGACTAAGACGAGATACCCCCACATCCAGAAGCTGTTGTATGTCATTGTCCTCACTCGGCGCAAGCTCCAGCACTATTTCCTGGGCCACCCGGTTACTGTGGTCTCATCTTTCCCCCTCGGGGAGATAATCCAAAACCGGGAGGCGTCTGGAAGAATTGCCAAGTGGTCGGTCGAGCTCATGGGGGAAACTCTCTCCTACACCCCTCAGAAGTCCATCAAGTCTCAGGTATTGGCAGACTTCATTGCAGAATGGACTGACACTCAGCTACCCCCGGTGCAAGTTCAGACCGAGCTCTGGACCATGTACTTCGACGGATCGTTGATGAAGACGGGGGCAGGCGCCGGATTGCTGTTCATATCACCCTCGGGGGTTCACATACGCTACGCCATCCGCCTCCACTTCCCCGCCTCCAACAACGTAGCCAAGTACGAGGCTCTCGTCAACGGTCTGCGCATCGCCATCGAGCTCGGGGTTCGACGCCTCGACGTTCGAGGGGACTCGCAGCTTGTGATCGACCAGGTGATGAAGGCCTCGAGCTGCCACGACCCCAAGATGGAAGCCTACTGCAAGGAGGTCCGAAAGCTCGAGGACAAATTCTACGGCCTCGAGCTCAACCACATTGTCCGCCGGTACAACGAAGCCGCTGATGAGCTTGCCAAAACCGCATCCACTCGAGGTACAGTCCCTCCCGACATCTTCTCGAGGGACCTTCACAAGCCGTCCGTCGACCTAGGCTCGGGGGCTCCTGCCCTCGAGCAAGGGGTCGATCCACCCCCCTCGACCAATCCCCCCTCGAACGGGGAAGAAGTCATGGAGATCGACGGAACGGCCGCAACACCAACCCCCTCGATGGACTGGCGCACACCCTACCTCGAGTATCTGATACGGGGCGAGCTCCCCGAGGACCGCACCGAAGCCCGATGCATAGCCCGACGCGCCAAAACCTACGTCTTGTATGGGGATGGCCGCGAGCTGTATCGACGCAGCCCTACCGGTATACTTCAATGTTGCCTCACCCTCGAGGAGGGGAGGGCACTACTGAAGGACCTACACTCGGGGGCTTGCGGCCACCACGCGGCGCCAAGAACGCTGGTAGGAAGCACCTTTCGACAAGGCTTCTCCTGGCCAACAACCGTCGCCGATGCTACCAAACTAGTTCGATCTTGCAAGGGATGCCAATCCTACGCCAGGCAGACCCACCTACCCGCCCAAGCTCTTCAGATGATACCCATAACTTGGCCATTCGTAGTATGGGGGCTCGACATGGTTGGCCCCCTGAAGAAAGCAAAAGGTGGCCATACCCACCTCCTCGTGGCCATAGACAAGTTCTCGAAATGGATCGAGGCTCGACCCATCGTCAACATTCAATCTCGACAAGCTGTGTTGTTCTTCACCGATATTGTCCACCGCTTCGGGGTCCCCAATGTCATCATCACCGACAATGGCACGCAGTTCACCGGCCAAAAGTTCTTGGACTTCTGTGACCACCACAACATCAAGTTGAACTGGTCTGTAGTCACCCACCCTCGAACTAACGGCCAGGTCGAGCGCGCCAATGGTATGGTTTTGCAGGGCCTCAAGCCAAGGATCTTCGACCGGCTAAACAAACATGGCAAGAGATGGGTCGATGAGCTGCCCTCTGTCCTATGGAGCCTCAGAACGACGCCAAGTCGAGCTACAGGGTTCTCCCCGTTCTTCTTGGTCTATGGGTCCGAGGCCGTCCTCCCCACTGACCTCGAGTACGGGTCCCCTCGATTAAAGGCCTACAACGAGCAAGCCAACGCAGTAGCCCGAGAGGACTCCTTCGACCAGCTCGAGGAAGCCCGGGACGTGGCCCTCTTCAAATCGAAAAAGTACCAGCAGACGCTGCGGCGCTACCACGACAAGCACATACGCAAAAGGGACCTCGAAGTCGGCGACCTCGTATTGCGCCGTCGACAAAGCAACAAGGGGCGTCACAAGCTGACGCCACCTTGGGAAGGACCCTTCATCGTGGCAGAGGTGCTAAAGCCAGGGAGTTACAAGCTGAAGAACGATAAGGGCGAGATCCTCACCAACGCATGGAACATCGAACAGCTACGTCGCTTTTACCCCTAAGGCCTCGAGGCCTTTTACTTTTTCTACATTATGTACATTTATCGCATTATGAATGAATAAAATGTTCTCGAAATACATTTCACATTCGTTCATAACTTTGAGGTAGCCTCGACTCTACTCCGGCAAAGTCAAACCTCCCTCGGGGGCTGACAGGGGGGACCCCCCTCCTAAGCTCTCTAAAAAAACCCGAACGTTTTTTCGAAACTTGGCCTTCTCTTTCCACCTTTGCCCCGAGTACGCTTCATGGCTAAGTAAAAAACGCCTCGAACTCCCTAAGGGTCGAGGGCCGTCGAGCCGGGGACTCTCCTACGCCTCAGGGATATGGTACCCCCACTCGCTCCCCCCCCCCTCCAGGGATACGAGCGTGCGTCGAATACTTAGTCCACAAGCAACGACTCAGGCAAAGAGAAATAGAGACAGCTCGAGAAATAAAAACACCCAGATGCATCTCGAATAAAATGCATTAAAGTTAAGAAGCCCCCAGGGGCTCGACATCATATTGTCACAAAAGCTAATCTATTACATGGACCTTCTTGTTCAGATTTGGCTCACAGGCCTCGACTAATCACCGCCATCGCCGTCCGGCGGGGGAAGCACCTCGGTCTCGAACAGCTTCGCCAACTCACCGTCGGGCACCTCTGCGACGTCGATCAGCTCATGGCATCTCGCCATGTTCGCTTCATCGGTCAGCCCCGGGTCGACAACAAAGCCGCTGGCGACGACGTCGAGGTCGTAGTTGTAGCCCGAGTGGACGACCGCGAGCGCCCGCTTCACGCCTATGTGAAGGGCAGCACAGACCTGCTCCGTCACTTCACGGGTCGTGGCGAAGAGCTGGCGCAAGAGGGAATCTCCACGCACGTCTCCCGCGACCGGCAGCTCCGGCTCGACACCCATGCCGTCGCAGAAGGATGAGATGGCGTCCCCAAGCCTCTCGTTCAGGCTCGTCTCCGCCCCGAGGAGGTTCTGAAGACTGGTCAGATCCTCGTGGGCTCGAGTCTTGTCCCCTTCGAGTTCTGCTAGAACAAATAGAGGGCTCTGTCAAAACCAAAAAGCAGAGGAAGGGTCGAAAACAGGCAAGTTTAATAATATCTCTAAAAAACTCACCTTTGGCGTGTGCTTCCAGGGTGACGTAGTCCTACTCAGCCCTCTGAAGTTGGTGGCGGACGTCGACGAGCTCTGTAGCTTGGTCATTGTTTTTAGCCCGGAGGTCCTCAATGATCTTGCCAGTACCATCGAGGGCCCTCTCCTGGTAAGCCGCCACCTCCCCTAGAGCGGCGATCTGGGCTCGAGCCTTGTCCTCCGCGACACCCAGCACGTCGTGGTCGCGGGAGACGACGTCGATATCCGACTCGAGCTGCCAGACCCGCTCTTCGAGGGAGGTGCGGTCGGTGCCCGCCTGCTCCAGGTTGGCCTCGAGCTACCGGACCTGCTCCGCCGTTCGAGCCAATTCCCCCCTCAGCAAGGTGGCCTCCTCCTCAGCCTTACGCCGGGCCTCCTGGGCAGCGTCCCGCTGCTGCACCGACCGCTCGGCCCTCGGGGGGCTCTGAGGCGGCCTCCCCTCGACTGTGCCATGCCTCCTCCTGGCGGCCTGGCCCCTCCTGCCTGGTTGCCTCGGCCTCAGCCTTCTCCAGCGAGGCACGGAGGATGGGGAGCTGACTCCACTGCTCCTGCGCCCAGAGGATGAACTGGGACTTATCGTACCACCTCTCCCTCAACACCTGACAGGGATAAAAAGGAAGGTCATCAAAAAAGAACAGCAAAATGACCCAAGCAAGATCAGAGAGAAAACGAGGCTTACTTCCATCCCCCGGTACAAATCTGCGGAAGCGACCTCCGCCGACACGCGTACCACATGGGCAAGCCACGCCCGAAACTCCTGTAGGTGCTCCCACTCCCCGAGCTCGGCTTGATCATCGAGCTTGAAGAAGGTGCGCCCTGGGTCTTGGGGGTCGGCCAGCTCGAGGGGCTCCAGCCCCCAGAACTTGCTGCGGCGGTCGATCCTCTCCTTGACCTCCCGCATGATGCCCTGGCGCATCTCGAGGTTACCCCCGTGGAGCATCACCCGCTCTGCCAAAGTGGGGAAGGAGGTCGCCCCCTTGAGCCGGGCACTCCTGGCCTCAGAGTCATCTTGCAGGGCCGCCGCCGGCCCCTCCGGGTCATCGCCTCTAGGCGGAAGAGGTCCCCCCCGTGAGAATAACCCTGCGCGGTGCAGAAAACACACGTTAGCACCCAATGTCGCAGGCTCACTGCGGTCCCCTCCCTCCACGTCGACTAAGTTAGGGGGCGGAGCACCTCGAGCAGACGGTTGCCCGACCTCGACGACAGGCCGATCAGCCGCCTCGGACATTGTCACGTCCGTCGCGCTACTTCCCTGCAGCGCCACGACAGCCCCCTCCGGCCCCGACCGGGGGATCGTCACCACCACCATCTCCGCCGCCGTCGCTGTCTCCGCCGCGAGCGTCGCCTCGAGCTCCTCGGCCCGTCCTCCCTCCTCGGCAGGCTCGGGGAGCGGCGCCGAGGCCTCTTCGATAGGGGTCTCCATCGACGGAGGCACTTTCGGCGCAGCGACAATCGCTACCTCCTCTTACCGCGCCTTCTCCTCGTGCTCGCGCCACTGACGCGCCTCCCACAACGCGAGGTTCTCGGGCTACCGCTTCAGCGCCGGGCGCTCCAGCGTCTCTTCATCATCAGCGGAGGTCAAGTCGACCACCTCCATCTCCACGGTGGCTTGGGGATCAACCCCCTCATCCACAGCCGTCGTCGACACCGGCTCCACGCCTTCCGAGGCTGCTGGCGCGCCCCCCTCGATGGGGTGGTGAGCACGGCCTCGACCGCCACTCCGTCGGACCCCGCCGATGCGACGGGTCGACCCGCCTCTTCCTCCACTCGAGTTCGCTCCACAGCGGCTTTCGCTTGCCCACGCCTTATCCCCTCCCATGCCTTGGCCACCCATGCCGCACCTGGGGCGAGGGTCGAAGGGGACGAGGCGGCAGGACTGGCCCCGACGGCCATCTTGGCCGCGGCCTCCGCCTTCAGCCTCTTGGCCGGGGTGAGGGTCGCGTCCTCCGACGAGCGCTTTGCCCTGAAAAAGGAACTCATACGCGACGGTAAGCACAAATCATAACCAACAAAAAATACTCGAGATCGACAGGGAAGCAACTTACCCCAGCGGAATCACAGGGGTCCGACCAGTGGACCTCGAGCCACTCGGGGGCTTCTGCGAGACACGTCGGGAGCCACTTCTCCCGCTAGCGCTGGCCGCGGCAGGGGTTGAGGCTGCTTCCGGCACCGTGTCCTTGGCAGGGACCAATGACGTCTTCATCACCACCGTCCTGGTCTCCTCCTGGGTCGACGGGCCTGATGCCCGTGCGCACGACCGAGTAGGCACCGGGGGCGTGCTCGACCAACCCCTCGACGGGGACCGCGAAGAACGGCTACGTGTCTGCCGCGGCACTTCACCTTGAAGAGCCGCGGGGCGCTCGTCCCGCGACTCAATTCCGACAGTTGGTGCCGACCTCGACATCGACCCCTCTCCTCCTCCAATACTGGTGGCCGCCCCCTAATGCTTGGGCACTGCTCTTTCTTCCTCGAGCCCTCGCTGCGGCTCGGCCTCCTCCTCCTGCTCTGGCTCCTCTTCCTGCATAAGGACGATACCCGTCAGGTCAAAAGCGATAGGTCTGACCCTATACCATCACATCATGACATCATATTTAACAACCTCGTCGCTGCTCGACCCCTCGTCCTCATCCTCCTCCGAGGGGGACTCCTCCTCGGAAAGGTTGGCCCGCCTCTGCCGTGCCCGGCGCTGTTCGCGCTCCTCCTTCTCTCGGGCCTTTTTGTCCTTATCCTTCTTGGCCTTGTCCTTGTCCTTCTTGTCCTGCTCGGCCATAAGGCATCTCACCTGGGCCATGTGCCGCTCCTCCTTCACCGGTGGAAGCGACTCCCGGAAGACAACGTTCCCCTGAGGGAACACTAGGCGGTTAGGACGCAGGCAAAGGAGACAAACAAGACAGACAAGAGGGAATTGACAAAGAAAGAGGTGTCATACTAGCTAGACGTGGCCCTGGTCTGGCATCATGGGGACGCTGGCGACGTTGTCCACCTCGAACGCGTCGGCGAAGGAGGCGCGTACTCGGCAGACCACCCTCTCGAGGGGTAGCTCGTCCTCCACGAGGAGACACCCCGTAAGGTCCGCCCCCGGGCGCATCTTGTCGAGGCGCCACGGGCGAGCCATCAGTGGCACGACTCGCTGCTGGTGGAAGGCCGACGCAACGATCGCCGCTGTAAATCCCGCCTTCTTTAGACGGGAGATCGTGCCCAACAAGTGGTCGAGACGCTTCTGCTTCTTTTGCTCGACGTCGTACCTCCAGTGGTCGGGCCTCGAGTCGATCGTCCTCCCGGTGTAGGCGGGGAACAGACCGTCGTCGTTCCTCAGGTAGAACCACCCGGAGTGCCATCCTGAGTGGCTCGACGTGAGCTTCGCCGGGATCCAACAGTCCGCCCTCTTGAGGGAGATGCTGCAGCACCCTGCCCTGACCATCCTGCGGCTACCGCTCCCGGCCGAGGCGTGGAACAGGCCCGCCTCGTACAGGTGGATCCACAGCTCCCAATTCAGCTCCATCCCCAGGTACCCTTCGCACACAGCGGTAAAGACCGCCGCGTGACAGATGCCATTTGGGGAGAGGTGTTGGAGCTCCACGCCGTAGTTGTGGAGGATCCTCGCAAAAGATGGTTGGGGGGGATCCCAGCCCCGCTCGGTGGAAAGCTTTGAAGCTGACCACATAACCCTCCGGCGGGTTGGGCTCAGCATCCTCCCTCGGCGGCACTATCCACTCCGGTCGGTCCGCGGAGGTGATAGGCCGGAGAAGACCGCTCTCCACCAAATCTCCCAAGCGCGCTACGATCGCCGACGATGGAAGCTAGGCGTCAGGGGCGCGCAAGCTGTAGCTGGCCATGCGAGCAGGGAAGCGGATGCGCTCGGATGCGGGGGTGGAAGGTATGTTCCTGATCTCTCCTCTCCCTACTCTCGTGTGCGCAGAGATCCGACTCGCTGGGTGACAAAGGCAATGGCGAAGGGAGAAGGAGTCAAGGGAGGCAATGGCAAGCGTGCGGAAGCCAAACCCCGTCCCCGTATTTATAACCGAAAGCCCAACGGGCGGGTCCAACAAAAAGACAGGTAAATCTCCACATTTAATGCGCCCACCTACCGCCCCCTCGCATTCCACAGGATAAGGCACGCCCGTCGCGCCATCAGGCTCCGCGCCGCACTCCACGCCGCACCCTACGCCTGCTACGGCTGCAGTCGAACGGACATCTCCTAAAAAGGCATGCCTACGGCGGACAACGTGCAACAGTGGGCGTTATCTTCGGAGGTAAGCAACGGACGTCGACCCGTCCATCAAAATCTCGATGGAGCGAAGGCTGGCCCTCGGTCAGGGCTCGACAACCGCCCTCGAGTACCTGAGGTCAGGGAGGACCTAGGGTTACAGACTCCGGTCCACCCCTAAATCTCGAGGGGGCGAAGGCTGGCCCCACGAACAGGGTTCGACAGCCGCCCTTGAGTACCCGAGTCAGGGATGACCCAGGGGGGCCGGCGCGAGCCCCTAGCTCGAGAACGAACTCTCGAGGCCCCCCGGGACATATCCAAGGCATAACCAGGGAATACCCAGGATCCCTACGACAGGAGGCATCGAGCCACCAACTCCCATCGAACGGAGTTGGCACCTAGGTAATCCACGCTGTCTTGCTTAATGAGAACGCCTCAGGGCTTCTAGCGACCCCTATCGAACGGGGCATGAGTTCTCACTTGGATTTCTACCCGTTACCAGCTCACAGAGGACTTCGAGGCTCGTCCTAACAAGGATAGCACGATGCTCTTTGCCCCACAATCCGAGCGCAAGGATCCGTGGGAAGGACGCTAGGGGGTAGTGAAATCCCAGCCATACGAGGCTCGAGGGCTAGACTACGCATGGCACCCCTTGACGAAAGAGGGTCGAAAACACTCATAGCCTGGCAGACAGAGTTGACCCCTCGATAGGGCACTATGACTCCAGTTTAACGCTCGAGGGAGCGAAGGCTGGCCCTCTAAAGGGTTTTGACAGACGCCCTCGAGCACCCCCTTCCCAAGGAAGTGAAACGCTCGTAGCCTGGCGAACATAATCGACCGCTCGATAGAGCGCTATGACTCCAGGTAATCCTAACTCCCCTCGATAGGACACACGTCAAAGCTCCCAGAGGAGTTCTTAATCACTTCTTTGGGGCCTCGGGAGCTAACCCCGCGGGGTGCCCTCGCGTGCACCCCACGGAGAATCAAACCTTTTACTAACCCTGCAGATCATCGGCAAAAGCCCCTATACAGATTCTTCTTATTCGCATAGAGGCTCGGGGGCTACTGTCTGGTACAAAGGTAAGGGGTACCCTAAACATGTGATAATCCAATGCTTAACATAGCAACCATCTTTAAAGTAGGATCCGATCAGCCGTTCAAGTCAATGGAGAAAAGGCCCATCACGCAAAGGCCTCCCTCACCGGCCCAATAATGGAAAAATGGTAGGAGGGATCCCCCTTCGTCTCTACCTCGACTGACGGACAGGGGTCGAACGAACGACCCCTCCGCCTCTACCTCAAATGACGGACAGGGGGTTGAACGAACGACCCCTCCGCCTCCGCCTCGACCCTTCGAATGACGGGCAGGGGGTCGAACGAACGACCCCTCCGCCTCCGCCTCGACCCTTCGAATGACGGGCAGGGGGTCGAACGAACGACCCTCCGCCTCCACCTCGACCCTTCGAATGACGGATAGGGGGTCGAACGAACGACCCCTCCGCCTCCGCCTCTACCTCGACTAACGGATAGGGGTCGAATGAACGACCCTGAGAAGGAAGCTCGATCGACTTACCTGCTCTCGGTATGGGGTAAAGGGGATCCAATGCGCCTACCCGCCCCCGCCTAACGCCATGGGCGCCCACTACCACAATCAAATCCATCAACTCGCCGCCCATGCCCGGGACCTCCGTCAACCGTGCGGCCGCTGTAGCCACGTCGTAGGTACGGAATCCAGAGGCACCCCCTCAAGCCATGAACAGGACGGCCCTCAACTGTGTCTTCAGGGATACGACAGGGTCACGCTGGCCTCGACCCCCCTCGACCTGGGGGCTCGACCCCGTCTCCAACCACTCCAGCATGGGACCCGTCCTATCCACTCCGTCCCACTTCAACTGTGGAGCATGCGCCCGTCTACAGGAGGCCAACCGTACTGTGTCATGACGTTCGGCAACGTCCAGTCTGCTATCGTCATGCCCTGAACACCGGAAGGACGGGAAGGCCATGCCGCTACAGCGATCGATGTCCATCGCAAGCATGGCGCCGCGGACATCTCTCCCATGCCTCTACAGTCTAGGACCTCTGTACTCTCAGGCCTCCCCTTGATCTATAAAAGGGGACGCTGGGATAGAAGAAAGGGCATGCGCATTCGTATCGGCATCAGCAGGCGCATTCGAATTGGCTCACGTATTCGAACATCAGAGATCTCTCAACGAGCCGAGACATCAGCTCTGACCCGCATACACCAAGAGCCAAGTCGCACACACCGCACCCGATTGCTTGATCGACACCTCAAGCAATCCACCAACCGACCACCTAGGATAGTCTTGCTAGTCTAGGCTTCAGCTCACTCTGAGCACCCCCGTGTAAACCAGCTTGTACCCCCCTGTACGAGCACTTCGGTGCAAGATAATACAATTCATCCTCCCCGCTGGACGTAGGGTCTTCTTTGCCCGAATCAGGATAAACCTTGTGTTCTTCTTGCATCACATCTGGGAGAGGGAGCACGCAATATACAAATTTACTAGTTGGTGGTCTTGACCCCTGGGTCATAACACCGACAAGTTGCTCTAAGGAGGGCACCTGTTATATAAAGGAGTGACTGCCTATTATACTAGCAATCACTAATAACTCATGGAAAGCACGCAGATCTGAGCGTAGGGGCTCGCTATTGATCGGATTCGAGTTGAAAGTGAGCATGAGGTATTGCTTGCAGGTTAAAGGCGGCAAAATGTAGTCGTGCGACTGGAGCAATGCCTACTGTTGTGCACAATTGGACCAAAAGCAGCAGGCCAGATTGATGTCGCACACATGGAGGATGCACACTGTTGTCTCCACCACCACCGCTAGGCCTCAACAACATCCTGCTTGTTAGCCACATCGCATAGGGATGCATCAACAGGCCTGAGCTAGAACTAGAAGCAAAGCCAGTTATCCAATCGGGAGTGTAAGTAGTTTCACGCTTATATGAATCTAAAAAATCGAACCTTGCTGTTGGGTCAAAAGCTAGGAGATGTATCTTCCTGATTGGAATCCATGAGTATAGCTGATTTTGCTTAGCTGAAAAAATGCTTCTTCCCTCAGTGTTAAAATTATCGAAGTAGGGGAAACATATTGCAAGTTATATAAAATGATTTTACCTGATCAAACATCCATTTCAATTCATTTTTCTCTGAAATCATTTGTAAACTAAACATGTTAACTTGCAATCTCGATTTGTCAATCTTTTGACTATCCACCGTGGTAGATGGTGATTTGAATAGTGTGAATAATGTTCTTAGCAATAACAGGTAAGCATTTTTAAAAAAATTTACTAATTGTAAAATCTCTGTCCAATTCCTGCAATTCATACTTAGTTTGGCACTATGGTTTGATTTGTAATAACCTTAAAAGTGGGCAATGCTGAAATATCTACATGTTTTAACCTATTTTCAAGTTGCAGGACTTAATACTACTTAGTTTAATCAAGTTTGTACACCATTTACTAATTTAATACACTTGAGGGGCAAAGTATATTAAGTATTAACTGAAAGTTCTAACAGGAAATTCCAACACTGCTGGCCAACGGCTCCTTGCTTCTCTAAATTATTTCTCGAATTTATCAGCTCCAGTTTGTGTTCACTTTGATATAGTTTATTCTTTTGTTGTCAGTAACAACACAACTACCTTTATTAGTGATTCTCTCCACTATCTTGTGCTGGGAACATATATGGAAGACTATTTTTTACGCTTAGTATACCTTGGTTGCCAACTACAACAATACTTTATTATCAAAAAAATTGTGATATCAGTTCGATCATGACTAGCCTTCCTATCTTTTACACAGCTTCAAGCTAAGTTAATGCCTTCAAGCTAAGCTTGCACCTTATCCCTTGAGTACTAAGAAATCCATATATGTTACAGTTATGTGGGTTCTCCAAAATCTTTTTGTAGTTTTGTTAAAATCAGACAGAATTCTGTTCTTCCCTTTCTATGACCATCGCTGCTGCCAAAAAAAATTGTGTGTAACATCTGTTTTTTCAATTTTGAACTTTCATAATTGATATTTTAGTTTCTTTTATATTGACTTAATAGTAATAACAACATAAATGGACAACGATGATCTTAGCAGAAGAGGAGAAAAAATTCTCAAAGAATATTTGAATGTTAACAATATCTGACGTATTCACTCCATGAAAAATATTACCCTACTACCCAACCAATCAGAGCAGCTTATTCGTAGTCATCATACGACCAAGCTTAAATACTATTTCTTCACCAAATTCTAGAGCTTTTGGATTTCACACAAAATTACCAAACAAACTTTGTTGTTTTCACCAACATTTTTTCAGCTCTAAATATTCATATCTCATTCAATGTTATTCTTCGATACAAAATGTATGAACATGCACGTATACTGGGAGGTTTCTATTTTTTTATTTCCAACCATCTAGACTTCAGGTGCCCTTATTGTGCTACCTGAATATAGCCTCTGAAATAAGATCCAAGCAATAGGAATCCGGAGTAAGATGCAAGCAGTAAGAATTAATATCCAAAGCTACTGACAACTCATTTTGAAGATGCACAAATCTTTTGGTGAGTTCCACGTTATCTTTTGGAAAAAGGATGCATGATGCATCCTATGGTGTAGATATAGGCAACAAACTTCTGATATACTCGATACTTTACTAAGATCAAGTAGATTAATCAAGAGCTCAATCAAAAGCTTTTGATCAATAGAGTATATTTCACTTAAGAAGATACTACCCCTGTTCCTGAAAGAATAGATTCCTAGAGTTTTTTTTTAAGTCTAATTTTTAAACTTTGGTTGCTACAAAAAAATATTAAAATTTATGGTATGAAATTAGTATCATTTGATTTATCATAAAATATATTTTTATATGGTGCTTATTTTATGTCGTAGATGTTATTACTTTTTTCTATAAAATTAGTTAAGTTAAAAAATTGACTAACACAAATTTTAGAAATTGATTCTTTTAAGAAGAGGGGAGTATTGCTTCTATTGATATGGAATGGCAATGAACATAGTGTTGTACCTAGCAATCAAAACCATGTCTCTATTCTTATTGCAACTGATCCAATCAAAAGGGATGCCGCGCCCGCTTTTCTAGTAAAAGTAGAAATGTTAGATAGAAACTCCTTAAAAGCACAAACCTAAACAAATGGTATTTTCAGCTGTTAATCTCATTCCCTACAAGCCAAACAGACAACTATCTTTGGCACATGAGCAGAGGTCGATGGCACCCAAATAATTTCTTAGAATATTTTGTTGGCCCTTACAGCACCGGCTTTACAAAATTGTTTCATAGAGTTCCTTCTCAGTAGCATTTTAGGCCACTACCTGGAAACTACTAGTCCAGCCTCAGTCTAGGTAACAATGTAGGCACCGGTAGAAACAAAATAATAATAATAATAATAATAATTCACTCAGCTAGCTGAGTAAAAGAGGATACTATAAGATTACAAATAGCGTAATAAGTTATCATATATCGACTTATCGACAGAAGAAACGGTAAGTTAAGGATAACGGATAACCTTGAGCTATGTGCTAGGCAGAAATAGAAAGGGTCAATTGCAAAATTGTCCTTGTTTTGATGTCTAACTTTACGTTTGTCCCTATTTTTCTAACTTTGCACGTTTGCCCCTGCTTTTCGAAATTGAAGGCACCGTTTGCCCCTGTTTCTCAACACCGTGAGATGGAGTTAAATAATAGACAGAAAAAATGATAGAAAAAAGGGAAAAAGTCTAAACTACCCCTTATCCAATTCACCCAACTCCTCTCCTCCGTTATGTTTCCTGGTCCCTGTTTCCAGGTGCGCGACGCGAGTGCGGACGAGCCGCGAGCGGGCAGCAGGCGCGACGCGTGCATTGGCCGCCGGCGTGGTGTGTGCGCTGGCGGCGGGCGCGATGCATGCGCAGGCGGCGGGTGGCGGCGTGAGCGCGGGCGGCGGGCGAGTGCACGGGCGCGACCGCGGGAGGCGTGCGTAGGCGCGGCCGCGGCCATCGTGCATGAAAGGACCGTGATGCCTAAGAGTTATGTAACCTAGTTTCTAAACCTACCAGCTAGCCTATCAACTAAGCTAGGAAAGGTAAAGAACACAAGGTAAACAAAGTAAGTGCGGAAGGTAAAGAGCAAGGTAGAGATGCAAACTCTCGTCGACGACTCCGGTATTTTTACCGAGGTATCGAGAAGCGCGCAAGCTTTCCCCTAGTCCTCGTTGGAGCCCCTCGCGAGGAATTCCGCGCAAGGGCCAAGCTCCCGGTCGGGTAACTCCGTGGATAGCCTCGGGCTCTCCCCACGTGCAAGTGGGTCTCCGATGTGCCTTCCGGCAAGCCTCTCCTGGATGCTCTCCGCCGTCTTCACTATCAAGCTTCCGGCCGAAACGCCGCGAGCCTTGTTCCCTTCGGTACACCGGTGGCGGCCACACCACAAACGCAGTTGGTGTGATCGCGCAAGATTACAAGCCCCACCGAGTACAAGCTTGGTGCGCGCAAGCACCCTTTGATCAAGAGGTTTACAAACCTCACTAACACTAGGCTTACACCTAGAGCAAGCGCATATGAGTGGTCTAACTAACCTAAGCACTTCGCAAAGCACTTATGCTAATCACCAATTATATTTCTAAGCACTATGCACATGGAGAGCACTAGAATTGTGTATCAACACCTTGGAATGATTCTCAAGTCTCCTTACTCCCATTTGGCCGGTCAAAGATCATATATATAGGCCCCAAGCCAAATGGAGCCGTTGGTGCCCTTGGATTGCCTCTTTACGTACCTCCGGACGCAGACAACAGCGGGGGTCCGGACAATCGCGTGCGCTGCGGCTGACAGTGGATCCGGACGCTGTCTATGGTCCGGAGTCCACAGTCCGGACAGCGTCCGGAGTCTTCGCGCGCCTCTGGAACCTCTCTGCATAGAGTCCGGACGCCACTGTTGGTCCGGACCCCATGCTCCGGTCAGCGTCCGGAGTCCTTCGTGCTCTCGGGTTCTTCTCTGTGTGCGTCCGGACGCAAGCACCAATGGTCCGGACACGTACTGTTCACAGCGTTAGGACTCTCTGAATTTCGCAAACCAAACCCTAGGCGTCCGGACGCATCCACGATGGTCCGGACCCTAGAAATTGTAGCGTCCGGAGCTCGTTTCTTCACTGTTTTCTCCTCGGGTGATTTCCAAAAGTCCGGACACGAGGCGACGAACGTCCGGAAGACTTTGTATCTTCGCGATCTTGCTTCCGAGTAGGTTCCATCCTTCATGCTTGAACTATGCTTGATCTTTTAGGTCTTCTATATGCTTCAAATGTCTTGTTTGCGGTGTTGCCTAAGTCCAAAACATGTTTGCACCCTATTGAACTACAAAATAAACACTTGCAAATATGTTAGTCCAATTTGGTTATGTTGATCATCAAACACCAAAATCCAAACTAAATGGGATATGAGGACCATGTTCCTTACAGTGCGCGGGCACGAGCGCGGGCGGCGGGCGAGTGCTCGAGCGGCCGTGGGAGGCGTGCGCTGCGCGAGCGTGGCCGCGGGAGGCGAGCGCGGGCAGCGGCGGCGGCGCGTGCGTAGCGGCGCGCGGCGCGAGCACGGCCGCGGGAGGCGTGCGCGGGCAGCGGCGCGTGCGTGGGCGAGTGCGTTGGAGCGTGCCGGCGCGTGCCCGGGCGAGTGTGCGAGCGCGGGCGCTGGAGCGTGCGCGTCGGCGCGCGGCACGAGCGCGGCCCCGAGGGAGACAGGCGAGCGCGGCCGCGGCCGCGGGAGGCGTGCGCGTGCAGCATGGCATCGCGCGTCAGTCAGTTAGTCAGCGCGCCGCGAGTGCTCACGTGCCATGCATGCATGAGGCCGGCCGGCATCGTGCCGTTAAGTACGTTGGCGAGTGCGCGAGCTCGGCGCGCGGCGGGCGCTCCTCGCGTGAGGCACTCCGGCCGGCAAGTCTTGGTTGTGAGTCTAAATATTATATATAATTTGATATTTGTACTCCAAAATAAATGGACTATAAGTCTGTACAACAAAATTGAATTGATTCGTGAGTTATTCGTGTTGAGGGCATTTCTGTCTTTTCAGCATGTACTTAACACCGTTAAGTCTCTTTCACGGAATAGGAGCAACTGGAATATTCAGATAAAAAAGAGGGACAAACATGCAAAGTTAAAAAAAATAGGGACAAACGTAAAGTTAGACCTCAAAACAAGGGCAGTTATGTAATTGTCGCAATCAGAAACTACCAAACATGAGAATAACTGTAACTTAAACTTGGACTATAAACAGTCAGAGATAACTGGTGATTCTATTGCAGAAACCAGAACTGAGAAAGACCTGCACAGTGGGCATCTGCTAACGAACATGAATTGCAGTCCCACCATCTGCCTAAAACACAAAAGGAGAAGCTAAAATTAGACTCTAGAGGGCACAATACCAGAACTAGCTGTAGCATAAGCATCTGCAAGGCCAGGAACAGAGTCCTTGTAACAGTATATGAACTTCGATTTGAAAGTCTCCTCTCCATATGAAACTAATGTGAAAAGGCTCGTATTGGTAAGCAATCCTTTTTCCTGCAGGACCTTCATGACATAATGTCGGGGCACAAGCCGCTTCTCCAGGCTGTATGTGAGCAAAATAGGCCTTTCCACAATGTGTCGTGGCTCCACTGCAACCTCGTTGACAAGAAACTCAATCTTGCGAAGAAGAACCTTGTCAGATAAATCTAATATACTTGGCTTCTTGGACACTGCAGTGGAAACCTCAGACTCAGAACAACTAAGAGTCCTCTTAAAGAATTCAAGCTTGGCAGCAACCTTCTCTTTGGAATTGTTGGCAATGGCGGACACCATGTACCTAAACATCCGCGAAGTGGGAGGCACTCCAAGCTGTTCCGCCCGAAGCAAAAATTCTTTCACGCGCTCCGGGTTGAAGGTAAGCACCCACGGGTTCTTTGAACAGAGCTGGACAATATCTCGAACACCCCACTGACGAAGCAAAGCTATGTTAGGCTTGATTAAGCTCTCAAGGCTCACCGTGAGGAGGGACCCGTTCCTCTTCAGGACCACCAGAACCTGCTCAAACGAGCCGTAGAAGGAGATGAAGTACTCGAGCCTGGGAACGACGTCGGCCCCGCGGAGAGCGCGTGAGCCGACCAGGAGGAAGCGAGCGATCTGGGGAGTGGACAGACCGACGCGGTCGCGGAGAGCAACAAGGCGGGGTGCGATGTTCTTCACCGACGCACGGAGGAGCAGCGGGTCCGCGGAGACGACGGCGGCAATGTCGGCGGGGGAGAGACCGGCGCCGGAGAGCAGGGCGAGGATGGCATCGGGGTTGGAGGTGGAGTTGAGACGGGAGGAGGAGAGCTCATCCCGTGATCTCCTGGATTCTTTGGATAACTCGTGGAGCGCCTTCTTGGACACCTCGCGGGCTTGGGCTGGGGCGAGGCCGCAGGCAGCGACGAGGTAGTCCTCGAGGGAGAAGGCCGCGGAGAGGGTGGAGAGGAGGCGGCACGCGCGGGAGTGGGTTGGGGAGGGTCGTGTGGAGGCGGCGCGGAGCAGAGGGAGGAGGCGATTTCGGAGTTGCGCCATGGCGGCGGCAGAGGGGAGACGGCGGCGAGGGTGCCGGCAGACCAGGTGAGAAGAGGCCGCGATGCTTGACCGCGCATCCGCGGCGGCCGACACGGAAACGGAAGGCTTAGGGTCCTCGGGTCCTCAGTACTCACTCCTTCCTCCTTCGGATGGGCTGTAGGCTGTGGTCTAGTGCATGGGCTGTAGCTCATTGAGCCCATCTTCCCATGAATTAGACGAGGGGGAAAAAATCCTTTCCGCCACACTCCAATTTTTCACGGTCGTCCCATTTATATCTTCCTCATCTATAAACCTGGTCGTCCCAATTATATCTTCCTAAAGTCTATAAAACTGTTTTTTTTACCGCTCTCAAGTCTCAACATTGAAATCAAATCGTTTTGCTTTTCACCATAATTGATGACCTGTATGTTAGTAAATGACCTGACAATATATACTTTTTGAACCAAGAATTTAGTTTTTTTTTCAGAATTTTTATAGTCCGTTTTTTATATTAAAATTAAACAGTTTACATTAATATTTAAATATACTTACAGGAAGAATTTTAATCTCAAAACTACCAGAGGTATGATGCCAGATAAAAGTAAAATGTTTCGTTCTTGTTTTCTAGTATTTGCGTCGAAAATTTGAAGAATTTTAGAGATATATAAATCCTTTATTTTCGATCGATAAAGGAAATAAAAGAAACCAAAACGCTGCTGTATTAATTAACAGGCACAAGCTAACAACAAGCATGGTCATTGCCATGAGGTTGGGCACACGACTAAAAAGGGTAATCCCTGAAAAATAGTTTGGGACGTACTAGTTTTTAGCTAAAAGATTTAAAAAATCGTGACCGACTCCCAACGCAAAACTAGCAGCACTGGATGCCTTTATCGTTCGTAGTCACACCCACACTACCTAAATCCAAATTAGCAAATGTTCACAGCCTAAGTCAAGTACAATGTAGGCTCCGGTAGGGGAAAAAAGCATTCAGCTAGTGAGACCTATCCAGTTGGAATAAAACATGCTAACAAAAAATGATCAAATACAATACCGTCTGATTACAAAAAGCATAATAAGTTCTCAATACAGGCTTATCCATGGAGAAACAGTAAGTTAAGGATAAGCTTGAGCCATATATGCTAGGCAGAACAAGAAACTTCTTCCTCAATTCCAAATTATAAGACGTTTTGGTCTTTCTAGATTCATACTCACTCCATCCCAAATTGTAAGTCATTCCAAGAATCTTGAAGAGTTAAAGTTTATAAAGTTTGACCAAATTTATATAATATGATAATGACATATTTGATACCAACTAACTATAAATAGATTCTTTATTAGTTATATTTTCATACTATACCTATTTCATGTCATAAATCTTTATGTTTCTCTTTATAATCTTTAGTCAAACTTAAAATGTTTTGACTTTCCAAAATTCTTAGAATGACTTACAATTTGGAATGGAGGGGTAGCTTTTTGCTATACTTAGATATTCATATATATTATGTCTAGATATATAGTAGAAGCTATGAATCTAGAAATGATAAAGCATCTTATAATGTGGAACGGAGGAACAAACAAGCGAATTAAGTCTACAATGAACAAACAACCAACTTGAAAGCTTGGAGGACAATTTGCTATTCAGTTAGAGTCAGTACAAATGAATTGCTCTGATGACAATGGCATCTGCTCTCAGCCTCTCATGCGGAAACTCAATGGCCACATATTTATCAATTCATCATCTGAAGCTCTCAACTCTACAATGTTATGTTTCCCCATAATGTGATCTTTATCGTGCTGTGAAGGATTCGACGTGCATCACATCTTAACTGTCAGACTTCAGATTATGCAGTGAGGAATAGTATGGCATGATTCACAAATATAACAGATCAAGTGTTAGAAAACTGTGGCCCCTCAGAAGATGGATTCGAGATCATCACACGGATAGATCAGAAGGATAATTCTCTCCCAGTGTCTTATCAAGATTTATACAAAGAAAACGAAGCAGCGTGACAAGAATCAGCAAAAAAGATGCTCTGTTTCAAGACATTTCTACAGACTAAAAATGATTAGGCAAAATTGTGCAAAAATACCAATTGTACCTAGTGTACACATGTTCCCTTTCCACCAATTTCCTACTGTACTGTAACTAAAACAGGCACAACACTATGCCCCATCTCTTGAATTCTCAGCTCTTTTTCATGAGGTACACAAGATAGCTGAAATGTTGCACTCCGAGTTCCAGGCCCTCGTTTTCACATCCTAGGAACAAATCTGATAGATCAATTTTTCCCAAAGAAGTGAGTGCGGGCATAAGCGACTGATGATTCATTGATTCTTCCTGTCTCCTAGCGTTTCCTTGAACTTGTACAAATGCATGAGTGGAAAACATTCATTCCCCCCTTAACTTGAATCTATTTCCAAAAAATGAGAAATTGCCAAATGGTTCAGCAGTTGGGAAGTAAGGTTTCTTTTTCTTATTGTTATTTGTTTGCTTTGAATGCAGTTTCAATTGATACTTTGCTATCAAGTCCTTTTTTTTTGGCCAATTGCCAAATGCTCCATATAATCTGAATGGGCTAAGATTCCTGGGAGGATCATGAGGGTTAACAATGTGAACAGTACAGTAAATCAAATTTTTATAAATGTAAGCATTCGCATTTTCAAGCCTACATGCATGCGCTGCTGAGTAACACAAATCAAGAAAATTTCTGGAAAGTGATGTCTGGTAGTGAGGATTCTTGATCACCAGAACTAAATACTATGGTCAGAGCCTGAATTTTTTTTTCCTAAGGTCAAGTTAGGAAAATACTGCAAAGATGTTATTACAATATATTTCTTATTTCAACTTTTGAAGGACAAACTTTCTGTTTATTCAGTGCAGAACCATCCATTCTGTAGGAGGGTAATTCCCCTCTTACTGACAGTAGTACTTACAAATAGTGTAAACCCATCATGTGAGGCGATGTGAAACCAGAATGCATGGTGTATATAACATATAGAAGGAGAACCTTCCTGCTATCTATAATCCACGTGCTATAAAAGTTGAAATGTTTCGAGAGGAACACCTTTAAATCACAAAACTAAAACAAATTGGTAAGTATGCTAAATTCATCTCATACAAAGTCAAGCATCTCTCTTACAACTTGCCATTTCGTTTCAGCTGTTAGCATCTCATTCCCTTACAAGCCAAACAGACAACCATCTTTTGCACATGGACAGAATGTCCATGGCAACCAAAATATTTCTTAGATATTTCATTGGTCCTTACAACACGGGCTTTACAAAATTGATCCAGAGAGTTTCTTCTCAGTAGCACTTTAGACCACGACCTGGAATCTACTAGTTCAGACACAATCATGTGCAATATAAACATAACTAGAAAAAAAAAAAAGAGAGAAGCCTCGTGTTGTTTGGACACAACTGAACAATATCTAGAACACCCCACTGACGAAGCAAAGCTATGTTAGGCTTGATTAAGCTCTCGAGGCTCACATTGATGATGCGATCGTTCCTCTTTAGGACCACGAGGACCTGCTCAAACAAGTCGTAGAATGAGATGAGGAACTGAAGCTTGGGAAGCACAAGTACACTAACTCAAATTTCCATGCCTGTAACCATGAGCATTTTCAAGTCAATAGACATGGGCTGTGTCTGTTGAGAAGCACAAGTTCAAGAGAAGTTCCGGAAACTGATGTCTGGAAGTAAGCATTATTGAACATCAAAACTAATTTCCAAAGGTCAGATTGTCTTTAATTTTGATTGGAAGTTGGAACTATACTGCAAAGATGTTACTACAGTATGTTCCTTATTTGAACTATTGATGGACAAAATTTATGTTTATTTAGTGCAGAAACATTCAGGATGTGAGCTCATGTGAACCCAGAATGCATGTACAAGAGGAACCTTATATATGAAAGAGAACCTAATAAATAGTACCATGCCTGTTATGTATCTTCTACATGCTATAAAGGTAGAAATGTTTCAAGAGGAACTCCTTAAAATCACAAAACTAAAATAAAATGGTAATACACGATTTTGAGACTTAGATTTAAGAACAATTGGCTAACTATAAATTATAAAAGGTATATATTCTCTCTATGCTAGATTAGTGTCCTCTCATACGAAGTCGAGCATCTACCTTACAGCTTGCCATTTATTTTCAGCTGTTAACATCTCATTTCCTTACAAGCCAAACAGTCAACCATCTTTTGCACATGGACAGAACGTCCATGGCACCCAAAAAAATTTAGAATATTTCATTGCTCCTTACAACACAGGCTTTAGAAAATTGTTCCTAAAAGTTCCTTCTCAGAAGCACTTCAGGCTACGTGGAACCTACTAGTTCAGCCTCAGTCATGTACAACGAAAGCATCACTAGAACAAAAAAAAAAAAATCATTCAGCTAGCAAGAGCTAGATAAAACATTAGTTGGAATAAAAACATGCTAATAAAATTGGTTAGATACTAGGTAAAGCGGCTTACTGTCAGATTCCAAATAGCAGAGTTGCCCAATATAGACTTATCTACAGAAGAAACAGTAAGATAATCTTCAGAAATGAGCTAGGCAGAACAAGAAATCAACAAACATGCACATTGAGCCTCTAGGACAAGTCAAACCCAGCTCCTCCATAAAGAACCATAACTTAAACTTTGTCTAAGACAAGTCAAAGATCACTGGTGATTCTACATTTCTACTGCAGAGATCAGAATTGAGGGTCTATGAGCAGTCAGAGATCACTGGTGATTCTATTGCAGAAACCGGAATTGAGAAGGCCTGCACAGTGGACATCTGCCAATGAGCATGAATTGCAGTTGTTCCACCATCTGCCTAAAACACAAAAGGAGATGCTAAAATTAGACTCTAGAGGGCACAATACCAGCGGGAGCTGTAGCATAAGCATCTGCAAGGCCAGGAACAGAGTCCTTGTGACAGTCAATGAACCTCAATTTGAAAGCATCCTCTCCTATTGTAGCAAATGTGTTAAAGCCAATTCTGCTATCCAGCAATCCCTTTTCCCGCAGGGTCTTCATGACATAATGTCGGGGCACAAGCCGCTTCTCCAGGCTCAATGCCAACAGGACAGGCCTTTGAACAATGTATTGTGGCTCGATCGCAACCTCATTGACAAGGAACTCAATCTTGCGGAGAAGAATCTCGTTAGATAATCCTAATATAGATGGCACCTTGCACACTGCAGTAGAAGCCTCAGACTCAGAACAACCAAGAGTCATCTTAAAGAAGTCAAGCTTGGCAGCAACCTTCTCTTTGGGATTACCCACGACAACCGCCAGCACGTGCCTAAACATCCGCGAAGTCGGTGGCACCCCAAGCTGTTCCGCCCGCAGCAAAAACTCCTTGACGCGTTCTGGGTTGTAGGTAAGCAACCTTGCGTTGTTTGAACACAGCTGGACAATATCTCGAACACCCCACCGACGAAGCAAAGCTATGTTAGGCTTGATTAAGCTCTCGAGGCTCACCAGGAGGAGGGACCCGTTCCTCTTTTGGACCACGAGGACCTGCTCGAACGAGCCGTAGAAGAAGATGAAGAACTCGAGCCTGGGAACGACATCGCCGTTGCGGAGAGCGCGTGAGGCGACCAGGAGGAAGCGAGCGATCTGGGGAGTGGAGAGACCGACGCGGTCGCGAAGAGCAAGGAGGCGGGGTGCGATGTTCTTCACCGACGCACGGAGGAGCAGCGGGTCCGCGGAGACGACTGCGGCGATGTCAGCGCGGGAGAGGCCGGCGCCGGAGAGCAAGGCGAGGATAGCATCAGGGTTGGAGGCGGAGCTGAGACGGGAGCAGGAGAGCTCAGCCAATGATCTCCTGGATTCGTTGGATAACTCGTGGAGCGCCTTCTTGGACACCTCGCGGGCTTGGGCTGGGGCGAGGCCGCAGGCACTGACGAGGTAGTCCTCGAGGGAGAAGGGCGCGGGGAGGGTGGAGAGGAGGCGGCACGCGCGGGAGTGGGTTGGGGTTGGGGAGGGTCGTGTGGAGGCGGCGCGGAGCAGAGGGAGGAGGATGCGATTTCGGAGTTGCAACATGGCGGCAGCGGAGGGGCGGCGCCGGCGAGGGCGCCAGACCAGGTGAGAGGAGGCTGAAATGCGGCGGCGGGATACGGAAAGCTCCTTCGGGTGGAGGAGGGAAGGAGATGATGGGCTCATCGTAGCATTGTATGGGCTGTAGACTGTGGGCTGATCCATGGGCCAAGTGCTGCGAGTGGCTTGGCTCATTAAGCCCATCTCCCACGTGATCAAATCGGTGACCGAGTGACCCAATGCAAAAGACTAGCAGCACTGGATGGTAGATTTGGCTTGAAACCGATTTGTCATTTGTCAAGTCATCAAGAGCTCATAAGGCTCTTGACGGTAGAGGTTCACCAAAGGTCAAGCATTGTGACCTTCCTGGAGGAGATAGCTTTGTTTATTTTTCCAAGAGTTCAAATTTTACTTTGTTGCTCGTCCTTGTAACGAGATAGCACATACTTTAGCTAAGCAGGTCACAAACGAGACACAGACTAGGTGGTGGTCTTATGCACCGGCACGTATCTCGAATCTGTTGATCTCATATTGTAATCATGCTCCCTCTTAATGAATGAATCTTCTTGATAAAAAAAAATTAAAGTTGACACGCTGACGTTCTTACTAGCCTAGAGCGATGCATGCACCTGCCATGTAGTGCCATGCCATCCCAAGCTTGGAGATAGGGATGACACCTCTTTGTCTTTAGTTAATTTGCGTTGGGATGGGCATGGGGTCCGTGACTTTGGGCGACCCGACCCGGCCGGCCGGAGGACAGTGGAGAAGATGACGACGGAGCGAGCTGACACGCCAACGTGTCACCGGGACAAGGACCCGCCGCGCGTAGTCTATCCAGACACGCCTGGTCCGTTTGGGTGCTGCTGGGCTGCTCCTCGGTTCCAAAATAAATAGATTTATGTAGTTATTTTAAATCAAAAAATTTAAACGTTAACTAAATTTTATTAAAAAATATTAAGACATATAGTATCAAATTACTATAATTATATTTATTATAAAACATATTTTCACATAATATTTATTTTCTGTTATAGATATTTTCTTTTCTATAAAGCTAGCAAGTTTAAAATTATTTGACTAGAATTAATTTATTTAGAGATTGCGAGAGTACTGTAAGAAATATATGAACAAAATAGTACTAGCTAGTAGTACAAACTAGTACTAGGATAGAGATAGGGACACAATGCACTCACCAGCCTGTCATCTTCCAGATACATGGATCATATCGTCCTCGCTGCAAACGAAAACCCGTGTGCTCTGCTGCTAATCCTGTGTGCTCGATCTGCAGCTAGCTGCCGCCAACCTTCAAAGTCAAGCACCACCACGCATATATAAAAACGACCACCTGCCGCCGAGGCTAGCTTATCACCACTACTACTGCATCCATACTCATCCAGATCCAGTTGAAAAGATTAATTATTACAAGCAGGCTCTTTCACTCTCATCAGATCAGGACCTGAGTTCCTGCAACCGTACGTACTGTACGTGACTAGCTAGTTTCGTGTGCTCGTGAAGCTGCGACACATCACGTGTTACAAGAGAGAGAGAGAGAGAGAGAGAGAGAGAGAGAGAGAGAGAGAGAGATATGGGGTCTCTCATGGCCGGCTGGGACTCGACGGTTCTTGGCGACGACGGCAAGAAAGGTACGTACGCGCGCGGTACAAGCTACACATCTCTAATAAGCTCTGTACTACTACTGTTGGTTGAAGCTCGATCTGATGTAAAATACTGTACTTACTGATCGATCAGTTCACGCGCGCCGGAACCGATCGCTGACTAAGGAGGAAGTGGAGGCGTTTTGGAAGCAGCGTCGGAGGTCGGATCAGGACGGCGGCGATCTCGCCTCGCCGCCGGCCACCGCCACGGTACCTATCCTAGTAACTACTTTCTGTTACTCTCATATGTTGTCGTCTCGTCGTCCTCGCTCATCATCACTCGTCACTGAGCAAGCCTGACGACGGACTGACGTACGTACGGAATCAATTAATGTGGACGGCACGATGACGTGGCATGCAGTGGCAGGAGAGCTCGGAGAAGAAGCCGAATAAGGCGGTGGTCCGCGTGGACGGCTTCCTCCCGCCGGCCGGCGGCGGATCTGGATCCGGAGACGACGACGACGACGCGGCAGCGGACAGCCCCAGCAGGAGCCGCGACTGGTGGACGCGGAGCAGCTGGGCGTTCCTCAACGAGCCGCCGCAGGAGGCCAGGGCGGCGCAGCAGCGCTACACGCCGCAGTTCCACGTCGCCCGCATCGCCACCACCGGCGGCAACGCCGCCTGATCGATGATCGAGATGATTCGAGAGCGCCGGCCGACAGGCCAGCCGGTGCGTGCATGATGTTTCATCCATCGTCGCCGTCGTGGTCCTTTGTGTGTGTATATATATATATATATATATATATATATATATATATATATATATATATATATATATATATATATATGTATATGTATATGTATATGTATATGTACAGTAGTATGCCTCTTCGAGGTCATCCTTCTTTTTTTTCTACCACAGCTTGGGTATATATGTATCATGTATGTACGTACATACTGCGTATAGCAATCTAGCTAGCTAGCGGATGTGTGTGGAGCGAACGAGCGAGATCTAATAGCATGTGAAAAAAAAAATCTCTCTGTTCATTGTTCAGAAAATTACCTATATGTGTACTTTGCAGTTGGCACTAGATAGATAGCCAAGCAAGGAAGTTCACGCATGTACACCTCCAGGCTCCGGTTTTGTAAGGGGCTGTTTGGACAGGTCACAACAACTTCACGTTTTATGAACGGTTGTGAGTTTTTTTTTTAAATACCTCTTTTTTTCAAAACAGCTTTATCCATGGAACTGTTTTTCTTTCCCTCTCACAAAGATAAGAAGTGGGATAAAACTGAAAATAGTAACTTATCACATCTCTCTCCCTCTTTCTCTTTTATATCCATGCATAAAGTTGTTGATGAAACTATTTTATCAAATACTTTTTCCAAAATAACTCAGCTTTACCTAGAGAATTTCTCATAAAACTATTTTCTAAAAAAACAGCTTCACTAATTAAGCAGAGCTGTACCAAACATGTCCTAAGAGCAACTCCAACAGGCTGGCTAAATATATCCGTGAAGCCATTTATAGCTATTGTGCTATAAAAAATCACTCTAATAGTTTGTGTATACTGTTTTCTATTTTACTCGTTGGCTATCCCACAATTCTCGCTGACTATATTTTCCTAACGAGTCTTGTTTGCTATATGTATTTTCCAATTTAGCTAGACAGTTGTAGAACTTTACATTTTGATGTGCTTTCTATTTTACATGATGACTAAATCTTATAATTTAACATCTAATTTTACTAAATCCTTTGGAGTTGCTCTAAGTTGAATCTTTTGGTGTGTGAAACGTTGGTTAATTTCCTCGACTCAATTAGCATCTGACATATGGGGCTGACGAGTAATAAGCTAGTGGTGGTTTCAGATCCGGACCATCCACACACGCAGTCGGCTCGATTTTTTTTTTTTTTTGGTCGGGAGGAGGGCAGCCCGGGTGGTTTAGGGTTGGGCAGCCCGGGTCCGCACTCATTCCAGGCCGACTGCCAAGTGCGATAGGCCCGCCGGGCCGAGAAACCTTTCCCCCTCCCCACGGCGCCTCCCCCCTCCCTACCCACCTTCAAACAGCTCATGGAGACCGCCGTCTTCTCCGCCGCCTCCCTCTTCCACGGCGCCGATGACAGCGACGACGACCGAGGTACGAGCAGCATCAAAGAAACCCCAACCTAGCCCTCCCCCCCTTCCCTCCCCTCTACGTCGCTCGCCGCGTGCTCCTAACGCCCGGTGCTTTCTTGTCTTCGGGGTTGAAGATGAGATGCAGGTCAGCGACGAGGGGAAGAAGCCGGCGGCGGTGCAGTATGAGGAGAGAGCCCACGACTTCCCTGGCATGGTATGGTTCCACGATTATTCCGCCCGCCTTGGTGCTTCTCGCTCTGGAATCGGGAAGGCTCGGACCTGTGCTTCTCGGGTTTCAGTTTGGTTTTCTTTCCTACTATTAGAGAAGAAATGAACAAGTATTAGAGATGGTTTCAATTGTAATGGTTAAATTACGGACAGCTTAGGTTCCCCCCATGAATTATATTGTGTCAAACTCAGCAAAGTATAATAATGAATAAAAAATAGAGAGGTTGGTAATTCAATACAAGGCATACTTATTATCTTGATTCTGTAATGGACAGATCAAGATTTTAGCATCGTTACTAGCTTCAGAATATTTGGGACGGCCTAATTGATTTTTATATTTGTTTAGTGACTTAGCATACTTTTGAAGAGCAATAAATCCACATGCTTAAAATAAAACGACTGACCGGCTATTTCAAACGCTGCTCAACTTGTAACTATTATTCAGCAAGAGTTACATGATTTTATCGATTTCAATTTCATTATTGCCATTCCTTGTTGCATTATTACAGTTTTTCTTAATCTGGCTCGTGCTCAATTGTCCTCATTTTCCTTTTCGTATTTATCTATTTGTTCACCATTCAAAAATTGACATACAGAAACTGAATGTAAGGGAGTTCTCATGCCATGAGCTTAATGCCAACCTGTTGTGGCCTGGGACATTTTCATTTGCTACTTGGCTGGTTAAGAACCAGTCGATTTTGGATGGACGACGTGTCCTGGAATTAGGAAGGTATGTGGAGTGATATGCTCTCTAACGGCTTCTTTTCTTTCTTTCATTCCGGACCAATTCAATCCAAGTGGTCACTTTATATATGACTAAAAAGTTTTACAACTACCCCTGTTATTGCCCTGTTGGGCTTAATTAGGATATCGATACATCCATGTCTCAGGTTTTTCTTCTTTGCGTACTATGTCAATCCGCCAGAAAGTTGTAGTTCTAAGCAGCTGGTTGGATGGTGTGATAATGATTCTGTTGTAGTGTTGTATACTGGTATAATAAACAAAAGGCTATTTCGTTTGACATGAATACCCTACTGTAATAATGATTCTGTGGTGCAGCAAACAAAATCTGTTTTCCTTTGTTGAATGTAGTCATAAGAACATTGTGTATATTCTACAACTTGTCTATGTATTTTTTTTTTTCATTTCTTCCTGCTTTCCTGTATAGTGGGACAGGAGCTCTGGCTATCTTTCTTAGGAAGGCATTTGAGGTGGACATTACAACCTCTGATTATGATGACAAGGAAATCGAAGAGAATATAGCTTACAATTGCAGAGCGAATACCTTGGATGTGTTACCTCATATCAGACGTAAGTTATCTGACCATTCCAAACAAAACCTATACACCTGTAGTATTTATTTTTCCCAAACATGTCCTTCAGGTGCATCTGGATGCACCACCTGAAAAGGTTAATTGTTCTCTTATGTTTCTTTTTAACACACAGACACATGGGGAGACCCATTTCCAGTTTCACCAGATTGGGACATTGTCATTGCAAGTGATATCCTACTCTGTGAGTTACCAAGTGTATATCTTGGTACCTGATCTCCCAATCTCAATGTGTGGTGGAATGACCTAACATGATATACATTCATTGCTTTCAGATGTTAAGCAGTATGACAATCTGATAAAAACTGTGTCCTTTCTTTTGAATGAATACAAGCAGAATTGTCACAAAGCTGACAGTATAACCATCACCAACAAATCAGGTACTCGCTAGACATATATATTTAATTTTGTAATTATCAAGGATATTGTGCAAAATGTTTCTTTCACTTGGCAGGAACACAAGTAACTGCAAAATCACCAGTGTTTCTGATGAGCTGGCGCAGAAGAATCGGCAAGGACCAATCACTATTCTTTGATGGGTGCGAGAAGGCAGGCCTCGAAGTGCAACACTTGGGTGATCTTGTATACCTCATCGGTAATAAGAGGTGAAAACTGAGCAAGGATATTCCCGAAATTTTTTGAGGAAACAACACTTGTTAAATTTCTTATGAACGGCACTGGGGAATACCTGGGTAGTCATTGTTAGGGATGAAAATGTTGATTTTGAGTAGGTTTTGTTAGTAATATTTTGTTCAACTTTCAGTAAACACTGGTTTGGTGAGAGGAAACAATGGTTACTGGAAGTAACTTTTTCTTTTCTTTGCTTTTTTTTGGCGGGGAAACTGGAAGGACCATTTTTCTTAGATTCTAGTTGGGATGTACTACAATTGCAAGAATACATAGCGAGAGCTACTCGAGAGGCACCGTCTGGATGATGTCTTTGCTATTTGTAATACATAGGTAGCCATTGCCTACTGGTATTCTACTCCGTTCCAAATTACAAATCACCTTGAATTTTTTTTTGTTATGTAAAATTTGCTATGTATTTAAACATATGTTATTATATCTAGATACATAGAAGCAAGACACTTGTTTTGTGTCATAGTGCTTGACAGAGTTGCTCTAGGGTTCGATCCACCTTAAAGGGTTTGTTTGGATGTAATCGTATTCAGTTCAATCCACATGTATTGAAGTGGATTAAGGTAAAACTTGAACTATTTTTACTTCCATCCACTCTAACCCACAAGATCGAGGTGGATACGATTAAGCCTAAAACGGTCTCTTGCCCCCGCCCTATATCTCTGGAGGGCAATGGGAGTATAAAAAGATGTTTTGGGGATCTTCATTTTCTCCAACAAGATGGCATTCCTCCGTGGGCAATGCTACGGCACACACTTTACTTGTTAGGAGGTAATATCTCAAATAAATCTGAATCATTGATTTGTCTAGTTTTTTGAATTAATTAATTATAATTAACTAACCTAGAATAAGAAAAGAATATCGTCAAATCCTTAGGTGGAGGAAGAGAAAATCCAGCGTAAAGCCCCTTCCTTTTCTATGTGCATGCATGTCGCATGGCTCCTTTTTTTGGGCTCAACGTGAACACCTTGTCATTTTAGTTTTTTTTTTTTGCTAATATATACATGTATACCTGCACTATATGTAATATACTTAAAAGTCCGATCATATTGCATACGCTGTTAAAAAAATATGTACATAGTTGAGTGTGTAAATTATGCTAACGCAATTAATGCATTAATAAAGTGAGCGTGTACAGTGTGGCCGTATAAATTTTTTTGTATACACATAGAGTTTCATGTGCACTAACATGCCCGGTGATCACATATAAGTTTCAGCATATTGGGCACGTATCGCTTCTTTATGTTGAACATGTATGTAGGTACGACACGAGTTATTGCATAAAAGCTAGACAGTGTTTATATGCTAATTAAATTATGTCGTATGCAAAATTACAAAAATAAAAACAGATTTACCATATCCAATAGATCTTGTGTGCATATCTTTTAAAAAAATCTTTATATCTAAAACTTCATAATTTATCCTATCTTTCTAAATTAAAAATTAAATAAATATATATTTTATCTATTACCTTACAAGAAGTAATAGATGATTTTGACCATCCGATCTAATTAAATAGAGGGCTCATAGTCATTTGAGAATACCACAACAAAGCCCTTCCTCCGTGGTAGCCAAGATAAGTTTGTGGACTTGTCCCTCCGGGAGATGTCGTCCTGTTCCACTGTGATGGTCGTGGCCGGCAGCACCTCAAGGCGGTTGGGGGCATGTAGTTGTTCTGATGCATGTCTGCTGCATATGTATTCTTCTAACATGTAGTTGTTCTTGTTCCCTTTGGACATGGGAAAGAAACTAAACAAAATTTTTTTTGCAAATAACATCATTGACGTATGGATGTCTATACGGAGAGGACATCTTGGATGACGCATGGGGTGAAATTAAAGGTGAACATTATATATACGCACAAAACTCAAGCCAAAGCTATTCTAAGGAAAAAAAAACAAGCCAAAGCTAGCTACAAGCACACAGTGACGTCACACACACATATTAGGCGTTGCCGGTGACGATCCGGGCGGCGTGGAACTGGTCACACGCGAAGCTCCTCTGCGCTCTGCCCAACAGCACCTCCTCCCTTGGCGGCGGCTCGTTCAGGAACGCCCAGCTGCTCCGAGTCCACCTATAATTCCGAATCCATCATATAATAATAATATGCACTTTCTGAACACATACAGTAGCTCATCTATCTCACATGCATGTCCACGCAATACGTACCAGCCGCGGCTCATGCCGGAGCTATCATCGGCGGCGGCGTTCTCTGGGAGGAAGCAGAAGCCCTGCTCCCTGCGGGCCGACGACGACGCCGGCGGCTCGCTACGGGAAGAGACGAGCTGCTGGTGGTCACCGGCGCCGTAACCGTAAGCCGCCGGCGAGCAGCACGTCAGGTCGTCGTCGTTGCTCCTCGTGCCGCCGCTGCAGCCAGCTGCTGGCGGCAGCGGAGGCAAGGACCTCGTCGTCTCCAGCCGAAGCTTATTATTAGCGGCGGCGACCGGGATTAGTGTCTCCTGATGAAAGGTAACGATAAGCTATAGCCCTGGTGCCCTGGTGCGATGATTTATCTTCAACCTGATCAGACAGATTTTTGCGTAGTGATGACGTGGAGCAGTACGTACCGCGCGTGGAGAGCCGGTGGCGTTCGGCTCCGGTGCCGGCCTGCCGTGCTGCTGCTGCTGCTGCCGCCTCCAGAACGCCGCCACCTCCTCCTTGGTCAGCGACCGGTTCCTCATCAGACGAACTGCTAGGCACGCACGATAATAAGCAGCACGTACATGATGTGCAACACATTATATCAGACAGCGGCGTGGTGCCGTGGTTAGTTCCGAGTTATTACCGACACAGTTTTGTAATATTTGTACTGTACATACAACAAGCAAAAGTTGCGCAAGTCCTCAAACAAACAAATTAAGCTACGATGGATGGACGGATGGAGGACACTGGACGTCTCACATCATGTTATACCTTCCTTGTCACTCAGCACTGATGAGCTCCAACCGGACATCAGGGATCCCATCTCCGCTCCGGACAGCAACTCTATTCTACGCACCCTGAAAGAACTACTCCATAGTACTGTATCTGACTATGTGAGAGTGAGACGGCGATGGACGGATGATCGATACTGATAGTAGTATCTCTCTGAACAGCAACCCATTTTTATAGACGAACCAGATTCGATCTTGGCGTGCGATGGATGGCGCCAAAGCAGCTGTCACAGAACAGCACTGTTTGCTTTCAAGATTTATTTGGACTAATATATATACAGTGTTTAGTTCCAACCAAAATCTAAAATCCAAAATTTCAACTATTTTGGATTCTAAAATCCAGAATACAAAATATTTTGTTTAGTTCTAACCAAAATTTGTCTTATTTTAGATTTCAATGATGGGGATTGTGAGGATGACACACAAAACAATGCAAAGATTCTCTTATTTTAGCTTCTTGATTCCAAAATCTAAAATGAAAATGAACCATTTTTTACCAAATATTTTAGGTGGTGTTTAGTTCCATTTTATAAAATAAAGAGCCAAAACCTAAAATATTTTGGATTCCATAGAAAACTAAACGCCCCCTCAGTAGTCCTTGTACTGCTGCGTCATACGTGCAAACAAGCTCATTCAAATTTATCAGCCTCGCTAGCTTATTGATCATTATAGACTTTATAATATAATATTTTTCTCTCATAACAATATTATAACCGTATTATCCTTCTCGTTCAAATACTCTCCCTCCCTTCTCATTTAGCGGATCCACGTAAAACGCTGCAGTGCTAAGAATTGAAGCGACTTCGCGAGACCATCATTCGTGCATTGCATGCAGCGATCCGTCCGTCCGTGGACGTACGTACTACGCACACGCGTCACTAGCCAGAGTCGCCAGTGCGTGCATGCATCAGTAGTGCGCCCATGCCGGCCGGACTCGATCTCACCCTGCCGCCCGCCGGAAAGGCGTCCATGCACTGCACTGCGGCTCGTCGTCCTTATCAGGATTCAGGAAGCCTCATCTCATCTCCTCCTTGTTCGCATCCGGCGGCAGTAGCCAGCGGGGCCAGGCCGCCAGGCAGAGAGCTTATCTTTCCGTAACAGGCAGGTATTTGGGCCGGGCCCAAGTTAGTAGAACGCCTGTCCATCTGGGCCTTGCCTTACCAGCTTCCATACATTATTAATTTATATAATTTTGTTGCCCTTTGTTCTTCCACTTTTCTTCTTTTTGAGACGGAGAAGGAGGATTATTTTTCGATCTTTCGATTCCATTGGCCTGTGCCAGTTCATGGAAGATTCGCAATGTTCTCATCCATGACGAGATTTCTTCGCGAGCAGACAGAGATGCCGTCACGCCGTACAAAATACAACGGGATAAATAAATAAAATAAAAAAATAAAAATAAAAAAATAGAGCAAGGCGGCAGGCAGGGCTTCGCAGGCGCCGAGGGGAAGACGACAGGGACCCACAAGGCGAATATCTCCCGGCCTGGCCCCACGCGACAGCGACCCACCCAATCATCCCATCCGGGGCCGTCCCCCTCCGCCTCCGCCTCCTCCCTCCACTGCCCTCTTCTTCCTTTCCTTCTCCCTCCCCCTCGCCGTCCTCCCGATCCTCCTCCACTTCCTGTCTTCCACCGAGGAGGGAGCCTCTCTATAAAGAGGCAGGAACGACGAATCCGATCGTCTGATAAGGAAGGGATCGTGCGGGAGGAGGGAGGGAGAGACGCGGCGGATCATCCGCCGCGGGATGAAGTTCGGGAAGGATTTCCGGAACCACCTGGAGGAGACGCTGCCGGCGTGGAGGGACAAGTACCTCGCCTACAAGGCCCTCAAGAAGCTCATCAAGAACCTGGTGCCACCCGAGCCCGCAGCGGCCCCTCCTCTTCCTCCTCCCCCCGCTGCCGCCGCCGACGCCGAAGGGCCTGGGCCGGGGGCTGTGGCGGCCGCGCAGGGGAACGTCCACCTGGGGAACTGGTTCGCCAGCATCCTCGACGCGGAGCTGCACAAGCTCAACGAGTTCTACATCGAGAGAGAGGAGTGGTACGTCATCCGCCTCCAGGTGCGCGCCCTGTCCTCCTGCCATCGATCGTATATCTGACGTGGTGTGCTACTGTGGTGGCATCCAATTGGGTGCCGGAGTTACGCCCGATCCCCTGTTGATCCATTCATTGATTTTTACGGCATGTGCAGTAGATTTATGTACTACGGAGTACGTAGTAATGGTTAAATCGTCATGGGTACAAGTTTTAACATATGCAGTCTCTGGCGATTTAGAATGTGCACGGGCCTGTTCAGTTCGGAGTAGGTGGCCAGTTCATCATTAATTGTGGCTACCAATCTGGGCTTAGTCCAACCCTTACTGTAATTCTGGTACCTTCTTCTTACATGTCTGTATTGTGTTGATGACCCCGTTCTGAACCAAATGGATACCTCCAATCCTTTGTGTGTGGAAGTGGCCTTCCCGTTCTGTTGTGCATTACTATATATGCTTATCAAAGTACTATTAAGTACGTAGCAAATTTGCTAGGCCAAATATATTTCTACAGTAATAGTATACTGGTAGATCACATCCATGTAGTGGCCCTAATGTCTTAAGTTTGCATAAGGTCAATCAACTTAGCCACTTGGCATGCTAGCTCAAGTCGACATGGAACGTTGACTTGTTATCTCAAAACACATAACACTGACTGGAATAGGCCGTGAAAATTTTACTTAGTTTTCCATGACATGAGCTATATATTGACGCACAGAAAAAGTTTTTCATCCAAAGAAAGTGGGTGTAGCTTAGGCTGCTCTTCCATTTCCTCAAAATTTGTTTGCCTGTGTACACTTAATGTTGAAGTGCCTCAACGGTATTTGAAACTCTCAAACTCTACCTGAAAGTATCCATGTCCTTGCGGTCTGGGCACTTCATCCTTGGTCCCCTATGGTCTTGTGCTGGATACGGTTAAGGGCTAAAAATATTGACAAATTGCTGTAGAGGAAAGATTATCATAAATGGATCGGTAACCAATCTAGAAATGTTTTCATTTTTTTATAAAGAGAATGTTTTCATTGAATGTTGGGAGGAAAATGTCTTTCATGTCGCGATGATGTGTCCTTTTCTTCCCCTTATTTATTAGACAATGTGATTAGACAGTAAATTTATCTAGATTTGTCCTTTTCCTCTCCATTATTTATCAGTTAATTGTCTTTCTTGGGCACTTCCTTGGATTTTTGAGCTGTCAATTCTAACCCTTTTTGTCCTTGTTTCTCGAAGGTGCTCAAGGAGAGGATTGAGCGCGTCAAAACTAAGAAGAATGATGCTTTTACATCCAAGAGTGAATTTACTGAAGAAATGTTAGAGATACGTAAGGATTTTGTGATCATACATGGTGAAATGATTCTTCTGCAAACCTACAGCTCCCTGAATTTTGCTGGTTAGCACATCATACCAAGTTGGTCAATTTGCAGTGTTCTAGTAGTAATGCCTTGCTTCTAATGTGTCTTATGTGCTGTACATGCAGGACTAGTGAAGATACTGAAGAAGTATGACAAGAGAACAGGCGGTGTGCTTAGCTTGCCATTCACTCAGCGTGTCCGTCACCAGCCTTTTTTCACCACCGAACCTTTAACAAGGCTTGTTCGAGAATGTGAGGCTAATCTTGAACTTCTTTTCCCGGTCGAAGCAGAAGTTCTTGAGCCTAGTTCATCCTCAAATCTGGAACCGCATGATGTGGCTAGGTGTGATCCAACATCATCCCGCGATGTGGAAACCATCGATGTTTACCGAAGCACACTTGCAGCTATGAAAGCAATACAGGGCCTTCGGAGAGCCAGCTCTACTTACAACCCCCTGTCTCTGTCTAGATTCTTCCATGGCGAGGACGGCGAACCCTGCTCTGGTGCCATCACTTCTGAGAGTTCACTGTCAAACTCCTCAACAGACTCCCAGATTCAGGATGCTGGAAAGGATGATAAAGAGGTGCAATCAAATTCGAGGGAGCAGAATGCTGCACAAGGGGAACAGAATGCACAAGACGAACCGACTAATGAATAAACAGTTTTTTTTCACACGCTGTTCAATAAGACAATAACCATTGATAAGTGTAAATGCTAATAATCTTTATGTTTAACCCTCTTTTGAAGTGACACATACGCAAGGATTTCCTGATGGTGCAGTTTCATTTTCTTCTTTTCTTTCCTTAATGGGTCAAGAGTAATGGAATGCTGGATCATCATGTTGCTATTGTGTTGACAGCATGCCAATTGCCAGAAATAGCTAAGGTGTAGTGCTATTTGAGTTTTAAAGCTGTAGACAAGAAGCACTTAGAAGACCTTACAAGAGATTTTTGTTGACACTTGATAATAGCTACGCCGTAATCAGCATGTTGGGTCTGTTGTGTTTTTGTTGTGTTGAGACTATACAGGTACCACCATGTGAGTACTTCGTAAGCACCATCTGAGTTTTGAAGCTCCAAGCAGTAGGCATGTAAAACTACACCATTAGCACAGACGTTTTGGTTGGTCAGCACAAAGAATCGTCAATTATCTCGATTGGTTGATCCAGCGGAGGCTTCAGGAAATCTGTGACTATTCTAAGAAATTCCTCTAAACAAAAGTTTGCACCTTGTTTGTTTGGCTTATCAGCCACCAAAACAGTGTTCAAAAACAGCATCAGCAGGCTTATCAACCACAGATCAGACGAACAGGGTCCAAGTCATGTTAAATCTTTGGATATTAATTAGGAGTATTAAATATAGGTTAATTATAAAATTAATTACACATATTGATGCTAATTTGCGATACTAATCTATTAAGTCTAATTAATTCATGATTTGATAACATGATGATGCATTAAACATTTGCTAACGATAGATTAATTAGGCATAACAGATTCACCTCACTAATTAGTTTACTCTTCTGCAATTAGCTTTTTAATTAACTCATGTTTAGTCCTATTAGTCAGTATTAAACAAACGATGCGACATGGATTAATTTTAGCCGTTTATATACATGGATCTCTAAGCTAGGGCCAAACACTCAAAGATGGGAGTGTAAAATCAGAACATACTCCATCAGAAATGCGGAATATTGTATTAGTATAAACTCCCTTGCACTTAAGGTTCACCTTGAGCTCACAACACTTTTACACAATTAGTAAAGAGCAGGGTGAGGGAGGCCGTGTGGCAGCAGCTGCTGACAATGAATAAACCCCCTTCAATGGGGAAAAATCAGAACAAGTAATACACACATTTTTACAATGTTAACTATGGCAACTCTTCGACAAAAATCACCATTTTCCCCATTTGCAACCCATACTAATATAGCCCATCTCATCAAGCTTGATCATTGTTTTCTTACAGCGGCGATTGCAGGAACCTTGGCTGGGTAGCTAGACAAATCCACATCAAGCAATTCTGTGAGATCGTAAAGCCCTCCAGGAGGATCAACTTTGTCCTTGATTGGGGTTGTCATTGTCTCTTCCTGATCTGCCTGGTTGGATGATACACTTGATGTCACTGGACTGTTTGAAGCCACCACAGTGATGCCAGCCAACTCTACACCCTGCCCACTTGGGGCAGTGCTCTCTGAGGGATACTTCGTTTGTGCATTGTCTCCCTCGTTGTGATTGTAGAGCACATATTCATTGTATGTAGGAGCAAACTGCATGAGAATGGGGTTTGATCAGACAAAATAAATGCTACAATGTATTGGTGAATTAGAGTGAAAGATCCTGGTTACCTGGTGAACGGTGTCATGGTAGAAATCGTTGAATTTCAACGCATGAAGAAGACTTTCTCTGAAACCACCTGAAGGGCGGGCATTGGGACCTGCATATTCCTTGTAGGGGAAGGCAAATAAGTGCCCAATGGCTGCTATTAGCATCTCAACACACAATACAAAGTTCTGGAGATCAGCAGCCTTATCCGCATTCTTGATAAATCGAGATTTTGCAGCAAGGAAAACAAGGACACCCTGCAATAAAAAGGTTCGATTTATGGCTTCGATATCACATAAAAAATTATTGGCAAAGTATTTGCAAACAGAAATACAGTTCTTGATTAGTTTAAAAAAATACATGGGCCAATGTTACATACTGGGAAGTGTGAAGAGAGAAAACTATTTACCTGCCAATATGTGAGAAAAACCACCGATTTGATCATGATGAATTTTGGGACAGGATTATATGGCCGAAGTAGATCTCTACAAGCCGCATAGAACAATGCAAGGGCATATAGAGCCATCGAGTATGAGATTGTATATATGATAGTTATGTAGAGATATGATTGATTGACACTAAAGTTTCCATCTTTGTATTTCCCTTTCGCATAAAGTATGAAGGTGATCACAACCAAAATAGGCTTGAGAATCACAAACTGCAAGCAACCTTGTTTGCATCTTCGTATAAAACGCCTGTTCAAGAGCAAAGACTTTTGTTAGACCGCACTCTCATAATAATCACAAAATATACTAGACAGAAACTAATCACTTACTACTGAGCAATGGCACAGAAAATTTTAAAAACTGTAGTAGTTACTTGGTAATGCACCAAGGACACTTACGCACCCATCTAGAGGAATAGCTGGATAACAGCAAGTCATCAGAATCCATGACGGTTTCAGGGTTCGGCCACTCAAACTAACCACCACAGCACCAGGACCTCCCACCCATGCCAAGCAGAGTGAGAGAAAATTGTAGATGACCCAAGCATCATAGCTGAAATAACATGGATGTCACATTTCAGAAAATGCTGATGTTGAAATTACTAGTTGTAAGAACTTCTGTAACTGCACCAAAAAAGCCAACAGCACATGGGCAAACTCACACAAACATAAAGATAAATAATGCCTAAGGGTTGCACTACTATTTAGGTAGACATGTTCAAGAGGTTAACAGGAACCAAAAAGAGAGAAAGAAAAGAGTAATAAGAATCTAGTCCACATTATGACATGTGAAGACAGACTTAGCATCAAATATTATATTAGAAAAATAGTTAAACTTACTACCAAATTATGAGCTGTGAAGATCCTTTTTGTTGCTCCACATTGTTTTCAATTTATATCATAGGAAAACACTCAAGAGTAGACAGAACCATGAGCACTCTCCTGTTTATGAATTGATGAAGTCATGAAGCGCTCATGGGATCAGACCAATATTCATAAAATTGGACATATGCGCACTAGTCGACAAAGGATACTGGATACTCCATTTACTAGAGATCATCGAAGATTATCAGCAGTTGCTGACATATTTATAGTATAAAAGCCATGAGCAGTTCATACATACTGATATGTTGAAAGTGCATATGAATTGGATTACGGAAAGTTTCTGCCAGTTCTGACTTCTTATGTCAAGGGCCTCGTACCCCTGACTGGCCGGACCCCGGCTACGTAGTTCGTAGCCGCCGTCCGTCACGCCGGCGAGGTTATACCCCTCAGCCGTCGGCTTATAGAGAGACAGGGAGATTAGGGATAACTTTCTGCTTAATCCCAATTGATCCTGCGTACAGAGTATATATGGCCCTCCGCCTAACAGATGGAGAAGGCTCTCCTTAATTCTAGGATTAGCCTAACAAGGAAACTCTCTCCTTAATTCTAGGATTTGCCTAACAAGGAAACAACTATCTTTCCTCCTAGCCACTCGCCTGCCCCTCCTGGGTCCTGATTGTGCGCTCGGCGTCCCTGCGGACGTCGCGGACCCTCCTGCGCCGGGCGTATGTGCGCCCGCACATGACATCTTATTTTTGCTGTTGATTACAAATAAATGGAATCATGGCATAGAACATTACATGTCTCAACAGTGAGCAAAAGTATAAGCCATAATGCCACATTGAATTAAAGTTTTCATATGGAGTAACAAGAGAGGTTTGGCTTACAAGTAGAACTTACATCTCTCGAATAGAATTAAAATATATCGCGTTGTCAGGGAGGATAAGGGAAAGGAATGACATCACAGAATATACCTGCAAAATAGCACACACCTTTGGTGTTAATTGTAATGAAATATGAAAACATATAATGAGTGCTTGTAGATAGAAGTGAAGGGAAGGGTGGAAAAACGCAAATGAATAGTGGACCAAGTGTTAGTATTTTCTTGTTCGCATTAGGGTTGCATGAGGTCTACCAAATAATTACTCTTACTCTTGTAGCTGCAGCAGATTCACTTGTAGACCAAAACACTATCTAAAGACGTTAGTACAATAATACAAATCTTATGGTCCAGAAATAATTTGCCATGGGTGCACCTACATTTCTACCCGAACTAAGTGTATATACTTAATGAACCCACATCCTCAGGACGAAGCCACAAGTTCCAGAAATCTACACTAATCAGATGCAGTCTAGTGAGAATCTCAATGAATTCAATTGCACACGTGAAAGTAAGCCACGGTTATAGTATTTCATAAAGCTCCATAAGGTGAGCTTTCGCATTATGATCAGAATCACATGCACCAGCAAATTTACCAGCGAGTACTTCAATTCCATCACAGCCTAACTTTCAAGGGGAAAGTCTCCAGGAAAAAGACACCTTACATACCGACCGAAACCTAAGAGCGTCGAGCCGTCGACAGACGCACGCAAAATCGCGCAGGCAAGCAAACTCGCCCAAACCAGGCCTTATTCCAGCTAACAACCGCGACGCGCCCTCGAGTTCACCCAAAACGGAAAAGCTCCCGCGAAGGCGGCGCCAGATCTGCGGCCGCGAGGGTTAGGTATGAGCAGCGAGCGGGGAGCATTACCGGGACCATGAATATGATGCGGACGATGAAACGCTGGTAGATTGGCTCGGCGTAGTGGAGGAGGTGGCGGTAGATGTGCGCGAGCGCGACCACGCACGCCGCCGCGGCGCACACCAGCGCCGCGGCCGTGTACGCCGCCGACGCCCACTCCATCGGGCCCGCCCACCACCAGCGCTCCCCTCCCGGGTCCCACCGCGGCGGCGCGCGCGCAGCAGCAGCAGCTAGGCGAGGCGGGGCCGATCGGAGGAGGGAGGCGAAGGTGAGCCCTGGCAGGCAGGCAGGCAGGCGCTCGGCGGGGCCGGGCCGCGCCGCGTGCTGTCTCTGCCTGGTTTGGCTTGGTGCGGGTGGTTGGGTTGGGGAAGAGGAAAGGCAGCGGGCGGAGAGGGGTTAACAGTACCGTCAGCGTTAATAGCATCGTTGTTCGCGTCCGGTTTTTGGATTACTAATTATTAATTTTTTTGGGTAAATTGTGGTTTGATTTGATTTGACCTGTCTGGAGATTTGAAAAGTGGACCGGTGTTCGAGAAGGCTAGCAGTGGCCGGAGCTGATGAAGCTTCGGAATTGTTTCTGCTTCTTTCTCTCCTCTTGAAGCGTGGAATCGAATCAACCGTGTACGGCAGTGGACTCGGACGCGAGGATTTCGCGGGGATTTCGTGCGAGACGAAGCAATCTAGCTGTAATTCGTGCGAATTCCTGAAAAATTTGCTGTCTAATGTTTTTATTACTGTATGGTGGTACGTGCAGGTAGGGATGCCCGTATGGCCGTAAGGTAGTAATCGGATGTGCACCTGCCACCGGCTGCTGGATGATGGATGCTTCAGCCGACAGGCGGCTCATGTCAACATCTGATCATTGCTATTGCAGCTTGGAATACAATATTGTACGGTAGTTATCCTGTGGTTGCCCATTTTGGCAAGGTAGTATTAATGTTTGTATGTTTTTTTCTTAAGGCGTTCTCAACGACAAGAAAGAAATAGCCAGCGATGTGAGGTGGGAGTGAGGATAAAAGAAAAAAAAATACAAGTTGTATATCTCACAAAAGAAGGAAGAGTAAGTGTGTTCGCGACTATAAAATCATTTGAGTGAGACTATTGCATGAAGAATGCCCTAGGGAGAGCAAATTCTATCTTCTCTCTCATCCACTGAATTAAAATAGATTAACTGCTAGTGATGTCGTCGATCACTGTGGAAGTTCTTAGCGACGAAATAAGTACCCTCTCCATCTTAGAGAAACAAAATTATTTCTTTCCAATCCAAGAAGTTAAATAATATCAAATTTAACCAGACCTAAAAATAAGTTTAGAGGCCCAAATATTTGATATTATCAGTTAAACTTAAAAACAAGTTTAATTTACCCTAACTTTAAAAATATATCCTTTTTAGGATGCGGAGACCGGAATTATGGGTGTCGTTCTCTCATTCTTTCATGGCACCATTAGAGTTTTTGCCGCTTCAAAGAACCCCATGTCTATGTAAACTGAGGCCGTGTTGGGAGAGTTTCATTATATTCCAATGAGAGAAGAAGGGCCACCCTTGTGTGATGGAGGTTAATCGCACGGTGGGCCCAGCCGTGTGTTAGTGTTAGATGCATCGTATCCAATTTACTCCCTTCGTCCTAAATTATTAGTCATTTTAAAAATCATAGAGAGAGTTGGATAAAAAAAAATCATAAAGAGTTAAAATATCTCAAGTTTAATTAAACTTATATAATAATATGATAACATTTATAATGTTAACTAAATGTTATTAGATTTTTCATCAATTATATTTTTATAGTATATCTATTTTATGTCACAAAATTATATATATATATTTTTATAATTTTGATCAAACTTGAAATGCTTTGATTTTCCAATATTTTTAGAATGATTTATAATTTAAAATGGAGAGAGTATTATACATCGTGTTTGTGGCGAATTTGTGCGGCATCACTCGTGCACTCGTATGTTCTTAATTATATTTTTATTTAGAAAAGAAAAAGCAAAAATACACAACACTCCCAAAGCCCACCCGGCGAGGCGGCGACACACGCGTTGCTAAGAGACACGGCGTACGTACCCTGTGCCCTGCGCGACACAACTGTACTGTGCATCCTGTGAACGAGGCTGCTCCTCGTCGCCCCCAATCGCCCAAAACCCCTCTCAAACCCTCATCCACCCCGCCTGTATAAAGCCCAGCGCTCCTCCGCGCTCTCAACGCCATCCGTTCCATTTCTTATCCCCTCTCCTCTCCTCCCCCCTCCTCTTCCCCTCCCTCTCCGATGGCGTCCCTCCTCACGCTCCCCGCCCTCGCCCTCTCTAACCCCGCCACATCCTCCAGCGGAGTCCGGCTACGCTCCGCGGCCTTACGCTGCTGGGCGCTCCGGCGGCGCGGGTGGGCGGCGGCGGGCGCCGTGGCCTCGCCCAACTCCGTGCTCAGCGAGCACGCCTTCAAGCGGCTCCAGCTTGGGAGCGACGACGAGGACGAGGAAGGGCCGTACGGGAGCGACGCCGACGAGGGGATCGAGGCGGGGGAGGGGTTACAGGGGGACGGGGAGGAGCTCGCCATTGCCAGGCTCGGCCTGCCCGACGAGCTCGTCGCCACGCTCGAGAAGCGCGGGATTACGCACTTGTTCCCCATCCAGGTGAATCAACTGTTGCTCACTTTCTCAATTCACTTGCCTCGCTTGCTTCTAACCGTGCGGCTAAGACGCGCTCCAGGATTAGCTGCCGGGAGGGGACGGGGAGGGCGTCGAGTGTGCGTTCAGTTTGGGGAATTGGGTTACTGCTTTTGAAATTCGTGGCGCAGACCATGGTGTATTCCTAGTGGTTAAGTCCATACTGACTACTAGCATTGTAGCATGTATCTGTACACTATTCGGTACCAATTAGTGTGCTAATGCATATATATTCCTATTGAATTTCACTAATGCTTACAGTATGAATGTAGACAGATAAATTAGCTGCACTTTCAGTTGCATGCTATATTGCTATGTGCCACATGTTCTTACTGAGCTCAGTTGCTCATGTTTGGGTCTTAACTGCTGTCGTATTTTGCTCATTTGCTGTCTCCTCCAGAGGGCTGTGTTGATTCCCGCTCTTGAGGGCCGTGACCTGATTGCTAGAGCAAAGACTGGAACCGGAAAGACACTGGCCTTTGGTATACCCATGATCAAGAAATTGATCGAGCAAGACGATGGTCGGAGTACAAGGTAGTCATTCATCTTTCTACGCAGCTTCACTGCAGTCAATTGGTAGTTAACACTTAACAGGCACATTGACTGTTTCCTTTACCTTTTCGCAGGCGAGGTCGTTCTCCTCGGGTTCTGGTTCTAGCACCTACCAGAGAGTTAGCCAAACAAGTTGAGAAGGAGATAAAGGAATCAGCACCCAAGCTCGGTACAGTGTGTGTTTATGGTGGTGTTTCGTATAATCTCCAGCAGAATGCACTCTCGCGTGGTGTTGATGTTGTTGTTGGCACACCTGGGCGCATAATTGACTTGATAAATGGCGGAAGCCTCCAGTTGGGAGAAGTTCAGTATTTAGTCCTGGATGAAGCTGACCAAATGCTTGCAGTGGGGTTTGAGGAAGATGTGGAAACAATATTACAACAGCTTCCTGCGGACAGGCAAAGCATGCTGTTCTCTGCAACAATGCCTAGTTGGGTGAAGAAACTGTCCAGGCGGTACTTGAACAACCCTTTGACAATTGACTTGGTATGGCTTCCAGTCCTCCACTTTCATTTGCTGTTATTCACCCTGTTCTTTTGTTACACAGAACAAAGATAAACTTATGTCATCTAGTATATATTATTCTATGAGAGCATTCTTACATGTGATTGCAGATATCATTTTAACTTGATCATAATTTATGGTCATGGTGCATGCTATTTGATAAATATTCTGGTCTAAAACTTGGACAAGCTACCCATGTGGTTGTTTCTGTTGCACCAAGTGCCAGCTGAAAATATTGGGTTTAATTCTTGTTCACAGTGCATAGAGACAAACCACAATAAATTAGCTAATAACTATTTCCTTTTTCATGAAACTCTCTGTAGGAGTAAAGATGACTTTTACTGTTCATACATACTATCATTTGTTTCGTTGTTTGTGCAGTGCTGACTAGCACTCTGTTAGGACATGTATGTCACAACAACAATTTATTCATGCTCATGCTGGTTTTGGACTCTAGATATTTATCAATACAGTGCCATAGGCGATGCTTCTTGAGCTGTTAATTGTACTTTCACTTGAAGGCCCATGTTGATTCCTTGTGAGATAATTGTGGCACATGTGTCTGGCTATGGTTTACTTTTCCCTATTTTTATGTCCTAATCCTAATATGTTATTGTTTCACTTCATGTGTTAAGGTTGGTGATCAAGATGAAAAGCTTGCTGAAGGAATCAAACTCTATGCTATCCCACTCACAGCAACATCAAAGCGCACCATTCTTAGTGATCTAGTTACGGTATGTTAATTCTGCTCATCGAATTTTAGCTGCTTTTTATCTCCCCTCTTCTGCATTTGAATCAACATAACCATAACCATAACCATAACCATAAACACATAGGTCTATCTTTTACTCTTGGTCTCATTACTTTTCCATGAATATCATTTCTAATTTCCTTGAATACTTTGGTAACTGCATTCATTTCAGCATGGTTTAAGCTGAAAAAGTCTTGATACTGTGGTCTCTGTTTAGCAGTTACAAGTTACATTTAGTCACTCCTTCCTCAGTGAGGGTTCAAGCTGCAACTGTTGTTTTCAACAACATTGTTTTGGTGTTTATTTTCATCATTTTGATATCATGATGGTTTGCCTGTCTCTTGAGAACCAAAAACTTCGCCGCAAAAAAAAAAAAAAAAAAAAAAAAGAGAACCAAAAACTTATAAGATCATGAAATATGTCACAGTTGATACAGTTATGTTGGTGTCTAATTTTACTTTGTTCTGATTGAAAACACAATTTTATACATGTTTCTGCTATGCATATTAAACATTTTAAGGGCTGAGTTTCGCCTCACTTTCACATATTTATCGCACAAGATAAGTTGTTTTGATTAATCAGTGTCAATGCTAATCCATATATTTTGTTGTCAGGTTTATGCAAAGGGTGGGAAAACCATTGTTTTCACTCGTACGAAGAAAGATGCAGATGAGGTATCATTGGCATTGACAAACAGTATTGCTTCTGAGGCACTTCATGGTGATATTTCACAGCATCAGCGTGAGAGGACACTAAATGGATTTCGTCAAGGGAAATTTACGGTTCTAGTAGCAACAGATGTTGCTGCCCGTGGTCTTGATATACCAAACGTTGATTTGGTGGGTTCACAGTTCTCTTCACTTCACCTGATTCTAGATACTGTAATTATGTAAAAACACCTTCCAAACACATGTTAAGCTAACTGTGTCTAACAACTTCTGCTTACCCAATTATTATCACACATTCTTCCAGAGAAGATAATCAGCAAACATTTCTAGTTTAAAACTTTTATTATAGTGCTAAACGAGGTATCATATCTTCAAGCAATGTACTTAGGTTTCTTTTTACCTGGCCATTTAGGAATTTAGCAATTAAGGTTTTCATCTTGCCAATAAACAAATTCAAGTCTTCTTCTGTATTTTAGTTTGGTATGCATTGGATTTCATACTGGAACATCATCACTTTGGTATGTCTGATAGCATCTCTGTCTGATGTCTTGGGCTGGTTAATCTTGTGATTTACTTGATACTTTTTTTTATCACTTCAACTTAACTTGTACAGTGCATTTTTGCATTATGCTATTTGAAATGAACCGAAGGCATACAGTTTCCAATTATTGAGAGACTTTATTTTTGTATATGCAGATCATCCATTATGAATTGCCGAACGATCCAGAAACTTTTGTCCATCGTTCTGGACGCACTGGACGTGCTGGGAAAGCAGGAAATGCAATCTTGATGTTTACCAGCAGTCAGAGAAGGACAGTTAACTCACTTGAGCGTGATGTTGGTTGCAAATTTACGTTTATAAGCCCTCCGTCCATGGAAGAAGTGCTGGAGTCATCTGCTGAGCATGTCATTGCTACATTGCGAGGGGTGCACCCAGAGTCGACCCAGTACTTTCTAGGAGCAGCTGAGAAATTAACAGAAGAATTAGGACCTCATGCTCTTGCTTCTGCACTGGCACATCTGAGTGGGTTTTCTCAGCCACCTTCTTCACGTTCTCTGATCAGTCATGAACAGGTAAGAAGTGACACAAGGAAATTACATATGCATTGTTTTCTATTATACCTTCCATAAGCTTACCTTACACCTGTTCTGCCATCGATTTGAATATTTGATCCACTTGTTCTGGCTTTCTGTTTTCTAGATTTTAAAATTATCTGGTTGATCTTATATGACTATTAATACCAACAACTAGCACTTTTTTCTATTAGTAAGTTATACCAGATCATCAAACGATCATCTAGAAAAGCTCCATAACTTTTGTTGTGCATTTATCTTTTCTTGTGGTTTAGTTCTTAAGGAGGACGCTCTCAGATGCTTTCTTTCTCTCTATTAAAATGCAGGGATGGGTCACATTGCAACTAACTAGAGAACAAGGATATGGCAGAGGCTTCTTTTCTCCTAGATCTGTTACTGGTTTTCTATCTGATGTTTATTCAGCCGCTGCAGATGAAGTTGGCAAAATATACATAACAGCAGATGAGAACGTGAGTTTTTCCTGACTATATTAAATTGTTCCGCAATACAATTGTAAAGATGGTGTCTCTTACTACTTCCTCTGCATGCATATCTTCGCCGTAATGTGCATTGGATCTAGTTAGAGCGCAGGGCTCTAGCAAGATGGGTTTCTTGGGTTAAAACTGTAACTGCCTTGTTCTGCGTGTCTACACCACTCACTGTGTCTCTTTTTCACTTTTGTTTGCTCTTGCCCTTTATTTGTGTCAAGCTGGGCATGGTTTTCCAACCTGATTTCGACTACAACCATGAAATGAAAGTCCTTTATGTCGTGGTGTCGATTAGTGACATAGCATATTGTGCCACAGTTAGTAGGATACAGCTTGCTGGTTGGGTTTATTTTTTAAATCCTATAGATTTGTTTGGATGAACAATTAATTGTACTGATACTTTGTCTGCTTTTTGTAAGAAGGAAAATTGTATGCATAATAATGAACCAAGACTAGTGTAGAATATATTTTATGCTATTTGCCTATTTCACTTGTCCTGATGATTTTTTTTACTGATGATCTATGCATTGCTCATCGTATCAGGTCCAAGGAGCAGTCTTCGATTTACCTGAGGAAATCGCAAAGGATCTGCTTACTATGGAGCTCCCCCCAGGAAACACTTTAACCAAAATTTCGAAGGTATCTTTTGCAGCTCATCTTCTCAAGTTAGTCGTGGACAATTTATGTCATGGAATATACGCAGATGTTTTTCTTGAATTGTTTTTAATGCATTGATGCCATATATTTCAGCATTTGCTAAAACTGCTTACTGAGATAAACAGGAATCAGAAGTCTAGTCTCTCACTATTTTGATCTACATTATTTCTACTGTATTTATCTCCAACCAAGCCTGCTTAAATTGCAAAAGTTTTATAGTGCCTAATATTTACACTGTCTTATTCTGAATATGACTTTGTTTCTGGGAGTCAGTGATGGCTGTTGTTCTTTCCATCCGCCTTTCAGCTGCCTGCATTGCAAGATGATGGTCCTGCTACTGATAGCTATGGCCGCTTTTCAAACGACCGAGGTTCCAGGAACAGGCGTTCCAGGGGTGGAGGCGCTGCAAGAGGCAGGGGTGGTTGGGACACTGACGGTGAGGGTTTCAGGGGTGGAGGCGCTGCAAGAGGCCGGGGTGGTTGGGACACTGACAGTGATGACCGATCCCGCCGTGGTGGCAGGAGCTTCTTGTCAGATGATGATTGGTCAGGCGGTGGGAGAAAATCAAACCGTTCCTCATCCTTCGGTAGCCGCTCATCATCTTACAGCAGCCGTGGCGGCTCATCATCCTTCGGTGTCCGCTCATCATCCTTCGGTGGTAGGGAGAGGTAAGCTTTGCAAGATTCCCTATATAATGTAGCGAAGTTAGCAATTCTTAGGGCGACCTGGTATTTCCTTCATCAAGCTTCCGTGTTCATTAGTATAGGAGTATATACAAACATAATGTTCTATAACTAATGCTGACAGATGAAGTAGTCTTTTTAGCCTACTAGATCTTGCTACAGCCCGTTCTTGCCTCCCTGAATCATGATCAGAAACTACCTTGAAAGTTTTTTTCAGAAAAGAAAAGAAAAATCAATTGCCACACTGCAAACGAGCACTACGCATGACGCTGTTTCTGTTTCTACGGTTAATAGTCTCCCCTTTATTTGCAGTAACAGAAGCTTCAGCGGTGCTTGTTTCAACTGCGGCGAATCTGGTCACCGCGCATCCGACTGCCCGAACAAGTAGATGGTAGAGATGGCACATTCTTCCCTGCCGCACGGGGTCGGCCCTTTTGATGATCCTGATCTGGCTTCCAACAAGACGGCTGGACCATCAGGACGCACGCAGAGCAAAAACCCAAGCCCACTCCAGCTGCTGATCAGTCTACTACGCCCGACAGCCAGCCGACGTTATTACTGGCTGGGCACCCCCACTGTGCGTGCGGTAGCTACATTTTTTTGCGTGGCCGTCTCGTCGGAATAGAAGAAGATTTTGGCATGCTGACTACAGTTATTACGTCCAGAGGAGTTACTACTTAAGCTTATTCATGTCATACGGGATCTACTCGACTCAACTCAACTCTACAGGAACATGTTGTATTTTCCTTTTTTTCTTGTGTGTGTGTGCGTGTGTTTGTTCTTGATTGAGGGTCTCAATAGAAGTGTAACCACACGAACTGAACTGTGTACAGTTGCTGCTGCTACACCGTTGCGACAGAGACGAAATCACAATCTGTGTTGTTCTTGCTTCAGTGTGAACATCCATAGCTTAGCGCCCGTTGCTTCTTTTGACACACAAAAAAAAATGCTATCAGACTTTGTTGCTCCGGTTGCTCCGGCAGCTCGCCCTCCTGATCTGACATCGCGAAAACGCGGCTCCTGATCTGACATCGCGAAAACACGGTCTGGTCAAACGCAGTCGCAGCGCACGGCACGACTCCACTGCAGGGAGAAAGAAAGGGAGAAAGTAATAAACCATCCGGTCCGGAGAGGAGGGTGCCGCGGTTCAACATGGTAGTTGGCGGTTGGCCGTCGAGGCGAAACTAGAAGCAGACCACCCTGAAGAAACTAGTGATCGGCCGCTGGATGATGCGTTGAATTGAATCGGAACGAAACGATCTTCTTGGCATCGCCTGCCCTGTTGCTGTTGGTATTGGTACGGTACGGTCGATGCGTTGCTTACCGCAGCGTGATGTGCTGTGTGGTAAATGCATGCCCCGGGGGCCGGGTACGCGTGCGTTGCGTGCTTCGTGTCCGTTTTGAGTTGACAGGGTCGCGGGCTCGCGGCTGGTCCTCAGGTAAAGTAGAGAGAGAGAGAGAGAGAGAGAGATAGGCTCTGGTATCAGAAAAGAGAGGTTTGTTTGGTCGATGGGGTGGGTGGCGAATGATATACCGAACTGGCGACGGAATGTCGAGCAACGATCTACTTACTGTACGTGCAAATCAGCAGATATTATGCAAAAAAGACCTGACTATGCCGTCAGGTCAAGGTTTTATGCATGCGCATCCAGCGTCTAAAAAATGATTTGCACTTGCGCCATGGGGCAAAACACGCGGCTGGCTTACCTGGCAGGCTCAGCAGCGCAGCCAGTCTTGGCGTCTGGCGGTGGAGGCCCATGGATAAGCCGAGGGGCAATTCAATTAATTACGTCACGCCGGGGTCCGTACGTGCGCGTCTGTACAAGGAACGATCCGATCGGAACGAAGGTGGTGGAAGGGTCCTCGATGTAGTTTTACGACGAGCAGGGAGGACGGAGGACGGGCGCCAGCCCAGCCACCCCCTGTCCGGGCCCGGCTGTCCCTCGATCGCCACGTCGTCCCCGGCAGACGAAGCAAAGAAATGATAGCCGCGAGTCGTCGTGACTCGACTGCCGGCAACCACTCGCTCCCCGTGCCGTACGTGCGCGTCAGTCCTCGTCGTCACGGACGGTTCGTGCGGGCAGGGATCAGCCGGGGGCTCCGTGCACGACGCAGCCGAGCCGTACCCTTCTCCCTCTCGCCGGCCGTCCAGCAGAATCCAGACACAGATGCCCCGAGCGGATTAGCCCCATCTCATCAGCGAGGGCAAATGGCGTGTCGGAACTGGCTGCCGTCGCTGTTCAGTCACGATAGCAAACCAACCGTCCGGCATGGTGTCAAAGCCCTGGGCAAGAGTTTCCGGAAACGTGACAGGTCTGACAAGTGTCAAACTGTCACTGCGACGACGTGCTTGTTTTCCAACAAGACGCTTGTACTGTACTACTAGTAGTACTATTATTTAGTACATCGGCTGTTGGCTGTTACCCACTGCTGCACTCCAGCGATTTTAATTCTGAGCCTACCTTGATCGAGGGCGTCAGTTGACTTGCTGGATTGTGCCGTTTTTTTAATAGTTTGCTGGATGGATGTGTGCCTGCCGTTGCTTGGCAGACACATGTGGGAATCGTATCGTGTTTCTGGGGATCGGACCACGCACGCACGCACTTGACGTTCATTACGCGCGCACTGCACGCATCCGCACTCTAGAATACAGTACTATACTACTACTGCCGATCGGCGCTGTAGAGCACATTAGTATACTACTACTACTACTACACTATTTTTTAGTACTAAATAATAATTACTGGGGATCATTAGAGTAAGGTTGAGCCGTACACGAATATCTTGCCGATCGAATCAGTTAGTTAATCGTCATGTTCACTTAAATTTATCTTCTATATATCTCTCACAGCAAAATAGTATCAAAATAGTATTAGCCGAGCCGTATAAATAGATCAAATTGTTGGCACACGTACTGCTAATCTGATTCCGATATACCCACATTCTTGGTCACATCGATAGTTATTTCCTTTTAATAATGGAGGTGTGGGTTCCCTTGAATGTGTTCAGATTCCAACGGATCTTGAGATATTTGCTTTGATTATTAGTAGTAGAAGTAGTATACTCGTATAATTAAATACCTATTCCAATTCGTAGTCATCAGTCATGTCATAGTAATGGGCGAATGCAGTGCCCTACCGTAACTTCCGTGAAAGGAACAACGTTGGCGTGTTGATGTAAGATTAGTGCAGCATCAGCAACGTACTAGTAGTGTATGCAGAGACACGGCCATTTCGTATGTGTACCACTGTACATAGTACATACAGTAGCGTGAAGCGAGCAATGCGAGCAGCCTGCAGCCGCCGCCGTTTTAATACTAACTCCCTATCCATCATTGGCTAATCATTCATCTAGTTATATACAGTACTATAATCGTCTATCCACAACAACCAAAGTGAGCGTAGGTCAGCTGGTTGTGGCTCCCCGTGCGTGCAAGGTTACAAGGGTGTACCATTTGGACTAGGACCAACAAAAGTTTTAGTACTAGCGGATACCTTTTCACCCACTTGTATTATCTTAATTTGATGTTTAAGCAATCGAGCAAGACACTCCTCACCAATGATAGATGTATTGCATATGATGAATGCACATTTTTCTTATTAGTGCATTGGGAATTTTGTCCACAGACCGTAGGGGGTTTGCTTGTCTCTATACATCGTGTCTGCAATAAACGGATTATATATAACGACGTCGTAAGACCACCTTCATATCTTTCAATGGTCAACTAGTAATCAATCAATCACTGCGGCGGCTTGCGGCCAAAGAAACACTCTCGTCGTCGTGGCCCGTGCAGTGGCAGTGCGCGCTCTGAATCTGAATCGAGCAACAGCAAACGGCGGCGAATAGGATACAGTACGTGGCCTGCAGTAGTTAAGAATAGAATAATTAAGAAGGCGGTGGGCGGAGGACTAGCGACCCACTCCATGTCGATCTCATGTCTGCCGCCGTGCCCATCTCTCTGCTTCCGTTTGCATCGGCGCCGAGAGCCCGATCGAGACCTGGCCTGGCTTGCATTGGGCGCTTGGCTAGTTTGGCTGCCTGCTCGATCTCCTTTCTCAGCTCGATACGTTGCCGCAGCCTGAGAGAGTTGACCGGACTGGACGGATATGATATGGCAGCGACAGCAAGCGAGGCCTCGGCGGTCGCCGGTCCAAACCGAGGCGTCAGCTCGTGTATCTTTCGCCGGCCGTACGTCCAGACCAGCGGCCAAAACCTTTCGTAACCAAGCACCACACATTGTGGCAGGAGAGCTCGCTCGGGTCTCCTTTAGAGCAAGTATTATAAGAAGCTATAAACAGGTGAGTTGAAAGAGAGAAGGGAAGAGAGAAGGAGTGGTTAACTTGGACACAAGAACTAAGAAAATTTATAAGATTGACAGGTAGGTCATATACTGTAAAAATACAGCTACTATACGAGTGGGCTAAGAGATTGGCTGTAAGAATTCATACAGCCAAGAGTGAGCTGTATTATTAATCTTGCTCTTACTAAAGAACCTTCAAAGTCTCTTTTATTAAAGCACATTCAACAGACTATATATTTTAATAAAAAAATATATTCTCTAGTCTTTTTTAATTTGAAAGGAAGATATATAAATATCTTTTGTTCTGAATTTATTGCTTGAGCAAAAAAAAAACAATAAGGATGGCTCCATAGAATGTGCACAGTATATATAAAAGATAATGAAAGGCAGAGATATAGAAAGTGATTTTTAATTAAATCAGAATGATTATTTAAAGAGCAGCTTTAGAAAAACTTTTGCAGTTGCTCTTCCACGAAGCAACTAAATATTAGGTTTCGTTCAATTAAATAGAAGAGCTAGTTTTTAGTCAAACTTAGCTAGTTGGTTAACCTATTAGCCAACCATAAATAACTAATAATGGTTGCCCTCGCTAATAGTTACCTAACTATTCCAAAAAAAAAAGTTACTACATGACTAATTTTAGCTCCAGCTAATAATTAGTCTATGTTTAGATCCGCTTGTAGATACTGTTGTTGGATAACAATTTTTACGTACTCCCTCTATACTTAAAAAAACCTTGTTGCTTAGCATAAGGTTTTAGTCAAATATTGAGAATATAAATCATAAATAAATTTTAAATTATTGAGTTTGAAAATATGAAAATCATATCAATATATTTGTGTATTATATTTTAATAAATATTTTTTCAAAGAATAAGCGGTTAAAGTTGCACTTTGGAGACCGTGCTGTTTTCTAAAACAATATTTTTTTTTTATTATGGAGGGAGTATTTAGTATTGTTTGGATACGCTAGCTATAAAGGTAGAGCCATTATTTGGTGGTTTTTTTCCCCCTAAAACTCCATTCATTTTGAGATGGAGGCGGTATTAGTTTGGTGGGACCAAACGGGGCTTAACCTTTTTGTGACGAAACAAAGATAGGAGTCCCTGGTTAGTTAGGGGGCGTGCGACGCGGGTGGTGACATCTGATTGTCAAAGGCTCAAAAGGCCATATTCCATTTGGTTAAGTTGGTCCCTCCCTCCCTCGTGTACATCTACTTATACCTGCCCCCCCTGCTGCTGCATGCGACAAGGGAGTAGACGCCAATAAATAGAACCATCTCAATCTCATGCATGCATGCATGTAGTAATACTCACGATCGAAATATAGTACTCACATTTAGCAGCAATCGACAAACATGATGCATATGTTTGTTTACACATAGAGAAACCCGCACGAACCACACAGAAAATGGTTGAAACGTGTAAAGATAGACACGATAAACCGTACCAATAAAATAAAAATAGTACCTACTACAGTCCAGAGACGGTTGCATCACCGACTCACACCATAGCAAAACTATTCCAATCTGATTTTATGTTGATCACTCCGAGTCTATATTTGGATACAATAAAGGTTAATTGTTAGCTAGCTAAAATTTTGACTGAAATTAACTCTAATGTACGTGTGTAAAAAGGATTAGCTGTCCTAATTGTTTAACTAAACATGTGCTCCTACATAGCTAGTTACAAACTCTGAATTAATTGCTAGCAAATCGACTGTGATCTATAGGATCCCAACATGCCAGACCGGGCTCATTTGTGCCCAAATATTCTCACATTGATTTACCTATAATGAAATAAAAAGAAAAACCGACCAGGATTGTCAAGACACGCATGCGGATTCTGGAGAATCTAGAGTGACAGAAGCGCAGGGGTGGCAGGGCATTGTGTTGACGATGGAGATGATCCCATCATCATGTGAGGAAGGGAGGGAGGGGTCAAACCCTGTCCCATCCAACGGTTCTTTCGCCATCCATACACCACCACGCGGACTCCCCCCTTAAATAAACCAGGAGTAATTATTATTATTATTACTGTTAATGAATTGGTAGTTGATGGGGAAAAGTCATACCCATACTGTCTGCTGTCATTCATGGTTGGTGGACCCACCCCCGAACGTGGTGCTGCTCTTTGTCTTGGAAACGAGTTTCACACGCGCCCGCACGCCTCACACTTCTTGTGTGCCATCTCCCCGCCGCTTACTCCCTCCGTAACAATAATCCACGAGACCAATTGACCTTCTTCTGCTTCAATTATCACTTGACTGTACTACAAAATTCCCGTTCGCTCGGAAAACTATAATAACAATAATAATATTTCTGTTTCAAATTAGGACGCGTGTTCACACAACTAAGCTCATGTTTGGTGAAAGAACTTGCAACGTGGGGTTTGTTTGGCGCACTATTGGAAACTACCATTTTCTACATCGACTATATATCGTACCAACAGTCAGTAATAATTCATAACAGGCTCATAACCATATTTGTACTTCCACAGTTAAATGTGCACGGACGTACTGTAGGTAGGATGGATTGGAACAAAATACTGTCAAAAAAAAAAGTCATCTCAGAACCGCTTAATGCACCTTAAAAAAAAACTGGGAAAAAAGGATCCCATTTCGAAGCAAAACGTCCAAGAAACAAAGGGAGGGAGCATAGAGCCGCCCACCATCCCCTCTCCCACTCCAACCATCTCCCCTTGTTCTTGCTCGCGCAGCCAGCCAGCCAGCCAGCCAAACGTCTCCGCCTCCTCTCCTTCCCCTCGCCGCCGCCGCGCTTGCCACCACTATTAATTCTCCTCCTCTTCCACTTCCACTTCCACGTCCACCACTCCGCACGCCTCGACGCGCAAGCTTCACCTCCTCCTCTTCCTCCTTCGACGTCGTGCGCTTCGCTTCGCCGACTTCCTGCCTCTCCTGTCTGTGCCGAGACGCAGAGCCGAGTCAGTGGAGACCACCAGGGCAGGGCAACCAGCAGGCACCCAGTAAGCGGCCAAGCAAGGAAGGAAGTTAGGCCCAGCGCGAGCCATGTCCGTACGCGTGGCGTCCGTACCGGCATCGGCGGCGAGGGCGGCCGGCGGCGTGGCGGCGTGGCCGTACCTGGAGCACATGGCGCGGTGGGAGCGGCAAGTGGAGCGGCGTCAGCTGTTCCTCCGTAGCTACCACTTCTCCCGCGACGCCGACGAGTCGTCACCGCGGTCCCGGTCCCCTCGCGCCAGGCGCGCCAGGCGCGTCGTCTGGGCGGGGCTCCGCCGCCTTCGCCGCGCCGCGGCCACGGGCCTCCGCCGCCTCCGCGCCCGCCTCCGCCTCTGCTTCGGCTGGGCCACCCGCCGCCACCGCGGCGGCGGCTCATCCTCCTCCTCCTTCTCCTTGCCAAGACGCTCCACCCTACGCTATGGCCGCCTCTCCTGCGGCGCCGGTAAGGCCCGCGCCGCCGCCGGACCCGTCTTCTTCTGGTAGATGAGCTGGCGTGTGTGTGTGAAGTGAAGCGGAGATGAGCTGCTTACTTACACAAGGATTAGTAGCTGGTGCATGTTAACTTTTTCTTCTACTGCTGTTCTTCTGTGGAGTGCTGGATTAAACTAGCGGTGTTATTGCCTAATTAGAGAGGACAAAAGAGTGTTGATTAATTATTAGTGGGGCGGTTATTAAGGGTGTTCTTGTTTTTTTCTTCTTCTTTTCTTCCATTTTGTTATCGCAACCCGCTCCTTGTCTTTGTCTGAATATATTCTCCTGCTTTTTCTATCAATGAATGAGTTGGGTAGTACGAGGACGTATTTTATTTTGCTCAAACGAAGAGTCTCTGCGTACGTGTGCTGTGTTCTTGGCTTCCATCCCCTGTTCTTACCTTGCAAATTGCAATTGTAATTGCGCATGGAGATTTCAGTGTCAGGTAGTAGGTGTTTTATGTTCTGTGCCGTGGCCCATGTAATGTAAGGTACTCGTATCGTACGATACGAGGCATGTGGATGGGATGGCCACCAAAACAAAAGCGCAAATCCACCACACACTAGAAAATGTTGGATACATTCTTTCTTTAATCATGCAGGCAGGATGAGAGCGAGAGAGTAGGAGGAGGAGAACGACCATGTCCTCTCTCTTTGCAGTTGCAGGGAGACTGACTGCCAAGGATTAAAATTCATGATTTCATGATTTCATCAAGCAGGTGGTTTTGATCTGAAACTCCGAAGCAGGTATGAGTGTGACGGTGTGAGGTGAGGCGAGCCACGTTTCGTGTTCAGCTTTATTTCAAGCGCGTGTCGCGGTCAAAAGACAGCGGCCAGCAGCAGGGTTTTTGCGAGGCAGCGAGGGCGATGGCCAATGCATGCTGATGCAGCAGCTGCTTTTCTCACCTCTCCAAACTTTCCACGACGCCCCCTTTGGCTTTTGTCAGCTTATTCCTTGCATCCAAGAATAGAATTAAATTAAAACAAAGCGGATTCCGTGTCAGATTGGGAGCTCACCCCCCATATCTATCTGCCATTTTGAATTGGTTGCCTGTCTTTGCCAGCGCCAGCACCAGCACCAGCACCAGCGGCATGCATTGATCTCATCTGGTGAGTGGTGAGCTCAAAGAAACATATATGCAGATTTTTGTTGAGAAAACAGCAGGCAAAAACTGAACCTTTGCCAGCCATTTGTTGACTGGCCGGCAAAAACAGGTCCAAAATGACAGTTTTTGCTCGCAACCGCTCGTCAACCGAGGAATGAAGGTCATGTTCATCAGCATTAATTCAACACTACTTTTGAGCAAACGATCAGTCAAATTTTAACGAAACGAATAGAGGCGAACTGTTGTAAAAAAAAACCCCGAGAAATGAAGGGAGGATCAGGACACATGTCTGATCTGCTTCCGCTGCCGTCCCTGCCTCACTGCATGTAGTGAGCGAGTAAACTTGATTCATGGGCTTGATGAGTACTCTACAGACTACAGGTCTGAAGGAAGATGAGATCGTCCGGTGCCATCTTAAAACCCGCTTTTATGGTCTCTTTGTATAATACATACTACAGTAGTACATGCATGCAGATGCAATGCAGTGGTACCGTGGCAGTGTACCAGCACCGGAAACGGAGTACTTATGCACAAAACTAATGGGGTCTTGCGCTACTGTCCTGTCCAGCTAGGTAGCATTTGCCCACCACAATGCCCACAACCACCCACATCATGGTACAAATTCTTCTTATCAATTTGCTTCATTTTATTATATACATCTCTGTCTAACATTGCACTGCATCTAGTGGTGCTAGCACGCAGTGATTAGTATACTAATTAAGTAGTAGTGGTAGAATATGCTGCTCCGAGATCAGTGGTGCTCACTGGGAGGGAATTCAGTGATACTTTTGCAGTTTTGCTGATGATCACAAGTGACCGCCATGATTGCCCTCCCTCTCTTCCCTGGTCCATACCAGGATTATGAAGAGCAGAGTGTGCAGTATCCCCAGCCCCACTATGGGGTACTCCTAGTGCCCTAGACGGCCGGCTACTATACTTTAATTGCATTGGTTCCCAATTAACATGATCCATCATGTTTCTTTGATCGTTTTGGTAACTGATAAGACGGCTGAGACTGTTTTTAGCTGTTTTATTACGAGAGAAAAAGATTGTTTTAGTGGTTGATAAGTCAAGACTGATAAGCTAAACGAACATAAATAGTGTGAGCGAACTCGATGGTTTGTTACACTTAATCGTGAACATGCTGGATGGAATGCGATGCCACCATGGTCCAGAAGATCTGGTTGAGAGACAAGACGGCAGCTTATAAACTAGTAGTAAACTTGTGTTGCTTTTTTCGTAAGAAAATATAGTGTATCATATCTTATTGTTATGGTAAGTCGGGCTGATAAGTGGGACGCTGACATCTTCTCCTTGCCGTGGGCAGGTTCTCACATTCTTCTCTGGACGGGACGTGTCGTGCCGTCTGTGTTTGATTTGGAACGGTGACAAGACTTGCGTGATGTGATGATAAAGTAGCAGTCGTCTAGAAGCGTGAGCTCAGAAGATAGAGAAAATTCCTGCCACTAAAACTTATGCTAATCCCTTGGTTGACATCTAAAAATATACTTTCTCATGTTGCCATCTAGTTATATTTTTCCTTTCTTTCGTTGCCATTCTGTCAATTCTTTGCATCACGGCGTGAATAGACGTGAATGGATGAAGCTGACCACCGCTTCTTCCGTTCGCAAAAGCAAAAACACGTGTGCTGCCCTGCCCGTCGCCACGCCTGCGCGCATGGATGAAGCGCTGCTGCCGTCTGCACTGTGGCTCTGGACCGGAAGCCGGCAAATAGCTTCGCGTCCGGGAAACATATATCGCCGGAGTCCCTCCCTAGTCCCTACTGTTCGTCTTGTCGCCGATAAATAGGACATCACACTCGCCATTCGTCTCGTCGCCGATAAATAGGACATCACACTCGCCATTGTTGCTCGCCTAATCGCTCTCGAGCTTGGTCTTTCTTCCCCACGAGCTCTTCTTCCTCCTTCGCCTTTTCTTTTGGGCAAGCCCAGCCACCGGCCGCAGCCCTGCCTCGGGCCTGGGCTAGCCGCGAGTACCACGCAAGGAGCATCAGGCTCCATGGAGCCGCCTCTCTACAGTGGTTCGCGAGGACGCTGTCGGGCTCGAGTCCATAGGAACGTCGCACGCTCGCCGCTATTCACAGTAGTGTCGTGCTCTCTGTGTCGGTCCTGCCGCCCGACTGGCCTCACATTGGAGCCGAGCGAGCGCGAGGTCATCACCCATCGCCGTCGGTGCCGAAGCTGCCGCCGCCGTGCTGTCCCTCTGCGCGTGCGCTCTCTCTCTCTCCCTTTCTACGAGGACGGCCAAACGAATGCAACAACGATGACAGTCCTCCCAGGCCACGTCATGGGAACCAATGGCAACGCGACACGTCACCTAGCGGGACCCGGCTGCAAAAGACGTTTCCTTCTCTTCCGTAGAATGGGCACACGTGAATGTTTGTGGTCACTGGGAGTTAACGTCGTTAGGCATGAATTAACGGTAATGACAATCAAAGGATAAAAAAAATTAAATGAATGGCAATGAAGGGAATGTATGTTTTTTGATGGCAACCAAGGAATTGTTATAATTTTCAGTGGCAATGAAGGAATTTTCTCCAGAAGATAAGCAGTGAGGTTTGGACTTTGGAGAGCCAAACCCAGACAACATTCGAATCCGAAAGGTAAGCTACTGGCTAGAAAAGGGGATCGGTTTTGAAACGATGAGTGCGGTAGCTACAGAGAGAATTATATATATATATATATATTATATTATATGTATACCTCTTCCTCGCTTTTGTACTCCGTATGCATCCAAATGAGTAGAGAGTCTGTTAGCTTGCGGCTTACTTTTGGGTGAGCTACGGCGGTAAGAGAACGAGGAGATGTAAGTGTACTGTTGCGCGCTGTTGGAGCTGCATGCCACCAGGTAGAAAGTAGAAGCATTACCTGTGCAAAAAAAATTGTTGGCTTTGGAAGAGCAACTGATTTAACGAGCGTGTTGAAGATGGCAATATATATTTCAAAACTTCTACAGAGACCTCAAGATTACAAGAGAGAACATATTTGTCATGCAAAATTCTAGAGCTAACTTCATGTCTAAATTAAAGGGCTCCGGCTTCATTAGACGAGCCACTTTTACAAAGATGAACTAAGAGTCGAAGCTATTTTAGAGCATGCGATCCCTATCAAATCCTACCAAATAGATCTTCACTTTGGGCCTGTTTAGGCTGCGTTTGGATGGCCGGAACGATTCCGTTTCTCTCTAGAATCTGAAGAATCGACACCAAACGGTATAAGCATGAATCGTTTCAAGCTCGGAACGTTTCGGCTAGTTTCGTACTTTTTTACTGGAGTGAGCGAAACGGCTCTCGGCTGGTTTTGAGTGATTCAGTTTCTGTTATCTCCTGTACACTAGTAATCAATATTATTTCTAGTCATCATATTTAGGTGGAACAAATTAATATGAGTTGTATTTAAGATATTCTTCGCCCACAAAAATTTATAAACTTTTTTGAAGTATATTTTATTTATATAATTTTTTTTAAAAAATATCGTTTGCAAGGAATCAGAATCCAGCCTACTGGTCAAACAATCTCATAAAGTGATTCTGATTCATCACCAGAAACGTTTCTTACAAGAATCTGAATCCGAAACGTTTCTATGAGAATCTGGATTTCTACCAAACACACTTTCATCACAAATCCAAAATCCCAACTATTTTGGATTCCAAAATCCAGAATGCAAAATATTTTAGGGAAGTGTTTAGTTCCAACCAAAGTTTGGCTTATTTTGGATTCCAATAGTTGGGATTGTGAGAGTGGCACACAAACCAATGCAAAGTTTGACTCATTTTTGCCTCTTGAGTCCAAAATACAAAATGAAGAATGAACCACTTTTTGCCAAAATTTTTAGGTGATGTTTAGTTTCATTTTGCAAAATGATGAACCAAACTCCAAAATATTTTAGATTCTTGGAGGGTCTAAACAGCGTATTTGTGTTAGTGCAAGATAACAGATGTGATTTTCCCTTTGAACTTTATAGTCCAGTCTGATATACTAATTCTCTCTTTTGAGAAGATTATACGATTTCCTTAAAGCATCTCCAATAGTTTCCAAAACCAACGACTCCCAATCCTAGTTTTTTATGTTAAAAATAGTTATCTACAACTCCTTATCCCAACTCTCATTGTTTCTGCACTTGGAAAATCAATCAATACACACAAAACAAAAATCCGTGTGAGGGCAACATGTCTAGATCGACATGTCTTTCTTCTACTAACGTTTCTTTGGCCTAACATCATCCTAGCATGTCCTAGCCACCACTATACGTCTCTGGCAACCCCAGCCACCGCCTTGCTCTAGCCGCCACTGGCCTAGCCTTACCTGATTGTCGGCTGTGGTCGGCTACTGGCTGGCTAGGGCATGGCGCCCGAGTGCAGTTGGCCGGGAGCGACAATGGCAAGCATACATGATCTACATGCAAATAAGATTGATATTTTGATTTTCTTTGTGAGATTTTGGAAATAACTAGAGCACCCAACAAATACGATTTCAATTTTTTTATGACTTGCCCGAAATTTATTGATTTACCAATTCCTTTTTTATAACTCCTCCATAAAGAAAGGCAATCTTGAAATAAAATATACTCTTTTGTTCATACGTAGTATTTTAACTTTATCGGACTTGTAAACCTCGTAATAATTAACAATCATCTTGTGGCTGAATCCTAATGACTCATAATAATTTTATTTAGCTTCGTGACTCGCAACAATGTGATTTGAAAAGATCATATGCACCATCTGATTGGGATAAATTACAAAGATGTACACCACAATTACGCATACCCGCAACAATGTGATTTGAAAAAATCATATGCACCATCTGAACCTACCAATCAGGCGAGATGTAAACGTAAACTACAATTACACATACCCCCACAATCACCTGAGAAACCTGACAATCAGGCATACACCACAATTATATATGCATATCCACAATCACGTAAATTAAAGAACCTGACAATCAGGCGAGATGTAAACGTACCAACGTTCGAAGGAATCAATAGATAATGAAGCATGTAATTAATGGCTAATTAATGTATAAGAGAGTCCTTTAATAAAGAGCTAGAAAAAAAAGCTGTAATCATGCATGTAACTATATATGTCGTCGGTCTTTTAATCATATAGAACTACGTAGATGAGATCCTCTGTTAATTGGATGATGGGTCGAAGAAGCAGACTGGTCGTCGGGCTTGGGAATAATACGAAGATGGACGACGCCGTGCTCATCGATCTCCACCATCACCTCAGCGTACCCCTTCTCCGCGACCTGCCTCAGAACGTCTACCTCCACGTCGACGAAGGCGTTCTCAGCTTTTTGGACTGCCAGGACCATCTCTTTGAACTTAGGTGCCATTTGGTTGACGAAGAGCAACCGTAACGTAAAGGCAATGAATAAACGTTATTCTGTTTGGTTGGGCAGGCGGGCATCGAAATTATAATTGGGATCCATTACCGCCTAAAATCGAGGGGAATAGGTTTCTGAGAGCGCGGCATCCGGTTCCGTGGCATCCCGTGTTAAACAAACAGAAAGTAACGGGAGCGGTTAACACTATGAACAGGTCCCGTTGTAAATTAACGAACCAAACACCACCTTAGGGTCGTCGTCGAGGAAGCCTTCGCGGAGAGGACGCCGCCTCCGACCCCCACGTTTCTGGGCCCTCTCGATGAACCAATCCGGCAGCCTGATGATCCTGTTGCCCTCCACCTTCGCCGCCGCCACCACCGTATCCTGCGTCGCCATTGCCGCGTTCTCGATCGATCGAACCCTAGCTAGCTAGCCTCTCGATCTGTTGCCGATCGATGCCGAGTCGCGGAGGAGGCTGCGGTTGGTGCAGGGGTTTCTGTTTCTCTTCTCGCAAATATATATCCCCGGGCCCGGACTCCTCCTTCCGCACGGTGGCACGCATAGAGTTGGAGTTGGAGTTGCGTTTGTTGGATACCTGCTGGGCTAATCGGGCCGAACCAAGCCTTTCTCCATCCCCTTAGCTTCCACCGCTGGCCCACACAGTTCCGGCCGGCAGGGGTCGGTGTGGCGGTTGTTGCGGCCCATTCCATTTTACTGCTTCTGCTTCCCCCCAAAAAGCTCTACTACTAGCGTGTATGCTATGCAACTACCGTACTTCTTTCCAATGGTTGACCATTGATTGGGCCTCTCACCTAGGTTTAAATCTTTGGTGCGACACTTTATTCTGGATTTATTCCAAAAATTTTCGGCGCTACGCTTTAAGTGGTAGGCGACGTTCCCGTCGACAGCGAGACGGTCTCGCCCTTGGTGACTTCGTGAACTTCAAGATTTGCCGGCTCAGTCCTTCGAAGGTGCTCATAGGGATAGGGTTTGCGTGCGTGTATTCGTAGGGGCGAGTGTGCGTACGTGTTAAATGTTTGCGTTGTACTGTGTACTTAAAAAAAACTACCGTACTTCTTTTCCTTCCTTTTACTTTAGCGTGCACGGTATCTGTGACCTATACCTTCTTCGGTTCTCTTGTATTGCAAATAAAAGGACAACTGAAGGAGGCAAAGCTAAGTGTACTTATTTGCATATGTACAAATCGTCACAGTAAGCTACTTTTAGCTAGCACAGAATGTGGCATGTTAAAGGCATGCCCATGTTAAACACCCTACCACGTAGTACTAGTACAGTACTTAGCTAGCTAGCTAGCTTCTCCACTGCACACGTGACACGTCCGTACGTGCGCGTGTCTCACGTGCTGTGCCGCGACTCGGACTCGGACTCGGACTCCGCCGACCGAGACGACGACGGGAACGGCACGACAGCCTCCTCCTCGCCTCCACGTCCCCCTGACGATCCACCGCCGGCCTTTCGCGCGTGGGGTCGCACCGCGGGCTGTACCGTTTGGAAAATTGGCTAAGTTGGTGAGACAGACATATAGAACCATGCATTTCCCCTCTGAAAATGTTTAGAAAACTGGCTAGCTAGCGTAGCGGTCATGATGCGCACGAGGGGCCGGCCGGAATTGTCCAAGAGGCCGGCATGCATAGACAGACAGTCGTAGCTAGTGCGTGGTTGCTTTATTTGCAAGTCCAAAATTTGTCCAAGAGGTCGTCTTCCGTTCCGGACAGCGCGTGCCGGCCGGCAGGTGTGCTCCTAGGAACGTATCGATCAGAGCTGCAAAATATAAGGTGCCCCCCCCCCCTGCTTTCAGCTATCTATCTGTCTATCACCACAGTCCACAAGGCAACTGAAAATACGACATGCTTTCACCACAATCCTGACCGGCATCTGTATCACATCCATGCTGCTGAACAGGCTCAAGTGCTGAGACGCAGATAATTCCTTCTTCAATTCTTTCTGGAAATAATGGACAGTTTCAGGGTCTGCGTGCCTGCTGCATGCCACCATCCACTCGGCACAACCTCGTACGCATGTTTGTCTGTGACTCGTCGGCGCGGCGGCGAAGTCCGAAGAAAGGTGCACGGTTTGTGATGAATATATTGAAATAAGATTTTTTTTTACGAGGGGTGTGACTTTCTTGGGCCCAATCCCGTTCATAATTCACCCCAACGCATCTCTCCTCTCATTTCATTTTTCCTTTTTTGAACTCTAAAACCAGACATTTTACACTGAAGGAGCTCATCAATCAAACGTAGTACAGGATTTTGTGGGCATGGAAGATACGAACGTTGAATTCCTCATCTTCCAATACAGAGGATGAAGTGCTGTCTGTCAACAGCTGCAATTCTGATATAGTACAACTCACTAATCTGAGAGCTGGTAGTACCAGGAAGATTGTCTTGACGAAAAAAAAAGTATTCAGATTTTGCGCAATGTTTCCCCCTCTGTTGGTTCCCGCCCTGTGCTCTTGTCGATCGGTGATGCACATCGAAAGCAGCCAAGGCAAATTAATGGAGGACATGGCCGGACTCATCTTTTTGTTGGAAGATGAAACGGCGACTTCACATACATGGCCCATGAAAACTACACCCCCCACACCTCAAGTATTATATTTGGCACTAGTACCTAGCTCTTTTAGTATTATAGCATCTATCCAGTATTATGAATATATGATGATGTACATGTACTAGTGGTACAGAATACACAGCTGACAGCTCTTTTTTAACGAGCAATATGTACGTGAAGCTTGTTTGGACAAGTATTATATTCTAACTGTATACTCTAGCACCATCTTGCTTCAATTCAAGCTGGTGTGGAGTGTTGGAAACATGAGAAGGGCGAGAAGCTAGCGGCGTCGACGATGCATCTTTTCATTTTTCAACGAACCAAGAGAATTGGTGAAGTCAACGAAAGAACAACTAGCGCGAATCATCGCGTACTCTACATATGCATGCATACTCATCTCTGGCTACCCCTAACGACCTCTAGAACAACATGTCACCCACACACACACATCACCTAACAAGTAGTATAACAGTGAACTACAGTGAATTTTCTATGGTAGGTCTATACACTAGTGAACAAAGAAGAAACTGATGTGAACAAAGAGATGAAACGAACAAAGAATTTGTGCAACAACTGCTGTGTTTGTGTGTAGTAGTAGTAACTATCACTACGACCCCTGCTGCGTACGTGTATCTTGCTATGCGCGCTCCTCCACCTCCCCCTCCTCCGGCGAATCGCCGCCTCTTTCTCCCCGGTGACGGTGACGAGGCTGAGCTCGGCCAGCTGGCGGGAGTGGTTACCGATGATGGCAGCGGCGAGCTGATCCTCAGGGAGTATGATCTCGTATCCATCCCTGAGCGTGTCCATGCCGCCGTCGAGCAACTGCCAGAAGGCGCCACCGACGAGCGGGCCTCCACGGCAGCGGAGGCGTAGATGGAGTCAAGCACGAGGCGGAGGAAGTAGTTCCGCTGCAGGGTGCGGTTGTCTCCGCCGGCGCCGGCGACGCCGCCGCCGCCCTCCCAGAGGAACTTGCCGTACTCGGTGACGAGCAGCGGCTTGCGGAGGTAGACGTGGGCGTCGTGGTCGTGCGCGCGCGTCCAGTTGCGGAGGAAGGCGAGCTGCGTGTCGGCGGCGGAGCCCCAGAGCCAGACCTCCGGGTACAGGTGGATGGTGGCGAAGTCGACGCCGACCGCGCGGTGCGTCTCTATGAAGTTTGTGCCGTAGTAGATTCCCCATGGGTTGAGGTCCTTGCTCTCGTGCAAGCCCAAGCCGTAGAAGCCCTCTAGACCCGCTGTTACCAGGTGCTCGCCGTCGATGGACTTCACGTACGGCGCCATCTCCTCCACCCACGCCTGTGGATGCCGGATGCGTGGTGAAGTTAGTTAGGTCAACTGGTGAAGTCAAATCCACGGCTAGCTGATGAATGGAATGGTCGTGTGGTCGGTGGATCATGTGGCCACTGGCCAGGTCGTCTTTGGGTTTTTTTTTTTTTCAATTTTTGATTCCATTTGATCAGGGTGCATGTGATGGCAGATCGGGACGATCCACGATTGGTGCTGAATAATTAACAGCGTGCATGGTGCACGAGCTAGCTTAGCTCATCACCTCACCTGCACCATGGCGCCGGTAGGCTCGACGTCGCAGCGGGGCTCGTTCATGAGCTCCCAGGCGAAGATGGTGGGGTCGTCCTTGTACGCCACGCCGGTGAGGGTGTTCACCCGAGTCAGCACCGTCTGCAGTGAAGAATTATTGCTGAATGCTGACATGCAACGAGATCGATGAGTAGCCAGCAGATGAACACAACACAGACGTATACGTACCTTGACGTGGTTCTTGTAGTAGGCCTTGACGACGGTGGTGTTGAAGAAGTCGTCGTCAGTGGCGAGGCGGTGGCCGGCGTCCCTGGCCCACTGCACGTACTGCCGCTTGCCGCCGAAGTCGTGGAAGTTGTTGGTGAGGCAGAGGAGAAGGTAGATGCCGTGCCGCCTCGCCTCGGCCACCACGAAGTCCAGCGCCTGCAAAGCAGGAAATAACCAACATGATCGATCACTAGCTGTTCTTGTTAACAACAACACCTCGAGGTTGAGTACGGTAGCGTCGAGGCGGTGACCTGGAACATGGCCTCGTCGTAGACGCCCGGCGCCGTCTGCAGCGGCGTGTCGCCGCCGTCGCTGAACGCCCAGGTCCGCGCGAGGTTGAGGCCGTGGTCGGCCGCCTGGCGGAGCACCGCCACCACCTTGTCCCTCCGCGCCGGGTCCGACGCCAGCAGCATCAGCCAGTAGGCGTTGAACCCGCTGAAGTAGATGGGCATGGGTCTGCCTGAGCCGCCGCCTCCGCCCACCACGAAGCGCGTGCCGTCCACGCCCACCATGCCGCCGCCGCCGCCCGTCGTCTCGGCGTCGTCGGAGCCAGCATCACCCAGTACCCATGCTTTCTGTCGCCATAGCACCGCGGCGGCCCCGGCCAGGACGAAGATGGCAGCAAGCAGGATGGCCGCCGGCGCTGGCCGTGGCCTCGCCATTGCTGACTCGAGCTCCCCTCCGGCCGGCACGCCTGTCGAATGTCGTCGTTCACCGCGGCGCATGCATTGGCTTTTCCTTGGACCGGGTGCACGGCCGGCCGCGCGCCCGCGTATTTAAAACGGAAGAGCCCCCACCCCAGGGACCGGGAGGCACTGCAGCAAATAGAGCCGCCCGCAACCATTCGTACGTACGTGTACGACGACCTGCGCAGCGCAGCTAGCTAGCTAGGCCAGCAGCAGCGGCAGCGACGACGACGGGCCTCCGTTTTGTTTTGGATATATATATATACGTCTGTGGTTGCATGGCAGACCGGTCAGCTATGCAAGAGAGCCGTGGCGTGGCGAACCCACGCACGCAGGTACTAGTAAGATGGTTCGTCCCGTAACGAAATCGTACACGTAAAAACAGCCGACGGAAGGGAGGCAGAGCAGTCGCGCACGCGAGGGCTACTGTACGTGACGGCGCGCGACCCGGGGAAAGCAACTGGGCTGGGATGGGAGATCACCGGCGCGCGGGCGGGCCGGGTCCACGCGGCGGAAACCGACGCCGAACCGAGGCATATGGTGGTGGAACACGGACGGAACGGGGGGCAAAAGTGTGTGTCGCGTTGCTGCGCGCGCGGGCGGTGGAATCTGAGGACGAGGATTCCGCGACGCGACGCGACGCGATTGGGGCACCCCCCGGCCCGACCCGGCACGATGAATGAAACGCTCGTCCGGGCTCGGTTGGACGCGGGGCTGATTTGCCTAGGCCGGCAGGGGGGGGGGGGGGGGGGGGGGGGGGGGGGGGGGGAGGTGAGGGGCCCGGGGTGCTCGTCTCGGCTTCGGACGGCCGCTCGACCTAACTACTACTACCGCCTGCTGGGCCGGCGCGGTGTCGTCGGTTTGGACGGACGCCGAGATGCCGGCGCAGAGCGAGACTAAGCCCACCACGGGCCACGTCACAGCGCCTCTGATGCGATGCGAATTTTACTATTACTCCGTCCTACGACTACTCATTATGTCCAGGCGTCCAGCAGTACGAGTACCCCCATCAGTTTCAGGCATAGTTGTATGCCAGATAACGATCGGCTCGATTTACTCTGTTCATTCTTCATCGTTTTTTTTTTCCCTTCCTTCCCACGCCGACACTACACTTTGGCGTGTACTCCTGCAGTGCTGGTGATCCCGTGCGTGGTCGGTCGGCTACTACGTGCTCGAATCCCCCGACTGGATGGATCATCATTGGATCGGATCCAAAGGCGAATTAAGCCGGACCTGCTGGCTGACGGTTGGAGTTGTTCCAAATTCACTCCAGGATATAGGCAGGGCTTCTAACGGAGGAGAGCGGAGGCCCGTCGCCGGAGGCTTGGGCCGGAAGTCTGTTCCTGTTGCTAAGTTTGAGCTGTGCTCAAGCTTAGTTGGTTTAATTGGATACTTCATTCTCTTGTAAGCCACCATAGGCGTGTAACCCAAACTCTTGAGATAGTGAGATTGTTGCTGGCTGGTGCCCGTGGTTTTTCCCCTTCACATCGAAGGGGTTTTCCACGTTAAATCGCGTGTCTCCTCTGTGGCTTGATTTTTTACTTCATATTCCTATACGTCGTCCATAACAAGTGGTACCGGAGCTTTGGTTGCTGTTAGGGTTCATGACGACGTCGATGAAGTTCGATCTTCCGCTGTTGAACTAGACACGCGGTTCTCGCTATGGCAAGTCAAGATGCGGGGGATTCTGGCGCAGACTCATGACTATGATGAGGCGCTGGATAGTTTCGGAAAGAGGAAGGCCGAGTGGACTCCAGAAGAGACCCGCAAGGATCAGAAGGCGCTCGCCCTAATTCAGTTGCATCTTCATAATGATATTTTGCAGGAGTGTCTGAAAGAGAAAACTGCAGCAGAACTATGGCTGAAACTGGAATCGATATGTATGTCCAAGGATCTAACCAGTAAGATGCAGATGAAGATGAAGCTGTTCACCCTGAAGATGAAGGAGGAGGATTCAGTGATGAGCCACATCGCTGAATTCAAGAAGATCGTCGCCGACCTAGTGTCGATGGAGGTGAAGTATGATGATGAGGACTTAGGTCTTTTACTGCTATGTTCTTTTCCAAATTCGTATGCAAATTTTCGTGACACCATACTTTTGAGTCGTGATGAACTAACCCTAAAGGAAGTTTATGAGGCTCTCCAGTTTAGGGAGAAGATGAGAGGCATGGTGCAGAATGACGAGACGTCGTCCTCCAAGGGCGATGCTTTGCATGTGAGAGACAGAACTGAAAATAGATCCTCCAATGATGGCAATGATGGAAGAAAGAACTACGAAAGGAGAGGCCGTTCAAAGTCCAAGCCGCATGGTAATAAAAAGTTCTGTGTTTATTGCAAGCTGACAAATCATAATGTTGAGGATTGCAGAAAAGTACAGAATAAGGAGAAGAGGAAAAACAAGTCGGCTGGTAAGGTCTCTGTTGTTGCTGCTGCGTCTGATGATGATTCTGGAGATTGTCTGGTAGTATTTGCTGGTTGTGTTGCTGGTCATGATGAATGGATTCTCGATTCCGCATGTTCATTTCATATTTGCACTAACAGAAATTGGTTTAGCTCGTATAAGCCTGTGCAGAAAGGGGATGTTGTGCGGATGGGAGATGATAACCCGTGTGACATTGTGGGGATTGGATCAGTTCAGATCAAGACTGATGATGGCATGACACGCACGCTGAAAAACGTCAGGTATATACCAGGGATGTCCAGAAATCTTATCTCATTGAGCACGCTTGATGCAGAAGGTTACTAATATTCCGGTTCAGATGGCGTTCTGAAGGTATCAAAAGATTCTCTTGTTTGCTTGAAAGGTGATCTTAATTCTGCAAAGTTATATGTCCTTAGAGGGTGTACTTTACCTGGTTCTGATTCCGCTGTTGCTGCTATTACTAATGATGAACCTAGTAAAACTAACCTTTGGCATATGCGTTTGGGACATATGAGTCACCATGGTATGACAGAATTGATGAAGAGAAACCTGCTGGATGGCTGCACTTCGAGTAAAATAAAGTTTTGTGAGCATTGTATTTTCGGGAAGCATAAAAGGGTACAGTTCAACACTTCTGTTCACACCACTAAAGGTACTCTTGATTATGTTCTTGCTGATTTATGGGGCCCTTCCCGTAAGTCCTCACTTGGTGGTGCTCGTTACATGCTTACAATTATTGATGATTACTCTAGAAGAGTTTGACCTTATTTTCTGAAACAGAAAGATAATACTTTTGCTGCTTTAAAGGACTGGAAAGTAATGATAGAAAGACAAACTGAAAGGAAGGTAAAATTGCTTCGTACTGATAATGGTGGAGAATTTTGTTCGCGTGAATTTAATGATTATTGCAGATCGGTAGGCATCGTTAGGCATCACACCATACCCCATACTCCACAACAGAATGGTGTGGCCGAACGCATGAACATAACCATCATATCCAAGGCCCGTTGCATGCTGTCTAATGCCAGGATGAACAAGCATTTTTGGGCTGAAGCTGCTAATACTTCCTGTTACTTGATAAACAGGTCGCCTTCTATTCCATTAAATAAAAGAACTTCCATTGAGGTATGGTCTGGTACGCCTGCTGATTATTCATAGTTGAAAATTTTTGGATGCACTGCCTATGCTCATGTTGATAATGGAAAATTAGAGCCTAGAGCTGTTAAGTGTCTTTTCCTTGATTATAGTTGAAAGTGCAATCAAGCCTTAAGTGGATTTTGGTGACATGACAACGTAATTAGAGAACTAATGAGACTTTACAAGTATGACAAGTAGGTTAAACTTAAGGAGGCTGATGAACAGGTTGGTGGACCCCTCCAATTATAAAAGTGCATGGCAACAAGCTCAAAGGAGTTTAAATTCTTTTATACTTTGAAATTGAGTTAGGTATGTCGTACTATTAAGAGGGATTCAACACGCATGCCAACAAGTGAACCAAATGCAACATATATCTATATACTTCACACCTCCACATAGAAAGTGGGCAAATCAGCCAGCTTTTTGAAGATCACACCTTTGCTGTTCTGCCTAGGCCGGCAGTGCCGGGCTACAGGCCGGCACTGCCGCGACTTGTTCTGCCCGTTGGCAGTGAGGGGTACTTAAACACCTCCTTATTTCCCCCCAATGGCTAGTTCTGTTACTTACTCATTCACACTTCGCAGAAACAGAAAGAGAAGCTCCTTTCTTGCTCTCACTTCTCCCTTGGTGCTCTCTCTCCCTCTCTCCCACTTTGATTCCAATCATTCTTGAGAGATTGAGCCTCCAAGCTTTGAGAAGAAGCTTCTCCCTTGGATCTTCAACTCCTACAAGCATTTGGTTCGCGTGGTGGCCGGCGGTTTGAGTTTGTTACTCTTGGAGCTTTGCTCCTAGCTGGCTAGGCGTCGCCCTTGAGCTTGCCAACTTGTGTGGCAGCCAAGGGAGGTTTGTAAAACCATCATATTGCTAATACATTGCCCCTCATCTCAAGAGTTCATTCTCTTGACTTGAGACCGAGGAAAGAGCTAGCCTTGTGTGGCGCACCTCAACAACGTGGACGTAGGCAAGCCTTGGTGGCGAGCTGAACCACGGGATAAATCCTTGTGTCACCGTGTGCTTGTTACTTTACTTTGTTATATATTGTGTGCAAGGTGATTTCTAGGGTTTGGACCCGATCTACTCCAAGGGTGTGTTGCTACCATTTTCAAGTGGTGCTAGAGGTTTCCTACACCTCTAGGAAGGTTTTGATTCAGCCACAATTCACATTCAATCTTTACTTTTTGAATTGTGTTGAAAACTGTTCAGGTGACCAGCACTGCTGCTCTTAGACCAGCAGTGCCGGCCTGTGACTGACAGCAAGTGTCGAGTTGATTTTTAAACAGGCCTATTCACCCCCCCTCTAGGTCAATCAGGTCCTTACAAGTGGTATCAGAGCAAGGTTACCTTAAGAAGCACTTAACCATGTGAGGTAATGGCCGAAGAGGGTAAGGTCGTGATGGTTGATCCCAAGGAGGTGGATTTGCATGAGACCTCAAGTAGCGATGAAAGTGCCCACACGAACAAGTACCATACCACTGTTGGTATATCCGCTGGAGAAATAGCAAGAAGAAAAGAAGCTAGAAGATTAAGAAGAGAAGGCAAGAAATTGCAAAAAAAAAAAAAAACAATCAATGAAGCCAAAAGCTTGAAGCTTTCCAAAAAGCTTCATAGAAGAGAAGTAAGAGCTCTCAAGAAAGAGCTCAAGACCAAGGAGGAGGAGCTCAAGAAAAGCAAAGAACAAGCTTCTCATGTGGAGGTTGATTCAAGTAGCTCCGACGGTGATGATGATGCATCATATCAAGCCTCCAAGGCTATGAAGAAGGATGAGAAGAAGAAGAACAAGGATGATGGCAGCAAGAAATACTCCGCCATATCCTTTGATTATTCATCCATTTCTAAGCATGATCATAAACCATTATTCCATGTTCCCGCGGGCAAATTGCCTCACTTTGATGGGACTAACTTTGCCAAGTGGAAACACTTGATGAAAGCCTATCTTGTAGGTCTTCACCCCGGTACTTGGGAGATTGTGCACAAAGGATGTGATCCTCCGATTGATCTCACAAGTCCCACCACCACCGAGCTCCGTTGCATACAACTCAATGCACAAGCAACTAGCGTGTTGCTAAGTGCATTGGATGGCGATGAGTACAACAAGGTCATGGCTTGGAGGTTGCAAAGGAAATTTGGGATACTTTGCATCTTGCATATGAGGGTGTGAGCAAAGTAAGGCAATCCAAGATCGACCTATTGATGGCCAAGCTCAACCGGTTCGTGATCAATGAAGGTGAAGGGCCACAAGAGATGTTCGATAGATTGATGACCATGGTTGGAAAGATTAGAGGCCTTGGCGGTGAAGAGGTCAATGATCACAAGGTTTTCAATATTATGCTTGAAGCCTACTCCCCAAGGAATGAGACCGTTGTGACATTGATAAGAGACAAAAAGAGATTTGAGTACTTCACACCAAGTGATGTGCTTGGAAGGATCATCACTTTTGATCTACAAAGAGAAGAAGCACAAGAGAGGAAGAAGCTTGGAGAGATGCAAGCAAGGTTGGAGGGCATGAAGATCAAGGATGTGGCTCTCAAGGCAAACAAGAGCACAAGGGAATCAGCTCCTAGCTGTTCCAAAAACAACAAGCATTCCTCCTCAAGCAAAGCTCAAGAAACCAAGGCCATCAAACATCAACCCGAAGCTCCAACATCAAATGATGGTGAAAGTGAAGGTGAACAAGAGGAGAACATAGATGACATGGCTCTATTCATAAGAAGATTCAACAAGGGCCTAAAGAAGAATGTGTACAAGCTCATGAAAAGGAAGTTCCCAATCAAGAAATCAAGAACTTGCTTTAGGTGTGGTAGCACCGAACACTTCATTGCCGATTGCCCAAATAAAGAGAAAGACAATAAATTTGGCAAAGGCAAGAGAGAAGACAAGGGTGACTACAAGAAAGGGAAGAAATATATGGGTGAAGCTCACATTGGACATGGTTGGGATGAATCAACCGATAGTGAAGATGAAGAGATGGCCACCATTGCTATTCACAAGCCATCCACTTCAACAAGGCTCTTCAACAACATGTCCGATGATGATGAAAGCTTCCCTCACACTTGTATTATGGCAAAGGGTGAGAAGGTAAAATCAAAACCCAAAGCCATAACTCCTCTCCCTAAAGACATCTCTTGTAGTGATTCTAGTGATTACTCTAGTGATAATGAATCTAGTGATGAAGAGATAAATGAAATAACTAAGAAAATGGATCCTAAGACAAAGATATTCATTGCAAACATATTGGATGAATTAGAGGTAACAAAGGCCGAGCTAGCATCTAGAGAGAAAACTCTTATTAAACAAGAGGATCTTTACATTGCTAGTGAGGAAGCCCTTGAATAAGAAAGGAGTGAGGTGAGCTCTTTGACCAAAGCTTTGGCCAAGGAAAGAGAAGCTCATGCTCTCACTAAGGAGTGTGGTGACCTCAAGCAAAAGTATTGTGGCTTAGTTGAAAAGCATCAAGAGCTTGAGGCACAATACTCTCTTCTTTGGGAGGGCAACTCACATCTTCCTAAATCAAATGATGCCTCTTCTCCATCCACTAGTCAAGGTTGTGGAAAATGCTATAATATTGATATGAATGATTATTCCACTAACCTTGCCAACATGGAGGCTATGAATAAAGAAATAGCAAGGCTCAACAATGTCATCTCAGTTTCAAAGAAGAATGACAAAGACAAAGTTGAGCCAAAGAAGATCCAATACAAGAATGGAAGGCATCCATCAATCAAAGATGGGCTTGGTCACACTCAAGGAGGCAAAACCAATGGTAGAAAAATGGTCAAAGACATTGAGTGTGTCAAGTTTGAGAAGAAGGGAAGCATTGGTGCAGATAAGCCTACACAGACAACAGCTCTGCTGGACCACAGGCCGACAGTGCCGGACCTGAGGCCGGCAGTGCCGTGCCCCAAGAAAGGGAAAGCTACCAATGTTTCACCTGATCAAACTCAGACCAAAGTCCATGCCAAGAGGATGCCCCAGCAAAAGCAGGTTTCTCAGAAACCCAAAGACTCAATCTGGGTAGCCAAAAACAAGTTTATATATCAACCCAAGACAAGATCACCTCAAGGAAGTTTGTCCTCTTGCTACATGTTGAAATGCAATGACTGTGGTAAAGTCATTGCAGAGTTTGTGGGTGATGAGAAACATGATAAGAGAAGCATGAATATTTGGGTTCCAAAGATTGTTGTGACTAACATGCAAGGCCCCAAGATTGATTGGGGACCTAAATCCAGGAACTAATTTGTTTTGTAGGCTTACTCCTCCGGTGGATCAAGTTGGGTGCTTGATAGCGGATGTACAAATCATATGACCAGAGAAAGGAGTATGTTCTCATCATATTCCCCAACTTCAAATGCAAGTGAGAATATCATCTTTGGTGACAACTCCAAAGGGGAAGTGATTGGACTTGGTAAAGTTGCTATTACTCTTGATCATTCCATCTCAAATGTATTACATGTGAATTCATTGAGTTACAATTTGTTGTCCGTTTCTCAATTATGTGAGATGAGCTTCAATTGTCTCTTTACGGATAAGGGTGTGGACGTCTTTAAGAGGGAGGATTACTCTATTGTCTTTATGAGTCGTTTGAAGGGCAAGCTTTACCTAGTTGATTTCAACAAAAGTAAGGCTAAGCTTGAGACTTGTTTAGTGGCAAAATCTAGCATGGGTTGGCTATGGCATCGTCGACTAGCTCATGTTGGGATGAGGAACTCGGCCAAACTCCTAAAAGATGAACACATTCTTGGACTAACCAATGTTCATTTTGAGAAGGATAGAATTTGTAGCGCTTGCCAAGCCGGAAAGCAAGTAGGTGCACCTCACCCACCAAAGAGCATTGTCTCCACCAAGCAACCATTGGAGCTAATTCACATGGATCTCTTTGGACCGGTGGCCTACATAAGCATTGGCGGTAACAAACATGGTTTAGTTATTGTTGATGACTTTACTCGTTTCACTTGGGTGTTTTTCATGTATGAAAAGGCACAAGTGCAAGATAAGGTGAAAACCTTCATTAGAAGACCACAAAGAGAATTCGGTTTTCAAATCAAGAAAGTTCGTAGTGACAATGGAACCGAATTTAAGAACACTCAAGTGGAGGAGTTTCTTGATGATGAGGGCATCAAGCATGAGTTTTCAGTTCCATACACTCCTCAACAAAATGGTGTAGTAGAGAGGAAGAACTGGACACTCATTGACATGGCAAAGACAATGCTAGATGAGTACAAGACTTCGGATATCTTTTGGGCTGAAGCCGTCAACACCGCTTGCCATGCCATCAACCGGCTCTATCTACACAAAATCTTGAAGAAGACTTCGTATGAACTCCTAACCGGTAACAAACCAAAGGTGTCTTACTTTAGAGTTTTTGGGTGCAAGTATTTCATACTTAATAAGAAACCCAAAACCTCTAAGTTTGCACCTAAAGTTGATGAAGGTTTTCTTCTTGGCTATGGATCAAATGAGCATGCCTATCGTGTATTCAACAAGACCTTAGGGAAAATTGAAATCGCGATAGACGTGACATTTGATGAATCTAATGGCTCTCAAGTAGAGCAAATTGATCAAGTCATTGTAGGAAATAAGGAACCACCATGTGAAGCAATCAAGAATATGGCTATTGGTGACATTAGGCCACAAGAAGTTCAGGCCATAGATGTGGAACCTCAAGGAGAAGAAGCTACTGCCCCAAGACGTGATGAAGAAGGGCCTGCAGTGCTCCCTGGTCAGGGCTCTGACCCTGAGACCGGCACTGCCGGACCAGGCAGACAGGCAGCAGCTAACCCCTCTCCTGCCACTCCAAGGAACCTACAACCAATATTTGAAGATCATGAGTATGATGACCAAGCTAGCCAACAAGAAGTCACAGAACACCCAAGATTAAGGCAAACAATTCAAAAGGATCATCCCGTCGACAATATACTTGGGAGTCTCTGAAGGGGGGTAACTACTCGTTCACATTTGGCAAATTTTTGTCAATTTTACTCTTTTGTCTCCTCTTTGGAACCCCTCAAGGTTGAGCAAGCTCTAGATGATCCGAATTGGGTGATGGCTATGTAAGAAGAGCTAAATAGCTTTGAAAGGAACAAGGTTTGGTCACTTGTGGAAAGACCAAATACCAATGTGATTGGAACCAAATGGGTCTTCCGCAACAAGCAAGATGAGCAAGGCGTGGTGACAAGGAACAAGGCAAGATTGGTGGCTCAAGGTTTCACTCAAGTGGAGGGTCTAGACTTTGAAGAGACATATGCACCGGTAGCTAGGCTTGAAGCAATTCGAACGCTTTTGGCCTATGCTGCCCATCATGACTTCAAGCTTCAACAAATGGATGTCAAGAGTGCATTTCTCAATGGCCTATCCAAGAGTTGGTGTATGTTGAGCAGCCACCGGGTTTTGAAGATCCAAAGTTCCCTCATCATGTCTTCAAGCTCCATAAGGCGCTCTATGGGCTTAAGCAAGCACCAAGAGCATGGTATGAATGCCTTAAGGAATTCTTGATCAAACAAGGCTTTGAAATAGGCAAAGCAGATCCTACTCTCTTCACTCATAAAGTCAATAATAATATCTTTGTGTGCCAAATATATGTCGATGACATAATATTTGGTAGTACTAACCAATCCTATTGTGATGAGTTTAGTAGGATCATGACTAAAATATTTGAGATGTCTATGATGGGTGAGCTAAAGTTCTTCCTCGATTTTCAAATCAAGCAACTCAAGGAAGGGACTTTCTTATGCCAAACCAAGTACACCCATGATATGTTGAGAAAGTTTGACATGGCAAATGCTAAACCAATCAAGACTCCCATGCCAACTAATGGACATCTTGATCTTGATGAAGGAGGGAAATCTGTGGACATTAAGGTATATCGTTCCATGATCGGCTCTCTCCTTTACTTATGTGCATCTAGGCCGGACATAATGCTTAGTGTGTGCATGTGTGCTAGATTTCAAGCTAACCCAAAAGAGTGCCACTTAGTGGCCGTTAAGAGAATCTTGAGATATCTAGTTTTCACTCCTAACCATGGCTTATGGTATCCTAAGGGCTCTAAGTTCGATCTACTTGGTTATTCGGATTCCGATTACGCCGGTTGCAAGGTAGACCGAAAAAACACTTCGGGGACGTGTCAATTCCTTGGACGGTCCCTAGTGTCTTGGAGTTCTAAAAAGCAAAATTGTGTAGCTCTTTCCACCGCCGAGGCCGAGTATGTTGCAGCCAGTGCTTGTTGTGCTCAACTACTTTGGATGAGGCAAACCTTAAAAGATTTTGGATGTCAATTCACCAAGGTGCCTCTCTTGTGTGATAACGAGAGTGCCATCAAACTTGCAAACAACCCGGTTAGTCACTCTAGAACCAAACACATAGACATCCGTCATCAGTTCTTGAGAGACCACGAATTAAAAGGAGATATCACAATTCGCCATGTGAGCATCGAAAAGCAACTAGCTGATATCTTCACTAAGCCTCTAGATGAGACAAGGTTTTGTGCTTTGCGTAGTGAGCTGAATATACTTGACTCTCGTAACATGGTTTGAATTATAACACACATTTGTTTGTCCATCTAGCGACTTAGGCAAAACTTTGAAAGTTTCAACTATGTGTTTCAAAACCAATTTCGAAAGAAACTTGAATGTGTTGGTCATTGTATGATTGATGATTTGCTTACTGACCAACACATGGCAAGGGGTATATGTCCACAATTGCATAAATATAGAGTATATCAGTGACATAGTGCCTCACTGCCTGGCCAGGCCGGCAGTGCCGGGGTGTCCAGCAGTGCCAGGCTAAAGTCGGCAGTGCCGGGACTTAAAGGACCCGAGCCTGTCGGGCCCAAGTCCTAGCCCTCGGGTTTTACTTTATCTTCTCACCCCAACCCGAGGGAACTCCATCCCAGGTCATACCCTTCCAACAGAACACCTTTTCCTCTCCTCTCTCAACCCTAAGGAGACCTAGGGAGCCCGGAGGTCCCTCTCTTCCCCCGGCAGTGCTGCCCCTTTGGAGGTGCTGGCATTGAAGGAGGTGTGGAGGATCTTCCTCCCTGCGTCAAGCTTCATTCAAGCCCGACCTTCTTCATCTCCTTCCCTCTATTTCAAAGGTAATAATATGAAACCCTAGGTTGGTTCGATCTATGCAATGCACAGTTTTTGAGATGAGATTTAGGTTGTTAGTAGTTGCATTATATATGGTGATGTACCTCCAGTAGTTAGATTTGATCAAAATCTAGTTTCAATGGAGGATTGATGGAACATGCCATGGTGCTGTCTGCACCAGGCCGGCAGTGCCGGCCTAGAGGCCGGCAGTGTCGGGCCCCTGATGACAGCACCTGTGCAGTTGCTCCTACAATCGTCTATTGACCTTAGATTTTGGTTCAATCTCTCCACTAGAGTTTCTTGTCACTGACTAAGTGCAACAACTTAACCTTTTCTCCTTTTAAATGCATAGATGGACGCCGGTGGATCGAGTGGTGGAGGAGGAAAGAGGCCAAGGTCCAAGGCTCGTACTCCCTTGGCTGATGATGGGTTAAATCCTAGGCAGAGGATAGCTCAAGAGGAGGCTTTGCAAAGGGCAGGGAGAACAATCAGAGATGATGTGTGCCCTATGACACCTCCAGACTTGGGTCTTTTCAACGCTTTTCACCTTGTGAAGCATCCTGAGGAGGTGCTAGTCAGAGACCCTCAGGACACTCCTGGCAGAGTCAGAGCAATCTATAAAAATCAGTGGAGGACAGTCCAGGAGTAGAGGGCCTTCAATCCCTATGATGAGCCAAAAGACATGAGTGTGGATTATAGGTTTTGGAATGTTTTCCATTCTGACTATTATACCACAGTCCTTCTTCGAGCTGATAAACCCAAGATCATAAAGATGAAATATGTTGATTGGAAGCACTTAGAGCTCAAAAGGGATCCTGTGTTTGACAGAGTCATTGACCAGTGCAGGCAGCTTGTCATGTATCACTGGATGGGTTTCCAAAATGGCTGGAACACTGAGATCATCTACCAGTTCTACTCCACTTACTATCTTGACAAGGAGAACTTTGTGATGCACTGGATGACAGAGGGCAGGCACTATAAGTTGGACTATGTGACTTTTGCCCGTCTCCTAGGCTTTGTAAAGGATGATAGGGAGTGCATGAACATTCATGATGAAAGAGGCTTGACCAATGAGGAGATCTCACAACTTTACATTGAGCCTCATAAGGCAGATGGTCTGGTGAAGGGTTTGAGGAGTAAGTATTATATCTTGAACAACCTCTTCAGGACCACTCTCTATCCCAAGATGGGATTCGCTTCAAATCTCTATGCTACATCCAAGAATGTGCTTAGGAGAATGAGAGGTGGAGCACCACCATTCTTAGTGGCTCGGTTTTTGTGGGATGAGATATGCATTGCAGCAGAGGATGCCAGAAAGGGGCTTCCTTATGCCCCCTATCTGATGTTCATCATTGAGATGGTGACTGACCGGATCTACAACAAGGATACAACTCATGAACCTTTCAGGGCAGAGAAGGTCATTCACTCCTCTGCAGTTCAGGAGGTGAACACTCCTAGAGAAAGCACCAGGGCAGACCCAGACTACTCTGAGTCTTCCAGCAGAGCAGCTAGCAGAGGCAGGAAGAAGGGTAAGCTTGGCAGGTTGTTAAAGAAGATTTTTGCTAGCATCTGCTATGCCAATGACCATGCTTACCAGACTAGGCTAGAGATTAGATAGCTCAGACAAGAGCAGAGCCTCAGTCAGATTCCTCCACTTACACCACCACCACAGCTCAGTGAGGAGTCTACTTATGATGGTGATGACTCTGAGGATGAAGATGATGATGAGGAGGAAATTCAGCAGCCCCAGACTAGGAGGTTGAGCAAGAGGGCCTCAGCTCCTGGTATTCACTTCTCTTCAGCTCCAGATGATGATGATGAGGAAGATGAAGATGCAGATGATGATGATGAGGATGACATGGATGAGGATGACTAGCTTGTATTCTCTTTTTCTTTGTTCTTTTCTCTTTTTGGTGACTTGTTGCCAAAGGGGGAGAATTACTAAGTGAAGGGGGTACAACAAATCTTCGATGGTCATAGAGGAGCAGAGGAGCAGCAACTGCTAGTTATCTTAGTTTTTCAGTTTTTAGTTTGAGAGATGAGAGAGCAACATGCAAAACTATTTTATTTTGTAATATTGTCACTTAAGTACTTTATTTATGTCATTTGTGGACATTTACTCTCTCTATATATATCATGCTTGTCTTAGTGTGTATTTAGGTTTTATTTATATCTCATTGTGTGGCCGTGCTTGAGCTTCTGCAGGGTTGCTGGTTGCAGCCAGGCCGACAGTGCCGGCCTGCTCAACATCAGCCCCTCTGATTCTTTTTGAGACAAGTTCATATGCATCACGTATATTCTTGTGACACCTTTTTCAGCACCCCACAACAGCTATGGATGTAGGGGGAGCCCTATTTCTCTCCAATGTGTGAATTTTGGCCTTTTTATGCCAAATTTGGAAATTCAAATTCTCACTCACACATTTAGGGGGAGCTCCTACACCCATGACTTGCATTGTCTCAGATTATACTTCACTTTTGTAAGCTCTAAGTGTGTTGTCATCAATCACCAAAAAGGGGGAGATTGAAAGTGCAATCAAGTCTTAAGTGGATTTTGGTGACATGACAACGCAATTAGAGAACTAATGAGACTTTACAAGTATGACAAGCAGGTTAAACTTAAGGAGGCTGATGAACAGGTTGGTGGACCCCTCCAATTACAAAAGTGCATGGCAACAAGTTCAAAGGAGTTTAAATTCTTTTATACTTTGAAATTGAGTTAGGTATGTCGTACTATTAAGAGGGATTCAACACGCATGTCAACAAGTGAGCCAAATGCAACATCTATCTATATACTTCACACCTCCACATAGAAAGTGGGCAAATCAGCCAGCTTTTTGAAGATCACATCTTTGTTGTTCTGCCTAGGCCGGCAGTGCCGGGCTACAGGCCTGCACTGCCGCGACTTGTTCTGCCCATTGGCAGTGAGGGGTACTTAAACACCTCCTCATTTCCCCCCAACGGCTAGTTCTATCACTCACTCATTCACACTTCGCAGAAACAGAAAGAGAAGCTCCTTTCTTGCTCTCACTTCTCCCTTGGAGCTCTCTCTCCCTCTCCCACTTTGATTCCAATCATTCTTGAGAGATTGAGCCTCCAAGCTTTGAGAAGAAGCTTCTCCCTCGGATCTTCAACTCCTACAAGCATTTGGTTCGCGTGGTGGCCGGCGGTTTGAGTTTGTTACTCTTGGAGCTTTGCTCCTAGCTGGCTAGGCGTCGCCCTTGAGCTTGCCAATTTGTGTGGCAGCCAAGGGAGGTTTGTAAAACCATCATATTGCTAATACATTGCCCCTCATCTCAAGAGTTCATTCTCTTGACTTGAGACCGAGGAAAGAGCTAGCCTTGTGTGGCGCGCTTGAGCCTTGTGTGGCGCACCTCAACAACGTGGACGTAGGCAAGCCTTGGTGGCGAGCTGAACCACGGGATAAATCCTTGTGTCACCGTGTGCTTGTTACTTTACTTTGTTATATATTGTGTGCAAGGTGATTTCTAGGGTTTGGACCCGATCTACTCCAAGGGTGTGTTGCTACCATTTTTAAGTGGTGCTAGAGGTTTCCTACACCTCTAGGAAGGTTTTGATTCAGCCACAATTCACATTCAATCTTTACTTTTTGAATTGTGTTGAAAACTGTTCAGGTGACCAGCACTGCTGCTCTTAGCCCAGCAGTGTCGGCCACCCCGACAGTGCCGGCCTGTGACTGACAGCAAGTGTCGAGTTGATTTTTAAACAGGCCTATTCACCCCCCTCTAGGCCAATCAGGTCCTTACAATAGTTCGGGAGTCAAAGGCTATAAATTGTGGAATCCTGAAACAGGAAAGACTTTTATGAGCAGGAGTGTTGTTTTCAATGAATCTGTGATGTTTACTGACAGTTTGCTCTCAGATCATGTTCCAGAAAATGAGCTGCAGCGTATGCGCATGCAGGTGGAGCATGTTGATGATGATACAGGTGTACAGGTGGAGCCTGTTGATGAGTATGGTAACCATAATAATGATGTTGCTGAGGATGATGCTCATGATGATGTTCAGCAAACTCCTCCCATTTTGCAGTTAGAGGAGGATTTAACTATTGCTCAACGTAAGTCAAAAAGGACAATTACACCTCCTAAGCATCTTATTGAAGAGTGTAATTTGTCTTACTATGCTTTAAGTTGTGCTGAACAGGTGGAGAATGTTCATGATCCAACGACCTATAAAGAAGCTATTCGTTGTGGTGATACTGAGAATTGGATTTCTGCTATGCATGAGGAGATGCAGTCTCTTGAGAAGAATAGTACATGGGAGATTGTACCTTTGCCTAAGAATAAGAAGACCATCAGCTGCAAATGGATCTTCAAGAGAAAGGAGAGTTTATCTCCAAGCGAGCCTCCAAAGTATAAGGCAAGGTTAGTGGCTAAAGGCTATAGTCAAATTCCTGGTGTTGACTACAATGATGTGTTCTCTCCAGTGGTAAAACACAGTTCAATTCGTACTTTCCTTAGTATTGTTGTTTCACATGATCTCGAGCTTGAGCAGTTAGATGTAAAGACTGCGTTTTTGCATGGAGAGCTTGAGGAGGACATATACATGGACCAACCAGAAGGGTTCATAGTGCCTGGCAAGGAAAAATATGTGTGGAAGTTAAAGAGATCCTTGAATGGTTTGAAATAGTCCCCTCGTCAGTGGAACAAGAGGTTTGATTCATTTATGTTAGCACACAGTTTTAAAAGATCTAAGTATGATAGCTATGTTTACATCAAGCATGTTAATGGATCACCTATATATTTGTTGTTATATGTTGATGATATGCTGATTGCTGCCAAGAGTAAGATTGAAATCACTAAGTTAAAGAAGCTATTGAGTAGTGGTTTTGATATGAAAGATCTTGGTAGTGCTAAGAAAATTCTTGGTATGGAAATTAGTAGAGACAGAAAATCTGGTTTGCTATTTCTTAGTCAACAAAATTATATCAAGAAAGTTTTTCAGCGTTTCAACATGCAAAATGCTAAGGCTATTAGTACCCCTATTGCACCTCACTTTAAGTTGTCAGCTGCTCAGTGTCCTAGTACAGATGCAGAGATTGAATAGATGTCAAGGGTTCCTTATTCTAGTGATGTTGGGTCTTTGATGTATGCTATGGTTTGCTCTCGTCCAGATTTGTCATATGCTATGAGTCTTGTTAGCAGATATATGTCTAATCCTGACAAAGAACATTGGAGGGCAGTTCAGTGGATTTTCAGGTACCTCAGAGGCACAGCAGATTCCTGTTTAAAGTTTGGAAGAACTGATAAGGGTCTTATTGGCTATGTGGATTCTGATTATGCTGCTGATCTGGACAGGCGAAGATCACTTACAGGTTATGTGTTTACTGTTGGCAGTTGTGCTGTGAGTTGGAGGGCTACTTTACAGTCAGTTGTTGTTTTGTCTACTATTGAAGCAGAATATATGGCTATTTGTGAAGCGTGCAAAGAATTAATTTGGCTGAAACGTTTGTACACTGAGCTTTTTGGAGTTGAATCTTGCATAAGTTTGCACTGTGACAGTCAGAGTGTAATTACCTCACTAAAGATTAGACGTTCCATGAGAGAACTAAGCACATAGATATCAAGTATCATTTTGTACGTGATGTGATTAAAGAAGGTAAGCTGAAGGTATGCAAGATTAGTCCTCATGATAATCCTGTTGATATGATGACAAAACATGTTCCTGTTGCTAAGTTTAAGTTGTCCTCAAGCTTAGTTGGTTTAATTGGATAGTCTAAGAGACTATTGTTGGCACCAGTGTTTTTCTATCTTTGTTATGTTCAGAATGAAGAGTTAATTTATGATACAAGATGAATTTGTCTCAAGGTGGAGTTTGTTGGAGTTGTTCCAAATTCACTTCAGGATACCCATTAGGTCTCGCCCCTGTGGTTGGGGGGTGCGAGGGGCGGAGCCCCCGCGGTACGGTACGGTTATATATACCCTTGCTAGGGTTTCGTGGAGACTTGATTCTCTTGTAAGCCGTCATAGGCGTGTAACCCAAACTCTTGAGATAGTAAGATTGTTGCTGGCTGGTGCCCGTGGTTTTTTCCCTTGACATCGAAGAGGTTTTCCACGTTAAATCGTGTATCTCCTCTGTGGCTTGATTCTTTACTTCATATTCCTATACGTCGTCCGTAACAGTAACGGCAACGGGACTGCCTACGCCTGGAGTCCGACGTGAAAGATGGATAAGAACGTGATCGCCTTGGTTTATATTATATATGTAGTACCACGCATAAGCCTTGGAAGTACAGGTTGAAGGATCACGCAGGACCCTAATCAGCCTGTAGAACAGACGGCTTAAGAAAGCCTATACATGCTTTTACAATACAAAAAAAAAAGAGTAGAACAAACGCTAACACGCCGCTGACTCAACAAAGCACGCATTCAAAATTCAGACAGGGAGCTTTGGTAGGTACAGTATGTAGATTGTAGAGTATATACTGACTGCTACTACCAGATGCTTCTTTTTACCTGCTTTGCTTCTGATTCCGAACAAGCAAAATCCGATCCGACACGCAATTATTACAGTATAATACTCCGTATATATACTCGAAGTATGTAGCTCACGATCGACTGCGATGCCGCCGCCGCCGTCGTATATTCTCTCGGAATCGACCGTAACGTCACTGACCCCCCACACTGTAAAAACATTTTTTCCACCTTATCACGCTATACTTATTCTACTATATTACATTCGGAGGATAGTGTCAAATTGGGGAAACTGGTAACTTGTGCAGCTTGCTAACCTTTTCTTTAGATTAGGAGGATGGCACTTGCCATCATATTTTAACTTTCTGAAAGCGAAAGAACCGATGCCGATCGGTCTACTGTTTGGTTCATAGATAAAAAGTCTAAAGTCGGCGGCAAAGCTTACGGTGGCCGCACGGTCCAAATCTCGTTGCTTTCGGCCTGCCGTCTGCAAGTTTTTTTTCGAGCACAGCACGGCTCCGCTCCGAAAGATGCTGCTGGTAACTTCAATATTTGTCAACCACAAGGGAATGGCGTGTAAATGTAACCAGGCTTCTCCAGAGCTGAGCTGCCCTCTCAACGTTTCTTCAGGCCTCCGCAAAGAAACCTCTCTCTTCTCTCTTACACACACGGCACTGCCACCGGTTGTGGTAGGCAATAGGCATTGCAAGTGCAGCCGTGCGTAGTACAATGCCATTTGCCATGGCGGCCGCCGGCCAGGAAACAGGCACTTCGATCACTTCTTCGTCTTCAGAGCCAAGAATCGTTGTCAACCTTGTACGTACTATACAAGTTTTGAGTGTTTGACAAACACACGACTGCCGCTACAGACATCGCCATCTCCTGTTACATACCTGGACTGGACAGACAGTTGGGTTGGGCCTCTAGTGTCTCAACACATGCGCCGCCCAACTCGAGAGTTGAGACCCGTCTCGCTCGCTCCCCAACTCATCAGCCTTTCTCTCTCTCTTTCAGTCGCTTCTGGAAAACCTTCTCGGACTGATGAACTGTCAATCTATCCACCGAAAGATCTCAACGAAATGACCATCAATCTTTTGCAAGAAGAGCTCTTTCAATGACGCATCACAGAATCTAAAAAAAAAAAGAATCCATTAGTGCAGGCACTTTTCTTGAATTCGTCCATCCAATCCGAGAGGAACGCAACTGATGATCCCACTAGTCAGTGCCTCAACGTATGCACCCGGCCAACAGTATCTTTTGAAGAAGAGGAATTGCAGAGATAAGATAGCTGCTTACCAACACATTTATCTTTTACGTTCTTTACTTGAGAAACAATGCAATGCAATGCAATGGCAGGATTTTCAGGCCCTGGGCACAGGGAAGACAAGGAACTCACACACGCACGCGAACACCTGGAACACAGAACGGACACAGAACTGGTTTTTGGTGCTGCCAATGTCACCGCAGCGTTTTCTGGTTGTATTCATCTCTTCTTATTATGCATTACAAAGAGCAAAGCTCTTGGTGGCTGGCCGCACACCTCGCTCACGACGTGTCCATCCCCACGTCCGTGGCGTCCGTCCAGAACCAATCGCCCAGGTAGTGCAGAGCTATTCTCACGGCCACTACCTTCTACGTGCACGGCGACCACAGCTCGGTGCTCGTGCACATGCAAACTGAAACTGAAGTAATATGCAGTGCCTATCTATTTACACGCAAGGCTTAACTAACAAATCTCTTCCTAAGCCTTGCTTTTCTGCTTGAGTTTGACGAGGCCGAGCTTGGCGCGCAGTTCACAGAAGCGTTCCCGCGCCAGCGCCTTCGTCATAATATCCGCCAGCTGCTCAGCTGTGCCAATGGAGGTGACACATACTCTGCCTTCCTCGATGCACTCACGAATGTAGTGATATCTTGTATCTATATGCTTGCTGCGATCGTGAAACACAGGATTTTTACTTAGCTGGATGGCGGACTGACTGTCGATGTAGATCTTCACTGCGCCTTCCCTCTTGCCTTTCAGCTCAGACAGGAGGCGCGTTAACCACACACCCTGGCAGGCAGCAGTAGTCCCTGCGATGTACTCAGCCTTGCACAAGGACAGCGCCACGACCTTCTGCTTTTGGCTCTGCCAGGTGATGATGTTCTTGCCGAGGAAGTAGAGGACGCCGGTAGTGCTCCTGCGGGTATCGATGTCCCCGGCATGATCACTGTCGCTGAAGCCAACAAGATGTGCTTCCTTCTCCTTCCTAGTGTAGTAGCAGCCGTAGTCTAGAGTGCTAGCAACGTACCGAAGCACTTTCTTCACAGCTACCAGATGCTCGGTGGTTGGTTTCTCCATAAACCGGCTCACATAGCCCACCGAGAAGGCCAAGTTTGGCCTTGTGTTCACCAAGTACCGCAGCGAACCGACGATGCTCCTGTACGCTATGGCGTCGACGGCGGGTGCGGTGCTTGCCTTGCTCAGCTTGAGGCGCGGCTCCATGGGAATCCAGCTGGGGTTGCACCCAACCAGCCCGGCATTCTGAAGGATCTTCGCCGCATACCCGCTTTGGCCCAACGTAATGCCGTCCGCCGACTGAGTCACCTCTAAGCCGAGGTAGTAGTGCAGCAGCCCCAGATCGCTCATCTGGAACGTGGCCTTCATTTGCGACTTGAACTTGTCGATGTCGCAGCTGCTGCCCCCTGTGATCACGAGGTCGTCGACGTAGACTCCCACGACGAGGCGGCGTGCGCCCTCGCCGCGTAGGTACACAGCATGCTCGGAGTCGCTGCGCCGGAAGCCGAGCCCAAGCAACGAGTTGTCCAGCTTCCCGTACCGGGCACGAGGAGCTTGACGAAGCCCGTACAACGCTTTCACAAGGTTCAACCTTGCCTTCCTGCCCCTTGAGGATGAAGCCCAGTGGCTGCTCGACGAAGATGTGACAGAACCTCTTAAGATAGGGCCCACTTGTCAGGATTAACCACTTAATCCCAACAGATGATCCAAACCTTAATTAGCCCATCAGGTGTCGCCACTTTGCAGCGGGTCATCCACCTCTTTCCGAACAGGATCACCTCATTACAATTATGACAGAAGTAATACGAAATTTTTATATTACATCAAAGTAGCGGAAAATTTAAAGTCATATTACAAACCATAAGTTTTTAAACATAACTTAGTGTCATACGATAAAGATACATCAAGCTGTTGATAGAGCAAGAACAAAGAACCGAGGTACTCTTGCCCAAGAGTCAAGCAAAGACAGTTTATTCTTCATCTTCATCTACACTGACCACGGTCATGCAGCAAGGAGCCACACACACCGGGTTGTGATCATCATCTGCAACAGGGGTTAACAAACCCTGAGTACGAGAGTACTCCACAAGACTTATCCGACAAAGGAAAGTATTTGGTGGACAAAACAGTATGCAAGTCATAGGATTCAAGGTGTGGTTTGCAAGAATCAAGTATTTTGTATAAATGAGCATTTATAAAAAGAATTGAAATCATTTATATTATCCATAAGATTACTCAAGTATCGACCTGGAGGTATGGTCGATAACAAGGTAATAAACATCCACAAAGGGATCCAACAAGTATCCAGTTAAAGTGTATTACTACGCGGTAGAGGACAGAGTCATGTTTCCATATCCGAGGAACACGACGATTCGAACCGGTTTATCCCAGCTGGGGCTTCCCTATCACACGACATATACAGCCGCTTAAAGCACACATATGACTACCTTTCCCTGGATCCTTTCGTCAAGACCGGGGTTCCGCCACCCAAGAGCACAGTACGCCTCCATCCAGTTCGCTAACTTGGAGAGTACACACTACTCTCTCCACTCCCAGTGCGGGTTAACCGTTCTTCAAGCGAGAATAGCCAGAGTCCAGCTTCCCGGAGTATGTGATAAGTACTCCAAAGTCACAACCCTTGGACGTCTACAACGGACGGTTCCTAATCGACACAGGCGGAAAGAACCCGCTCACCAGATATCCACATCTGGTGGCTCTCCAACACCGTGTCCGCCCGATCTCAGATTATTACTTCCATCAAGAAGACATAGCCATTTTCCGCAGCAATCCGCTATTCATCTCGAAAACAGAACCATTGCCGAAGCAAACAGGTTACCACCTATTCTCGCAGATGACAGGAAATCATCTGACTCTATCGGTCTAAGCATTGCTAAGCAGCATAAAGCAACAATCGTATTTTTAAAATGGTATCAAGGTACAGGAATAAATAATTCAAGGTAAGGCTATGCATCAAGTAGGAATTTGATTGAATACCGTAATGCAATAGTATAAACATAAGTGTATTTAAAGCAAACATTTTAAATACAAGGAAGTGTTTGAATGCACCCGGGCTTGCCTTGGTTGGAGGGATAAACGAACTCGGGCTCAGATTCAAGAGAGAAAACCCCTTCACTGGAGGTATCCAACCCAACCAACGAACAATCTACACGATATAATGACATGTTTAAGATGATGCTTGAATAGTAAACATGATGCTCAACACAAACAAACATGCTCTTAAAAGAAAACTAAAACAGATAGCCCTCGAGTACCACTTCCCTTCAAGAAGGAAAGCAACACTAGGCTAGGAAGCAAATTAATTAGGCCCTATTTATCTTGATTATCTAAGTTAACACTTACAACCAAAAGAACTGAGCAAACATCATCACATCGAGCATGTCCAACTTGTGTTTGTCACTGGACAATGACCATTTGCATCAAATAATCCAAAATCACTCAAAACATAAAGGTATTAGGGTTTCTAAACATTTTATAATTAAACATGGCATTATTATAGAACTAAAAACAGGAAAACAGGAAGAACTCTGCTCAAGACCCTCGGACGGCTGAGACTCGACCATCAGCGGCACAGAGGCCCGAGCGGCGGCGTCGAGAACCACAAAACACGGCGGCGAGTCACCGTCGATGACCAAACCGAACGGCTACCCCTCGAACTTGCTTCGGCTCGCCGAGCCGAACCCAACGAGGTGCGCCACGGCCCAAACAAACCTTCAAAGACACCTCATCGAGGGTGCTGACAGTCGGACAGGGCTCGACCGATCGCACACCATCGAGAACTGACCTCGATCGAAGAAAAGAGGCCTCGATCGGGAAACTAGGCCTCGATCGACGAAGACAGACCTCGATCGAAAGAAACGAGGCCTCGATCGACGAAGGAAGACCTTGCTCGATGAAACTGGGCCTCGACCGACCCTCGATCAGAGAAGCTAGGCCTCGGTCGACGAAACTAGGCCTCGAACAGAGACGCTAGGCCTCGATCGACGAAACTAGGCCTCGAACAGAGACGCTAGGCCTCGATCGATACTCGATCAAAGAAGCTAAGCCTCGATCACGACTCAGAGGACGACCGCGAGCAAAACGCCCACAGAAATGAGGCTAAAACCTACACAGCCAACCTCGTCGACGACCATGGCGGTGAACTGAGCTCGACCGCACACACATGCCGACGGACACAGGCCTCGATCAAAGGAGCTAGGCCTCGAGTAGAGACACTAGGCCTCGATCAGACCTAAACGAAACAACCAACAACTCTAGCAAGCTAAAGGGACCCCAAACAACGCGAAGCGCAAGCCAAACGAACACAGAGCTAAAAGCAACACCCTCGACGACGGCACTGGCGGTCGACGGAGATCTGCGCGACGCGCGCCGAAGAGAACACGCATGTGCTCGAGGGCAACTACCCCTCGAGACGGACTCAGGACGGCTAGGCGAAGCTAGCGCGAGACTTGGATCTCGAAAAGATCCTCAACAACGACTAGACGACGAACACACTGCCGCGCCGAACAAGAACAGCGGCGACACTCGAGGACAGAGCTCGAAGACCCGATACAAGGATAAACGAGAAGAGCAGATAGGTCGAGGAGCTCACCCTGGTCACGGAGCACAAGCAAGCGCGGCCGGAGGTGAAGCAGAGACGACCGTCGATTGAGAACGCGCCGGCAGAGACGAAGAACTGCGCGGCAACGAAGATATTCCCCGAGCTAAGGTCCACCATTTGCAAAACGGAGAACCGACAAGCATCAGGGATGAACAAGGAGCAAGAAACACAAAACAAAAAGACAATGCGGCTCCTGCGTAGCCCGGTCGAAGACGGACCAGAGCGGTGGCGGTTTCGGCGGAGCTAAGACGGATCCGCGCTGGACGAATGCGGGCTCGACGACTTCAACCAACTTACCCCGAGGATGCGCAAGGTCAAGGCGAAGGCAATGACGAAAGATTGAGTGATTGGCAGCAGCTAACGAGCTCGGATGAGTTCGTCAACGATGGAGGTGGAGCGCTCGGCGGAACAGAGCAGAGCGAAGTAGAATGGAGCAGAGCGAAGGAGAAGTGTGGAGCAGTGGCGTGGAAAGGAAAGAAGAGAGGACGGCGTCCCGCTTTTAAAGATGGCAACAGGCTTCGCAAGATCGCCACGTAACCACGACAAGACGGGAGTCCATGGACAGGTGTCGGACAGGAGCGACGTCGAGATCGACCCCGCCATGCAACTGCTCGGCGAAAGGACAAAACTGACCCTGCGGCTATTTTGCAAAAATGCACAAGCTTCCAGGGGTTTTCAAGAAAAACTTTGAACACGAAAGATGTTCAAAATTTTGAGATCTACAACTTTGCTTAAACAACGACAAGCAAAAACTTTATAGATTTCGAAAATCATGTTTAGGGCTTAATCCACCCCTTCTGGGAAAAGGGTTTGGATTTCAAATTTTAAATTTTGAGACTTTGAAAAGATGACCTGCATTCAAATAAATGATCAAACACAAATAAGTAAACTCATTTTAGTTCAATGCATATCTAGGTTTTCAAACAAATGAATGATGCTTAATGCATATGATGACATGATCAAATTTTAATTAAGAGATTAACATCCGGGGTGTTACAGAAGACCTCCTCCTGCAGTTCGCCGTTGAGGAAGGCTGACTTGACGTCCATGTGGTGGACAGCCCAGCCCTCGTTCGCAGCGTGCGCAAGGAGCAGACGTACAGACTCCAAGCGGGCGACCGGTGCGAAGACCTCGTCGAAGTCGACGCCCTGCCGCTGCACGTACCCCTTCGCGACCAGTCGGGCCTTGTACTTGGAGATGACCCCGGTTGCGTCCTTCTTTGCCTTGTACACCCATTTGGGCCCAATGGGTCGGGTTCGAGGCGGTGGGTCGACGAGTTCCCATGTACCGTTCGCCTCGATCGCCGTCATCTCATCGAGCATGGCGTGGCGCCAGCACTCATGCTTCTGCGCCTCGGCAAAGCTCGTGGGCTCGACGTCGCTGGCCAGCAGCAAGTGCTCCTCCAGCTCCCGCTGTGCTAGGCCAGGTGTCGGTGAAGAGCCCAGCATGTTGTCCAGTCGACGGAATCGGAGTGGTACATCTTCATCATGATTTGCGTCCAGGTCTACATCATCTCCAGGTGGTGATGCAAATTCCACCACTCCTCCTGCATCGTGTACAGGGGTGGTGGGCGTCTGCTGCCCAGCACCCTGGGATGCAGGTGAGGACACGAGCAGTGGGGAGGTTGAGCTGGACGCCGTGGCTGCTGCAGGTGTTGTAGATGTAGTCACAGTGATCACCTCGGGAAGCTCTGCAGCGTTCTCATGAATGATGAAGTCGTGCTCCGCGTCATGCAGCCCCTCCGCCCAACTCCACTGGGCAGCCTCGTCGTGTCGACGGGTCGTACAGGCGGTAGGCCTTGGAGCCCGCCTCGTACCCGACGAAGATGGTGCGCCTGCTGCGGTCGTCCAGCTTCTTCTAGTTCGGCGCTGTCAGCTTCATGTGGGCGATGCAGCCGAAGGTGCGCAGGTGCTGGACGCCAGGGGCGCTCCCGGTCCAGAGCTGGTACGGGGTCTTGCCACCGATGCTCTTGGATGAGGAGCGGTTGAGGAGGTAGACAGCCGTCATGACCGCCTCGCCCCAGAACACGCCCGACAACTGCTTCGCCTTGAGCATGCACTGGGCTGTTCCAACCACCGACTGATTTCGGCGCTCGACGACGCCATTTTGTTGGGGTGAATGAGGCGCCGTGAGCTCGCGCCGGATACCGATGTCGGCGCAGTACCGCTCGACGTCGTCCGCCAGGAACTCGCCACCACTGTCCATGCGGAGTGCTCGAACGTGCTTGCCGGTCTTGCGTTCCGCTGCAGCCTGGATGTGCTTGATCGCTGTGGCTACCGCGTCCTTGGAGGGCAGCAGCGTGATCCACATGTACCGTGAGTAGTCGTCGACGATCAGCAGGAAGTAGCGGTTGCCGCTCGGCGTCGGTGGTGTGATGGGCCCGCAGAGGTCAGCGTGGAGTAGCTGGAGCACCTCTGTGGAACGCGACAGAGCACGCTGCGGGAACGGCGTTCGTCGGTGCTTGCCGGCGAGGCAGGCATCGCAGACCTGCTCGACGTGCTCCAACAGGGGCATGTCGCGGACAAGTTGCTCTCGCCCCATCTTCCTGAGCGCGCCGAAGTTGACGTGGCCGAATCGTGCGTGCCACAGCCACGCGTCCTCGGAGGCGTGCACCGTGAAGCACACCGGTCGTGCGATGTCGACGTCCAGAGTGTAGAGCCGGCTCCGATGGACCTTGGCGAGCAGACGGCGCTCCTCGTCGCGGATCCGCATAACTCCTCCCTCGACGAGCACCTGGAACCCCACCTCGTTGAGCTGGCCGGCGCTGATGATGTTCGTTGTCAGACGGGGGATGAAGTAGGCATTGGCGAGGGTGCGGTGCTCCCCGTTCTTGCAGGCGAACAGGATGGTGTCGCGGCCCTCGATCTTGACGACGGAGCCGTCACCGACCCGCACCGTGCCGACAATGTTGGTGTCCAGGTTGGAGAAGGCGTCGTGGGATCCCGTCATGTTGTTCATTGCCCCCGTGTCCAGGACCCACCGCTTCGGGTCCCGGTCTGCCGGCGCGTCGAAGGCGGCGTACACCTTCACCTCCACGAGCTCGAGTCGGCTTGGGATGGAGCCATCGTCGGCAGTCGCATCAGTAGAAGCATCAGCGGCGGCGGTGCCTCTGTTGGGGACGAACGGGGCGCCCTCAACCGGATGTAGTGCCGAATCAACAGCAGCAGCGGCGCGGGTGTTGGGCTGGAGCGCGGAATCAAGCTGGTGCGGGGTCGGGGCGGCATTAACAGCGGCAGCGGCTTTGGGGAGCGGCGCTGGCGTGAAGGACGGGAGTTGTGTGGATGACGAACCAGACACTTCTGTACTGCACATGTACATGAGTGTGGGCTCATCGTCATGGGCCACGTGGGCATGTTCCTCCACCTTTAGCTTTCCACGGCAGTGCTGGGCCCAATGACCCTTCTTGCCGCAACGTGTTGACACCGTTTTTTGGCACGTGTCAAATGAGCTAAGACTTTAGGCATTTTCTATCGGCATTGGGAAGTCATCGGTAAAATTTACCGATGGAGTGCGCTGTAAGAAGGATAAGTTTGTTGCCAATGGGGGCTGGATGATTCTTGCCGATAAGGGTTAATTGGTGAAGTCACCAGGAGTGCAAAGTTGCCGATGCCGATTGTCGATTGGGAGATGTTGCCGATGCTGATTGTCGATGAAGAGATGATGCAGATGGGCACAGAGTGATGTGGCGGTTGACGTCAACAGAAGATTGCCGGTGGCTAAAAAAGGAAGTCGCGGATTGAAGGAATCTGCCGATGGAAAGTTTTCATCGAGCGAAAGACATAAGAAAACTGATGATTGTATACCAGTATTGTTATAGTAGTTTGAGTCCGACTCTTGCACGAATCGTTTATTTCCTTAACAATAGGGTTGTCTGTTTAGGAAAATAATATTGTTATTTGGGTCCGGCTCCTGCGCGAATCTGTTATTTCCTTAAAGTTAGGAGTTTTGTTTAGGGAAGGTACAAGTCGTGTCTCTGTATAACTCTCCATGCGGGAGTATAAATATGTGCTCAAGGGCTGCATGGAATACAATCAATCTTATCAAAAACAATCAATTTACTCTTATTTACTTTTACTGCAATTTACCCTTTATCGCATTAGTCTTAGTTTATTTACGAGTTCTTCAAGCTTCGACGGGCTGCATCACCTTGATCTCCGTCAAATCCTTGTAAGTTCCGCGTGGGAGTACCTCTGAGCTTTGACATCCGGGCGCATCCCTGTTGTCTCGTTCAGCTCTGCTCTAGTTATCCTGATCAAGTCTGAGTCTTGACATCTGGGCGTATCGCCGTTGTCCTGTTCAGATCTTGTTATAGTTATCGTCCTTGTCGATTAACTGGTCAAATCGACTGGCACATCCTCGGATATCGAATTTCGGGTAATAGCCCGAGGTGTTCGCAGATCCTGACGCTTTTTGTGTCAACACAACGCTTGCATTCGTCGTCCGGCCCAGCGCGAGACATGCCAGCAGCGCTGCGCCCGTCTTTGCCGCTACCGCCGCCGTGGCCGCGCGGCTTGCTGCGACCGCGTCCCTTGCCACGACCGCCGGAGCTGGAACCGCCACGCCCCGTCTCCTGCTTCTTGTACCTCTCCAGCCACTGCTCCTCCGTGAGTAGCAGCTTGCAACCGACAGCTTGAGGCGGTGCGGGCTCGACGTTGTCCGCCGCCTTTAGCCGGCCGGTGACCTCCTCGATGGACAGCTGGGAGATATCAAGTAAGGTTTCGATGGAGATGAAGAGCTGCTTGTACCTCGTACCTCGGACGGACGACCCGCAGGTATTTCGCCACAACCTTCTCGTCCGGCTCGGGGTCGCCGAGGGATGCCAGCCGCTGGACCATGCCAGTCAGTCGGAGCGCGAACTCTTCTATTGCCTCGCCGTCGCGGAGCGCGATCGCCTCGTACTCAATGCGGAGGCCCTGCGCTGTCGCCTTTCGCACACAGTCGTCGCCGATGCGAAGTGTCTTGATGGCCTCCCAGGCGTCCTTGGCTGTTGGCTTGGTCACGAGCGCTGGCACCATCTCCGACGGGACAGCACTGCAAATCGCGTCGAGTGCGCTGCGGTCATCATCGAAGTCAACGTCGTCGAACTCAACGGCGTCCCAGAGGTGGCGCGCTTGCATCTTCAACTTCATGCGAAGCGACCACTCGTTGTAGTTGGTCCTCGTCAGCTGTGGCCAATTGTCGGAACTGCTGCCCTCCCGGATGATGCGCTCGATCACCACCTCCCGCGGACGGCGTGCGTCGCGCGTGCGTGAACGGCGTTGTGGAGAACGGTTTGGAGAAGGCGCGCGTGGCGGCGTCTTGTTGCCGGAGCCGCTGCCCTTCTCCTTCTCAGTGCCCGGCGGGGTACGGCCTCGGGGTCGCGGTGGTGAAGCCATGGCTGCCGCGAATCCCGATCACCCTAGCTCCGATGTCAATTGTCAGGCCCAGGGCACAGGGAAGACAAGGAACTCACACACGCACGCGAACACCTGGAACACAGAACGGACACAAAACTGGTTTTTGGTGCTGCCAATGTCACCGCAGCGTTTTCTGGTTGTATTCATCTCTTCTTATTATGCATTACAAAGAGCAAAGCTCTTGGTGGCTGGCCGCACACCTCGCTCACGACGTGTCCATCCCCACGTCCGTGGCGTCCGTCCAGAACCAATCGTCCAGGTAGTGCAGAGCTATTCTCACGGCCACTACCTCCTACGTGCACGGCGACCACAGCTCGGTGCTCGTGCACATGCAACTGAAACTGAAGTAATATGCAGTGCCTATCTATTTACACGCAAGGCTTAACTAACAAGGATGTGAGAGGACGTGCGTGATGGTGAAGCTGATGATTGAGATGAAGAAATTTAATCAATGAGAGTTAATGCAGGTCGCTATGCTTCTTAATCTTGGATTCGTCACTCGTCAGGATTCATCTATCCAGTTCTAATCCAGAGAGGAACGCAGCACCAAGGAATCAGAGAAATCAAACTGAATGAGACCGAAATAGTTTCAGAAATTAATTCTACCGAACAAGACAGCTCGAGCTATCTTTTCGTTTATCAGAAGATAGACCAAGTCCGAACCTATAAATTTTGGCTGAGTATGCATCCAGTCCAGCGATGAAAGAGTGGATCATTATTCAAGGGACAGGGTTACGATCTTAGATCTTCAGAGAATTCGTGCAACAATGACTCGGATCACCACGTGCGTGCCTTATATATATATATAATTGCAGTCCCAATATACATATCCCTTTCATGTTAGTAGGCAGGCATTTACTACTGAGAAAAGTACAGGCAGGTAACATAAGTAACAAGTAGTATGAGATTTAAATACGAGTCACACTGATGGGTGAAGAACAGGAAAATGACAGTAAAGAAACGAGTAAATAATATAGATCGACGCTGTCATGCCACCTACAACAGGTGACACTGTGAGCAGTAGCCCAAAAGCGACTTGTGGTTGCTCAAACATAAGGTCTAGCTGACACTCTGCAGCATCACAATCACATCACATTCACGTTAGCTGCGGGTTCTAGTTGTTATTCTACTCCTGTAGATGGGCTCTCGTGTATTCAGCATTACAAAACACGCTCAGTGTATTACGCAATGACCTTGTAATATGCTTATGCAGGTAGATCAGTGGGCGCGCTGTTTTACTAAGGGCATGAGCATCTCCGACTCTCACTCTCTATATCTTCGTTTAAGGCATTTAAATAAAAACTGCTCTCATCTTTGTACCTCCCAATAGCTTCTCTATAGCAAGACACTAGAAACAGAGAATGACAATATTTAGAGACGTAATTGAGAAAAAATATTGAAGTGTCTTTTCACCAAAATCTTTACTCCTATAGATAGGTGAAGAATAAAAAAAATGTTTTTTTCTCAAATGTGCAAGATAATTACAAATCATTGGATTAAGTAGATAGACTGCCTGTTCGCCTCTCATAACAAAACAGCCAAAAACAAAAACCATCTGTCTAACCTTCTCGCAGTTTGCGGATAAGTACAGGAGCTGCCGTCTTGGAGTTGCTGTACACTACAGAGGAGAGAGGGATGGAAATCCTCAGCTGTACTGCAGAGAAGACTCATCCAGGACAGAGTAGCAGAAAATCTATCTTTTTCGCCATCTTCTTCCTGTTCCAGCTCTCGTCTACTCAGGATTCTATCGTACTTGTATATGAATATATGATGTGCACCAGAGTACAGACGGCGGACAATGGATAATATCAAGTAGAGAAGCATCGGAACACAAGACTATTACAAAAAGCGTGACATGATCGAAGAGTCGCCATGTCTGCACCCTGCAGAACAAGGCGAATGACTACACAAGAACTCTGTTCGACATATTGAGAAAAAAAAAGAGAAGATTACAAGTGATCCTGGAGATATGAACAAACATTTGGACGATTCAGAATTCAAGCCCGTGCTCTCTAGCAGAATCAGCGAGAGCTTTGATGCGACCATGGTAGAGGAAACCGCCTCGGTCGAAGACAACTTTGGTGATCCCTTTCTCCAAGCAAGACTTGGCAATCACCTCACCAATCTTTTGTGCTATTTCCTGGAAGCCAATGCCAAATTTCTGTCAGAAACAAATCATAGGCTATCTGCAAGAGCATGCCTCAGCTTGTCATTTTGAATCATGTACAAGCAAAATTCAAACACCAATGCAATACTATTGGAAATAAAAATCAACATAGTCATCATAAAAGGATCGCACAACTTCAGACTGCTTTGTGTTTCATCTGAAGAAAATTCAGTGTATTCTTCCCTGAGATTATCCAAGTTCCAGTAACCAGTCTATGTACAAGCCACCATGATCTTACTAGAAAAAACATTCTGTCCTAAAACCTCACTGATTTTTCAGAAAGGGATATTTGAACGTAGGACTCAACTGTATTTATTAAGTTGGCCAATGCTGGTTTTGTATATACAAGCAAATATTGAAGTGCCACAAATGACTGATGAAAGAGTGGATTTATCAAATGTGAATATACCAAAGGCTGCATTGTCTGTTCACTTTTTCTACTCTGGTAGCCTGTTTTACTTTTCACTGCAACCAGCGCTTGTCCAATGATCAGTGACATAAGACCGTGCCTATTCCTGTGAAGAAATCGGGAATGCATGCATATTTGTGGTGATTACACAATCTAGTACAAATAACTGGCGTGTTTAAAGTAGGAGTACCTCAAACTATGTAATCTGAAACCCCAACGACAATTCAGTACCCAAACAGAGCATATACATTTGATTGCGCCATAGATAATTTATAGCACATTGAAGTCCTTGGCCCTAACCAGATAATTAATCATCTAGTTTCCAATGATGCTGCAAGTGAAAAGAATATGCATTTTCACTAGAGCAACCTTCCACTTGTAGATGGAGGAAAGGAATGATTTAAGCAAGGGGGCACTAAACTCTCTGTTACTGACATACTGTCTTTGCAATGGTATTGACACTTCAACCAAGTTCAGAGTTTCTGAAGCAAAATAAAAGGAGCTGATAACTTACAATCGTTGGCCCGGCCGAGTATTCTAATTCCTTGGAGAGAGTTTTGTGCATGGTTGAAGCTGAAGCCAGAGTGCATTGCTTTGTGTCGTCGATGACTTGAGCATACAAATGCTTGTTTGAGCGGAAAACACTCAACCTCGGCCTCTCCGTGGTGCCACTTACCTGGAAATGAGTATGTAAGACTGACAAGCATGTGTACGAAGCATTTCGTCGAACAGGAGGGAGGCACAGCATTACCCCCTACGGCCCCACCCACCACATCCGCAATCGAATGCAGAATGAAAATGTTCTCGCTAGAATTCGTGAACATTGATTGATGTCCACATTCACACGAAGCACGGAAGTAAGGAGGAGAAAGATTCTAATTTGATTCTCGCCTAGATTTCTACCTTCTTGCGGAGGCGGACATGGCGGGCGATGCGGTCGTCCTGGGGCGTGGACACCTTGACCTTGGCGAAGACGGACAGCGTCGCGCGACGGGCCGGCGCGGGGACGGAAGGCAAGGGGATGAGGAGGTTTCCGGACACGGGCGCCGCGAAGGAGTGGGCGCCGGCGAGCGCCGGCGAGGCGAGCATGGCTCCCTTAGCGCCGCTGCTCTTCACTTGGCTCTCTCTGTCTCCCGCACAAAGGCGTCTCCGTTATGGCCTTATCCTATCCGCGTTTAAAAGCTTGACAAAATTACAAAAAGGACCCTTACGTTTTAGCTATTTCAGAAAAAAACAAAAAAACCTAGGAAAAAAGAAAGAGGAAATGATGCATTTCGCATAATTTATTTCATTACAATACCTCTGGAACCAAACAAAATCAGTATAATTTTAAACGATTGTAATATATACAGTACAGTCTACCACTAAAAGTAATTAATAGGCCTGGGAAAATTAGGCCAGCCTTAGCAACCAAACAGCAACTGACGAAGCTCCCATTGTCGAAAGAATACAAGAATTTAAAGCAGCACTATATATTCTTTTAAAGAGGGCAATGTATAGTAAAATAAAGGGAATACAAACTTCTGAAGTTTGGTAGAAATTAGAGTACTGTCACTTTATTCTGAGGTACAATCATGGTAGAGAATGGTGCGCCAAGAATGCGAATATCTGCAGAATTACTGCATATGCTTGTTCAACTTCAGCTCACAATACTCTAAACTGTTACAGTTCCATTAATATTTGGAACTAACGTAAGAGTGTAATCTCTTCATTAATGAAGCTAGGGTATTAGTCCACTCTGCATCCACTATCCAAACTCAAACTATAAGTATTAGTCCACTCTCATGGTATTACAGGATGGATAACCCACAGGGTTACACATTCAAGCAACTACCGCAGTTTCGACAGCAGTGGAAGAAAGAAGAACATCAGACTCAGACCAATCCTGACCATCCCATAACTCGGGTAAAGCTTCCTTCATGTTATGAATGCTCTCCAAAGCATGGTCAGCTCCCGGAACAAGTGTTGGTCTGCCAACCTGCAAAATTCAGAAATTTTCTGTTCAGGTTCCTTTTAAACACGAATGACGGTTGCTGTGGAATTTTAGACCATGTATGGTGTCTTACAATCACAGTATGGAAGCCTGCAGCCTTCCCTGAAGCTATGTTTCGAGTGCTGTCGTCAAAAAATATCTGAAAAATGGATTATTGGAATGTAAAGTTTCAAGTGCAGCATTCCTTCTTGTTAGAACGTGTTCTTTTTCATGTTTCAGAGACGAGAATCCTTACTGTTTTCTTGGGATCAACATTTGCAATCCGAATTACAGCTTCCATGGCTTCAATGGAAGGCTTGCAGAGGATAGGCGGTATGGGTGTGAACCCATATGATTCATTCAGATCAATCAAGTTGGGAGATGTTTCATCTGGGAACAGCATGCTGCTCCGGAACTCGCTCAGACCAGTGCAAGGATTCAGTGTCTCAAAGCAAATCACACCATCGAAGCAACCCTGTAAATCCAATCTGCAAAGAGCTTCCTCCGCATGACCTTTGTCAGAGTTTGTGAATACCTGCAGTAACCAAATTTAGGTTGATAAAAATGCTCTCCATGACCATTTTTCAAAACAAATCATTTCAGAATACAGGAAGAAAACAGGAAAAAAAACTGGTTGTTTTTCATACTATTTTTCTCTGTGGAATTGAAAGTAGGAGGGTCCTCAGAACAGGGTCAGGCCTCAGGTTGTGATATGGCAAGGTACCATGAACAGTTGCATGGAACTCATCATTATCAAATTCGTAGCCTAATGCCTGCAGAGAATAACGATCACACGATTAGAAAGGAGAAGAAAATATAGGACAAGTCATTGTAAAGATTACCTTAAGGCCAGCCATTGTGGTGCCATATTCCTTGTACAGGTCCAGGCACATATCTGCAATATGGTTTTCTTCAATATGCAGATGGTGCCGCATGTAATCTGGCATCCAAATTTCAAAGGTGCAGTCTCTTCAACATTTGCAGACAATAAACACCTCATAAAGCATGAAGCTGTGGAAAATGATTCGTATCATTACTCACCTTGTATGTTTTTCCGACAAGCTAGATTGATGCCAGCGCTGAAGGGATACAAAGTGTCATCAAGATCTGAAAATGAAAAAAGAAAAAGGGACATCATTATTTGATTGTACCACAACATGAAGAAATAAACAGAACAACAATTTCTCTGGGTTTTTAAAAGGAACACACCAAACAGCAAGCACTCGTACTTCGGTCTTTCAAGAATAGACTCCATCCTCAACAGGCAAAAACTGCAAAAAGTTTTCCCAAATTAAGTGAGACCAGTTTTCTGAATAGTTATTATTTGAGAGCTAAAAAAATGAAGAAAAAGACAGGATGCAAGTGTTGGATGTAACAGCATCAAATAATAACTCCTAAGTTAATCTTTTTCAGCCATTTCAAAAAGTTAATTTTTTTTCTGAATGAAACTCCTATAGGTTTAATTGAGCAAACAGGGCTCATTCATTATACTGTAACTCCTGTTATAGATATTAAACACATCCACTAACTCCACCGCAGTTTCATAAATAAAATCTTAGTAACAAGTAACCACATTTCCACCTATAAAAACCAGTTGTTCCTCCCAATCCTAGACCAGCAATCCATTCCAACCATTACCTCCTTACACAATAAACAAGTATCACCAAACCGTGAAGAAATGACCAAGCTCGCCAACCTCACAGCCTCCTCGTTGTTGTCATGGCCATGGCCACCATCTCGCCTGTGCACGGCGCCCGCAATCTTGACATAGTGGATCAAGTGACCATCCTGGAGCCTTTGACGGTGGTGAAGCCCCGAAGCCCCCCTCGTCCACGTTGTTGGAAGTTGAGGCCCTGCTTCCTTTCGATGGCCTGTTTGAAGAAGCAGCAGACGGCCCCATCACAGCCGGGCACCGTGCAACCGATTGCACTCGCAAGACACCGGTGCTCGGGCCCTAAGAAACAAGGCTTATCATAGTTGGGTTGTCACGTGTAGTGAGCACGGGAAGCTAGCAGTTTAAGTTTGTGCCAACCATGTGTGCTAGGGCCCTAAGAAACAAAGCTTATCATAGTTGGGTTGTCACGTGTACTGAGCACGGGCAGCTAGCATTATTAACTTTGTGCCTACCATGTAAACGATCTTCAAGGAATGATAAGCATGAATAATGGGAAGTGATGCTGCTAAATTTACTTGTCATGGATAGAAGACTGAGAATTACAATAGTATGACTCATTTACAGCAAGGTCAACCAAAACGTAACATGCACGGATTCCATTGTCACAAGAGGAGAAGGGAGATGCGCGCATCAATTAGAACGAACTAATTTCACTGTTTTCCTTTTACTAATTTCTGGTTGTGATATTCAAGACCCGTAAAATGGTTCTTAAAGAAAAATTTGATGCTCCTGGTGAGCAGTTTGGATGGCAAAGGAAAAAGGTTCTCCATGAATGTGGATTTTAGATCTTTCTACTGGCTTTTGGTTTTGTGAAACTGAAACATTTCTCATATGATCTAGTATGTGCCATGAGAGGCTTAACGACAAGACCCATAGTCACATAACAGAAGTAGAGATGTATTCCCACACCCTTACTGGGCTGCCTTAAGAATGAAGATTATTGCATGTAGGGGAGCATCATGCTCAGCCAGCCACGAAGTAGTTGGTGTTGTCTGCAGGAGTGAAGATGATCTCACTTTCTAGATGCAAGTGCACTGGTTTTCCATGGTCTAACATGCTTCCTAGATGCAATTTGAAGCTATTTTTTCCCCTTGGACACGCAGAAGACTTGTGTCATTGCATATACAGAAAGAAACGGTCTGTTTTAAATGCTGATTCCACAGCTTCGGTTAGTTTTATACTTTTATTTTGAAGTTACTTCTCAAAACTAACACTAGGAACTGATGAAGGTACTGCTCAGGTCACTACCATAAAAGAATGTCCAACTCTAGCAGAAGGAATAAGATACAAGGCATTTCAAAAGGAGAATTGTAGAAGGTAATAGAAGAGATGAAAAACAGAACAGCGGACAAGGAGGGTTACCTTCAAAATGCAAGGACTTGAAAGGCTTCTGAATCTCCTATGAATGGTGTTGAAGACGTTGCTTCTGCCGCTGTACTTATAGAAGCCCAAAGCTCTCCACATGCAGAACAGTTATGCAGCTGCCTTATATAGTAGATTGATTGATGGCATATTGGCATGATATTCAGCATTTGAACGATCCAGAAGCCAATTTGCATGTAGCTTTCTATCAACGCAAGGATGCCTCTTTCCTTTCACAGAAGAAAGCAGGGGCGGTGTTCAACCTTGAAGACCAGCATATCCTCACAAGTCAGAACAGCATGGCAGGTACCTACAAAAGCGGCATGAGAATATATTGTAACTATTAAAAGGATCAAAGAATATTACAAGCATCTTGTTGAAAAATCCTAGACTTTGGCATAGTTGATAAATTGGTCCACTTGGTAGTACTTGATGCCATTCCTAGCTCTGTTGTTTATCCAGCTGCCTCTGTTGAATCCATAGAGAATGGGAGAGAACAAGAATAATAAAAGGTATGGCAAATCAGACACTTCAATGTCTCCAAGTTAGCACAAACGTCATTTGGCATAGTTTGTGCGGTACAATGGTTACTCAATTGGAATAACCACCTCCAGAGGAATGTTCTAGTGTTGTGGTACAAAGGGTATTTTTCGACTCCTTGAATATTATGAGCATTTGATACTAGTTTACACGCCCTTAAAAAACAGTCCACAACTTGAAAATAAGAGTTTATATAACAGAGTAACTACGATCCATACATATAATGCTATCCCATTAAGTCATGGACATTTCTGCCAGTTTATCCTCTCAGCATGGGCTTAAAACACTGCCAAAAGGTATCAAATCCTTGAAGGCCAGCATGGAAAGGCCAACCGGTGTAGCGGTAACCAGCATTAGATGTCGATGATGAACTGCAGTAGATGATTAACAATAAAAATGGAAAAATTACAATAGTAGCATGAGACTAACATTGATTAACTAAGTTACAATAGAAATGGAAAGATTATAATAGTAGCATGAGATTAGCATATAAGTGAGCATCCTTTCATGTAGCTGCAGCTACAGCTTCGATCAATCTTCTCATAAACCAGAGAAGCTACAGATTTAGATAAAGGAGAGAGCATAAGGCATTCAATGAAATCCTGATTGTCTGCCCAGCATAAATGGCTTTGGCCTATCATATCTGAAACCAGAGCTTGAACTCTGGCACACTTGTGGAGATGACCTGACCTTCAGACTTTGTCCTGGAGAACCTAGTATGCATTTAGGTTCCTGTTATAAGATGAATATGAATGCATTAGAAATGAAACAGTGTGGCATCCTTTCTTGGTTTTTAGATTTTTATAAACAAAATACCTGGCTAAAAAAATCAAAGAGTAAGAGAAAGGACACAATCAATAATGCAATAGGCCAACTATTTCCTATATATGGAACTACAAGCAGCCAGTCTAAGTGCTGCCATCACACACCAGATTCTCAATGCCCCAATTGTGCTTCACCAGCCTCATTGGTCAGAAGCTCTGATCCTTTCCTTCCAACCACGACCTGCAGAAATTGACAACACATTTGATATGAATCAAATGAAAACTAGAGAAACCCACTATGGCACTATGACACAATAAATAGTTGAATACAACATATACAAATGGCTGCATAGTGCACATGCTAATAGCATAAGACTTTGAGAGAACAAAAAATGTGCTGCAGTTTTGAAAATTGAAATTCTGCCAACAACATTAACCTCTGAAACTTTTTTTTTCACGGCCATGCTGAAGCATAGATTCATTAAGAGGAAAGAAATCAAGAACCCTTACTGAGAAGTGGTGAGCCTAGGCTTACCCAGGTCAAACCTGACAAGACAATAAGTGGTGAGCCTAGGCTTACCCATCATGTTTGTATGCATGCACGTAATAGAGCAGATGCCAAATGTAACAGAACATAGCAGCTGGCTCAAACATTTTGTAACCCTATGAACCGACAAGCCACACAGGCATGAATCTCCAAACTGATTCTGCTACCCACAACACCAACATGCAGAAATCACACAGAGAAAATTGGAATTTTGCCCTCATGGGAGATGATCAGATGGGTTTCGTCCAAATGCATCAAAGTTGTGTGCTTCGCCCGAATGCCTCTCTATGGAACAGGTGCTTCATGCTATAATGTCATTTCGAGATTTAAGCCCACTTTTAATCTTTTTACCCCAAATTTTGACCTGCACTGACCATTTTCTGTATTTACAATCCGCAGCACTGCACTGTACCCAGTCACCCAGATGCAACGACGACTCACGAGGAAACGGCCCGCAGGAAACTGAAGTGAAGGGGCCGAACAGACACAGAGGGCAAGTCGAAAACTAGCATGATAGGTGAGGGCTCTCCCCCGTCACATGTGATTTGACCCAGCTCGCTATACCCACGAGCCGACGGCCCTCGGGCCCGGTCCACCGAAGCCCACAACATATCCAAACCTTGGGCCTAACTCATCCCAAAAGACTAGATGAGGGCTGCCCCCACCTTATATGTCCTAACTCATCCCAAAAGACTAGATGAGGGCTGCCCCCACCTTATATGTCGTGCTCCCCCACCATCAATTATCGATGTGGGACTAAACCCAACAGCGATGACGCGGCCGCGGTAATCCTCCACCCGCAGCTGCACCGCGGCTCTCGGCGCGTGCTCGCCAGTAGCTTCGTCAAGCCCTAGAGCATGCCACGAGCGCAGAGGCTGTTAGATCGAGAGTCCAAGGGCGAAATTGTAGCGGTGAACCAGGGGAGCGAGAGCGAACCGCTGGAGGAGAGTACCTTGATTTGATTCCCATGGCGCGCCCGTGTCGGCGTCGGCGGGAGGGACGACGCGCCGCCGCGAAGGCTCGCTAGCGTGCTTTCCCGCGGGCTTGGGCTGCTGTTTCCCGTAAATTTTGTTTCAACTTGGAAAAGGAGAGAATGCTTGGGCTGTGCCGCTTATTCAATGGGCTTCCAGCCTTCCAGGTATTTTATTTCTGATTTTGGCCCATCGACCAGTTTACGTCTGTACTTCCTAACTAAAAAAACTACTTCTCAAAAACCAAAGAAAAAAACTAAGTATAAACTATTTGGTTCTCTTTTTACAGCATAGCATAAAACCTTTATTTTTAATTCATTTTTTCTAATTATACTGAGAGCAAGAGACGTAAAAACGTATATATAGCATGAGTTAGTTCAATGCAGACCACCACAGGCCCTTATTCATTATAGCGTAACTCATGTTATTATACATATTAAACACATCCATTGGTAACATGCAAGTTTTATAAATAAGATCTTAGTAATATGCAAGTAACCACATTTCCACCTATAAAACAAAACTAATTGCTCCTCCCGATCTAGACTAGCAAACCATTTCAATCCACTACCTGCTTAATTACACAATAAACAACCATCACCAAATTGTGAAGAAATGGCCAACAAGCTCGCCAACCTCACAGCTCTCCTCCTCGTCCTTGTTGCCATGGCCATGGCCACCATCTCGTCCGTGCACGGCGCCCGCACTCTTGAGAGAGTGGATCAAGTGACCATCCTGGAGCCGTCGACGCCCTCGTCAACGTTGTTGGAAGTTGAGGCCCTGCTCCATTTTGATGGCCTGCTTGAAGAAGTGGCAGACGGCCCCATCGCAGCCGGGTACCGTCCAACTGATTGCGCTGACAAGACACCGGCGTTCGGGCCCTAAGCAACACAAGAAGTTTGCGCCAACCATGCATGTAAACGATCAAGTAAGGGTGCATTTAGATCCAAAAAAATTTGGATTTTGGCTCACTGTAGCATTTCGTTTGTATTTGGTAATTAGTGTCTAATTATGGACTAATTAGGTTCAAAAGTTTCGTCTCGCGATTTCTCGACCAACTGTGTAATTAATTTTTTTTTCGTCTACATTTAGTACTCCATGCATGTGCCGCAAGATTTGATGTGACAGTTACTATGCAAAAAAATTTGGTAACTAAACGGGGCCTAACAATAAGCATGGATAATGGGATGGGATGCTGCTAAATTTACTGTTCGTGGATAGAAGACTAAGAATTACAATAGTATGAATCATTTACCAAAGTACATCGCTTCTTCATGCATGGATGGTTGGACCGTTGGACTTGGACGGCATGTTAGGCTGAGCGCACTGCGCTACTCTATTTTATTCGGAGTAGACTTTTACCGTGAAAAAACGCGCACCGCATGCGCTACTGCACTACGCTAGGCTCGCACTCGCGCTATTGCTGGCGTCCGCAGGAGCCGGTAGCGCATGCAACTGGTCTGCACTGTTTTCTTTGAACCACGTGCTGCTATTATTTCAAGTAACTAAAAATGTTATAACTCACAAAGTAAAAAACCAAATTAAATTTTGTTTGCACCATTAAATTTATTTCAATAAATACTTCAAAATGAGATCTCAGATGAATATATTCTGATAAAGTTATAAATAAGCTCTAATGTTATTAGTTGATATAGAGTATAGGATATAGAGGATGATGAGTGCGGAAGAAAAACGTATAGAGGAGAGAATCTCGATGACTAAGACAGATAGAGGATGAATTTAGAGGAACAGCAGTGCGGACAGTCTTAGGTCCAGCACAGCTCCACCATAAAACCAACACTAGGTACCCATGGGCTTAGTAAATGAGCTTTGTTGTGGTACACCCAAATAATTGTGGACCGTCGATCTAGAGAGTTATTCTTACCACAAATTAATTACTTTCTAGGAGGTAATAGAAAAAAAATATTCTTATTTTGAGAAAATAGAAAAAAGAAGCAAAAATTAGGGAAGATATTTATTAATGAGATCTAATTTGCATGCACACATGCATGCATGATACGTGCGTTATTTTTAATTAATGGATCTATGTTAAGTTTTAAATTTGACCCTACGAGCTAGTGTTAAGTTAACGCATGACGTGTAACTTTTCTTAATGTGACACATTTAAGTCTAAGATAAGTTGTAACGAATTTTTTTAATGCAATGTGTAACATGCATTCATAAATAAGTTTTTATACAAAAATAAAGATGTGAGTCTTTATTGATCCAACGTGGACATTTCTTGTAACTATTTTATGTCATACAACTACACATGGTATGTACCTAATAGATTTAGCCATTGAGGTTCAAACGTGACTCTTTCTTGTACAAATGTCAAAGGGAAACATGTGATTTTTGTGTGTGTAAAGTTATTTTTAATATGAACCAAGATAAATATCTATATTTAGACATGTTAATGACATATGTGACAAAAAAAAAAGATGTACCATAGTTCCAAGGAAAAACGCCAACGCAGCATGTATACAGGTTTTCTTGTTTCCTTACCAGTCAACACGAAGATATGGAAGGAGGTCAACGTTGAACGATAGGATGAGATTTCCTGTCTTTTCTTTTTCCTTTTCTATTTTTTTAATTAATTAATTATTTAAATATTTTATGCATTTCAAAATCAAGGGCTAAGATTCATTTGAGATATTACCTACTCTAAGGTAATGGATGTACCGCAGCAAGGTCAACCAAAACATAACATTCACTAGTTTCATTTTTGTCACAAGAGGAGGGAAGGAACAGGGAATTAGAACGAATTCGTTTCACTTTTTTCCTTTTACTAATTTCTGGTTGTGATATTCAAGACCCATAAAGTGGTGCTTAGAGGGAATTTTGATGTTCGTGGTGAGCAGTTTGGATGGCAAATGAAAAGGGTTCTTTATGAATTTAGATTTTAGATCCTTCTATTGACTTCTGGTTTTGTCAAGCATTTCTCAGATGATCCACTATGTGCGATTTTCTTTCAAAAAAAGATCCCCACACCCTACTGTATGCCTGAAGAATGAAGATTAATGCATGTAGGGGAGTATTATGCTCAGCTAGCAACGAAGCAGTTGGTGTTGTCTGCTGGAGTGAAGATGATCACTTTCTAGATGCAAGTGCACTGGTTTCCATGGTCTAACATGCCTCCTTGATGCAGTTTGAAGCTGCTTTTTTCCCCTTGGACACGCAGGAGACTTGTGTCATTGTTGATTCCGCGGCTTTTGTCAGTTTTACATTTGCATTTTGAAATTACTTCTCAAAACTTACGCTAGGAATTGATGAAGGTACTGCTCAGTTCACTATCACAAAAGAATCTCCAGCACTATAGCAACAGGATAGGGTACAAGGCATTTCAAAAGGAGAATTGTAGAAGGATAAAGTAACAGAAGAAAACAGAACAGTAGACAAGAACAGGGGCGGATACAGGCCCGTGCTGCAGCCCGGGGCGAGGCTCATAAACAGTGGGAAATTGCTTCATAAAAATGGCATAAAAAGACCTATCAGCCCATTAGCCCACCCCGAGGAGGAGAAAACCCAGTAAACTATCTCACTGCAGCCCGGGGCGGAGCTCATTTCTGGATCCGCCACTGGACAAGAAGGCTACCTTCAAAATGCAAGGACTTCAAGGCTTCTGAATTTCCGATGAATGATGTTGAACCCGGTGCTTCTGGTGCTGTACTTATAACAGCACAAAGGTTTGCACATGCAGAACAGTTATGCAGCATACTGGCATACTTCTCAAAACTTACACTAGGAGAACTGTAGAAGGATAAAGTAACAGAGGAAAAAACAGTTGATTGATGGCATATTGGCATGATATTCAGCATTTGAACGATCCAGAAGCCAACTTGCCGGTAGCTTTCCATCAACGCAAGGATGCCTCTTTCCGTCCACAGAAGGAGGCAGGGGCGGTGTTACACCTTGAAGGCCGGCAAATCCTCACGTCAGAACTCATGGCAGTACCTACAAAAGTGTCATGAGAATATATTGTAATTGTAACTATGGAAAGGACCAAAGAATATTACAAGCATCTTGTTAAAAAAACCCTAGACTTTGGCGTAGTAGTTGAGAAATAGGTCCACTTAGTAATACTTGATGTCAGTCCTAATTCTGCTGTTTATCCAGCAGCCTCTGTTGAATTCATCGAGAATGGGAGAGCACGAATAATTAAAGGTATGAATCAGACACTTCCATGGCTCCAAGTTAGCCCATACTCCTACGTCATTTTGGCATAGTTTGTGTGGTCCAATGATTACTCAATTGGAATAACCACCTCCAGAGGAATATTCCAGTGTTCTGACTTTGAATCTTATGAGCATTTCATACTAGTAGTTTACAACCTCTACACGTCATGAAAAAACAATCCACAATTTGAAAAAACAAGACTTTATATAATGGAGTATTTACACGGTCCATACAATGCTAGTACACATTAAAGTCAAGGGCACTTTTGCCAGTTTATCCTCTCAGCATGGGCTTAAAAACACCTTCCCGAAAACTCGGGATATTGCCAAAAGGTGTCAAACCCTTGAAGGCCGGCAAGGAAAGGTCAAACGGTGCAGCGGTAACCAGCATTAGATGTTTACGATGAACTGCAGTAGTTGATTAACTACATTACAATAGAAATGGAAAGATTACAATAGTAGCATGAGATTAGCATATTATCCTTTCATGTAGCTACAGCTTTGATCAATCTTTTCATAAACCAGAGCAGCTACAGATTTAGATAAAAGAGAGAGCATAAGGCATTCCATGAAATGATTGTCTGCCCAGCATAAATGGCTTTGAGCTACCATATCTGAAACCAGAGCTTGAACTCTTGCATACTTGTGGAGATGACCTGACCTTCAGACTTTGTCCTGGAAAACCTAGTATGCATTTGGGTTCCTGAAGTTGAATATGAATGAATTAGAAATGGAACAGTATGACATCCTTTCTTAGTTTCTAGAACTTTATTAAACAAATACCTGACTAAAAAATCAAAGAGCATGAGAAAGGACACAATCAATAATGCAAATAGGTCAACTAGTGCACATAACACAAAGTACTTATGCAGTAGCATGGAATATGAGACTGAACATGGAAGAGACAAGAGAAATGTGTGTTTGACTACAGATACTCAATCGAAATGTTAACTTTCTCTAAATTCAAATTTTAGTTCAATCAAAATGTTAACTTTGTCTGTTTCAAAGGCAGATACATACTTCTCAAGGTACAATAGCAGCTATATAAGGAACTCTAGTAAACCAAAATTACACAAATAATCTGCACAACATTTCTTTGCACAATACCAATGCAAATCCATGACCAAGGAAAATGAAATACAAGCGAAGGATGAAGACTAAAATCATGCAAAACAACTGTACAAAAAAAAAGTTTTTGAACAATAGATTTTTAGATCTGCACCTTCTCAGTATGAGATCCTGGTAAGCTAGCAACTGGTGTCAAATGATTCAATCTGGCACAAACAAAAAAGATAGCATTTTAGATATGTATGGATGATTCTCCAATCTCCATGAGATAACGTGGAGACTGCAAACTCACCTGCCTGAAGAATACCTATCCGTTGCAGCCTTTATCTTTTCTACTGCCTAATGAAAGAAGGCACAGATCATTCCATGAATTCAACCATTTAGTGTTAGGATAGTTAGTGAAATAAAACAAATAACACATGCCTTTGTCACCCTATCAGGACTGAAACTGTTTTCTGTTGACAAGAAATCCATAAGGCCCTGAACACGGAAAGCTAAGCATGCTTAGCTTGTGAAACAAAAGGAGTCATGTATTACGGTCTGTCAATGAAAAACCTGCGAGTCTGTTGAGGTCCACGTGAAATCTGGAATTCCTGCACAAACATTAGGTTCTTTAAACAGGGTCCGAACTTCCTGGTAAGGCCACTCTTCTGGAACACTGAATCTACAGATCCAAAAAGAACACGCACAGTAAGACCAGTATTACAAGATCACTCAGAGAATAACATGGTAATCAAGAAAACCATGCCAGTAGCATCAACTCCTGAGTACAACCTACTTCCTACATGCAGGTTTTATATTTCTTATTAGGTATAAACAGTGTAACAAAGAAGCTACAGAAATATAAACTGGTTAATGACTGAGATTTTAAATAACTAATTACTCTTTGATGTGTATTTAAAGTTGTACTCCAGGCAGTCATCAATGACTGGTCAAACTGAAAGGCAAACAGTTATAAGACACAGATAAAATCTGCAACTAATTGACAGCATAGCAGTTTTTTCTGTTACAAACTGCACATTTTAGTAGATAAATTTTGTGGTATGACCACATGTTAACCTGAATACCTGATGCCCCCTAGCAGAAGCACATAGCATAAACAGCATGGCTACATAGCAAAAGGGGCAATAGCAGAGTGCAGGATAGCAACAGAAGTTGTGCAGCAGGAAGCAGAGAAGTGGTATAGTCAGAGGCATTAGTGGTGTAAAACGCTTGGTGTGCAGTGTATAACATAGCAGCATATTAAAAAAATGTTTTCTTCTCAGCATTATATGGGGAAAAAATGACTTGCAAAAAAAAAGCAATTCAAAAAATTTGCGGCCATGTTAACACTCACAAGGCACACATAATCCCATATTCACGTTAAGCATACATTAGCATGTCCATATAACATAACATCATTGTCGCCATTGAAAGGCATTTGGCATTTCATTGCATATATTATTATCATTTCATGGAGTCAAAAAAAAATGTGTACTTTTCTGGCAAAGTGGCAATGCAACTCACTAGAGAGGATTTGATGGAACATGTGACGGAATGTATAAGACAAGGACTATCTCATCCAAACATACCTTGTCTGGTTCAGATTTTGCAGAACTTCTTCTATGCAACCATGCTGACGAATGAGTTTCAAGGCTCTTTGTCCCCCGATACCTACAAACAGAAGGATATGACAGTTACAAGAAAATTTAAATACCTTATAGATTATAGTGTGGTGATGAATGTTATTGGTTTGAAGATTGTTCAGATTGTAGATAACATATGGCACAAAACTATCAGCCTAAAGCAAAGCTACTATAAAACAAACTTGGAGCTTGAAGTGTCATTGATTCAGAATTTAGTCAAGAGAAGGAAATTACAGAAAATATAGTTCAGCCTAAAACCTAAAGCCTGGGACACTTGGCTTCCACAGTTAATTTGCCGCTATAAATTTGGGGCAGCGTATATGTTTTTTATCGAACACACAAGAGAGTTGGGTATCATATTATTATATTTAGAAAGGTCTGAAATACAGGGGAATATATCCACAACAACAATCACACAAACACAAACACCCACAGCACTCTAGAAGAAAAGAAAAAAACTGGAAAAAAAGACCGCAGCGTTTATGTTAAAGCCTCATTAAATGAGCAGATGAGCAACTAGAAGAACTAATCAAGGGAACCAAAATATCTTAATAGAAGCTACTATTTACTGAATCATATGATGAGTTTAATCTAATGGAAATACCTTTAATATTCTCACAGTAATCACATCCACTAAGGATACACAAGTCAATGAACTGATCCATCGTGAGTCCAAGTTCTTCCAAAACCTGGAAAATCATAAAGAATTGCTAAGACATTAAAGGATAAAAGAAGATAAAGAAAATATGTGATGATACCTTTGACACATCAAATTCTGTCACACGAGATTTCTTATAACCGAGGTCAGTAAAGTGACGAAGAAACCTTCGGGCACCAAAAGTCAGTGAGTCCATGTCCTCTGAAGCTACAGCATAAACCTGGCAGTCACAACTCAGAATGAAATAAAATATAACTATGCTAAGATACAGGAATTAACTTGGTATACCTGGTGATTTTCACAAAGTGCTGCACACTGTGCTTCACCCTCACCTGGTGCCTGTTGAAGTGATCAGGAAACTTAATTAATCGTTACCTTTTTTTCTCGAACACACAGGAGAGCTATGTGTCATTCCATAAAAAGGTAGAAGCAGTCCGATAACATGCCGGTTCCATGGCGTGGGCTAGTTTCTCAAAGGAATTGTGGTCTTTTATACATTACTTATTACCTATGATGCTATAAACAGTACGAGATCACAAAGACAAGGTACCATGCTTCCATTGCTGCCATCAAATCAGAGTACACAATGTGGTCTAGACAGAAGAATCACACCCACACCCGATCAAAAAATCAAATTGTGTTTTTCTCCATAGTGTCACATCTATATCTTGTGTGGGCAGCTATTGATTGTCATAGTCGATATATCAGCATGTGCAATGCGTAGCAATGGTCTATTTGTACTAGTTAAAGCCCAATATTAACAGCAAATAAGTTTAAATCGATACCAAAAAGACACCTTATTTTCAGTTAAGCCATCTGCTTAATCCACCCCAAGCAAGAGACTTGGCTACACTTACCTAAAAAGTTTCTAGAGCCCTAAGCTCCTGAACCTAGAGGGCTGACTCATGAGTTCAACTTGAAATGTATGAATGTGGTCCCTCTGGCCATGTATCTATGGTGTTTAAAAACTGTATACTACTAGAGATGTGTATAGTCTAGAGATATGTATGTATTTTAAGCATTCCTAATATTCCACCCGGTCACAGGCTCAAAACAGTCCTCATTAAATTATCTCCCCAGGCGCAAGCGCTTTAGAGAGGAGCATCAAAGTTTTTCCCTTCATGCTTAATATGCGCTAAAAATCTCAGGAATGCTAATATACATAAACAGAGGGAATGACTTAAACTTGTCTGAGAAGCCATACAAATAGGAGTTAAGCAAACGCTTAAAGCATCCTAGTGCAAAACCATTCTTTAAATTCAAAAGATTATCAATATTCTACTGACCCCCCTTGGCACTGGAAGAAGAGATCAATAAACGGCAGTAGCTGATCTATATAGAAAAGTAATGAAAGACAAACTTAACTGATAGCTGGACAAAAGCAATAATGATACCTCAACTACAGGGATGCCCATCAATCTTAACAGCCTCTTGCAGTGATCATTGTGCTTTCTTGTAACCTGGAAAGGGAAGGCAGAAATCACAGTACATCCTCAGAATGACTCCACAAGTTAACAAAAATTAGTACTAACACTCCCAATTTGCTTAAAAGGCTTAAACCATTTTGCTAAAGAGACTCCAAATGACATTTCATGCAAAACTAGAAGGTTGATTCATCTGATATAAATTCAAGGACACTTTTCATTGCATATTTCTTCAAAAAGTATGTTCATTACCTTGACAGTCCTTTTACTAAATTTTTCAATTGCATCCTCATCCCCAATCTGTAATGCAATTGAAACAATGAAAAAGATAAACAAGGTCGGTAAGAAAGCTCTAGAACTACAATGAGGACCAACTAACCTCCATAGCTCTGTTAAGATCTTGGATAGCATCATCCCTCTTCAAGGACCTAAATAATAGCAAATATTAGAAATGTGTGTCTTGAGATTTAATAGTGAAGATGAGAAAAGAAATAATTTGACGCATACCTTTTTGCAAGCTCCTTTTCTTCATTTCAGGTGGTTCGCCATCAAAAACAAATCTAGCACAAAAGCTCAGCACAATCAGCAAAAGTAAGCTAACTGCAAATAGCTGACAAGGACCACATGAATGCAAGAAGCTTACACGGGCTTTATCCCTGCTTCTAGCATTCTTACCGTCCGGTTCAACATGCCCTGCAGATGACTACACAGTTCACAGAGATGGAAAGTTAAATAAGCTGGAATGATAATGATCAGACCACAGGCAGTGCAAGCGATATTTCTTGCCTTGTAATTTCACCAACATCATTGGTGAGAAGCTCTGATCCTTTCCTACCAACAACAATCTGCAGAAATTGATGAATCAAATGAAAACTAGACAAATCCACTGTAGTACTATGACCCAATAAACAGTTAAATACAATATATACAAATGCCTGCACTGCACATGCTTGTAGCATTAAACTTCGAGAGCACAAAAGTTGTACTTGAGTTTTTAAAATTGATATTCTGCCAACAACATTAACCTCTGAAACTTTTTTTTTTTCGCGGAAAGCATGTATTTCATTAGAGGATAGAAATCAAGAACCGTCACTGAAAAGTGGTGAGCCTAGGCTAACCCAAGTCAAACCTGACAAGACAAGTCAAACTAGGTGTTATTTACATGAGCGATTTGCGACTGTAACAAACCATCATGTTTGTATGCATGCACGTAATAGAGCAGATGTCAAATGTAGCAGAACGTAGCAGCTGGCTCAAACATTTTTTTTACCCCCAATGAACTGACACAGGCATGAATCTTCAGACTGATTGTGCTACCTACAAACAGCAACAGGCAGAAATCGCACACTTGAAACCGGGAACACTCCCCAGGACACATCACCACATCATCGGAGAAATCAAACCCAACAGCAATACAATCCGCAGCACTGCAATGTACCCAGATACGACGCACGACACGAGAAAACGGACGGCCGCAGGAAACTAAATCGAAGGGGGCGAACAGACAGAGGGGGCGGCGCTGTCGCGAGGACTCACGAGGAACTGGTAGATGCTGAGGCTGGCGTCGACGGCGATGACGCGGCCGCGGTAGTCCTCCACCCGCCGCTGCACCGCGGCTCTCGGCGCGTGCTCCGCCAGCAGCTTAGTCAAGCCCTAGAGCGTGCCACGAGCACAGAGGCCGTTACATCGAGAGCCCAATGGCGAAATTGCAGCGGTGAACCAGCAAGCTGCTGGATGAGAGTACCTTGATTCCCATGGCGCGTCGGCGTCGTCGGCAAGGACGGCGAACCAATGCGCGGATGCGCCGCCGCCTCCCCGCGAAAGCTCGCTGGTGTGCTTTCCCGCCTCGGGACAGGCGCCGCAAACAAGGTTGGAATGGGAGTGGATAAAATCAGCGGGCAAAAATTCTAATTTTCCTCCCTGAACTTTGAGGTTTGTTCGTCTTTTCTCCGTGCTAGACCAGAAATTTTTTCTAAACCGTTCGTTTTACCTTCCTAAATGATTTTGACAGTGGTTTTATCTTTTTTCCTTTTTTATATATTTCGACTAAATCTTTGGAAAATCGTATTAAATCATACAAAAATCATAAAATAAAAAATCCAATTTTATTGGACTCCACATGAGTAGATCTATACAACGAACATATAATATTGTATACTTCAGTACAAAGTTTTTAAATTAATTATAGAAAAATATAGATTTTAAATATACAATAAAAATTTTATACTAAAACATATCATATTATATATTCACTATATAGATCTACTCATGTAGAGTCTAACAAAATTAGATTTTCTATTTTATAATTTTTTGTGATTTACTATAATTTTTCAAAGATTTGATCGAAAAAAAAGATAAAACCAATGTCAAAACCACTCAAGGAGGTAAAACGAACGGTTTTCATAGTTGAAGGAGGAAAGATTTCTGATTTCATAATTTAGGGAGGAAAAACGAACGGGACCCAAGTTTGAAATTTGGACTTTTTCCTTTTTTCAATGGGCTCCCAGGCCTTTTATTTCTGATTTTTAGCCCACCAACCAGTTTACACTTCTGTCTAAAATAAAAGTCTTCCTGACAAGTCAGCTTTTAAACTTTAATATATATAAAAAGAATACTTATATTTATATTATATGATTAGTATCACTATTATTATAAATTTATTTAAAGATATAAATTTTACATATATTTTATACAAATTTAATTAAAATTGAGAAAGTTTAATCTACCCGCATCTTATAACATCATTTATTAAGAAATGGATGGAGTATATTTGTAACTAAAAAGCAATATACTGTAACTAAATATTATATATTATAAATATTAATATTCGTTTATATATAATGAATTAAATTAAAAAATTAACGTCTCGAGAAACAGAACATATTCTATTATAGACTAAGAGAATAGCTCTAAAAAACTATAGTTTAATATCTTATCTATCTTTCACCCAGCTAAAAAAATAAAAATACATATGCCTCTCCTATTTTTTTTCGCCAAAATGCACCCGTGGCACAAGCTTTTCATTATGCCTCTCCTAATTTGTACCGCTCGACGTGCTCATCCCATCGCTTTTGAGTGTGGTCGTGTCGGATCGCATGCTCTCACTTTATGGTCAGAAAGGAAGCAGATGCATCGATGCCGACGGGATACAAACAGCGCGTGAACAGTATTGCATTCTCTCTGCCTATATATTTGGTCGAACTTAGACTAACCGAGAATGTATTTAGGACTGCATTGCTTCTTCTTTTTTTTGAGAGAGAGAGAGTATGGTCTAACTGATCACTGTAAACCTATTTTGATCGGCTCTATACTCGCTTCCTTGCTGAAAGTCGGAAACCAGAATATATTCCTTAACTAAAAAAATGCGTAATCATTTTCTCATGTTAGTGTGGACTGATGCACGCGGCAGCTTCTTTGCACGCATGATGCGGCGTCCAGTCAGTCAAGCACTAATGATAATTATGTAGTTAACGTCAGTCTCAATGGAGTTTCATTCATGAACATTAAATATGCTGATGTGACACTGTATTAATGAAGAGAGAGGTGATGAGAGTTTTATGGGATTAGAGAGAGTTTCATATGCACTGTTTCTAAAATTTTGTTACGTGTGAAAGTGTGTCATGAAACTCCCATTGAGGATGATCTAATAATTAACTAAACGATAATGTTTCCTAGCGGGCGTCCGTCAGATCCAACCCGCTCGGACGGTCCCAACCCGCCTGACTCACCCACCCGTCCGGCCTTATCCTTTCAGTCTCCCGTCAATTATAAAAAAAAAATCTCCCGTCCGTGCTTATCTCCCGGCCACACCGCGCTCCAGACTTGCGCCTCCCTGCAGGAGACGACAACAGCGGCGTAGGGCGCTCCTCCAAGGCTCCAACCTCGCCACTCCTACACCGTTGCTCCCCATCCGGCCGCCACCAAGTGCCCTCGGCAGCTCGCCGCCATCCCGCCCACCCGTGTTCCCTCCCTCCACCTCCGCGACCTCCATTGCACCCCCGTGCTCCCTAGCGACCTGTCTCCTGCTCCCCCCACTGGAGACGAGAACGATGGCGGAAGCTTTGATGAGGTAGGCCGGTTCTTCTATAGATCTAAACCTTCTTCCTCCTCCTCCTCCTCCTCCTCCTCTTTTGAATCTGGATCTGGATCTGAGGGGAATGGTGGTGGCTAGGGTTCCAATGAGCTCTGGGTCCTATTCCTTTCTCCCTCCGGTGAGTTTGAAGGTGACGGGTGAGGGCTAGAGCAGCCTGCACCTCGAACCCACCCCCTTGTTGTTGTACGTTCTAGTTGTTTCTCCGTGTTGCAATGGGTTTTTTGGAGTGTTGCAACAAATGATTTTCTTATATTGCAATGGGAAATTGGGTTGTTGCAACATATGATCAAATGTTGCAGTGGGATTTCTAAGTTGTTGCAGCATATGTTTTTTAAATGTTGCAAAGGGATTTTTGGGTTGCTGCAACAAATAATTTTTGGAATATTTCCATTTTCATGTTTCATGGTTGAATTTGCGATGATGCAACATGTTGTTTGAGATGTTGTGGTATATAATTTTTTGATGTTGCACTATATGTTTTACCGATGTTGCACTTACAAGTGTTTCCTGCTCTCTGGGACATGGGCACGGTGGAGGAACGGGTGCGTCGGAGAACGAGAACAGGGGCACGGTCGTGCTTTTTGGACATGACAGGGTGGGGAACGAGAACAGAGGCGCGGCGGGGAACAGAGAAATTTCATTCTATTTTAGGCGGGGAACAGAGAAATTTCATTCTATTTTATTTCGATCCGCTTTTTGCATGCGGCCGCGGGGCGGGTTTGGGAAGAGGAGCGGGGACAGTTTGGGAAGGGGGAGTGGTGTCCGGACGCATCTCACGGGCCGAACGTCCTCGCGCTAGTGACGCCCTTCACTAAAACAACCATGACCATAGTCGTCTGCGTCAGTCTATTGGCTCCGATCAGCGTTCGGTCGCAATCCACACAATCCGAGATCGAAAAACACAAGTGCACGTGATGCCGCACGCAACAGGCACGCCACGGCCCGCGAGCGCCCCGGCCGGACGCGGCGGTCCAGGGTCCTCCCCGCGTCGCGTCACCCGACTTGGGCTGCTGGCGGGTCTGGCGCCCACCACTCTTCCCCTTTCCGCTTTCCCCGTCCGCACAAAGGTCGCGGCGGGGCCCACCTCTCACCGGGCCAAGCGCGAGAGCAGTCGCAGCGCAGGCCACGCATTCTCCCTCCCTCCCTCCCTCCGCATCGGCGTCTGTTCTGTCTGTCTGTCCCTCGAAAGTTGCGGGCCGTTTCCGCTCCGGCCATGGAGGAGGCCAAGGGTAGGTAACTAGGTACCCTGTTTTGCCTTGCATGGCCGCTCTATCCGCTAGTACTCTACTGTATGAGTTACGGTCTTCGGTTGCGATTTTCGTTTGGGTTGAAGTGTGCTACAGCAGAAATTCGGGATCCAGGAAGTGCGGAAATCCGCTGGGTTCCGGGCCGGTGTCGTCGCTGAGTGGTGGTGACAGATTTGGGGTCTTTGTTAACACACAGGAGGGTGGATTCCAGGTTTCTGTCTCAGTACGTATCGTGATTGTGGGCCGCGGTAGTTTTAACTGAAGATGCACTTCTCAGCGAACGAGAGACTGGGAGGAGCGTGGATTTTGGGTATTCTGTTTGCTTTCTGTTCTGTTCGTCGGTTTCTCAATTCTGCTTTTTATTACTGTCTGCCAGCCAATACATAATTCGGAGTAGAAAAAGATGAAAATTGCCTCCTTTTAGCTTACTAGATGTACCACAGAAGCTTAGTCTTGTAATTTCGGTGTAGGATAATTATACTATATACTCGTTCCTAATGAAATGCGAAAATAGGAGGGCTACACATTTGCCAAGTTATGTGTACCATGGAGCAGCTAAAGCTAGCAGGGAGTACCTAGTATGCTCCCTCTCTTCTAAAACCAATCAATTATACAGTCTACCTGGCAGTTGCATACAGTGTCCATCTGCTGACAATCCAGTTATGCTGCCAATTTGTTTTCTTGCTGTTGAATAGTTGAATGCCGTGCTAAGAGCCTAACATAATCTGTGTACACCAGTCTTCCTTCATGGCCTTGATAGCCGAACCTCCAATAGCATACTGTCTGCTTATGTAATGATATGGTTGCTGTATTTTATCATTCTTGAATCGAATAGATTGTTCATGTGAGCTGAACAATATATTTCATCATTCTTCCTTTTTGGATTTGGATTTGCTAAATCTTAGTTAACTTAGATGGCTCATATAGTCGTATGTTATCTTTCCATCTATTGTAGTTGTGGAGTCCAAGGACGGGACGATCTCAGTTGCTTCAGCATTTGCTGGTCATCAGGAAGGTGACATTGTTGTTTCCTCACCCACTGGACTCTCTATTTCGTTCAAAAAACTAGACTCTCTACTCTCTTGCCCCTGTTTCATTGCATGGCATGACATTCAAGATTCGACTAATACAATCTATGCATTCTTGTATACACTGTTATTTCTTACTGTGAACAAAAAGAAGACTTGCTTTTTTGAGCTTTGGTTTATCAAACAGCTGTGCAAGACAGGGACCACAAATTTCTATCAAAGGCAGTTGAGGAAGCATACCGAGGAGTTGACTGTGGTGATGGAGGACCATTTGGTGCAGTTGTTGTCCATAATGATGAAGTAATAGTCAGTTGCCATAACATGGTTTTGAAGAACACTGATCCAACCGCGCATGCTGAAGTAACTGCGATAAGAGAGGTAGGATGCTCTGTTGACTGGCACTCTAACTTGCATCTCAGCATCTTAATATGGGAATCCTTGGGCCTTGACCATCCAATTTGTTACTCCTTCCATGCTTCGGTGTTAGTACCACATTCAGCTTGGAAATAGTCAAATGTTACATTCATTTTTTACAGGTGTGGAATGATTCATTCCATCTAAAGATATATGTTCAATTTGCAAGGTTCAAATTTAGTGCTAGTAACTTAAGATGATTCTGCTGCTGAAGTCAGTTAAAGAGAAACAATCAATAGCTGCCTAAAACTATTTATATTCCTGTCATCCTGTGAGGAGTTAATACTGATGGTTGGTCTTTAATATTTCATAACTTTGTTTTGTTTTGTATTTCATCGACAGTAGATTGTATGGAAATAGATGCTTTCAAGATCACTGAACCCCCAAAAAAATGTATCTTGTATGGTCTGCCTGACTTTTGGGACTATAATTCTGAAATATTTTTCATTCACAGTGTTCGCTGCATTCTACATTAGCTTTCCATGCATTGTTAAGACAAAACAATACTCATCTCTTATTATCAATGTTTCTTTTAGGCTTGCAAAAAGCTTGGGAAAATTGAGCTGTCAGATTGTGAAATTTATGCGTCCTGTGAGCCATGCCCAATGTGTTTTGGTGCTGTTCATCTATCCCGGATTAAGGTTGATTTCTTAACTTAAATATTCTTCATGTGAATATATGGAGTATATTGTTACTGATAGAAATCTTGTTCAATGCTGTTCTGCAGAGGCTAGTGTATGGAGCCAAGGCAGAAGCTGCAATTGCCATTGGATTTGACGATTTCATTGCTGATGCTCTCAGAGGAACTGGGTACTACCAGAAGGCCAACATGGAGATAAAGCAGGCGGATGGAAATGGAGCCTTGATTGCTGAACAAGTATTTGAGAAGACAAAGGAGAAGTTCCAAATGTATTGATCCCTGGAAATACTTGGTGGGATGATTTAACATTGTGATAACCCTGATTCTCAAAAAGAATAATGCAACCTCTGGTATTATGTTATTTGTGATGGGCCACAAATTTTCAATTTGAACATGCTTTATTTATCATTCTGCTTCCATTTCTGAAAACAAGAATGCTGTCACTCCTTGTCCTTCAATGAGCAGTTTGATTCTTAATTTACCTGATAGTAGTCTTCCACACTGTATGTACTACCAGAATTCAGAGATATTTCCTTTGCTACGATGTTATTCCTTTAGAAATGCACCCAGGAACTCTTGTCAACCATGGGAAATTCACTTCAAATGTGTTGCTTATATTTTACTTAGTTTGCCAGTGCTTGTTTGGATTGAAGCGGCCTCCCAGGCAATACCTGGCCAGGCAAGCAATCCTGGCCCTAGACGTCCAAAATCGGACTCCAAGGGAGCCATGCCTGGTCCAGGCAACTTTATAAAGCTCCAATCCAAACACTGGCGAAAACAATTAAAGGGAGACTAGCAATTCTAAAGCGTGGCCTCAAGAGAAGTATCTGTGCAAAGCAGGATGAGAGTACCATACCCTGACAGTGGCAGTTGTAGTGTAAGATCTTGGTCCAGGCAAGTTTCTAAAGCTCCAATCCAAACACAAGCGAAAACAATTAAAGCGAGACTAGCAATTCTAAAGCGTGGCCTCAAGAGAAGTATCTGTGCAAAGCAAAAGCAGGATAAGAGTACCATACCCTGATAGTGGCAGTTATAGTGTAAGATCTCAAAACACCATGTTTTTTATGCTTTTCTTACTGCATCGAGTTTTTGGGACCCGTGGCAACACAAGGGTGAAGGGTATAGACCTAGGTAAAATTGGCCATACTAGAAGACGATTAATTCCTTGTATCTTTTATTAAAAATAAAAGCTATGTTCAAAACCATAAGTTATGCAGATTGCATTCACATATCAAAAATGGGAACAAGACAGACAAGGTACACCAACAGTCATCTCAACAGCTATATACATGAAGCAAGCGGCACTCTAAGCACAAATGATTGCAAGAATCACATATACATGACTAATAGGGCTCATTCCGTGAAGCAAGCCCCTTTGCAGCAATAACAAGCACAGGTCTATCTACACTAAAATGAAGCCAACTCCAGTAAAGGATTTAGCAACCGGCTGGTGCTCGATGTATGTCTTGGTTGCTGCACACCCATTGCTGAAGAACCACTTCCATCATAGCAAATGGGTGTCTGTCTACAATTGCTTTTGAGCTGTTCGCATGATTCTGGGATCACTGAGTTAGAATATCCTTCAATAAGTGAACAATTCCATGGATGTGCAGATTGTACACTGAGGGAAACATTGGACAGACAAATGTTGCTGAAATTGTCCCCCTGAATGCCTTCCAATATACCAGCAACGCCAATGTTAACGCCGACAACATCCTTAATTGTAATATTGCTTATCACTGGGAGAGCAGTCCTGTCATATTTATCATCGGGATGTTCACCATAGTTTCCAGTTATCCTGATGGCCATCGAAACATTATCCATGCTCACATCTGCTATGTACACATTCTTCACGTACCCTCCACGCCCTGGGGCTGTCTTGATTCTGATCCCATGAAGTGAGTTGACAATGCGGAGGCCCACAGCCCGGACTTCTGATATGCCACCTGACATCTCACTTCCAAAGGCAATCCCTGCACCACCCCTTGTCTCCCCTGTGATGTTGCTTATGCTGATATTGGAGCTTGGCTGAGCAAAAGAAATGCCATACTCATCCCAGCCACTTTTAATGACAATAACATCATCACCATTTCTTACATAGCAATGATTGATGCACACATTCGTCGAAGAGTCTGCATGGGTTTGCAGTTGTATTAGTGCCATAGATGCAAATATGATTGATGTCTACGTAGATCCAACATAATGTAAAAAAAGCAAGCATATTTTTGCATGAATCTCTAAACTACTGGTGTATCATAGATTTGGAGGACTGGGATAAGATCATATCACAAGCAAACACTGGCCACATCTTATGATAGTTTGTTCTTATGTTATTTACTATTTTAGAACTACATAACAGCAATGTGAAGCCCAAAAGTATGTCGCCACTTCACAAAAGAATTGCTTGCATATATTCAGAGATCTTGCCCACACAAATCAAAAGTTGGTGAATTTTGAAAGGACAAAGAAGGGGGAAAAAAATCTTGGAGAGGGAACATGCCACATGACATTTCAATCACCGATGTTTCTCTCCCTTTTCCTCCTAGTCTGTTTAGTAACAAAAGTTCCCTACTGCAGAACCAGATGAGGGGAAAGGAACAAACGTGTAATAAATTCTGAAAGCTTAGACATATTGAATAATTACAAGTGTCATATTACCTGGATTAATGCCGTCAGTGTTTGGTGAATTCAAAGGCGCTAGGATTGTGACATGCTGGACAAGCACTTGGCTGTTTATGTAGCAAAAGCACTCCAGATAATATATCTGTATTGTGAATGAATTTTTACGTTTGAACAGAAAGCAAGTGGCTATCTAGAAAACCAACCTGCAGTATACAGGGTGGATATTCCAAAACGGCGAGTTCTTGAAGGTTAGATTAGATATGACAACATTGGTAGAGTACATCAACTCAACAAGATGTGGTCTAGTATAATTCAATGTGTGGTTGCGGAACCAGCCCCACCAAATAGCTCCTTGACCATCAATGGAACCATTAGCACCTGCCCAAAGAGTAGCAACATTTACAATATTGACAAACCAACTAAATGATATGTGAAGAACATGGGGGCGATGCAACTATTGTATTTACTGACCAGTTATAATTACATCCGTCAGATTTAATCCAAAAATCAGACTCTTGTGTCTTTTTCCAGGAAGCTCCCTACCTCGACCATAGGATGGAAGAGGATCGATCACTGGCCAATCAAATGAATCCTGCAGGATGCATTCAGGACATTACGGCGGAAGCATAATCAGAAATAAAGTTGATATTCAAAGCGGAAACACAAAAAGGTTTAAAACTTTTAAGGAAAGTTACTTTTTTAGCATCTAATAATAAATACAACATATGCAGTTCGCTCTGTATCATTTCCCAGAAGAAAGCTAGATTAACGATAAGATTCAGCAATATAAGGATGTTTTGTTCATGTGCATAACGTAACGAACATAAGATACATACATAGAATATATTGGAGTGCAAATTATGTTAGTCTGCAAATCATCTTACCGGAGATCCAATTATTACTGCATCCTTGTCCAGTGATAAAGTGAGATGGCTGATAAGATTAAAACTCCCAGTAAGCCACCTTCCTGCAGGCACGAAAAGCTGTGCGCCACCCTTGTCCGCAAATGAATTGAGATAGAAGATTGCATTCTGGAATGCCTTTGTATTGAGGGTCACACCATCCCCGACGGCACCAAATTCGGTTATTGTGACACTGTGAGGCCGATATACATTCAGCGGCATGTCCTTGCAGTATATGCTGGATACAGTGGACCATTGGGTCTCAACCATGGTTGTGAAAACCAAAAGGACTTGAAACAACTGGCAGATACTCCAAAGGGGAAAAAAGAGAAAGGGATATATTCAGTAACAATCACATATACCTAACACAGCATGTAACAAGAAAACATTATCATCCGTGAAAACACAGAACAATAAAATTGGCCTAGAATCATATCATATCCATCTGAAAACAAAGTTCCACTCAAATCTTCATCGAGATGGTTTTATAGGATCTGAACACGCCACGAGAAACTGAGAGAGGGCCAACTCATTTAGTTTTCTCTCGTGTCGTGTGTGTTACCTATCCTGAAATTAGTTACTCCTATGTTATATCAAGGTGACACTAGACACCTCCACTGAAGCGTTGCATCAAGAGTCTTGGGAACATGAATATTCCTATTCCGATCAAGTGACAGGGGGGAACAAACGAATGGTGTGGTGGTGGACATGAGCCTCCAGAATCCAGATGCTGTGGTGGGCGCGACCTGATGACGATGACGACAGACCACGCGGCAATGCCACCAAACGGCAAACGCCACGCCGACGCGGGAATGCAGGGTCGATCTAGGACAGCTGCACCAGCGCGTGAGGCCATTCGGCAAATCCCCTCGGACCAACGCGGCATTCAGATGGAGCAGAGCAGAAGGGGCAATGGGTTCGGTCGGGCGGGCTGTCCTCACCGGAACCCCGTGAGCCGAGACGGCTGACGGCAAACGGCACGATCCATCGTCCCTCGTCGGTCCACCGATCCCGGGAGGGAGACGAGACGAGGAGCGCGGGCACGGGAGCAGACGGTAGGGAGGGGGGCACGGGCACTCACAGATACAGATCTCTTCATCTTCTCCGGCGAGATCCGAATCCTTGGGCTGCTCCTGCTCCTTGTCACAGCCGCCGACGCCGACACCCTTCCTCTTAGGTAGCGGTGGAGACAAGAGACCTGGCGCTCGGCTTCAATGCGGCACGCCGCCGTGGGTGGCTGGGCTGGACCCGCCTGCAACGACAACGACCCGGCCGCAGGCGCAAGGCCCATCATCAATCAATCGGGAAAGGGAGAATGAACCGTGGCTGTTACAAACTGTAACGAACAGTGGGCAGAGCGAGAGCCACCACTCACCACCAGGACTCAGAGGGTCAGAGGACACGTCGGTCGGTCGGTCCGGTCGATCGCCGGGGCCGGGATCAGCGGCGCGGCGCCCTCTATTTCCTTCTCCGCTCCTCGCCTGCTCGCGGGGAGAGAGTGTGGAGGAGGAGGAGCCACCCCGCTGGGAGTGAGAGAGATGCTGGGGCACTGAAGGCAGAGCGCAGTGCGGGGGCAAAGGGGGCAGGGACCCAATCATGCCACGCTGTGCAGTGCAGCTCAGGCAGAGGCGGCGTGGGTGGCTGACCGCGCTGGGGCCGGCGTGCGCCCCCGTCGCGGCACCCCTGGTCCTGCGGCCACTGCTGCTGCACCTGGACGCTGGTTGGCTGCTGCGGTGAATGTGTGTGTGGGTGGCGCCATGGAGGACCCGAGGAGCAGCAACGCCTCCCGGTCCCGGGTCAAAGCCGAGCCGAGGCAGGCGCTCCTCACAACGGCCGGCGCCAACTACCCACTCCTCTCCTCCGTGACCGTGAGAAACAAATGGAAATGGGAAATCTTAACAGTTTTAAATGTAGCGGGGAAATGTAAAATACCTACTATGAATTTGGGTTTTGTTTGACTCCTTGATTTGTTTGAGAAGCTAAGGATATTAATGTTTTTTTAATTACACGATACAATACAAACACTCGTGTAAATTGTCCTTTCATTCGGGCTTACATATGCATAGATATTTGGCTAGAATCTATTAGTGTATGATTAGTACATATCAAACGATATCAATACATTTTAAAAATTATATTAAGATATAATATAACAAGATAACAATGAGAGCCGGATAAAAATCATGGGTTAACCTTGTGTCATTTTTATCTTATCATGTAATTTTCTTCGCATGGGCAATTAAAAATCATATATTCTCAGTTAGACTAAAATATACAGGGATAACCAAACATGACACTAACCTGGCTCCCGGATACGAGCTGGAGTTGGTAGGTTCGACTCGTACCAGAATACTACTGCACGGCCGGCCCGGTCTGCAGGGGCAGGGCCAGCTCGGCGGCTCGTCTCGTAATCGACCCAGGAATCTTCTGTTCGGATTCCAACGGCAGGACCGTCCAAAAACGGTCGTGCGTCAGAATACGGGACGGCTTTCTGCTGTTGGTTTCTCGTCTTGCCTCCGGTCTCTTCTGCTGATAATAATAAAAAAAAAAACGTGTGTTTGTTGTTGGTGTGCTGTTCTTGGCTACCCGTGCTCTCCTCTTTTCTTGGCAAGATATATTCCTGTTAAATAACTCCTCTACTTTGTTGTATAGAGCTTGTTTTGCTTATTGTTTCTGTGGCTGATAAGTAATAAACCAAGCGAACAAGATGATAATCTCTTCCTCAGAACTCATCTGGTGGTAATCAGCGAATGCCAATCATTCCTGACATTGTCAGTGTCTGTTCAGTGCCTCTGCTTCCGCGTCTGTGTGCACGCCTTCTCCGAAGTCTGACCTAGAGGGCATTGCATTGCATTGCATAATGCAATGAACATTCTCAGATCTCGGGTAGTACAACTTAAGCCTTGTTCTTTTGATCGTTTCGGTGGCTGATAAGTCAGCTGATGTTGAGAAAAAAAATAATGTTTGATGGCTGATAAGCCGAGCGAAGAGGGCCTTACTAACTGTACTCGACACCACTAGTTTACAAGATCGCCGGCGTCACCTCTCTGGCCTGGAGTCATGGAGAGGCCACAAAGAACGTTTTGGAGAAGCATGCAATGGATACAGCAGATACCTCCAGACCACGCGGCCTTCCTGAAGAAAAAAAATACGAGGAAACCAAACGGCGTTTTTGTCTCGTGTGTTTGTATGGGCATGCAATGCAGTGCAAGCAGATGCCATGCCAGGAGTATGCCACTCTCATCAGTCTCTCCAACTGGCTGCGATGCGACAGGGTAGAAGTAGTAGGAGTACAGTAGAATGTGAGATGGCTAGCTAGCAGAGTACGGCCTCTCACATGCACATGCACACACCAGAAACAACAGCGAAAGATTCATGGGTCTCGCTACCTTCTTCTCAACCCGTGCTGTCAGTCCGGCGCTAGCAGTGTCGTCCTCGTCCTCGTCTCGTCACACACTGCAAAGGCAAACGAAACCAAAACCAGACGCCAGCCCGGTCCCGGATCGGAGCCCGGACTCTGGCTCTGGTCCTCCCTCCCTCCCTCCAATTCCCAACAACAAGTCGCTGTCTTTCTGTCAGGCAGGCTCCAAAAGGCGCTCTCAATTTCTATCTCATCTGGTTTAACCAAACCAAATGGCAAGCAAATGCCATGCCTGCATCAGGCCAAAGGCGCTCAAACTTTTGCGATTGGAGGCAGGCGGTGGCACCACCACCACCACCAGAGGCCGGCCGGCCACCGGCCACCAGCCAGCAGCATGGACCCGGGGTGAGCGCACGCGTGTGTTGTGTTCGTATGAGGCATGCAGAAGCAAGCATGCAAGGACCAGTCTTGCCGGCCGGCTAATGACCTGCCAGTTATCAGGCACTCAGGCTGTCATGCTGCACGTTTGTTCACTGACACTGCAGCGGATGGACATCCATTATGGAGTAGTGACCCCGGCCCGGGGCGGGGGTCCTTTTGTTTCCGTGTGCAAAGCGCTGCTGGTAATCAATCGATCGGCATTAACGCATGCAGCAAAGAATATAAGTGCCAGTAGACAGTAGTTGCATGCAGTAGTCTCGTCTTATTAAAGGTGAACAAGAGCTGTTATTCTTACTAGTATAATGCTCGTGCTAACGCTACAGCTTTATTTTAGAGATACACATAAATTTCATCGCATAACGTCACACAAGAGTAGAAAAGAAGAAACACAATAAAAGAAGCATGAAAAAAAATAGCAACATGTTTTCAAAATGAATCAGTGGAGTCACCAATAATATTTTTTGCTTGACAAACATAATAATTTGCATATGATACATGATGAGATAAAGTTTTCCTTTGACTAATAAGCATTTCTTGCAATTTTGAGCTTGGACAAACCAAGAGCTATTCCCTAGTTCATTTCAACTTTTTTTTTCTCAAACACGCAGCTGCGTATCTATATATTAAGGAGAAAAACAAGAGTAAAGCACCCAGTACAATGGTTTTTTATAGGAGGAAAAAATCACTCCTACAGAAACAAACAAGCTAGATCCACCTATTACATCCAGGAACTACCCATGACCAGGAGGCTGAACTACCCATGACCAGGAGACTGCAGGGCGAGGAGATGAGAAATGCCTCAAGCCCCAGCCAAATCCCACAAAAATAGATCATCCCTGATAAAAAGGAGTAACCCATTCAGCTCAGGTTGTCGCCCATGAAACACACATCGGTTCCTGTGGTTCCAAATAGCCCAAGCCACCAAGATAACCAAGGAGTTCAAGCCCTGCTTCACATGATCAACCACAATAGAGTTCACCTGTTCCCACCACTCATCAAATAGCAGATGACCAGGTTGTAATGCAACTCTTGACCTTTCTCGTTGTAATGCATGAATATTTCATTTGCTCCCAAAACATATTTTCCTGTAAACAACCGACCAAAAACTGAGTCCAGCAACATAGCACACATATATTTTGCCAAAAATGCTCAAAATATGTCATGAAAAATAAAAGATAACAATTAGTAGCATTTTCTTTCATATCTAGTCCATGATATTGTAACCCAAACCGAATTCCCATAAAATCTAAACTTAATAAGAATCCATAAATCCTCATGCATATCCTCTTGGATCTCAAGGGACGTGGTACACTACTTCCGTGAGATTTTTACATTGTCAAAAATGATCCTGTGAACCTGGGTCGGGATCAACGATCTGGGTCGAGGGTCAAAGGTAGTGAACCCGTTTTATGTGACTGTGATCACATCTTCTACAGGTGATTAACAGGGCCACTCACTGCACATGGTCATATGGGCATTAAAAACTTGGAAATACTTAATGTAGTACACTGATCCATCTAACTGAAGCTCAAATATGGTGATCTAGCTTTCTGGAATCTGAAACTCCATAGCTCTCCCCTATTTTAGAGATCTATATTATATCTGCATTACCCTTGCAACATAGAAAACCATATATGAAAATATAGGGGAGAGATCTGACTCCACCAATATCTTTGTTGGCCAATAAGTAACTCTGTGAACAAACACTCTCAGCATGAGTCAGCAAACTATTGTACTAAATATATAAAGGGAAACAATAGTTGATCAAAGAGTGAGCTACTAATATGTATACTGTGTTCTCAGTAATAGAGGCAGTAAGATGGCCCCCCATAACGCTTAATCAGACAAGTTGCTTCCCCACATTGAAGATTGCACACAGAAACAAACCTAACATGATCTTTAACTTGTTGGCCATTGCATGATCAGTAAACATAGAGCGCTACGTACTGAATATTGCAGACAAAAATAAAGCATTTTAGTCCGAAGCAAGTTAGGGTATCTTAGAGCTGAAACCCAATATGAGTCATCAGAACAAGGGGAAAAGTAAGAGAAATATTATACAACAAAACTGAAGCATCTGTCAAGGGCATCAACGATGCCAAACGTCATACCAAATAAACAACAAGGGTCACCCACTGGGACGTCCTAAAGATTAGAAAACATGAAATAGACATGCCAGAATTAATTTGTGATTTCTTCAGAACAATGACAATGATATCAGCATTAATTTTTTTTTGTGAGGAGGATATCTTCCCGGTTACCAAAATTTATAAAAGCACTCCCACCCTCGGCTGTACCTCTGCCCCCAGGTGCGACAAAGTCAACACTGCCAACTTATTAATGCCTAGACAGTTTCTTTGATAGGAAGGTTTTCTGTCCGGCTTGAGTCCCTTCTTGCAATTACGAAATTCTTTGCCATTGACAAATGACCAACCAAAAAGCGAAGTAGCAGTGCCATGTGTTTAGACTAAAATAAATAAAGCAACACTACAGGCACATGGTTTAGGCTTGTAACCGGCACCATAAAAAAACAGTAGCAATAGTTAACTGAAACTGTAGCTTGTTTCACTTTGGAAAACCAAGTTCGCAAATAAGTGGGAGTAGAAGAAAGTGAACCTATAGCTATAAATGACCTGATATATTTAAAAACATATACCATGTATATGTGCAAGACCACAGGAAAGTCTCTCTTGCAGCTTGCACCCCAAAAAGCACCAAAACATGAGTGCATCAGATAAAAATACACTTTCTACATACGGGCATATTGAACCGAAAATGCAATCTGTGCGTATGGGCATATCAGATACAAATATAATTTGTACACATGAATACTGAAATATTCAGTGGCAAAGCATCCAAAGGCAGGGCCAACCAACTTACCCAAGAAAGGAGACGTCAACACTTTTGCATAACTCATGGCACTTATGACCGTTGTCATCGGGTGACACTGATCCCCTCAGTAGCTGCTTGTTTCCTGTTTGGCAATGCTTGATCCGACATCACGTTAAATCGCTTGGATCCCTCTACAACCGTCCTGCGGTATCTGTACAAATAATTTAGATGGAACTGCAGTGAGCAAACTAATACATCAACATCAACATCAACAAAGCCTGTAGTCCCAAGCAAGTTGGGGTAGGCTAGAGTTGAAACCCAACAGATACCCAAGTCATGGTTCCGGCACTTCAATAGCTGCTTTCCAGGCAATCCTATCCAAACATAGATCTCTAGATATATCCCAAGCTTTTAAATCCCTATTCACCGCCTCCGCCCATGTCAACTTCGGCCTTCCTCTGCCTCTCCTTATATTATTAGCTTGGCTTGGGACTCCACAGCGCACTGGTGCATCTGGCGGTCTCCTCTGGACATGGCCAAACCATCTCAACCGATGTTGGACAAGCTTTTCTTCAATTGGTGCCACCCCTAAGCGATCACGTATATCATCATTCCGAACTCGGTCCATTCTTGTGTGACCACAGATCCAACGCAACATGCGCATTTCTGCAACACTCATTTGTTGAACATGTCGAGCCTTTGTGGGCCAACATTCGGCTCCATACAACATCGCAGGTCTAATTGCTGTCCTATAGAACTTGCCTTTTAGCTTTTGGGGTACCCTCTTGTCACATAGAATGCCAGAAGCTTGACGCCACTTGATCCACCCTGCTTTGATTCTATGGCTAACGTCTGCATCAATATCTCCATCCCTTTGTAGCATCGATCCCAGATATCGGAAGGTGTCCTTTTTAGGCACGACTTGACCTTCCAAACTCACATCTCCCTCATCCTGAGCCGTTGTGCCAAAGTCGCATTTCATATACTCGGTTTTAGTCCGACTTAGTCTAAAAACCTTTAGACTCAAGGGTCTGCCGCCACAGCTCAAGTTTCCTATTTACTCCCGCCAAGCTTTCATCAACTAACACTACATCATCGGCAAAGAGCATGCACCAAGGGATGTCCCTTGTAATCTCGTCCATTACCAAGGCAAAGAGATACGGGCTCAAGGCTGACCCTTGGTGAAGCCCAATTCTAATCGGGAAGTAATCAGTATTACCATCGTTGGTTCGAACGCTAGTCACAACATTGTTGTACATGTCCTTGATGAGGGCCACGTACTTTGTTGGGACTTTATGTCTATCCAAAGCCCACCACATAACATTTCTTGGTATCTTGTCATAAGCCTTCTCCAAGTCAATGAAAACCATATGTAGGTCCTTCTTCTGCTCTCTAAATCGCTCCATAACTTGTCTTAATAAGAAGATTGCTTCTGTGGTTGACCTTCCAGGCATGAAACCAAATTGGTTGGTAGATACTCGTGTCCTTCTTCGCAGGCGGTGCTCGATGAATCTCTCCCATAGCTTCATAGTGTGGCTCATCAACTTAATCCCACGGTAGTTATTACAACTTTGGATGTCACCCTTGTTCTTGTAGATTGGTACCAAAGTGCTTCTTCTGCACTCCTCAGGCATCTTGTTCGATCGGAAGATATTATTGAACATCTTGGTTAGCCATACTATAGCTATATCCCCAAGACATCTCCACACCTTGATTGGGATACCATCCGGGCCCATCGCTTTGCTCCCTTTCATCCTTTTCAACGCTTCTCTGACCTCCGATTCTTGAATCCTCCGCTCAAAGCGCCTATTGTTGTCATCAAACGAGTCGTCCAACTGAACAGGGGAGTTCTCGTTCTCCCCATTGAACAATTTGTTAAAATACTCTTGCCATCTTTGTCTGATCTCATCCTCTTTCACCAAGAGTTGCTCCCTCTCATCCTTAATGCACTTGACTTGAGTAAAGTCCCTCGTCTTCCTTTCACGAGTCCTAGCCATCCTATAGATGTCCTTTTCTCCTAACTAATGTGCTTTTATATTGCTAACATAGAATACCTCCCTGATGGTATAAAAGAATATTCTAAAAACAATATTCTCTGCTATAAAAGAACAGTCGAAATCTAATAAATGGCATATTTAAGTTTCACCATGTCAGCTTGTAGATAGTTTTTGACCCTTTCTTTAATGGTGTCTGTCTTGTAACTTAATGTCACCTGATGGTCACCATCACGATGAAGTAGACTGCAAATAAATGTATTTTCCAAAAAGACCTTTCCACCTTCTCTATGAAGCAGATGTTTTTCATCTCTGATACAATGAATATATGCACTCAAGACCTTTCCTTCCTCTCCTATTTCCATGTTGTTTTGAGTTCCTAGTGACCACTTAGTTTTTGCTATATAAAACTGCAAATATAGAATGACAATAATAAGCTCAATAAAACTCTAAAAAAACTGCAGTAAAAATTATTTTATCAATTTGGTAACAATTATAAAATTTACAATGCGATTTAGATTCAAAGGGTAAGTATAAACCATCCATAAAATTTGTACCAATTGTTCAGAAGCCATAATATATCCAGTTCAGTGCCCATGTTAAGGTTACGGCAACATTTAAACATGAAAATTTAATCAACCAAAAGACAGTTTCCTCTTCGCTGACTTAGCATATTTCCCATAAAAATGAAAAGAATCCATAGACGCCACACCGGCCACCCATAGAACCAAAGGTATAATGCTCATGCTTATCAATCTCCACCACTAACTGAATGTGGAAGAGAAGCCATGAGAATAAAAAACAAATTATTACAAACATTGGTGGCTATCTCCGTAGGCAGGAGCCTTTTCTCCACTGAAATTTCTAGATGTTTGCGTAGTGATTGACAGACATTGAAATTTCTAGATGTTTGCTTAGTGATTGACAGGCATGGTTTCTGTCAGAGTAAAGTACCTCTATAGTAGAGAGCATTCAATTCACATTATTTAGCCTTCAGAACAGCAGTGAAATCCTAAATTCGGAATAGTCCTGAATACTTGAACTACAAAAATGTGGGAACTCAAACCATGAACTACAAAGATTTTTTTTTTGTCAATAGAAAAGCAAAGATTAAACTGACCTCAAATGCCCAGATCAGAGTTCACGTAGATGCGGCAAGTGAGTAAGCCTCAATGCATCCGTCGGTGCCGGTGCGCTGGTGTGGTCAGTCTGGACGGCCTGGGCAAACTGGAGAACGCCGAAGCTCAAAGGTCATCAGGACTCAGGATGACTGGACATGGTAGATTACGGATGGCAGCGTGAACCGGAACAATTAATAATCGCGCGATGGAAGCCGAAGGCGTCCGCTCTTGTGTTGCCTACACACATGGTGGCGTCGCGGGAGTGTCCGCGTCGGTGGCGGGTGGGCGCCGCGGCCGCGTGTCCGCGTCGGGGGCGCGCGTCGGCGCCGGGTGGGCGTGCGTGTCCGCGTCGCGGGAGCGCCTCGCGTCGGGGGCGCTCGTCGCCACCGGGTGGGCGGCCGCCGGCCGGCGCGGCGGTGGGAGGGCATCGCGTCGGTGGCGCTCGTCGCCACCGGGTGGGCGGGAGCCGCGGCGGCGGTAGGGCGTCGCGTCGGGGGCGCTCGTCGCCACCGGGTGGGCGGGAGCCGCGGCGGCGGTAGGGCGTCACGGGAGCCGGCGGCGGGGCCTTTTTTTTGTGAGATTGAGACGCTTGGTATTTTGATTGAGAATTGAAAATGGTTGGAACGGGGCGTGCGTGCGCGGGATGGGTAGCCGGACGGGATGGAGTGAGTGACGAGGGAAGATCCAAATTACTTGCACGATCTGAGTGAGTAGATATAAGAAGATGTTAGAGTTAATTTGGATCGTTTATTTTGAAAGGTTTCATTTTGGTAGGGGTAATTTTGAGGTGGAGTTAGTGAAGTCATTGACTGTTGGGTACGTTTTACTGTTTTATCGGTGTATTATATATTGGTAGAGATTACAGCAAGATGATGCTTTTGTCAATGATGGAGATCAACAGTTCGACGACGGTTAGCAAGGGAGATCTGGTGCACTGTAGTGCAGACTTTTATGATGCAGGCAGCTACCAGAACAGTTATTATTAGATGTGTTGCTGTGGTTAAACGACATGAATGATTGCGTGCGTTAGAAGAAATTCGAGAGATTATGAGCCGGCGACTAATGGATGGGGAAACAAATGTCTCAACTCTCAATCTCTCATGGATGGATCGATGCATATGCAGCTGTGGCTGGCCCTTGGGCGGCCATGTTTTACGATCTTGATTCAGATGTTGACAGGAGGGGAAAAAATGAAAAGAATGCGCTCGTCAGGTTTTGGATTACGGCGTGCTGGGTCTGCACTCTGCAGACAGACAGACAGACAGCAAGCGGCACTGAAACAGACAGACAGCGGCTGTGTTTTCCGTTCGTTGTGATGGTGAGGGCATCCGCAATAGTAATAGCTAGTACTAGCTATTTGGTGAGTTGATGTGAAGGTGAGAGATCAGAACAAAGACTATTTTATATCACTGGACCCACATGCTCCTCTCACATGGTTTTAGGCTACGTGAAATAGATAGACTATTTGTTTGTAGCTAGTAGCTAGTGACTACTCTCTCTCCTACTTTTTGCTTGTCATGTCATATCTAGCTAGTCAAATAACTAACCATTACGGACGCTTAGATTTCAGGTGAGTAAATGGCATGCGATGCTTCGTTCAGATTCAGGTGCTGAAAGAATCCAGTGCTGACTTCCCAAGCCCCAAGGAACGTTGTCGTCCTATCCCAATGTAGTACGAGGTAGGTGTAGGTCTATAGCGCCTTTTCCTGCCTGGTTGCCTGATTGGTGCGGTTCCCTGCTCCAACGGGCAGAAGAGAGAAGCTGGAACTCATCCTGGTCTCCTGGATATTGTAAAATTATGAAGGGATTAGTGTATCTCCCTTCACACTAATATAATGAACAGAAAAATGAAAACAAATACAATATCAGTGATACCCTGATTAATTGAATTGAAGGCATTTGGTCCCATGGCTCAGAGGCTCCGTTTGGAAGAAAGAGCAGTGGTTCTGGCTCCTGGTATTTGTGCAAGCTTCCAATGTACTCCGTCCTACTACTACTACCTGCATCTCAAAAAAAAAAAAGAAGGTAATTCTAAGGCCTGCTCGAAGCCTCGAACACAGATCACGGGTGCTCCATCGAGCAAACTGAAGCACTCAATCATCGGCTCATTCGCAGTGGCTCTGTGCTGTACATCATGGTACACAACAACATTTGGCTCTAGCACGGAAATCCTCTGTCCTATTTTGTTGATTTTCTGCTGGTTGCATTTCATTGCGATTGACTCTAGGAAATGCCTGTTTTTGTGGGCCAAAAGAACAGCACGTGCTACTATACATTTTGGTGTGTTCATTCCATTCACAAGCCTCATGGGCCTCAACCCTCAAGAGGAGTAGTTGCGTAGCTAGGATAGAATAATCAACTTAACATATCATTGTTTTCACACTAATATAATGATTACTTCAACAACATGTCCTGGTTGGTTAAACAAGACGACATTTTTTCTTTCCTTTTTTTAAGAAGAAGAATAACATGACGATCTCATGTGATCAACTAGTCAACTGTACATGGCTCTAGTCTAAACTCTAACGTGACTAGTAATTTTGTAAATGAAGCAGCCTCAAGCAGATAGGAATGATGTTGATCTAGTGAGGAAAGCGGGAACAATGACGGAGTTAGGCAAACTCTGCATATGCACACTAAACACATAATCTAATACTAAAGGATAAAAAAATTTAAAATACGAAAGTTGAGATGGCCGAGTTGGTCTAAGGCGCCAGATTAAGGTTCTGGTCCGAAAGGGCGTGGGTTCAAATCCCACTCTCAACATTATATTTTTTTAATTTTTTATTTTTTTCCTTTTTTATTTTTTTCCTTTTTTATTTTTTTTCCTTTTTTTATTTTTTTCCTTTTAAATTTTTTTCCTTTCCTTTTTTTTTTATTTTTTTCCTTTCCTTCCCCCCCCCCCCTGTTTTAGCTACTATATTGTACCTGTATATTGTTCAAAAACTCTTTCTTTTTCTTGTTTTAACTGCTCTTGTACATGTATATTGTTCAAAACCCACTCTTTCTTTTTTTTTTCCATGTTCTAACTACTCCACGTACTTGTATAGTATTGTTCAAGACCCACTCTTTCTTTTTTTTCCCTTATAATCTACTCCTGTACTTGTATATTGTTCAAATCCCACTCTCAACATTTTTTCCTCTTCGAAGCTACTCATGTTCTTGCATTGCTTGTACAAAAATGTTGAGGCTTATAGATTTCAGCCAGAGGATTAAATGTATTCAAGTGGGCCAAACCGCTAGGTTGTAACAAAGTCAACAGTAAGCATATTATTTTGCTTACCAAATACATACATACGTGGCATGTTACTTTTTATGTTTTACTTCATCCATTCCGAATTATAAGTCATTCCAAGTTTTTGTAGAGAGTCAAACATCTCAATTTTGACCAAAACTATAGAGAGAAATACAAAGATATATGACATCAAATAGGTAAGTATTAAAATATAATTGATAAAGAATTTAATGATACTTAGCTGTCATCATAAATCTTTATAATTTTCTCTATAATTTTAATTAAACTTGAGATGCTTTGACTCTCCAAAAAAATTGAAACGTATAATTTGGAATGGAGAGAGTACATTATATCACTTGTCAATAAACACTTGTTTCAAGGGTTTCATTCCATACTCTTTCTTTAAAAAAGTAATTATTTTTTATTAGTACTTCCTTTGTTCCTTTTTAAGTGTTGCTATATGGTATTCATGCTGGTCAAGCATGATCCAATTTGAACACCGTTACTTTGAAACGTGCCTTTTCTGCTATTATTAAAATGTGTTGCGAATTGTGAAATCTAACTATGTGATAGTAACAGAAGGCATGTGAAATTGGAGTGGCTAGCAGTAACAACCCCTATTGCAAGCCCAATAGATACATATAGGCCTGTGAACTAGGAACCAGTGAAACTAGTGTTTCTAGCTTTTAGGGAATATTATGTATTGTAGTGTACAATGAACTATTTTTCTAGCTCATTTCTTCTAAAAAAAAGGGCTCCCGTTTTATGAAAACTTTGCACTATATACAATGATCTATTTTTCTCCCTCTTCCAGAAATCAATTAGAAGCCAGTGCGGTGAAGCAAAATTATTTCTATAGTTTACCGGCTCTAGCTCTTCCAGAGGAATCAAAGCAGCAAGAAGCCCGGTTAAACAGGCACATAGTAGTATCATGGAGCCGATTAGTATCAGGTGATAATGTGAGATCAACCACACACACACACACAAAAAGTAGTATCATTGCAGTAGACCAAGCATGGTCCATGGAGAAGGAACACTACGCTGTATGTTCACCTACAACATTTATTATGGCCAAGCATCATTCAGATTCAGCTCTGCCCATGTACAACATACATACACACACAAAACATCTAGTCCTCTCCTTTCCTCTATGAAAACTCACTCATATATGTACAACACAACACAACTGAGTAACAAGCATGTGGCAGTGTGTGATCCTACTATTCCATGAAGCAGAGCAGCAGCTCTTGCTGGGCTCTACACTTTCTCCTTGACAAACGCAAAGGTGAGCATCCAGACGAGGCACAGGACGATCCAGCCGCCGCACGACAGCGGCGCCGACCCAGCGGTGAGCCCCGTCGGGCTGTCGTAGCCGCCGTACATGGAGTTGCCGCCCCCGGGGTTGTTGGCGTTCAGCACTGTGGAACCGGATCCCCCTCCCATGGTACTTCCCCCCGACATCCCTCCCGCTGGGTTGTAACTGGTGCCCGACATCCCCGGAGTGTAACCACTGGGCACTCCGCCGCCGCCCGCCGCCCCCGGGCTGTAACCGGCGCCGAAACTGCACAAGTTGCAAGAACATGCATTGATGCAGTCAGTCAGAAACTCAGAACACAGCTGATGGGTGATTGCAGAATGAGGAGAATTTTGAGATGGATCAGGATCACTCTTACCCTGATGATGTCTGGTACATGCAAGTTCCTGAGCCTGCAAAGGTTGGTTGGCAAAGGCCAATGAGAGTGTTCTGTTAGATTAGATGTGCAACAGTGCAAGCAATTCGTAGCAGATTAATTTCGTGTGTTAATCCTGGTGGCTTACTTGGGTTGACGTTGACGAGCATGCCGGCGCCGCCAAAGTCGCAGCTGGTCGCCGACGGGTTACGCTGGAAGTAGCTGTTGAAGGCGTAGGAGGCGTGCGCCTGCAGCGTGTTGGGGTTGTAGCAGGTGCCCATGGGCTGGATGGGCGAGCAGTCGGCGCCGCCCATGCCGCAGGCGTAGTCGATCGCGTCCTGGAGGGTGGTGTCCATGAGCCCCGACTTGGCGACGCACCACGCCTGCCCGGCGCCCACGGTGGGCGCGGCGCCCGGCTGCACCGTGCCGGTGCCGGGCATTGTCGTCGCCGGAGGCTGGTACACCGGCTGCGTTGCTGGCATACCTCCGCCGCCCTGCTGCGGGTACGGGTACGTGGTCACCGGGTTGGTGACCGGCGACGTGCCCGGGAACTGCGATGGCGTCGTGGCCGGGTTCGTCACCGTGCCCGGCATGGTGGTCGTCGGCGCGGCGACCGGGTTCGTGAAGGGGGTTGGCACGGTCACGGGCGGCATCGTTGTAGGGTCAGGCATGGGCATGGTGACCGGCGTCGTCGTCGGCTCCGGGTACAGCGGCGGCAGGTTCGGGTTGGTCGCGAACCCGTTGCCCCCCGGGTTGGTCGACGGCACGGTGACGAATCCTGGAGCCATCGGGTTGGCCACGGGGTTCGTGGCCGGCACGGTCACTGGGTTGCTCACGGGCGTCGTCGCCGGGTTGCTGACCGGAGAGAACTCGTCGTGCACCGTCGTCGCTCTTGCCTCGCCGAGCTGCCGCCGCCGAGGAGACGACACGTCCACCAGAACGCCCAACAACCTCTTCTCCCGGCGGCAGGTATCGCCACCCGCCAGCTTGGCCATTGCCACCGCGCTTGGAGCCGCACGGCTCTTGACGTGGATCACGAAGGCGCCGGCGTCGGCGCCCAACAGAGCGGCAACCTCAGCGACGGCCTCTTCGATCTCCGCAACCTCCCCGTTCGCTTTTGCCTCTGTTTCCATCCGAACAAGAACAAACGAGCCTGTCCTCCTGACGAACTCTACGACCTTGCCCCACCGCTTCTTGCTGGCATGAGCACGATCCTTGGCGACGATTCGCAGAGAAGACAGCGAGAGCTCCGGCGAGACCTTGACGTTCTTCGCCAATCCGGCGGCGCCGAGAGAGGCGTGAAATGACCGCAAGGTGCGGCGCAACGCGCCGAGCTGCGTGTCGGTGGCCGTGACGATGATGTTGCTGACGTTTAGACGCCGGTTGGGATCAAGAACTTCGTTGACGAACTTGCGAGTGGCGGCGAGAGGCTCCGATCTGCGCACAAACGGCTTCAAGAAGAGGTAGGCACGCTGCTTGTCAGTGACCATGAATCTGTACTCAGTGACGATTGAGCTGGATAGTGTCTTGATCTCTGTCGAATCATATGATAGCTCCACAAATACTCCTGAAATGAAAGAAAAACAAGACATACTTTGTTTCAGGAAGGTGAATAAATTGCATCAAGGATATATATGCCAACTGCATCAATGGAACAGCATTTTGCTGATCAGTAGCTGCCTAAGTGTGGACAGGTAGATAAAAACTTTATGATAAAGGAAATATTTTTCAGAAACTAAAAATGATACTGACCTGAGCAGCAGCAGATTGTTTGAAGGAGGAGGAGGAGGATACAGCAGAAGAAGAATGTGAGAGCAAGAGGGCAGGCAGGTGCCATTGAAGATCTTTGCAAGCAAGGATGTGGCTGAGCTGAGCTGCCTCTGGAGTCTGGAGAGGGGAATGAGCTGGAGATGGCCAAACAAATGGCAGTGGGGAAGGAAGGGGTAGGAGAAAGGTGCTTGTGCAATTTAAGTACACAAGGGGATCAAAGCTTGTGTGTCCCTGTGTGACACAAAGTGGAAAGCATAAGCAATAGGGGCAAAGCTGCAAAGTGGATAACTATTGTATTAGATTAGATATGCAATACATGCTCCTTTTTTCACTTTTTTTTAGAACAGGGGACACAGCAAGGAGCGCAGTGCATACATTGCATTCTTTTCCATGCAGAAAAAATGTCTGGAGCCGGAGCACTGCACCAAACTAGGTGCAATTCTTTTTTTTTTTCTTGTGTTCGTCAGTAATTGGGAGTTTGGTCATTTTGGTTCAGTTGTAGCATCACTCTGACTCTCACTCTGCATTACATTTTTACTGCTCTGCAATCAGTACTGACGAAAACACAGTGGCATCCTGTCCTGCTTCCTCGTGAGAAATGCAGATGTTCAGATGCCATTTTCCTTTCCAGGTCAGGAGAAAAATGCATGTGCAAACAATACAAGGCGTTCAGTATGATTTAACTGCATTCATCTGTGGCCATTTTCAGAAAAAAATTCGAGCACACAAAAAGCTTAGGTCCATTGGTAAAGCTGCTTTCTCTGATGACTATTACATTGACCTCCTCCATGTATGTATTAGCACCTTGTGCTCAACGATTGAATACTTTTGCTATAAAAAAAACGAATGAATAATTCCCTGACTAATATTATACACTCTTTTTTCATCGCGGGAAAACAAAAGGAAAAAAAAGTAATCTAGCGTCGATCCCCGCATGGGGATGGCCAAGAGCTGCTGCAAAACAAGACATGATCACACTGTCACACAAGTAGTCTTATTGTCTGATAGAGTTTTGCACGGTGTTTAGACTTGCCTTTTAAGAAATGAACGGTACCATGCCATGCATGAGCACAAGTGGGACTGGGACATTGAGCAAGCTTTTGGACCAACTGGGCCACTGGGGCAGTGGGCAGGAAGCATGAACCCTCCAAAACCAAAAGGTTGTGCTTGTGCTTGTGCTTGGTAGCTCACGCCATGTGCGTTTCAAAGATCCTTGTCAGGGCTCTGGAAGGCTGGAACCATTTCTTCGTTGGGTAGGGTACCCTAGTAAAGATGTCTTCACAGGCATTCCCCATTCATCAAGCAGCTACAGTGACAGGACCATGCTGACGTGGCCTTGATGATGAAGAGTGTTGTATAGTCGAGTGAGGCAATGAGAATCTTCACATGTCATCAGAGGAATATATTATGATACTTACTACTTCCTCGTACCTACTTTGGCTCATCTTGGAACCCAGAATTTTTCTTGTTTTTTCTGTATTTTTTTCCCCTATAAAATAAGCTGAATCCTACGAAATTCCTATGCTAATACCTAAAAAGAATAGGCTGATTCTTATGAAATTCTTAAAAAAAATAGTGGTGCTAGCAGCTAGCTCAATTCCAAGGTACCTAGTTATGCTTACGCACGCTGGTATCTCCATCTGAATCTGAAGGTCTGAACACACACTACTACATACTACAGTAGTCTTTATCACGTTTCAAAAGGAAATTACAGATCTTTATCAGAGTGGAGGAAAATCCGGGGCAAAAAACAAAAAAAAGGCTATACTTACATGATTGGCTTAGCGCATCGATCTGAGGAGGAAAATTACGGTCCAGATTGCAGGGGCTGGCTTGCATTTTGATTTGCTTTGTCTGCACCATCAGATATTGGACAGGAGGAAACGACCGGAAAAAGGCAGGGTTTTCATCAGGCGCAGCTCAGAGAGGGATGGATCGGTTTAAATTTCCAGGCTGCTGGTGTCTGGAAATGCATGCATCATATTCATTCTTTTCTTTTGACGGATTTGATTTGCCTGTGCCATCTCATACATCACTACTCTTGACTTGAGCTTTCTTGATGCTCTTCTTTTCCGGCTTACTTGATCCTAACAAAGCTGGGTTGATATTCCTTGAAAAATAAAGCTGGGATGATGATAAGAGTCAGTAGATACTAGATAGAGATGCATATGGATCTTTTAGCCGCAAGTAGCAATGCAATGTCGTCAAGGGTCAAGAGTAAGTAAAGAAAGAAGGGCATGCATACATCCCAACAAAGCTAGTCCAATGGCCACACCAGAGGACAGCACTTGCATGCATTCCAATTCCATATTTCCATGGTCACAAATCACAAATCATACTCGAGAACTGCTTTGCTTTGCTTTTGTATGTAACGGTGAAAAGGCGGCCATTCCTTTTTTTTTATTTGTCATGATCGACCAATAAACGCGTTCGTTCATGCAATGCATGGTTCAACAATACATCATCCATGTTCCAAGAAAACAAATTGATAGTAGGGGCTTCTTGCCCCTCCTGATCTTTTTTATTTTTTAAAAAAATGATCTCCCGGCCCGTCCATGTTTGATAGTGTTTCTGAGAATAATATTGGCTTGAAAATAAAAGGCAAAATAGTTGTTTTGGCCCCTCAACTATCACCAAAGGTTTAAATTGGCCCCCTAAAATATCAAAACGGCCACTTTGACCCCTCGACTCTCACCGAATGCTCAAATTGGTCCCTGAACTATCGAAACGACCACTTTGGCCCTTAAACTTATGATTTTCGTCTCAATTTCATCCATTATCCCTGATCGATGGATACATGGACAGATGAACTGCGAAAAGGTCAAAACCATCCCTCATTATTTTCTTTAGTTGTTGACCGATCACGGCGTTTCCAACCCCACCGTTTGTTTTAAAAATACCAAAATCTGATTTAATGTTAGAGTATTTATAAAAAAATTTGTTTTACCAAAATTTAATGTTCGAAACCGGTTTTGTTTTACCAAAATTTGTTTTACTACAATCATGATATACTTTTTTATTACTCGCTTAGAATATTTAAAGCTTATATGATCTCATAAAATTCAAAAGTAGGTTAAAGTGAAATGGTGGATGCAAATGGAGATAAATTCTAGTCTAGCTTAACCAGGTAAACTTCATGTGTTTTGTAAAATCATGCCATGGTGCATCATCATATGTGGCTGACGACAACGATCTGTGCTACATGCCCCACACGGAGGACGATGCCGACTAGCAAGATCATGTCTCATGTGGATTGCTCCTCATGAAGAGTAACTCCTCAAATTTGCATACAAGTTATATGTTTTGTACTATATTTGTTTAGAGATATTATTCTCTACTACGTACCTTCAACGATTTGTGCTCATTGTTTTTTCTAAATTAAAATAATTTTTTTATAAATTTTCTAACATTAAATTATATTTTGCTATTTTTAAAACAAACGGCGAGGTTGGAAACATCGTGAGCGACCAACAATTAAAGAAAATAATGAGGGGCAGTTTCGACTTTTTCACAGTCCATCTGTCCATGTGTCCATCGATTAGGGATAATGGATGAAATTGAGACGAAAATTCTAAGTTTAAGGCTCAAAGTGGTCGTTTTGATAGTTGATGGGCCAATTTGAGCCTTCAGTAATAATTGAGGGGTCAAAGTGACCGTTTTGATAGTTCAGGGGCCAATTTAAGCCTTCGGCGATAGTTGAGGGGCCAAAACGACTATTTTGCCAAAATAAAAGGGCGAAATAGTGCGCTTTGAACTTTTGAATAAGGAATCGAATCATGTGATCAATGACCGAACAGTATACGCTTTAATTCGTTTCACCAGAAATACGTACGTTATACGTATGCTGGACAAATTAAAGAGGGCACGCGGCGGTTTGCGTCCAAGCTTTTTTTTTTTTGGCAAAGGATGGCGCTTGAAGCGGCTTTTTTTATGGAGCAGGGCCACACTAGCCCTAGCTGTGCGAGTCTGATCGATGACAATACAAATACACGTACGGACAAGTTTTATTTAAGGATTGTTAAGACATGGATTGGAATTATATTGGAGCAATCGTACTAGTTTAATCGATCGTGGGCGTCGATCTGCTTTATATATGCAAATCCTGTCGCCCTTGTGATTGTGCGTGTATACAAGGCACGGAATACGTACCTGCACATAAAAACAAACTGCTCCAACTTTAATTTGTTGTTTTTTATTTACGAGTATTATACTTTATTACGATGATACGGTTAGCATGCAGCAGATCCAAGTAAAGTAAGCGACGACGGCGGCATGCAAATTCGATTCACGTACGTGGTCATTATAGATAATCACAATCACCGTGTTCAACTGGATGCTGTAAAATAACACTAGCTAGTAGCGGTACGTAAAGCAAATTATGATTTGGTATATTGTACCGTAGGTGCGTGTGTTTGTGTAGCCGCCGGGAGCTAGCGGCCGGCCAGGAGCACCCACGCCCCGTCACGCCCACCCAGGTGGTGTTATCGAATGACTTGACGGCGTGGCCGGTCTCGCATCATCAGCGAGCAAAGCTTAGGACTTGTTTGACAGGACTTCTATTAGCTCCGGCTCCTTCTAAACATGCCACACAGAATGAACTAGGAGCCAGATGAAGCCACGTTTTTTGGCTCCTTCGACTCCGGCTCCTCCAGCACTATAGTAAAAAGCCGGAGCCAGTAGGAGCCCTGCCAAATAGGGTCTTGCGATGGATCGGCTTGCTTAGCAGCTAAGGTCATCGAGTGAGTGTGTGGTGTTTGGCGGGCCATGCCCCATGCGTCGTCGATGGGATTATATTATTTATGGATTATTTAATTAATTAAAAACAAACGCATGAAAAGAAGCCGACGGCATGCAGAAGAAGATAAGATGAATCCAGAAAAAGGCGGCAACGGCACACGTCGATCGGGTCCTGTCGCCGCGGCGGAGCAGCTGCCGGCTGGCGCCGATCCCGATCTGCTTTTTAGTTTTACCTGCACGGGCACGAGCGACAGGACAGACAGCAGCACGGCGCGGATCCGATTCCGGTCGAAGCCGAACATTCGATTGCTCCGCGCTGGGTGCTGCCGTGCACGTGCTGAAAAAGTTGTACGTTCTCATCTGCAAGCATCTAATCTACCACGTTAAATTAAATTCAGAAGCATGCAATGGCATCTGATCTGAGATTTTAAAATTCAAAATTCAATCTACCAGGTACTCCTACCCAGGGTTTTTTAAACCGCGGTAACCGGTCGGTTACCGACAAACCGGCCGGGACCGGTTCGGTTTCGGTACCGGTTTGAATTCAAATTTCAAATTTGAAAAAAAAAATCGAAAATGCTGAAAAAATTCCTAAAAATAGTTCATGATTTATAGAGTCGAATGGTGTACAAATTTTTCAAATTGGAGTTCGTTTGGTATTTATTTTGACGTATACAAGTTTGAAAAAAAAAAGAAAAAGGATCTTTTCTATTTTTTTCCAAACTTGTACGTGTCAAAATAAATAGCAAACGAACTCCAATTTGAAAAAAAATTGCACCATTCGACTCTACAAATCATGAACTATTTTTAGGAATTTTTTCAGTATTTTCGATTTTTTTTTTCAAATTTGAAATTTGGTTTGGGGCGGCACCGTCGGTAACCGCCCAAACCGGTCGGTAACCGGCCCTGTTTGACCGGTTACCGGTCTCAAACCGTTTGAACTACGCCGTTTGAATTCAAAATTCAAACCGTTCGGTTTAGACCGATAACCGGTCAAACCGGTCGGTAACCGCCCAACCGCCGGGGACCGGTTACCGGCGACCGATCGGATTGAAAAACCCTGCTCCTACCATCCCAAATTACGTACAAGTGATTATTCCAAAGAAATTTTGGAGTCAAAATTGATGGATCGGGGAGACGCGCATCGGATTCTGCGGCCCGCGGCCCATGAAAACAAAATAGGTAATGAGCTTCGTTCGTACAGGCCAGGATGAATGGGAACCGGCCAGTCGATCGAATTGGGCCCATTAGTTCAGGATCGGAGACACACATCGCCTCCACTTCTCTGACCGTCTCGTTCGTCTCCATCCGATCCAAACACCAGTACAATCCTCCTGCTGGTCCCTGCTAGCTAATGGGAATGGGATCGACCACACCTCCACCGTTCACCGTCCACTCACCAATCAACAGACACATATATTGGATAATAATACTAAAGAGATGGACATACTATATGCCGGCCTGTGCGTTACATTATTGTACTTGTACGCCATCATGCATGCATATCGAATTCGAATGGCATATATATAGTATCTCTCTCCTAGCCTCCTTCCTTTAATCTGGTTTTTGTGTAGTACTGGTCCGGCGAAACCGACGTGTCCATCCGATCCATGGAGAAAATTAAAGGAAAACAAAGGGGCTGCATGCCTCCATTCGCTCGTTCCAGTGGTCACGCGTGATCGCGTTCGTGCCATATCATCATGCTGCATGTGTACGTACGTCGATGAGAGAGAAGAAGGAAGAAGAAGAAGAAGAAGAAGAACCGGTAGTAGGTACAGTAGACGAGACAGACAGTGAAGATCGAGACGGACGTCATCGTCGGCTGTTGCTATAGCTATAGTGTTCCTGTTATTCAATTCTCCGTCGATCGATCGTATGGAACTATGGATCCCCGCCGGGTCAGACAGAAGCACTGTACGCGTGCGTACCGACCGACCGATCTATCGCAACCACTGATGCCAACATGGCACGGTACATTTCTTGCGTGTTTTCTCCCGTACGTTAGTTTGCTGGTCTAACAGTGTGAACTAGTACGTACGTGAAATTACTCTTTAACCCTTGACGCCGAAAGTGCATATATATGAAAGCGTTGAATTTGATGTTCCAGATACAATGCAACATAACCTTAAAGCTGTAGCTTTCAACATCACCTAAACAATCTATCCAGCTCATTTCAGTGTGAACTCATTCTATACAACTATTTGGTGATGCAGAGAACAACCATGGAATCAAACACAAAATCATCAAGATATAAGATTGTCTACTAGCATCCTGACCAGGGAACAAAGAGAACTCAATGAGGGCAAGAACACCTTCATGGAGCCCCACTTTGTATCCTGCGAACCTTAGGGCGCCATGGCATGCGCCGACCGGCAAGCCCAAGGCGGTGACCAGCCTCGTGCGGCCTGCGCCCAACCTCGAGGGTACGCCTTGGCAGCGGCCAGCCTTGAGGCGGCGCCTAGGCCCGTCTCTCTCTGCTTTGAGTGACCAGAACAAGAATGAACAGGTAAGGGGGCACTTTGGTCTTTTCATGTTGCTCCATTTGGCTGGTCAACGGTGGAACATCACGGAATGGACGGAAGGACCAAGAAACTAAGCATAAATTTTTTTTAAGTCTAGAAACTAATTTTCTTATTATTCTAAGGCACTGTTTATAACCAAAAAAAAATTCTACGTTGTGCTTCTCAATACCTGACCGAGTAGTAGTATAGTACTTTGTTATTATTAATAATAAGATATTGTACTCGATGGATATGACAAAATGTCAATATCCACTCTGAATTGTCTACATATAAACGAGGATTACCTCGGTTCAACTTTTTCTACACTATTAAATAATACCTTTTTTTATAAGAAACTGTGGAGCACGTTGTTCAGATTAAATAAAAATAAGAGTGTACAACAACCATAAAACAGAGCAATATGGTGTGTCGGTGTGGTTCCTAAAAAAACAGAGCAATACGGGGTAAAAGGCAAGAAACGAAAAGGAAAAATGGAAATGCATCCTTCCTAAGGCAATCGGCCGTGCGCCTGTGCAGCATGTGCGACTTTTATTGTATCGTATCTCCACTCGACTCTAACAAGTCGCGTGATCTCTTTCTCTCTCTCTCCTGTTGTTTTTGAAAAGATGTGATCTCCTTTTTTTTGGAGATGGAGACCATGTGAACTCCATTCCCAGTGACCTTGTGTATTGCTGGGCTTCCAGCCACATTAAAATATTTTTCTTGTTTTTTCTAAACGGGTTTTTGAAGAAATTCTAAAAAAATATTTTCACGGATCTAAAAATTAATTTTAGGAATTGTGGATTTAACTCTAATAACGGTTTTGTGAACTTATGGAATATTGTTACTCCTTATATTTTAAATTATAAGTCATTTTAAGAATTTAGAGAGTCAAAACATCTCAAATTTAACTAAAATTGTATAAAAAATTATAAAGTTTTATGACACCAAATAGTCATACTATGAAATTATAATTGATGAATAACCTAATGTTACTTAATTGACATCATAAATATTATTATATTATTATATAAATTTAATCAAACTTGAGATGCTTGAGATGAAGGGAGTAATATATATATAAATAAACCAGTTGTCTCTGTAACTTTATTTGCTCCCGATTATGTCTAGGCGTCTAGCCAACCCTACCACGTCACATGCACGATTTGCCCTTTTTTCTGAACATGGATACCATGTGAATTCCATTCCCAGTGAGCTTCGATCTGTTCCATTTCCTCGATTCGGTGTTATATATAGTCTTCAGTTCGTTCATCATAGAATCTTTCTATTCCTATTCAGAGGCACTTATGATTGCATATCTGGATCCATCTATCATGCGTAATCTGCATATCAACAATTCAACATATGTATATATGCGTATACATACCGCGCGCCATCTATACATGCATGCACTAGCAATCATACGACTAATGATGATGAATTTGATATGATTTGGCACGTAGCTGAGCATGCATGCATGGAGGAGAACACAGCGTCAACAATCATCAAATCGCGGTGGCAATCATGGATCTCCCTTTGTGGCTTTTGTCCTCTACCCCTCTTCGATGAATTCAAAAAAAAAAAACTGCCTTCCCCATGCACGGACATCTAGAGCCAAAAACACACTGTTTTTTTACCATTAATATGAGTCATCCAGAGCATAATATAATAAAGTTTCTCATCACAAACCCCACATGTTCCTTCTCCATTTCTAAATGTCGTTGCTATCGTCAAACACTAAAACCTTCCCCCTCCTATTCTCCTATAAGTTCTGAGCACAAGATCCCTTAGAGCAACTCCAAGAGACTTGTTAAAATTAGATGCTAAATTATAAGAGCCATTATATAAAATAGAAAGCTCATCTAAAATGTAGAGTTTTACAACAGCCTAGCTAAATTAAAAAACACGTATAGCAAACACGACTCATTGTCTATCTGAGGTATTGTTATTTTATCATATCATCCGTGTGTTTTTAGTATAAAAATTTAGGTTTTGTTCGCTTGAATTTGTTTCAGCTTGTTCTAACTTATTTTTTCACAAAACACTAAACCCTAAACCCTAAACCTAAACACAGTCTTGTCTCGTAGCAACGTATATGCATGAACCTAGTGTGTGTGAAAGTTTGTTAGATGAGATTAACTATTAAGCATGCAATGCAATCATAAGCGTCGTGCCGTCGTCTAATTATGAGGAGCATGCAAGAGCTTTTCCGTGACGACAAGCCAGGCATTGCTCCCTTGCTTGCTCCTGTACGTGTAACTGGCTTGCCGCAGCGTTGTATTGCACGCATGGCTCCTGGCTCTGACTACTAGGAGCTGTGCCACAGAAATATCTCTCCGATCCATCAGCCTCCTCGTCCTTGTGCTGACTCAGCTGAGGTGAGATATTTTGTGGTCTAGTACAGTAGGACTGACGGATCGAAACGCAGTAGGGGACTCATCTGTCCTGGTGAAGACATAATTATGGCTGCTGCTGCTCATTCAGTCATCCCCATGTAGTGTTTGCAGTGCATTGTGCCCGATCTCGCCAAAATTAAGAGGAAATCTGCTGGATATGTGTCGAATATGTGTACAGTTTTGGTTACGTTATACTTGAGTTGTATTAGGGGCTAGAATAGAGTTGGAGTCGAACTCTGTATCCTAGGGGGCCATAAATATGAGGCAACCCCTGTAGTAACCAAGAGACGACTTGGCGGCTGGTTAGGGTGGCGGCGAGGCCGCGGAATCGCCCGGATGCCGGTGTAGCTGCTGTTTATGGGGAGGAGCGCCTGTAGTCATTGCCCCGAGGATTAGGCACATCGCTGAACCTCGTTAAAAAACATCGTGTCTCAGTGTCGTTCTCGTTTGCGTATCGTCTTCTATGATGACAATGCTTCCGCGTTCGTCGGTTAGTAGATCTGTTTGGGTCTGGAATTAACCGAGCACTCTAACAAGTGGTATCAAAGCCAGATTAATAGAAGAAGATCGTGGGAGGTGCGATGAATATGTTCTACACCGCGCAAGGCTCGCACGTGTGTGTTCGGAGAATGACATGGCGCAAGGTGGAGCATGACGGTGATCGACGACTCGATCGGTGGAGTTGGAAACTTCAAGCGGGTGGCTTGAACCGTCCAATGAGCTGAAATCAACAGGGATCCGTCCAGACGTGGAGACCGGGTTGATAGCGGCTGGTGGCTGTTGTTCGATAGGGGTTGGTCAGACGTGACAACCAGGTTCGACGGTGTGGCTGGAAGACGTCGTGGATGAAGACGGCGGCTTAGACTCGTGGTCAAATCGACGGTGTTGGTTGATCTTGATCGGGGTGATCGTTGCGAGAGTAGCAACGATGGTGGCTAAAGCCACGGTGAACTCGGTGCAATATGAAGGTGTGGTTCGCGAGAATTACGTGTAGACAGCTGGGCGTCAAGATTGTCGTGGAAGTCAGAGGAGTTATATAATTGTTTGCGGTGCGTAACAGTGCTGGACTTCCGAACGAGTGCTTGCGACACCTGTAGTTGACGGGAGGCTTGCAAGCGGCGTGGTTGTGCACAAGCGGTGTACGGCGGCGACAGCGGTATACGGCGGATCACAACACGTGCAGGAGGCGTGTGCTGCGGTGCGTGTGTGCTGTAGCAAGGAACAAGCGTGTGAGTGACGTGCTTGGTGCGCGTGGAGCGAGCACGCGGGCGTAGATAAGGTACGTGTTTTTCGGCGATCTGTGGCAACATGCAGATGACGTCGATGTCGTCCAAGTTTAAGGTGGTGAGGTTCGATGGCACCGGGAACTTCGGGCTGTGGCAGACGAGGGTGAAGGATCTGTTGGCTCAACAGAGTATCTCGAAGGTGCTCAGCGGGATTAAGCCGGAGAAGGTAGATGATGATAAGTGGGAGGAGATGCAGGCGCAAGCATGCGCGACTATCAGGTTGAGTCTCTCTGATCAGATCATGTACCATGTCATGGAGGAAAATTCGCCGAAGAAAATTTGGGAGAAGTTGGCCAGTTAGTTCATGTCCAAGACGGTGACTCAGAAGTTGTATCTGAAGCAGAAATTGTTTGGCTTGAAGATGCAGGAGGGGTCAGATCTTACAGAGCACATCAATGTCTTCAATCAATTGATTGCTGATCTTGTGAAGGTTGAGGTGAAGATTGATGATGAAGACAGGGCTATTATTCTTCTGTGTTCATTGCCGAGGTCTTATGAGCACTTGGTTACTACACTGACGTATGGGAAGGAGGACATCAAGATGGAGGATATTGTTGTTGCGTTGCTTGCTCATGATCAACGGAGGAAGAACAATGCAACAGAAGATTCTTCTGGTGATGCTTACCTAGTCAAAGGTGGTCGTAGTGTGGAAGATAAGAGTGGCAACAAGAAGAAGGGTCCGCGGTGCTATAAGTGTGGCGACTTTGGACATGTGAAGAGGAACTGTCCAGAACTGAAGAAGGATGGAGGATCCGTAAGTGTTGTGATTGCCAATAAGAAAGATGACTCGGATAGCGATGGTGAACTTCTCACGGTGTCAAGTGAAGAGTCTTGTGAAGCGTGGTTGTTAGATTCTGCTAGCTCGTTTCATGCAACATCAAAGAAGGAGTTATTCTCGTCATACACTGAGAAAGAAAGTGGTTTTGCTTACTTAGGAGATGGTTCAAGCTATCTTGCTGAAGGAGTGGACGACATCAAGTTCAAGTTGTATGATGGTGAAGAGATGTTGCTTAAGGGTGTGAAGCATGTGCTAGGGCTAACTAGGAATCTGATTTTGCTTGGTTTATTACATGAAGAAGGCTGGTTCTATCAGGCGATTCCTGATAAGAAGACCTTAAGAGTTATGCATGGAGGCAAGATAATCATGATTGGTGAGAAGTCAGACGTGCACCAATACAAGCTGAAAGGGAGCGTTGTTGAAGGTGGAGTCATGGATGGCAATGTAAATATGGCGGTGTTCTATCCTGGTGGTGATGCGGTTGTGCGATCAGCCTCATCAAGTCGTTCGAAGTGAGCGACGGACGGAGACGACTCAAGTCCGGGTACACGGAGGTTCGTGCATGACGACTTCAAGATGGCGTGCATATTCGTCAAGGTGGAGTTTGTTGGATATGTGTCGAATATGTGTACAGTTTTGGTTACGTTGGACTTGAGTTGTATTAGGGGCTAGGATAGAGTTGGAGTCGAACTCTGTATCCTAGGGGGCCATAAATATGAGGCAACCCCTGTAGTAACCAAAAGACGACTTGGCGGCTGGTTAGGGTGGTGGCGAGGCCGCGGGATCGCCCGGATGCCGGTGTAGCTGCTGTTTATGGGGAGGAGCGCCCATAGTCATTGCCCCGAGGATTAGGCACATCGCTGAACCTCGTTAAAAAACATCGTGTCTCGGTGTCGTTCTCGTTTGCGTATCATCTTCTATGATGGTAATGCTTCCGTTTTCGTCGGTTAGTAGATTTGTTTGGATCTGGAATTAACCGATCACTCTAACAAAATCCATGGGTCCGGGTTCTAAAACAGTGCTAGTGCTACGTCAGCCAGTTCAGAACACTGAAGAGAAGAGGGAAAGGACAGTGTCTGGCAACAGTTGCCAGTATGGGTACGTGGGCCAACGGTGGGGCGCTGGGACCCGTGGTTATATGGGCCCACCAGTCAGCCCACGACCACGAGGCTGAGCAGTGACATGGAACTGGGAAATGATCCCGGATCCGGATCTCTTCTCTCCTCCCGACACCAGCAGATACTCTACTTGTTCAGATGAAACAGCAGAGCGGATCTCTACACGGAAACCCATGCATGGCCATTCAAGTGCCCAGCCCAGGTGCTGCTCTCTTTTGACTATTGATTCCAAAGATTCTACGAAGAAAATATCAAATGGAACAATTCAACTCAGATTACTACAGTAACATTTTGGCTACTCCTGTGTGTCAGTGTCCTGTTCCTTTGAACTATTCTCAGTTTGTCTCAATGTATTCCTCCTCATATAACACTATTCAATCATGTTATTCAATCACACGGAAGAACACCAGTATTATCTAGCGGGAGGTCCAATTGGAGTGCTCCAGTAAAGAAGTTGATGGTTAACATGTGTTCAGCGTCTGGCTACTTGTTACTCGGTTTTGAATGGAGAATTGGAGATGCAGATGCATCTGCATAAGCAATCGAGAAAGAGTCCCTGTTGTCATCGTACTAGAGTACTAGTATTCCTACTACTATTGTATCTTCACACCACACTGCTCGTAGATGACTATCACATTTATTTTATCACTATCACAATTATTTTCTTTAAAAATAAAAGAGATTATTTCTGCTATTATACGAGGGAAAGCTTTTAAACTAGAGTATTACTACCTACATTTTTCTCTTGTCACTATTCACCTAAATAGTAGTTTAGCCCGTTTAGTGTTTACACACTGTTTAAATATTACATGGTGATAAATTATTCTAGACTTTTAGTTTAACCATCCATTTTGGCCAAATAAGTGTCTTTTTTTGCTTGATTAGTCCGAATAAAGCCTAAACAGCAAGTGATGACTTTAGGGTTTACCTTTTAGGGTGACACTGCCTTTCTAAATTTAATAAGAGAAAACAAATCATACATAGCGGACTTTGACTCTTAATTTCTCTTATAATATATACCCAGCTAATAAAAAAAATCAATATCACACACTTTCAAGAAAAAAATCTATTGATGAAAACTTTATAAAGGGTGGGGGTTGGCGGCTGAGTTAACGAGGTTCGTCGCCATCGAGCTCCCCACCGACTAAACCCTAAATCCGATCTAGAGGGGCGCAACCAGTGACGGGAAGCTCCTCCGCCACCGGACTGCATCGCCAAACTTCATCACCATCTTCCCCAAACGTCGCTGCCCGTGCGCAGATCTTCCTCGACCGAACTAGTGCCGGACGGGAGTTCATCCGGTCAGTGACGTTCACCTCTCTACATCCCTTCTCTCCTTCTCAGATCTCTCTCTATTCATCATGAAAAACATCAATCCCCGCTAGATCCTAGACCTAGACGGTCCTAGAGTTATGACGTTTTCTCGTCTGGTCAAATACGCTTATCACTCCTCAATCGAGAGAGTGAATATAAAACACAGACTGTTCTTTCTCCTTTAATAATTATCCGATAATCCCAGCACTATTGCACCACGACCAATTGTCTGCACATTTTCTTTCACCCGTGGTCACACGTGGACGAATCATAGGAGGACGAGGTGGTAATCCCATGCATGAATGTTACTTGTATGTGGCGATGCAACAACCGCGTACATGCACATGCACGGCATATATATATGATGAATAATGCAGTCAGCGGCTAGTCATAATATACTCCCCATCCATCCATCCATCTATCTCACATTGCATTATTAGTATCATCTATGTATATATATAATCTTGAGGCCACAATGGCATTAGCATTAGCATATCTATAGTGCGGCTAGCTCTCTCCCTGATAGTGGCAGCCATGATAGCTAACACCACGACAGGTGAAGAAGTGATATATGCAGTGTCGTCGCGATGATGAATTGATATATCGATCGATTCGACTACTGAAGTGAATTAATTTAATTTGCTAGCTAGCTAGCCGTGGTAGGTGTGGCCCCGGTGGCACACTATTTGGATTTGCATGCATTGGAACAACAACTTGATAGGCTTGCATGGCACACACCAGTAATAACCATGTTAGTTGAAATGGCCATGGTAGGGAGCTTGTGCTATGCACACACGCGCACACGTACGTGCATCATGCATATATATATAGTCATTAATTAATATGTCCTTTGTTGTTAACTTATGATGTTAATTGCGAGTCTTGATGCGTGGCCAATGAAAAGAGAGGTGAAGAGAGAGAGAGATGGGATCATAGTTTTTTTGGGACCTTCCACACAGGGTGTAGAGTTTTTTCTAAGAAGAAAGAAAGCTCAGCTTAGTTTATTCTTGATTAAAAAAACTCAGCTTCATAACATTTCAATGACAAGGAAATGAGTGGGCACGGTGGTACCTGAAGTTAGTTGGAAAAGTACGAAGAGAGCTTGTGACAAACGCGTTGGTGTCCAAGGTATAAGTCATAGTGTCGGGTACAAAGGTAAGGGGTACCCTAATCTATGACGATCTAGTGCTTAATATCCAGACAAAATCCAAAAGTCATCCTACCTCACCATCAAGCATGACCGGTCATGGGTCGGCCCATTACTGGAGAGACAGTGAGCAGGATCTGCTACGGAAGAGGGATCGATCGAATCCCGCTCTACCTCGACCCTCGAGTGACGGAAGAGGGATTGATCGAATCCCCTTCTACCTCGACCCCTCGAGTGATGGAAGAGGGGTTGATCGAATCCCCCTCGACCTCGACCCCTCGAGTGATGGAAGAGGGGTCGATCGAATGCCCCACGATCAGGAGGCCCGATCAGCTCACCTACTCCCAGTATGGGGTAAAGGGGATCCCATGCTGTTATCTGCTCCCGCCTAACACCATGGGCACCCGGTACCTTGGTCAAATTCATCAACTCGTCACCCATACCCGGTTATCCGTCGATCGTGCAGCCACTGTAGCCACGCCTTGAGTACGGAGGTCGGAAGCACCCCCTCGAATCTCGAATGGGACAACCCTCGACCGTGTTTTCGGGGATGCGTCGGGATCATGCAGGCCTCGATACTCCTCGATCCGGGGGCTCGACCCTCATCTCCAGCCACTACGGCATGGAACTCGTCTGCTCCGTCCCGCTTCAACTGCGGAGCTCGTACCCGTCTACAGGAACCAATCGTTCCACGCCATGCCGTTCGACAACGACCAGTCCGCCATCACCATGCCCCGGAGCATCGGAAGGACAGGAAGAGCATGCCGCTACAGCAATCGACGTCCCATCGCAAGCATGGTGCCATGGACGCGCCTCCCATACCGATACGAACTAGGGCTCCTGTACTCTCAAGCCTCCCCTTAGTCTATAAAAGGGGACGCTGTGATAGTAGGAAAAAAGGGAGAACAACAAGACATCTGTTCGCACTTGCAACCATCTAAGCAACACCCATTGGCATTCGCAGCAAGCTCACTAGCATACGCAACAGAGAGCCATATCCGAACACAACACAAACCAATGATTGCTTGATCAACATCTCAAGCAATCTACCGAGCCACCTAGGATAGCCCGGCTAGCCTTAGGCCTCGAGCCCCCCCCCCCCCGAGTTCATCCGTGTAAGCCAGCTTGTACTCCCCCCTATACGAGCACTTCGGTGCAAGATAATACAATCCTTCCTTCCTCGCTGAACGTAGGGCCTTCTTTGCCCGAACCAAGATAAATATTGTGTTCTTCTTGCATCACATCTGGGAGAGGGAGCACGCAATAAACAAATTTACTGGTTGGTGTATCGCCCCCATGGGTTGAAACACCGACAGTTGGGGCGCCAGGTAGGGGGGCTTTGCGTGTCGATCAACTCCCAACTTCTCTTCCAGATGGAATCCACCGTCCCACCACTTCCATCCGCCACCATCATTTGGTTCGAGAGTCTAGAGTTCATGTCCCTGGGCCACGCCACGATATGGTTCTACTCTCCAGAGGTGGTGTGGATAGCAGCAGCTCCGGTACGCCGGGGCCAGGGAGGACCTCACGACGGTTCCACCACTCACGCCTTTCGCCCGCGACCAGGAGGAGGCGCGAACGCCGCCGCCGCAGCCTTCGCCGTGTGGATGACGTGACTCCTGATGCCACTCCCCCGGTCTCAGCTGGTGACACAGTTCCTCCCTTCGGGAGCCTGTTTGACCCACGCTTGGGGGTCGGAGGAGGCCGCCTCGTCAAGCCTGACTGTGGCTTCGCCATACTGCCATCTCGGAGGGTCCCCATGACCTCTCCGACGCGCTCGGTCGTTCCGCCACGCAACCTACTTCCGCACGGGCTCTACAACGGCGCCAGACTCTTTTCTGCCTTCGTAGACTCGCGGATGCGGGCACAATACGGGTCCCCAGGGGACTTGCTATGTGCGACGATGAACCTCATCACCACCCCTCCACCGGGTGAGCGCCCGGAGTCGCGACGAGACCCGATCCCCAGGTACTACACCTTCGACACGATACGACAACGACTGGAGGAGGAGCGCAGGGGATCTTTCCCCAACTTTTACCAGAGCCGCCCTGATCCAGATTCCCCCGATGAGGATTACGATCCCACGCGGGAGTGCTTCCACCTCGACGATCCGATCGACTCCCAGGATGACACCATCGACGCCATAGCTGCGGATGCAGGAGGGGGAAACGCTACCCCGGCGCGAGACGCCGACCCCCCGATTCCAGACAAAACCGATCCACCTCAGGACGCCCAGATCGCGCAAGTCCGAGAGCTGCTCGCCAAGCTCGAGGAGGAGCGCCTACAACTTCATCAGCTCAAGCGTGCCCTCGAGCAAGATCACGGGCGGCCACAGGGTGGAGGAGCCCACGACCAGGCCCGGGAAGTCCATCGACAGATCGTCGAGGAAGGAACAAACGAGCGCCACGTCTACAACCGTGCTAGTCAGAATGTCGTGGCGGCCGCAATGCTGCTCCGTGACATGCCGACACCGTCGACGCCCGAAGCGCAACGCATTAGAGATGAAATCCAGGGGCTCCTCCAAACCGCGGTCGTACAACAGGCGGAGAGCTCGGCCTCAAGGCGTAGAGGAGCTGCTTCTGAGTGGCGGGACGTGCCCTCTCGTCAAGACCTAGAAGCATCTGTCCACCAAGACAAGGCCCCCCTAGGCCGAGCGGAGTGGCAACCAGTTCGAGAACACATCCTCGACAATCGACAGCCGCGTGACGCGCGACATGACATCAATGACAACAAGCGACGCCGATGTGGTGATGCGGAGGCCCGTGGTTACAGTGTTCACCGAGGTGGGCGCTACGACAGCGATGAGGATCGACGTCGATCCCCGGAACCACCAGGGCCACGAGTCTTCAGCAGGACAATCCGGCAGACCGCCTTGCCTAGTCGTTTCCGTTCACCCCCTAACCTGGTCAAGTACAACGGTGAGACCAAGCCAGAGCTCTGGCTTGCTTATTTCAAGTTAGCATGTCAGCTGGAGGAGCCGACAACGACCACGTCATCATCCGACAGCTCCCGCTCTTCCTCTCCGACACCGCTCGAGGGTGGCTCGAAGAACTCCCCCTAGACTTGATCCATGGCTAGCCCGACCTGGTCAGGATCTTTGAGGGGAATTTCAAGGGAACCTACGTACGGCCCGGAAACTCGTAGGATCTCCGTAGTTGCAAGCAGAAGCCAAGGGAGCCCCGAGTTCTCCCGACGGTTCTCCAAGCAACGTACCGAGCTGCCCCACATCTCCAACCACGACGTCATCATGGCGTTTGTCGCCGAGACGACCTGCAAGGAGTTGGTGCGGGAGCTGGGACGAAACACCCCCAAGACCGCTAACGAGCTCATGGACATCGTCGCCAACTACGTAGCCGGCGAGGAAGCCGTTCGCGCGTTCTTCTATGAATCCCCAGACAAAGGGAAGGCCCAGGTGGACGAACCTGGCGGCTCAAATAATGGGCCCAGGAGGGACAACAACAACAAGAAAAAGAAGAAGAACCAGTCGGGTCGACACGACGTCAAGCCCGACTATCTTGTCGCTGCGGCTGACCGAAAGAAGCCTCGAGGTCCCCCGCCAGAGGGGGGCGTCTTCGATAAGATGCTGAAAGAGCCCTGCCCTTATCACAAGGGAACGGCCAACCACAACCTCGAGGACTGTCGCATGCTCAAGAAGTACTTCGACTCTCTTTGTAACACCCCGGGTGTTAATAACTTAATTAAAAATTTGATCATGTCATCATATGCATTAAGCATCATTCATTTGTTTGAAAACCTGGCTATGCATTGAACTAAAATGAGTTTACTTGCTTGTGTTTGATCATTTGTTTGAATGCAGGTCATCTTTTCAAATTCTCAAATTAAAATTTGGAATCCAAACCCTTCTCTCCGAGGGGTGGATTAAAACGCCTAAACATGATTTTCAAAATCTACAAAGTTTTTGCCTATGGTTGTTTAAGCATAGTTGTAGATCTTAAAATTTTGAGCATCTCTCGTGTTCAAAGTTTTTCCTGAAAACCCCTGGAAGCTTGAGCATTTTGCAACATAGCCACAGGGTCAGTTCTGTCCTCGCGCAGCTGCATGGCGGGGTTGTGCTAGACGGTGCCCGCAGTTCTTCGACGGTGCAAGCGTGGCCGGAGATGAATCTTGCCGGTTTCTCCGTTTGGAAAATGGTGGACCAAAGCTCCGGGAACATCTCCGCTGCCGCGCAGTTCTTCGTCTCCGCCGGCGCGTTCTCCATCGACGGTCGTCTCTGCTTCATCTCCGGCCACGCTTGCTAGCGCTTCGTAACCAGGGTGAGCTCCTCGACCTCTCCGCTCTAATCGGTTGTCATTGTATCGAGCCTTAGAGCTCTGTCCTCGAGCGCCGCCGCTGTTCTTGTTCGGCGCGGCGGTGTGTTCGTCGTCGAGTCGTTGTTGTGGATCTTTTCGAGACCTGAGTCTTGCGCTAGCTTCGCCTAGGCGTCCTGAGTCTGTTTCGAAGGGTAGTTGCCCTCGAGCGCGTGCATGTTCTCTTCGGCGCACGTCACGCAGATCCCCGCCGACCGCCAGTGCCGTCGACGAGGGTGTTGCTTTTAGTTCTGAGTTAGTTTCGTGCGTGCTTCGCGTTGTTAGGGGGCCGCTTAGCCTGCTGGAGTTGTTGGTTGTATCGATCGAGGGTCGGTCAAGGCCTAGCGTCTCTGATCGAGGGTCGATCGAGGCCTGTGTCCGTCGGTATGTGTGCGGTCGAGCTCGGTTCACCGCCATTGCCGTCGACAAGGTCAGCTGAGTAGGTTGTAGTCTTGCTTTCTGTTGGGCGTCTTGCTTGCAGTTGTCCTATGAGTCGTGATCGAGGCCTAGCTTCATCGATCGAGGTCTGTCTTCGGCGATCGAGGCCTAGTTCCTCCAATCGAGTTCTGTGCTCGACGGTGCGCGATCGGTCGAGCCCCGGCAGATCGCCAGCACCCTCGATGAGGTGCCTCTGAAGGTTTGGCTTGGGTCGTGGCGCACCTCGTTGGGTTCGGCTCGGCGAGCCGAGGCAAGTTCGAGGGGTAGCCGTTCGGTTTGGTCGCCGACGGTGGCTCACCGTCGTGTTTTGTGGTTCTCGACGCCATCGCTCGAGCGTCTGTGCCGCTGATGGTCGGGTCTCAGCCGTCAGTGGGCTTGTGCAGAGTTTCTCCTATTTCCTGTTCTGCTCAGTAATAGCTTTTGTGGTTAGTTGTTCAGTAGTTTTAAAATGTTTAGAAACCCTAATGACTTTAGGTTTTGAGTGATTTTGGATTATTTGATACATATGGTCATTGTCCAGTGACAAACACAAGTGGGACATGCTCGATGTAATGTTGCTTGCTCAGTTCTTTTGGAGGTAATTATTAACTTAGATAATCAAGATAAATAGGGTTTAATTAATTTGCTCTCTAACCTAGTGTTGCTTCCCTTCATGGAGGGAAGTGGTACTCAAGGTGTAGTCTGTTTTAGTCTTCTCCTAAGAGCATGTTTGTTTGTGTTGAGCATCATGTTTACTATTCGAGCATCATCTAAACATGTCGTTATATCGTGTAGATTGTTCGTTGGTTGGGTTGATACCTCCAGTGAAGGGGTTTTCTCTCTTGAAATTGAGCCCGAGTTCGTTTATCCCTCCAACCAAGGCAAGCCCCGGTGCATTCAAACATTTCCTTGTATTTAAAATGATTACTTTAAATACACTTATGTCTATATTATTGCATTACGGTACTTTAGTAAAATTCCTACTTGATGCATAGCTTTATCCTTGTACTATTTGTACCTTTAACCTTGACACTTGTTTAAAGATGCAAAGTTTTCGCAAAAAAAATGCTTAGTATGCTTAGAACTTTTATAGTAGGTGATTTTCGGTCACCTACGCATAGCGGATTGCTTCGGCAAATGGTTATGTTTTCTGAGAAGGGGATGTTGTTCCTGGAAGTAATAATCTGAGACCGGGCGGACACGGTGTTGGAGAGCCATCAGCAGTGTCTGGTGAGCGGGTTCTTTCCGCCTGTGTCGATTAGGAACCGTCCGTTGATGCATGACTAGGGTTGTGACTTTGGAGTACTTATCACATACTCCGGGAAGCTGGACTCTGGCTATTCTCGCTTGAAGAACGGTTAACCCGCACTGGGAGTGGAGAGATGGCGAGAGTAGTGTGTACCCTCCAAGTTAGCGAACTGGATGGAGGTGTACTGTGCTCTCGGGTGGCGGAACCCCGGTCTTGACGAGAGGATCCAGGGAAAGGTAGTCATATGCGTGCTTTAAGCAGCTGTATATGTCGTGTGATAGGGAAGCCCGAGCTGGGATAAACCGGTTCGAATCGTCGTGTTCCTCGGATATGGAAACATGACCCTGTCCTCTACCGCGTAGTAATACACTTTAACTGGATACTTGTTGGATCCCTTTTTGGATGTTTGTTACCTTGTTATCGATCATACATCTAGATCGATACTTGAGTAATCTTATGGATAACATAAATGAGTTTCAATTCTTTTTATAAATGCTCAATTATGCAAAATACTTGATTCTTGTAAACCACACCTGGAATCCCATGACTTGCATACTGTTTTGTCCACCAAATACTCTTCTTTGTCGGATAAGTCTTGTGGAGTACTCCCGTACTCAGGGTTTGTTAACCCCTGTTGCAGATGAGGACCACAACCCGGTATGTGTGGCTCCTTGCTGCATGACCGTGATCAGTGTAGATGAAGATGAAGAATGAATTATCTTTGCTTGACTCTTGGGCAAGAGTGAAGGAGTACGAGGTTGCTACGCTAGCGCGGAAAACAAAACTTTTCGACCTCATAAACCAGGATCTACTGCTAGTTACAGGTTACGGGATTAACACTTGACGCGCAGGTGCAACGGAAGACGACTTGATGTAGTCGTGCGCGTCGCAGCAGGCAGTGCAGTTGCGTGGTCGTCCGTCTCAACGTCTCCTTCGCGCGGTTCGTCCTTGTGCTCCAGATGCAGCACCTCCGAGGAATCCCACACGTGCAGGGAGGAAGCGTTGCGCCTCCGGACTGCTAGGTCCGCGAGGAGCAAAAGGCGCGAGCGTGGGGAGGCGACGGCGGCTGCCAAAAGGCGTGGATCAATTCGCCCCGCGCCCACCCCTTGCTTATATAGGCGTCCTAACGAGCTCCCACGGTGGAGGCCCATTAGAAACCCTAAACCTAGTCTAATTTGGGTCCAACCCGAATTAGGCTTCCAACCCCTTAAGCGTGCGACCCTATGGGCTCACGCATACATAGACATGGCCCAAGTACTCTTACTCGACCAATAGTTGATAGCGGTCTCTAGCAAGACGTGTCAACTCCTATGTATACGCTATGATCATATCAGACAAACCACTATGACCATGTACAAGTTATTCCCTTCGCCACTCGATATATGGTTCAACTCGTGGGTTAACACTTAACCCAAGCACGACCATGCATTTGTTGATCCAATCACATGAGTGATCCAGTGATATCTCTCTCACGAAGAAAGGGGTAAATTCCATCTTGATTGTCTATGTCTCATAGCATGTTTCCCGACCACCCAAGCACCATCTTTATAACTACCCAATAACGGAGTAGCGTTTGATAGTCTCTAAGTAGATCGTTTCACATCTTGAGTACACACCACAATCTCAGGTCTAAGGACATAACGTACATGACATGAATAGAGACTTTCTCTTGTTGGGTCAGTCCAGCCTACATGTCTCACATGTACCCACATTATTAGTTTGACATCTCTATGTCTATGACTTGTGAAACATAGCCATCAACTAATACATGTGCTGGTCTAATATTCAAGTGTGCTCTTACAAGAATGCCGACCAGGGACTACTATTAGAATAACCATTCAGGTAATTGAGTTCCACAAACAATTCACATAATTGTCAATCAATTCTAGTTGTCTATAATGGATATTCAAAGAACACTTTATTAATCATGGATACAATCGGAATATAATCATCTACATGATTAGCTCTAGGGCATATTCCCAACAAAGAGTACCTCGGTTGTCTGTTCATACCCTATCAACAGTTTGAAAACTTATGGTTTGTAATATGACTTTAAATTTTCGCTACTTTGATGTAATATAAAATTTTCGTATTACTTTTGTAATGATTGTGATGAGGTGACCCTGTTCGGAAAGAGGTGGATGACCCGCTGCAAAGTGTCGACACCTGATGGGCTAATTAAGATTTGGATCATCTGTTGGGATTAAGTTGGTTAATCCTGACAAGTGGGCCCTATCTTAAGAGGTTCTGTCACACTCTTGGCCTCAAGAAAGACGACAAGAAGGAAGACCCACAAGACAGGGGCGATGGCAAGAAAGAGGGTTTCCCCGAGATTTTCGACTATTTCATGATCTACGGGGGACCCTCGACCCGACTCAGTGCGCGTCAGCGCAAGAGGGAGCGTTGAGAGGTCTTCTCCATTCGAGCCCAGGCCCCCCGATACCTCGACTGGTCTCACACGCCGATCACCTTCGATCAGGACGACCACCCCGAGCACGTCCCCAACGCAGGGGTCTACCCACTCGTCGTCGACCCGATCATACTCAACACCCGCCTCACCAAGGTACTGATGGACGGGGGAAGCAGCCTCAGCATCATCTACGCCGAGACCCTCGTCCTACTGGGGATCCCAAGGACCCTGCTCTTGCCTAGCACGGGAGGATTCCACGGGATCATCCCAGGAAAGAAGGCACTCCATCATCTGCGTCAAGTTGCCTGTCTGTTTTGGTACCCCCTTGAACTTCAGGAAGGAAGACCTGACCTTTGAATTGGTCGGATTCCACAACACCTACCACGCCATCATCGGTAGACCGAGATACGCCAAATTCATGGCGATCCCGAACTACACCTATCTGAAGCTAAAAATGCCAGGGCCCAAGGGAGTCATCACCGTTGACACCTCCTATGAGCACGCCTACGACTGCGACATCGAGTGCGTGGAAAATGACGAGGAGGTCGAGGAATCGGCCATCCTCGCGGCCCTCGATGATTTCTCCAAGGAGATCCCTGACCCTAAACGGCACGCCGGCACCTTCGAGCCCGCGGAGGACACCAAGACCATCCCGCTCGACCCCAGCCACGCGGATGGAAGGTACTAATGATCGGCGCCTCCCTCGAGCCCAAATAGGAAGCCGTGCTCATTGACTTTCTCCGCGCAAATACTGACATGTTTGCGTGGAGTCCCTCGGATATGTCGGGCATTCCGAGGGAAGTCGCCGAGCACTCCTTGGACATCTGAGCCGGATCCAAACCGATGAAGCAACGGCTGCGTCGCTTCGACGAGGAGAAGCGCAGAATCATCGGGGAGGAGGTCGACAAGCTTTTGAAGGTCAGATTCATCAAGGAGGTTCATCATCCTGAGTGGTTAGCAAATCCTGTGCTTGTCAAGAAAAAGAATGGAAAGGATAGAATGTGCGTAGATTACACTAGTTTAAATAAAGCATGTCCTAAGGTTCCTTTTCCATTACCACATATTGATCAAATAGTTGATTCCACTGCGGGATGTGAAACTCTTTGCTTTCTCGATGCATATTCTGGCTATCACCAAATAAAGATGAAGGAGTCCGATCAGCTCGCGACTTCCTTCATCACCCCCTTTGGCATGTTTTGCTACCTCACGATGCCATTTGGTTTGTGAAACGACGGGGCCACATACCAACGATGCATGCTCCATGTCTTTGGACACCATATAGGGCTGACCGTCGAGGCCTACGTCGATGACATCGTGGTCAAATCCAAAAAAGTCAGAAACCTAGTCGGGGACCTTGAATTCGCGTTTGGGTGCCTCAGGGCAAATCGTATAAAGCTAAATCCTGAGAAGTGTGTCTTCGGGGTCCCTCGAGGCATGCTCCAAGGGTATATAGTCTCCCAGCGCGGGATTGAAGCCAACCCTGAGAAGGTAGCCGCGATCACTAGGATGGGCCCGATCAAGGATCTTAAGGGCGTACAAAGGGTCACAGGGTGCCTTGCTGCCCTCAGCCGGTTCATCTCGTGGCTCGGGGAGAAAACACTTCCCCTTTATCGCCTCGTTAAGAAAACAGAGCACTTCACATGGACCGTCGAGGCCGAGGAGTCGCTCTCCAAACTCAAAGCCTTGCTCACCTCACCACCTATCTTGGTGCCCCCAAACCCAGCCGAGCCCCTCTTGCTCTATGTTGCTGCAACTACCCAGATAGTCAGCGCGGGTATAGTAGTCGAGAGGGCAGAGGAGGGACACACCCTGCTGGTTCAGAGGCCCGTCTACTTTATAAGCGAGGTGCTCTCAGAAACCAAAGTGAGATACCCCCACATTCAAAAGTTGTTATACGTCGTCACCCTCACTCGAAAAACGCTCCAGCACTATTTCCTAGGCCACCCGGTAACTGTGGTCTCGTCTTTCCCTCTCGGGGAGATAATCCAAATCTGGGAGACATCAGGAAGAATCGCCAAGTGGTCGGTCGAGCTCATGGAGGAAACTCTCTCCTACGCCCCTCGGAAGGCCATCAAGTCTCAGGTATTGGTAGATTTCATTGCAGAATGGACCGACACCCAACTACCCCCGACACAGGTTCAGGCCGAGCTGTGGACCATGTACTTTGACGGATCGTTGACGAAGACGGGAGTGGGCACTGGATTGTTGTTCGTATCTCCCTCAGGAGTCCACATGCGCTACATCATCCGCTTCCACTTCGCTGCCTCCAACAACGTAGCCGAGTATAAGGCCCTCGTCAACGGTCTGCGCATTGCCATCGAGCTCGGGGTTCGACGCCTCGATGTTCGAGGGGACTCGCAGCCGGTGATTGACCAGGTGATGAAAGCCTCGAGCTGCCACGACCTCGAGCTCAATTTCATGGCCTCGAGCTCAATCACATCGTCCGCCGGTATAACGAAGCCGCTGATGAGCTAGCTAAAATCGCGTCCACTCGAGGCACGGTTCCTCCTGACGTCTTCTTTAGGGACCTTCACAAGCCATCTATCGATCTAGGCTCGAGGGCTCCCGCCCTCGAGCAAGAGATCGACCCCTCCCCTCGACAGATCCTCACTCGAACGGGGATGAAGTCATGAAGATCGACGGAACGATCGCGACATAAACCCCCTCGATGGACTGGCGCGCGCCCTACCTCGAGTTCTGATACGAGGAGAGCTCCCAGAGGACCGCACCGAAGCCCGACGCATAGCTCGACGCGCCAAAACCTACGTGTTGTACGGGACGGCCGCGAGCTGTATCGACGCAGCCCTACTGGTATACTTCAACGATGCCTCACCATCGAGGAGGGGAGGGCACTGCTAAAGGACTTACACTCGGGGCTTGTGGCCACCACGCGGCGCCAAGGACTCTAGTAGGGAACGCCTTTCGACAAGGCTTCTATTGGCCGACAGCTGTCGCCGATGCTACCAAACTCGTTCGATCTTGCAAGGGATGCCAGTTCTATGCCAGACAAACCCACCTCCCGGCCCAAGCCCTCAGATGATACCCATAACTTGGCCGTTTGCTGTATGGGGACTCGACATGCTCGACCCCTTAAAGAAAGCAAAAGGTGGCCACACCCACCTCCTCGTGGCCATAGACAAGTTCTTGAAGTGGATCGAGGCTCGACCCATCACCAACATTCAATCCCGACAAGCCGTATTGTTCTTCACAGACATCATCCATCGCTTTGGGGTCCCCAACGTCATCATCACTGACAACGGCACGCAGTTCACCGACCAAAAGTTCTTGGACTTCTGTGACCACCACAACATCAGGTTGAACTAGTCTGCAGTTGCCCACCCTCGAACTAACGGCCAGGTTGAGCGCGTCAATGGCATGGTTTTGCAGGGTCTCAAGCCAAGGATTTTCGACCGACTAAACAAACACGGCAAGAGATGGGTCGATGAGTTACCCTCTGTCCTATGGAGCCTCAGGAGCTACAGGGTTCTCCCCGTTCTTCTTGGACTATGGGTCCGAGGCCGTCCTCCCCACCGATCTCGAATACGGGTCCCCCCGACTAAAAGCCTACAACGAGCAAGCCAACGCAGCAGCTCGAGAGGACTCCCTCGACCAGCTCGAGGAAGCCCGAGACATGACCCTCTTCAAATCGGCAAGGTACCAACAGACGCTCCGACGCTACCACGACAAGCACGTACGAAAAAGGGACCTCGACGTCGGCGACCTTGTACTGCGCCGCCGACAAAGTAGCAAGGGGCGTCACAAGCTAACGCCACCTTCGGAAGGACCGTTTATCGTGTCAGAGGTGCTAAAGCCAGGGACTTACAGGCTGAAGAACAGCGAGGGCGAGATCTACACCAACGCGTGGAACATCGAACAACTACGTCGCTTTTACCCTTAGGCCTCAGGGCTCTGTACTTATATTCATGTCTCGAATGAAGAACATAAAAAGTTTTCTGATAATCGAGCTACTCGTAATGTACTTTTCTTTATCACAAAGCACAAGGTAGCCTCAACTCCATTTCCATAAAGACGAGCCTCCCTCTGGGGCTACAAAGGGGGGAACCCCCTCGAGTCCCCGGAAAAATCACTCAGTTTTTTCAAATGAGCTTGATGTCACTCAACTCCTCCACGCTACCTAGAACTCACGTCTCGCTTAAGAATAAAACATCTTGTGCCGGCAAAGGGGCTAGGGACGGGTCGAGCCGAAAACAATCACCTACGCCTCAAGGCAACGATTACTTTCACTCGACTTTTCCCCCCCTCGAGGCCCATGGGTTCGTTAACAGCTTAAACAAAGACAAGTAAGGGCAGCTAAGAGGAAGAAACTCGAGCTGAACAAAAAACTAAGTCGATAACTTTTTAAAACATCCAAATGTTTTAAAAGCCCCTCGGGCCACGATCAAACACAAAATGTTCTAATCTACCCCATTACATGGACCTTTTTTGTCCAGATCTGGCTCAGGCCTCAACTACTCCCATCGCCATCGCCGTCTGTCGAGGGAAGCACCTCGGGCTCGAAGAGTTTCACCAACTCGCCACTAGGCACCTCTGCGGCGTCGATCAGCTCATGGCATCTTGCCATGTTCTCTTCGTCATTCAACGTTGGGTCAATGACAAAGCCACGAGCGATGACGTTGAGGTCGTAGGTGTAGCTCGAGCGGACAACCACGAGTGCCCGCTTCACGCCTATGTGAAGAGCAGCACGGACCTGCTCCGACACTTCACGAGTCATGGCGAAGAAGCGGCGCACGAGGGAGTCTCCGCGCACGTCGCCCGCAACCGGCAGCTCCGGCTCGACCCCCATGCCATCGCAGAAGGAGGAGATGGCGTCCTCGAGCCTCTTGTTCAAGGCCGCCTCCGCCCAGTGGAGGCTCTGGAGACTAGTCAGATCCTCATGGGCTCGGGCCCTGTCTTCCTCGATGACTGTCACAACAAACAGAGAACTCCGTCAAAACCAAAAAATAGGGGAAGGGTCGAGACCAAGCAAGCTGAGTAATGTTTCTAAAAAACTCACCTTGAGCGTGCGTTTCTAGGGTGCCGTAGGCCTGCTCAACCTCTTGCAGTTGGCGGTCGACGTTGACCAGGGCCGCAACTTGGTCATTCTTCTCACCTCGGAGCTCCTCGATAAGCTTACCGGTGTCATCGAGGGCCCTCGTCTTGGCAGCCACGTCCTCCTCCAGAGTAGCGATCCGGGCCCAAGCCTTCTGCTCCGCGACGTTCAGCGCGTCGCGGTCGCGGGAGACGGTGTCAATGTCCGACTGGAGCTCCCGGACCCGCTCCTCAAGAGAGGCTCGGTCGGTAGCCGCCTGCGTCAGATTGCCCTCGAGCAGCCGGGCACGCTCTGTCGCCTGAGCCAGCTCCTCCCTCAACTTGGTGGCCTCCTCTTCAGCCTTGCTCTGGGCCTCCCGGGCGATGTCCCGTTCCTGCCCAACCTCGGCAGCCTCCTTGAGGGCGGCTCCAGCCCTCGACCGTGCCTGGGAGGCCTCCTCCTGAGCGGCCTTGGCCCCCTCTGCGCGGTGGCAACCTCGCCCCTCGCCTGGGTGGCCTCGGCTTCCGCCTTCTCCAGCGATGCGCGGAGGATGGGGAGCTGGCTCCACTGCTCCCGCTACCGAAGGATGAACTGGGACTTGTCATGCGACCTCACCCTCAGTTCCTACCAAGGATAAAAGGGAAGGTCACAAAAAAGGACAACAAAACAACCGAGATAAATCAGAGAGAAAGAACGAAGCTCACCATCATCCCCTTGAACATATCTTCGGAAGCAACCCTCACCGCCAAGCGTGTCACGTGGTCAAGCCATGCCCGGAACTCCTCCAAGTGCTCCCACTCCCCGAGAACGGCTTGATCCTCGAGCTCGAAGAAGGTGCGCCCTGGATCTCGGGGGTTGGGCAGCTTGAGCACCTCCTGCACCCAGAGATCGCTGCTGCGGTCGACCCTCCCCTTTACCTCCTGCATGATGGCCTGACCCATTTCGAGGGTGCCTTCGTGGGCCATCACCCGCTCTGCCAGGTTGGGGAAGTAGGTCGCCCCCTCGAGCCGGGCAATCCCAGCCTCGAAGTGATCTTGCAGGGCCGCCATCGACCCCTCCGGGTCGTCGCTTCTGGGCGGAGGAGGTCCCCACCGTGGGAATAGGTCTGGGCGGTAGAGGAAATGCATGTTAGCTTCCAGGGTGGTGGCCTCACCGCAATCCGGTAGCCCATCCCCTCCCTCCACCTCGACTGAGCCAGGGGGCGGAGCACCTCGAGATGTCGATTTCCCGACCTCAAGATGAGGCCGAGCTGACGCCTCGGACATAACCACGTCCGGCGTGCCGCTCCCTTGCATTGCCACAGCAGTTCCCTCTGGCTCCGGCCGGGGGGCCGTCACCGCCACCATCTTCGCCATTGTCGCCCTCACCGTCGTGGGTGTCACCTCGAGCTCCTTGGCTCGTCCCTCCTCCTCGACAGGCTAGTGGGGCGACGCCAAGGCCCCCTCGACGGGGGTCTCTACCAATGGCGGCACCTCTAGCGCAGCGCCAACCGCTCCCCCGCTCGGCGAAGAGGCTGCGGGCGCCACGAGGGGTAGGGTCATGGCGCGACCCTCCTCCTCGGACAACGCTGACTGCGGGGGAGGAGGGCTCGGCCGCGCATCCCTCTTGTCGCGCCTTCTCCTCGCGCTCAAGCCGCTGGCGCGCCTCTAGCGTCACGAGGCACTCGGGCCACCGCGATGGCGCCGGCTGCTCTGGCGTTTCCTATTCACCGGTGGCGGTCGGGTCGACAACCTCCACCTCCACGGAGGTTTGGGGCTTGACCCCCTCCACCACGGCCACCGCTGATGCCGACCCCGCGCCTTCCGAGGCCGCCGGCGCGCCCTCCTCCGATGGGGCAGTGAGCATAGCCTCGCCCGCCTGTCCGGTAGACCCAGTCGACGCGGCGGACCGACCCGCCTCTTCCGCTGTCCGAGCTCGCTCCGCGGCCGACTACGCCTGCCCACGCTCCATCGCCTCCCACGCCCTGGCCACCCACTCCGCACCTGGGGCAAGGGTCGAGGGGGACGGAGCAGCAGGGCCGGCTCCGGCCGCCATCCTCACCGCAGCCTCCACCCTCAGCTTCTTGGCCGGGGTGGGGGACGCGTCCTCCAACGAGTGCTTCACCCTGAAAGAGGAACGCATACGCGACGGTAAGCGCAAATTATAACCAATGCAAAGGAAATTCGGGACCAAAAGTAAAGGAACTTACCCCAGCGAAATCAAGGGGGCCCGACCAGCAAGCCTCGAGCCGCTCGGGGCTTCTGAGCAGTACCTCGGGAGCCACTTCTCCCTCCAGTGCTGGCTACGGCGGAGGATGATGGTGCTCCCAGCGCCGTGGCCTTGGCGGGGGTCAACGATGTCCTCATCGCTGTCATCCCGGTCTCCTCCTGGGTCGACGGGCCCGAGGCCCGTGCACTCGACCGAGTAGGCACCAGCGGCGTGCTCGACCGACCCCTTGACGGGGACTGCGCCGAACGACTACGCGTCCGCCGCGCCACTTCACCCTGAGAAGCCGCAGGGCGCTCACCCACCGACTTGATCCCGGCGGTCGGGGCCGACTTCGACATCGACCCCCTCTCCCCTCTGCTACCGGCGGTCGCCCCTTGTCGCTCGGGCGCCATTCTTTCTTTCTCGAGCCCTTGGCGCGGCTCGACGTGCCCCTCCTCCTCCTCCTCCTCCTGCACAAAGACAATACCCGCCAGGTCCAAAGTGATGGTCACAACCCGATACCACTACACCATGCCGTTGTTCTTAATAACCTCGTGACTACTTGTCTCCTCATCCTCATCTTCCTCCGAGGGAGACTCCCCTTCGGGAGGCCGGCTTGCCTTTGCCGGGACCGGCGTTGGTCACGCTCCATTTTCTCCAGGGCTTTTTTGCCCCTATCCCTCTTGGCCATGTCCTTGGCCTTTTTGGCCTGCTCGGCTTGAAAGTGTCTCACCTGGGACTCATTCCGCTCCTCCTTCATCGGTGGCAGCGATCCTCGATGAACGATGTTCCCCTGAGGAACACGAGGCGTGGTTAGGAGATAGGCAAAAGAGACGAACAAGACAAACAAGAGGGCATTAACAGAAGAGGGGATGTCATACCAACTGGACATGGCCCTCGTCTGGCACCATGGGGATGAGAGCGACTTGCTTCTCCTCGAATGCGCCGGCGAAGGAGGAGCGCACTCGATGGGCGATCCTCTCGAGGGGCAGCTCGTCTCCCACGAGCCGACATCCTGTGAGATCCACCCCCACGCACATCTCGTCCAGACGCAGCGGGCGAGCCATCAGCGGCACGACTCGCCGCTGATGAAAAGCCGACGCCACGATGGCCACCGTAAGCCCCTCCCGCCTCAGACGGGCGATCGCGTCGAGCAGATGCTCAAGGCGACTCTAGCGCATCTTTGGGACGTCGTGCTTCCAGTGGAAAGGCTTTGAGTCGATGGTCCTCTCGGTGTAAGGGGGGAACAGACCATCGTCATTCCTCAAGTAGAACCATCCGGAGTGCCACCCCGAGTGGCTCAACTTGATCTTCGCCTGGATCCAGTCGTCCGGCCTCTTGAGGGAGATGCTGCAGCACCCCGCCTTGACCATCTTCCGATAGCCGGTCTCGGTCGGAGCATGGAACAGGCCCGCCTCGAACAGGTGGAGCCATAGGTCTCAATGGGGCTCCGTCCTCAGGTACCCTTCGCACACGGCAGTGAAGACCGCCACGTGGGAGACGCCGTTTGGGGAGAGGTGTTGGAGCTCGACGCCATAGTGGAAGAGAATCCCCCGCAAGAGACAGTTGGGGGTGGGGATCCCAGCCCCGCCCGATGGGAAGCCTCGAAGCTAACCACGTAACCTTTCGGTGGGTTGGGCTGGCGGTCCGCCCTCGGCGGGACCATCCACTCCGGCCAGTCCGCTGAGGTGACGGGCCGAAGAAGGCCACTCTCCACCAAGTCCCCAAGCCGCTCTACGGTCGCCGTCGAAGGAAGCTAGGCGTCGGAGCCGCGCAAGGTGTAGTTCGGCATGACGGTGGGAAAGCGGATGCGCTCTGTGATGGAACTGCCCAAATTATAAGAGATCAAGTGCTAGAGTAGCTGACTTAACTACCACTTAAAACACTTGAGCCCATATAATCCCGGTAGTCCGGAAATCTCGAAGGATTTCTAACATCAACTCAGGATCGCGTACATTCAGGGATACACATTCGAATGAGCCACAAATCAACCGAGAATACTTAAAGTACGAAATAAGTTATTACAACACTTTGTTCCAAATAAAAGTAGTTCTTATGCCACAACACATGTGGCCAAATAAAACATTGTTTGAAACTGAACTTGAAGTTTTAAAAGACAGGGGTGCCCACAACGTCAGGTCCGACAATAGCAAAAGATGAGCTTGTAGAAGACCTTGCCCAAGGCCTACTCCTCTTCTCCTTCAACAGGATAGAGACAGTGCTTACAATAGCCGAAGTATACTTGGCCATCTACAACAAACGGGATAAACCCTGAGTACGGGAATGTACTCAGCTAGACTTACCCGTCTAACTGAAAATAAAGACTCCAAGGATATGCATGGCTGTATCTAGAGTTGGGTAAGCTTTACTTTGCGAAAATGCTTAAATTAAAGGAGTTTACTTTAATGATGCGGTGAGCAGTCATCTTTTATCCTACTAATTATCTCTAGGTTATTGCATCTATACTAGAGCACTCACTTGAACTACTCAAGCAATATAGTAACATATACCAGTTCCTTCATCAATATTTTAGTAGAACCATTAAGATGTCCCATGGAGTTGTACCGTGGTGAAGCTCAGCATAATCCCCCATATCCAGTGGGGGCGGCAATTCGAATCGATATACACCAGCTGGTAAGATTACCCCGTCGGGTCAGCATTAGGTTACCGCTCAACAAAGTCCAGGTGGTAACCGACGCAGGCTCGCATTGATCCACCCAATTGTAGAAAATAGATGGCCACCACGGGGCAGATCATATCTACAGTCTAGAGGGTGCTCACAGCAGATTGAGCTCCGGTCCGGACAGTGTTTACTCGGCTTCGGGGTTGATACTCACAACGGCCCCTATGTGAAAGGGCGCATTCAAAGATGTAAGAGGGCCACCATCATGTACAAACCTATACGATCCAACGGACGGACTACCCCCAAGTCTAAACCACTTGGTGCACTTGCCTTCCAGTTGACCGTATTTCATTACTACCATAGGTTCTTTCCACGATAGCAAATATAGCCAACCGTGATAGTATTACCCACAAGGGATAATACGAAACATAAAAAGAAAGGTAACCATTTATTCTAAGCAAACTAAGCGGTTGCTTTTACTTTATTATTAACAGGGTAACAAGGTAGGTAAAGCAATAATCAAGGAAGGTAATGCATCAATTTGGGATTCAAACAACTCCTATCACCTAATGCATCACAGTATAAAATACTCAAGTAGATTAAATTGTAAAAACTGGGAGGCTTAAGAATGCTCCGGGGCTTGCCTTGAGAGAAGGTGGAGGGCTGGTGGTCAGGGCACTCAGGAAGGTTAGTGTCGAGCTCGTGGTTCTCCTCGTACAGTTCCTGTACCTCCTGGACTTTTGTCTCTGTGGGCTCCTGATGTTCCTCCACGGATCCTAAATGATTGCAATGCATAAATGAATAACTGAATGGTGCAGGGATGATGCTTGAACAAGATTTTACACACTAACAGAGATTCTGAGCATAGGACCAGAGAACTACCACAAAGCTACTTACATCTAGAGCTACTAGCAACAAGGGTAAACAGGCTATAACTTAAACTTAACAGAAGCTATACTTAGAAACAAGGATTTCACCAAACTCTAGATATAACAAACAAGCATGGCATACAACTGAAAACAGAATAGGAAAGCATTTCGGGAACGGGCTCGAGGCATGCAGAGGCGCTCGAGGCAACTGACGGGCATGACCCTTGATTACTCGAGGTCCATCCACCGTCGATCGGAAACAGAGGATGGTGCGGATCGACGTGTTCTTGCCGATGGTGAAGTCTTCGGCGGCGGGGTTGGTTGTGCTAGGCTCGGGATGACTACACGCATCCACTGGTGGTGTTGGTTGAACCGGCGCTACCGTGAAGAGGGGTCGACGGCGTGCGGTGGTGGCGCAGCTCGGCGGTGCTATACGGCGAAGTGATCACCGGCAAAGTGAGGCTCGACGCTGGGGTGCGTGAGCATCGTGGTGATGTGGTGAGTGCGGCTCGAGGGCTAGCTGAGCCAGAGAGGCTCTGTGGAAACCTGTCCACGTGCAAGCTCCGCGGCGGCGGCAATGGCGCACGGCCAACGGTGCTGTGCTGATAAGGGTCGAACTAGAGCTAGGGAAAGGCGTTCTCACCTCGGTTAACTCTGGCGAAGCTTCCACGAAGATGGAGGCGTCGGAGACGAGACGGCGAACGGTGAACGCTGGTTGATCGGTGCGGTGGCGACTCGAGACCAAGGAACGGCGGGGACGTTCCGGCGACTGGAGTCCACGGCTGGTGAAACAGAGGCGAGCAGCGTGTGTGTGGGGCAAAGGCGAAGGCTAGTGTGAGAAGGATTGAGCAGAGGAGCTCTGGTGGTGGTGGATTTGAGAAGAAGGCGCTTGCGGCGCTCGGAGCTCTCGGCGCAACGATGGCAGAGAAGTGCGAGCGATTGAGCGAGTACGGATGAGCGCAAACGAGTGCGGGAGGTGGAGGAGGTATAGGCGCTCCTGTTTGCTTGGTCATGGTCGACCGGCGCTGCTAGAGGGGACGTGACACGATGGTGCGGTGGTAGCAGCGGCGCTGGCGTGTTCGCGGCGGGCGGAGCAGAGCAAGACTTGGTCGACGCGCCGTTAGCGCGGATTCGCGCTTGATTGCGAAAGAGACAAGGCGGGGCGCTGATTGGACGCGGCACTGCGGCAGGGCGGCTGGCAGGTCTGCGGCGGCGGAGCAGAACGTCAGCGGCGGGAAAACGGTGCCGACTTGGTCCTAGCGCCGTTAACGCGGATTTGAGTGAGACAGAGCGAGCGGCGACAGCGATGTCGGCGCAGAGCTGAAGCGGTGGCGATGGCGTGTTCCACTTCCGCGGTCAGGCATCGTCGGCCACGTAGTGGATGACTCCGACGTACGGCTCAGCCGCGGTCGGGTGAGTGCGCGCGAGCGTGCGCGGCACGTGCGTGCGGGCGAGCGCACGCGGGAGAGGGGTCGATATCGAGGGTAGGGTCGATCGGCTAATCGAGCCTCCGACTCGGTCGAGCCTCTTGCGCGGGTCGTTCGTTCAAGCCTCGGTTCACCATATCGAGGGGTCGAAGTCGAGGGGTAGAAATCGAGGGATAGAAGTCGAAGGGTAGAAGTCGAGGGGGGCGTCGATAGACTGACTGGTCGAGCCTCTGGCCCGGAGTCGTTCGATCGAACCCTCGGTTCGTCACCTTTCTATCGAGCGGTGGTCGAGGTCGAGGGGTGGTGCTTGGCCTATCTCGATTCTGATTTCCTCTTCCATTTTCTTTTATTTGATAAAACTAAGCAGGGTAACTAAACATAAACAAACCACACTTTTACTCTAAGCAAAGCAAGGTTTAACTAAACAGGTTAAACACAAGATTAAGCACAAAACACCTATTCAATTCTAGCTTCAAAACATATAAACACACACATGAAATGATAGCATATGTAAACATGAATGCAAAGAAATGATGTGCTTAGTGGCTAATGATGATCCTAATGCAAGCTTGACATAGGGTGTCACACGCTCGGAGGTAGGGGTTGAAGGTGCGTTCCCGATCTTTGCTCTCCTCACCCGCGCGCGCAGAGATCAGGCTCAGAGGGCGACGAAGGCGATGGCGAGAGGAAGAAGGCTAGGAAAGCAATGGCAAGCGCGAGGAATCCAAGACCCCACCCCCGTATTTATAACCGGAAGCGCAACGGGCAGATCCATTGAAAAGGCAGGTAAATCCCCGCAATTAAATGCACCCACCTAACACCCCCTAAGGATCCGTAGGATAAGCTACACCTGTCACGTCGTCGGACTCCTCACCGCACTCCACGCCGGCTACGTACGGATGCAGCCGAACGGACATCTCCTGAAAAGGCGCGCCAATGGCAGGCGGCGGGCAATGATGGGCGTTATCTTCGGAGGTAGGCAACGGACGTCGACCCGTCCATCGAAATCTTGAGGGTCGATGGTTGTCCCAGCGATCATGGGTTCGACAGCCACCCTCGAACGGTCCTTCCCAGGGAAGTAAAACGGACTCCGGTCCACCCCCAAATCTCGAGGAGGCAAAGGCTGGCCCTCGAACAGGGTTCTACAGCCGCCCTCGAGTACCCGAGTCAGGGATGACCCAGGGGGAGCCAGCACGAGGCCCAGCTCGAGAACGAACTCTCGAGACCCCCCGGGATATATCCGAGGCAAAACCCGGGAATACCTAAGAACCCCTACGACATGAGGCATCGAGCCACCGACTCTCATCGAACAGAGTTGGCACCTATGTAACCCACGTGGTTTCGCTTAATGAGAACGCCTCAGGGCTTCTGTCGACCCCTATCGAATGGGGCACGAGTTCTCACTTGGATCTCCCCGTCACCAGCTCACAGAGGACTTCGAGGCTCCTCCAAACGAGGATAACACGATGCTCTTCACCCCACAATCCGAGCGCAAGGATCCGTGGGAAGGATGCTAAGAGGTAGCAACGCTCCAGCCGCACAGGGCTCAGGGGCTCGACTACGCACAGCCCCCCTCGACGAAAGAGGGTCGAAAACACTCGGGAGCTTGGCGGCTAGAGCTGACCCCTCGATAGGGCGCTACAACTCCAGTTAATACCAATCCCCCTCGATAAGACACAAATCAAAGCCTTCACAAATCAAAGCTTGGCGGCAAGGTGGCTTATCGTTTGAAATTGCCTGACATTCTCTCTGCCGTTCACGATGTGTTTCATGTATCACAATTGAAGAAGTATCTTCAAATTAAAGATACAATAGTGGAAGTTGAAGGAGTGCAGTTAGAACCTGATGTGACCTACTCCGAGTATCCTGTAAAGGTTCTAAATCAAAAGGATTGAAATAGTCATCGCAAGACCATCAAGTTCTACAAAGTGCAGTGGAACCAGCACTCAGAAGAAGAAGCTACATGGGAATCTGAAGATTTTCTTTCAGAGAATTTCCCAGAGTTTTATGCTTCTATCGTTTAAGCTGTTTTGTAAAAAACTGGTCATAGTTGTAACAAGGATGAAGTGAAAAAGAAAAGTTCTTGAAACGTTTCCTTTTCCGTTACTTTGTTTCACTCCTAAATCTCGGGACGAGATTTCTTTAAGGGGGAAGGATTGTAACACCCTGGGTGTTAATCTCTTAATTAAAATTTGATCATGTCATCATATGCATTAAGCATCATTCATTTGTTTGAAAATCTGGATATGCATTGAACTAAAATGAGTTTACTTGTTTGTGTTGGATCATTTGTTTGAATGCAGGCCATCTTTTCAAATTCTCGAAATTTAAAATTTTGAAATCCAAACCCTTTTCCCAGAAGGGGTGGATTAAGCCCTAAACATGATTTTCAAAATCTATAAAATTTTTGTTTGTGGTTGTTTAAGTAGAGTGTATATCTCAAAATTTTTAACATCTTTCGTGTTCAAAGTTTTTCCTGAAAACCCCTGGAAGCTTGAGCATTTTGCAAAATAGCCGCAGGGTCAGTTCTGTCCTTTCCTCGAGCAGCTGCATGGCGGGATCGTTCTCGATGGTGCCCGACGCCGACACCTGTCCAGGGACTCCCGTCTTGTCGAGTGTACGTGGCGAAATCACGGAACCCGTTGCCGCCTTTAAAAGCGGGACACCGTCCTCTCCGTACTCCTTTCCACGCCACTGCTCCACTCTTCTCCACTCTACTTCGCTCTGCACTGCTTTGCTCCGCCGAGCGCTTCACCTCCAGTAACGAACTCGTCCGAGCTCGTTAGCTGCTTCCAATCACTCAATCTTTCGTCATTGCCTTCGCCTTGACCTTGCGCATCCTCGGGGTAAGTTGGTTGAAGTCGTCAAGCCCACATTCGTTCAGTGCGGATCCGTCTTCCTCAGCCCCGCCGAAACCGCCGCCGCTCTGGTCCGTCTTCGACCGGGCTGCGCAGGAGCCGCATTGTCTTTTTGTCTTGTGTTTCTTGCTCCTTGTTCATCTCTCATTCTTGTCGGGTTCTCTGTTTTGCAAATGGTGGACCATAGCTCCGGGAACATCTTTGTTGTCGCACAGTTCTTCGTCTCCGCCGGCGCGTTCTCCATCGACGGTCGTCTCTGCTTCATCTCCGGCCGCGATTGCTAACGCTCCGTGACCAGGGTGAGCTCCTCGACCTCTTCGCTCTACTCGTTTATCCTTGAATCGAACCTTAGAGCTCTGTCCTCGAGCGCCACCGCTGTTCTTGTTCGGCGCGGCAGTGTGTTCGTCGTCCAGCCGTTGTTGTGGATCTTTTCGAGATCTGAGTCTCGTGCTAGCTTCGCCTAGCCATCCTGAGTCTGGATTGAGGGGTAGTTGCCCTCGAGCGCATGCGTGTTCTCTTCGGCGCGCGTCGCGCAGATCCCCGCCGACCGCCAGTGCCGTCATCGAGGGTGTTGCTTTTAGCTCGGTGTTCGTTTGGCTTGCGCTTCGCGTTGTTTGGGGGCCGCATAGCTTGCTGGAGTTGTTGGTTGTTTCGATCGAGGGTAGATCGAGGGTAGATCGACGTCTGATCGAGGTCTAGTGTCTCTGTTCGAGACCTAGCTCCTTTGATCGAGGCCTGTGTCCGTCGGCATGTGTGTGCGGTCGAACTCAGTTCACCGCCATGGTCGTCGAACGAGGTTGGCTGTGTAGGTTTTAGCCTCGTTTCTGTGGGCGTTGTGCTCGCGGTTTTCTTCTGAGTCGTGATCGAGGCCTAGCCTCTTGATCGAGTATCGATCGAGGCCTAGCGTCTCTGTTCGAGGCCTAGTTTCGTCGACCGAGGCCTAGCTTCTCTGATCGAGGGTCGGTCGAGGCCCAGTTTCATCGATCAAGGTCTTTCTTCATCGATCGAAGTCTCGTTTCTTTCGATCGAGGTCTCTCGTCAGCGATCGAGGGTTAGTCCTTTGATCGAGGTCTGTTCTCGATGGTGTGCGATCGATCGAGCCCTGTCCGACCGTCAGCACCCTCGATGAGGTGTCTCTGAAGGTTTGTTTGAGTCGTGGCGTACCTCGTTAGGTTCGGCTCGGCAAGCCGAGGCAAGTTCGAGGGGTAACCGTTCGGTTTGGTCATCGACGGCGACTCGCCGCCGTGTTTTGTGGTTCTCGACGCCGCCGCTCGAGCCTCTGTGTCGCTGATGGTCGGGTCTCAGCCGTCAGTGGGTTTGTGCAGGGTTTTTCTGTTCCTGTTTAGTTCAGTTGTTTCTAATCTTGTAACAATGCTCTGTTTAACTATAAAATGTTTAGAAACCCTAATACCTTTAGGTTTTGAGTGATTTTGGATTATTTGGTACATGTGGTCATTGTCCAGTGACAAACACAAGTTGGACATGCTCGATGTGATGATGTTTGCTCAGTTCTTTTGGATGTAATGATTAACTTAGATAATCCAGATAAATAGGGTTTAAGTGTTGCTTTCCTTCATGAAGGGAAGTGGTACTCTAGGTGTAATCTGTTTTAGTCTTTTCTTAAGAGCATGCTTGTTTGAGTTGAGCATCATGTTTCTATTCAAGCATCATCTAAGACATGTCATTTATCGTGTAGATTGTTCGTTGGTTGGGTTGGATACCTCCAGTGAAGGGGTTTTCTCTCTTGAATCTGAGCCCGAGTTCGTTTATCCCTCCAACCAAGGCAAACCCCGGTGCATTCAAACACTTCCTTGTATTTAAAAATGTTTGCTTTAAATACACTTATGTTTATACTATTGCATTACGGTATTCAATCAAATTCCTACTTGATGCATAGCCTTACCTTAAATTATTTATTCCTGTACCTTGATACCGTTTTAAAAATACGATTGTTGCTTTATGCTGCTTAGCAATGCTTAGACCGATAGAGTCAGATGATTTCCTGTCATCTGCGAGAATAGGTGATAACTTGTTTGCTTCGACAATGGTTCTGTTTTCGAGATGAATAGCGGATTGCTGCGGCAAATGGTTATGTCCTCTTGATGGAAGTAATAATTTGAGACCGGGCGGACACGGTGTTGGAGAGCCACCAGATATGGATATCTGGTGAGCGGGTTCTTTCCGCCTGTGTCGATTAGGAACCATCCGCTGTAGACGTCCAAGGGTTGTGACTTTGGAGTACTTATCACATACTCTGGGAAGCTGGACTCTGGCTATTCTCGTTTGAAGAACGGTTAACCCGCACTGGGAGTGGAGAGATGGCGAGAGTAGTGTGTACCCTCCAAGTTAGCGAACTGGATGGAGGTGTACTGTGCTCTCGGGTGGCGGAACCCCGGTCTTGGCGAGATGATCCAGGGAAAGGTAGTCATATGTGTGCTTTAAGCGGCTATATATGTCGTGTGATAGGGAAGCTCCAGCTGGGATAAACCGGTTCGAATCGTCGTGTTCCTCGGATATTGTAACACCCCGGGTGTTAATCTTGTTAATCTCTTAATTAAAATTTGATCATGTCATCATATGCATTAAGCATCATTCATTTGTTTGAAAACCTGGATATGCATTGAACTAAAATGAGTTTACTTGTTTGTGTTGGATCATTTGTTGAATGCAGGTCATCTTTTCAAATTCTCAAAATTTAAAATTTGAATCCAAACCCTTTTCTCCGAGGGGGTGGATTAAACCCTAAACATGATTTTCAAAATCTATAAAGTTTTTGCTTGTGGTTGTTTAAGTAGAGTTGTAGATCTCAAAATTTTGAACATCTTTCGTGTTCAAAGTTTTTCCTGAAAACCCCTGGAAGCTTGAGCATTTTGCAAAATAGCCGCAGGGTCAGTTTTGTCCTTTCCTTGAGCAGCTGCATGGTAGGGTCGTTCTCGACGGTGCCCGACGCCGACACCTGTCCAGGGACTCCCGTCTTGTCGAGAGTACGTGACGAAAGCGTTGAACCCGTTGCCGTCTTTAAAAGCGGGACGTCGTTCTCTCTTCTTTCCTTTCCACGCCACTGCTCCACTCTTCTCCACTCTACTTCGCTCTGCTCCGTTATGTTCCACCGAGCGCTTCACCCCAGTAACGAACTCGTCCGGGCTCGTTAGCTGCTCCCAATCACTCAATCTTTCGTCATTGCCTTCGCCTTGACCTTGCGCATCCTCGGGGTAAGTTGGTTGAAGTCGTCGAGCCCGCATTCGTTCAGTGCGGATCCGTCTTCCTCAGCTCCGCCGCAACCGCCGCTGCTCTGGTCCGTCTTCGATCGGGCTACGCAGGAACCGCATTGTCTTTTTGTCTTGGGTTTCTTGTTCCTTGTTCATCTCTGAGTATTTTCGGGTCTCCGTTTTGCAAATGGTGGACCACAGCTCCGGGAACATCTTCGTGCCGCGCAGTTCTTCGTCTCCGCCGGCGCGTTCTCCATCGACGGTCGTCTCTGCTTCATCTCCGGCCACGCTTGCTTGTGCTCCGTGACCAGGGTGAGCTTCTTGACCTCTCCGCTCTTCTCGTTTATCCCTATATCGAGCCTTAGAGCTCTGTCCTCAAGCGTTGCCGCTGTTCTGGTTCGGCGCGGCGGTGTGTTTGTCGCCTTGTCGTTGTAGTTGATCTTTTCGAGATCCAAGTCTCGCGCTAGCTTCGCCTAGCCGTCCTGAGTCAGTCTCGAGGGGTAGATGCCCTCGAGCGCGTGCGTGTTCTCTTCGGCGCGCGTCGCGCAGATCCCCGCCGACCGCCAGTGCCGTCGTCGAGGGTGTTGCGTTCCGTTTTGAGTTCGCCTCGTGCGCGTTTCGCGTTGTTTGGGGGCCGCTTAGCTTGCTAGATTTGTTGGTTGTTTCGTTTGAGGTCTGATCGAGGCCTAGTGTCTCTGCTCGAGGCCTAGCTCCTTTGATCGAGGCCTGTGTCCGTCGGCATGTGTGTGTGGTCGAGCTCAGTTCACCGCCATGGTCGTCGAACGAGGTTGGCTGTGTAGGTTTTAGCCTCGTTTCTGTGGGCGTTGTGCTCGCGGTTGTCTTCTGAGTCGTGATCGAGGCCTAGCCTCTTGATCGAGTGTCGATCGAGGCCTAGCGTCTCTGTTCGAGGCCTAGTTGCGTCGACCGAGGCCTAGCTTCTCTGATCGAGGGTCGGTCGAGGCCCAGTTTCATCGATCGAGACCTCGTTTCTTTCGGTCGAGGTCTGTCTCCGTCGATCGAGGTCTAGTTCTCCGATCGAGGGCTGTGTTCGATGGTGCGCGATCGGTCGAGTCTCGGCAGATCGTCAGCACCCTCGATGAGGTGTCTCTAAAGGTTTGTTTGACTCGTGGCGTACCTTGTTGGGTTCGGCTCGGCAAGCCGAAGCAGGTTCGAGGGGTAGCCGTTCGGTTTGGTCATCGACGGCGACTCGCCGCCGTGTTTTGTGGTTCTCGACGCCGCCGCTCGAGCCTCTGTGCCGCTGATGGTCGAATCTCAACCGTCCGAGGGTCTTGAGCAGAGTTCTTCTTGTTTTCCTGTTTTTAGTTCTGTAATAATGCCCTGTTTAATTATAAAATGTTTAGAAACCCTAATAACTTTAGGCTTTGAGTGATTTTAGATTATTTGATGCAAATGGTCAATTGTCCAGTGACAAACACAAGTTGGGCATGCTCGATGTGATGATGTTTGCTCAGTTCTTTTGGTTGTAATGATTAACTTAGATAATTAAGATAAATAGGGTTTAATCAATTTGCTTTTTAACCTAGTGTTGCTTTCCTTCATGAAGGGGAGTAGTACTCAAGGTGTAATCTGTTTTAGTCTTCTCTTAGCTTGTTTGTTTGAGTTGAGCATCATGTTTCTATTCAAGCATCATCTAAGACATGTCATTTATCGTGTAGATTGTTCATTGGTTGGGTTGGATACCTCCAGTGAAGGGGTTTTCTCTCTTGAATCTGAGCCCGAGTTCGTTTATCCCTCCAACCAAGGCAAGCCCCGGTGCATTCAAACACTTCCTTGTATTTAAAATGATTTCTTTAAATACACTTATGTTTATACTATTGCATTACGGTATTCAATCAAATTCCTACTTGATGCATGGCCTTACCTTGAATTATTTATTCCTGTACCTTGATAATGTTTTAAAAATACGACTGTTGCTTTATGCTGCTTAGCAATGCTTAGACCGATATAGTCAGATGATTTCCTGTCATCTGCGAGAATAGGTGGTAACCTGTTTGCTTCGGCAATGGTTCTGTTTTCGAGATGAATAGCGGATTGCTGCAGCAAATGGCTATGTCCTCTTGATGGAAGTAATAATCTGAGACCGGGCGGACACGGTGTTGGAGAGCCACCAGATATGGATATCTGGTGAGCGGGTTCTTTCCGCCTGTGTCGATTAGGAACCGTCCGTTGTAGACGTCCAAGGGTTGTGACTTTGGAGTACTTATCACATACTCCGGAAAGCTGGACTCTGGCTATTCTCGCTTGAAGAACGGTTAACCCGCACTGGGAATGGAGAGATGGCGAGAGTAGTGTGTACCCTCCAAGTTAGCGAACTGGATGGAGGTGTACTGTGCTCTCGGGTGGCGGAACCCCGGTCTTAGCGAGAGGATCCAGGGAAAGGTAGTCATATGCGTGTTTTAAGCGGCTGTATATGTCATGTGATAGGGAAGCCCCAGCTGGGATAAACCGGTTCGAATCGTCGTGTTCCTCGGATATGGAAACATGACCCTGTCCTCTACCGCGTAGTAATACACTTTAACTGGATACTTGTTGGATCCCTTTGTGGATGGTTATTACCCTGTTATCGATCATACATCCAGGTCGATACTTGAGTAATCTTATGGATAACATAAATGATTTCAATTCTTTTTATAAACGCTCATTTATGCAAAATACTTGATTCTTGCAAACCACACCTTGAATCCTATGACTTGCATACTGCTTTGTCCACCAAATACTTTTCTTTGTCGGATAAGTCTTGTGGAGTACTCCCGTACTCAGGGTTTGTTAACCCCTGTTGCAGATGAGGATCACAACCCGGTGTGTGTGGCTCCTTGCTGCATGACCGTGGTCAGTGTAGATGAAGATGAAGAATAAACTGTCTTTGCTTGACTCTTGGGCAAGAGTAACTCGATTGTTTGTCTTTCTCTATCAGCAGCTTGATGTATCTTTATCGTATGACACTAAGTTATGTTTCAAAACTTATGGTTTGTAATATGACTTTAAATTTCCGCTACTTTGATGTAATATAAAAATTTTGTATTACTTCTGTCATGATTGTAATGAGGTGATCCTGTTCGGAAAGAGGTGGATGACCCGCTGCAAAGTGGCGACACCTGATGGACTAATTAAGGTTTGGATCATCTGTTGGGATTAAGTTGGTTAATCCTGGCAAGTGGGCCCTATCTTAAGAGGTTCTGTCACAGATATGAAAACATGACCCTGTCCTCTACCGCGTAGTAATACACTTTAACTGGATACTTGTTGGATCCCTTCGTGGATGTTTATTACCTTGTTATCGATCATACCTCCAGGTTGATACTTGAGTAATCTTATGGATAACCTAAATGATTTCAATTCTTTTTATAAATGCTCATTTATGCAAAATACTTGATTCTTGCAAACCACACCTTGAATCTTATGACTTGCATACTGTTTTGTCCACCAAATACTTTTCTTTTTCGGATAAGTCTTGTGAGTACTCCCGTACTCAGAGTTTGTTAACCCCTGTTGCAGATGAGGATCACAACCCGGTGTGTGTGGCTCCTTGCTGCATGACCGTGGTCAGTGTAGATGAAGATGAAGAATAAATTGTCTTTGCTTGACTCTTGGGCAAGAGTACCTCGGTTATCTGTTCCTTCGCTATCAGCAGCTTGATGTATCTTTATCGTATGACACTAAGTTATGTTTCAAAACTTATGGTTTGTAATATGACTTTAATTTTCCGCTACTTTGATGTAATATAAAAATTTCGTATTACTTCTGTCATGATTGTAATGAGGTGATCCTGTTCGGAAAGAGGTGAATGACCCGCTGCAAAGCGGCGACACCTGATGGGCCAATTAAGATTTGGATCATCTGTTGGAGATTAAGTGGGTTAATCCTGATAAGTGGGCCCTATCTTAAGAGGTTCTGTCACACCATACCGATACGAACTAGGGCTCCTGTACTCTCAAGCCTCCCCTTAGTCTATAAAAGGGGACGCTGGGATAGTAGGAAAAAAGGGAGAACAACAAGACATTTGTTCGCACTTGCAACCATCTAAGCAACACCCATTGGCACTCGCAGCAAGCTCACTAGCATACGCAACAGAGAGCCATATCCGAACATAACACAAACCAATGATTGTTTGATCAACATCTCAAGCAATCTACCGAGCCACCTAGGATAGCCCGGCTAGCCTTAGGCCTCGACCCCCCACCCCCCCCCCCCGAGTTCATCCATGTAAGCCAGCTTGTACTCCCCCTGTACGAGCACTTCGGTGCAAGATAATACAATACTTCCTTCCCCGCTGGACGTAGGGCCTTCTTTGCCCGAACCAGAATAAATATTGTGTTCTTCTTGCATCACATCTGAGAAAGGGAACACGCAATAAACAAATTTACTGGTTGGTGTATCACATCTGGGAGAGGGAACACGCAATAAACAAATTTACTGGGCCATGGGTCGAAACACCGACACATAGTTTTTAGGTTCTACAAGCAAAGCATACATAGTACATATGAGAGGGAAAAGTCACACAATGAGATCGATGCCGCACCAGCTTATAGATAAAAGCTAATCGGTCAAAAAGAACTAGTAGTTACATATTTAACTTTAATCATTCACTGCCATTTCATGTAAGAAGGATAATCGTTTTATGAAATATCATGACAAAGATAACAAGACGAAATATCATGACAAAGATAACAAGACGTATAATGTTCACGCATGAAAACGAACTTATAAGTTCACTAAGGAGCTTATAATTTAGAATAGACGAGTATATAGATGGATAAATAATGCTATTTTCATCAAAACAAACAACAAACTTTTACTAGTCAGTTTGAGGCAGGTATACTAATGCCTATTCCAATCACGATTCGACACGCTCGTCTCATGCATGTGTTCTTCACGAGCATTGTAAACATTATTACACACATGATACATGTTGAGATAAAAAAGTCAATATACATAATACTTAAAATGTGACGGGTATTATATATTGTGTACAACAATTTGTTTCTTTCAATGTACTTCACATAGACTCTACCTTTACTTTTTTCTCAGACATCTTACACAACCTAGTCAAATATGACATACATCACAACATCTCGTACACTGTATGCTCTAGTTCCTTTGGCCATCATATCTTATCTCATATGACGTATGTAGTTGTACCTCCCAGATTCTCCAATATCTTCAAACTAGAAAGATTTAGAGACGACTCTATCTCGAAAACACCATTAACTATACTGTGAAGCCTCTAAAACCCTATCAAGTACACTTTGACATACCGGATCCTCCGGTCACTTACATCGAAAACCTTTGAAAAAGTTGGCTAAAGACGGCATGGATCAACTCCATTTTTTTCTTTGCACGGTACCAATTGTATGTAGCCACTGGTGTGTGGCATACAATTTCTAGTGGGCCGGTTTCCACTGGCCACCACACTACGGGTCCCCATCTATCATCTCCCCCACTCACACATGCCATCACATCTCTCTACCTTTCTCTGCTCTTTCCCCTCCACCCCTGCTGGCTGCTGTGCTCTGCCCCCAAACTCGAGACTCCATTGCTGCGCATTCCCACCAAAGCTTCCCCGCCGAATTCCCCAACCTCCCGCCGGATTCGCCCAGCTTGTTGACTCCGGAGCTCGATTCGTCCACGGAGCAGCGGCCTGGGCCGCCAATTCGCCCCGTTCGGTGCCCCGCTGATTCGTCTTCGGTACTCTCTTCCCGTTTTCCCTGGAATATTTCGGTGATTCGCGCCGCATGAGCTTGGATTGGAGGTGGTGCTTCTGATTCCCGCTTGCCGGTGGCGGAGGCGCGAGGGCATGTGGGTTTCTCTGGTGTGGATCCGGGGCTGCGTGGGCGTCACGTTCATCGATTTCCAGAGCGGGAGGAGAGCCGACTAGATCTCTCGGCTACTGCGGTTGCTGCGCTCCTTCGAGGGAGTCTGGGAGGCTTCCTGTGATCAGAGAAGGCTCGTGCAGGGTTTTGGGAGGTGAAGGGACATGGAGGCCGCAAGGTTCGGCACGCAGAGCAGCCACTTGTACGGCGAGCTTGACCTCAACAGGCGCGAGAACAGGGTGTTTGGCTGGGACCTCAACGACTGGAGCTGGGACAGTCAGCGCTTTGTTGCCACACCGGTGCCTGCTCAGGCAGCGAATGGCTCTGGATTGAACAGCTCGCCGTCATCGTCTGAGGAAGCAGAGGAAGAGGTGGCTAGGAACGGTGGCTTGAGAGGTGACACTGATAAGAGGAAAAGGGTTGTGGGCATCGATGATGATGAAACTGAGGATCAGGACACGACCATGAATGGTGGCGGGTCGCTCAGCTTGAGAATTGGGGGTTCTGCTGTTGGTGGTGGAACGATGGAGATGGAGAACAGTGATGTAAACGAGGATGATAGGAATGGGAAGAAGATCAGGGTGCAAGGAGGCGGCTCAAGTGGGCCAGCATGCCAGGTTGAGGGCTGCATAGCAGATCTGACTGCAGCGAAGGATTACCACCGCCGGCACAAGGTCTGTGAGATGCATGCTAAAGCTAGCACCGCCATGGTCGGGAACACTGTCCAGAGGTTCTGCCAGCAATGTAGTAGGTTAGTTTCATGCTTCTACCTGCTTCTATTACCTTTCAATTGCATGCAATTGTCTGTAACAAGAACGAATGGGTAGAATATCTCATGCAAGTTTATATTTAGTGCAGCTAGACAAAGACTTGAGACATGTCCACACTATGACCATCATGATATTTTCCAACCTTTGATCTTTGAAAATCGCAGTAATCCATAACAACTGGAGAATGATATAAAGGAAAAGGCACATTTATCATGTTTAGGCCAACATATCAACATTTAAGTGAAAATTGTTTGCAAGGAAATTTTAGTTTAGATATCAGAGCATTCACTGTGCAGACAGGGTTTAAGGATTGATGCTGAGGGAAGTAGTTAAATAGTTTCATGCTTAGAACTAAAAAAAAGTGATCAAGTAATGTGTTCATGACACTGTATACTTAAGAAACATTCCCCCCCCCCCCCCCCCCCCCCCAAATTCTCTGTAAATACTGTACATGTTCTTGTGCAGATTTCACCACCTTCAAGAATTCGATGAAGGGAAACGAAGTTGCCGGCGACGATTAGCAGGCCACAATAGACGCAGGAGGAAAGCCCGCCCTGATACTCCAATTGGTGGGACTGCTTCAATTGAGGACAAAGTCAGCAATTATTTATTGTTGAGTCTTATTGGAATCTGTGCTAATTTGAACTGTAAGTTTGCTAACTTCGCTATACCACATCTACATTTTTCTTTTCTACGGTACTTGTATAATTTATTTTCCCTTCAGTGTAATGAAATCGTGTTTGTAATGTTTTGGCGAAATTTTCTTGGTATAGAAAATAGACTTAGATCAAGTTTAGCGACCATACTTGTTTTACCGGAGTATATGAGTTCTTGTTACTCTATTTGACATGTTGATGAAAATTTAGTAGTCTTAGGCCCATAAGGATGTTACATGGTATTCAGTGTGCTTGAAGTTCCATATATTGGTTTATTTCTACAATTCTAGGATTGCTCACTGTTACAGGAAGTCCTCCTTCAGCTGCATGTTAGAATATCATATTGAGGTTTAGCGGTTTTTCACTGACAGAATGCTGCAATTACTAGCTGTGTGACCTTCCAGATATTGTGGACATTCCCTCATTTCCATTCCGGGGCATTTGAATCTTAAGTTTCTTAATTATCGAAGAAAAAATCCATTATCTTTTCAATCTCCATCATTCATATGGATCAATCTAGCAATCATGGAATCTGTATTCTGTTTACTGAATCACACGAACTCCACATATATATTTCATATATGTATTCTGCAGAATTACTTGTATATTAAGGAAGGTACATGACTCTTGGAATTCTCCTTGCAGCTGACAATGTTCAGCATTCAAACGGCCAGGAGTTGCTATCCACTCTTTTGAAGAACCTAGGGTCTGTTGCCAAATCACTGGAGCCAAAAGAATTATGTAAACTCCTGGAGGCATACCAAAGCCTACAAAATGGATCGAATGCTGGAACTTCTGGAACAGCTAATGCCGCAGAAGATGCTGCAGGACCATCTAACTCTAAGTTGCCTTTTGTGAATGGTAGTCATTGTGCACAGGCATCAGCATCTGTTGTGCCAGTACAATCGAAGGCTAACATGGTGGTAACTCCAGGTATGAAGTATGATGGACAACCACTGTTAAACCTTCTGAAATTGTTTTCTGATTAACAATTTCAGCTTATTTTTTTTCTTGACTGCACAGAGCCTGCATCATGCAAGCTTAAGGATTTTGATCTGAATGACACTTGCAATGATATGGAAGGCTTCGAGGATGGGCAAGAAGGCTCACCTACACCTGCCTTTAAAACAGCTGAGTCTCCTAATTGTGCATCATGGATGCAACAAGATTCTACTCAAAGTCCACCACAAACTAGTGGCAACTCAGATTCAACATCAACACAATCATTGTCAAGCTCAAATGGGGACACTCAGGTTTGTTTTTTATTCCTTGCAAACATATAGAATGATAAAGGGCAGATTGTGAGCTCTCTTACGACTTAGCAACCTGTATATTAACATATTTATATATTAATGAGGCAGTTTGACTGGCTATAATTTTTAATGGGAAATTGACAACTCACTAATGACCAACATGTTATTGGAATAGTATATGTTCTTATGCATCAAGCTGTTATAGGCAACAAACTTAGGTGGAGAATATTCAAGGTTGGAATTTGAATTGGAATAAGGTTTTCACTTTTTCAGTGTACCTGAATGAGGGAGAGAGACATCAATACATTTGGTTTATGTAGGACTAGATTGTGAGTCCATACTTGGCTTTAGGGATTTAATAACTCCTACCTTTAATTATTTAACCTTTTGACTCTGACACCTACCTGACTTTTTTAATGCCTTTACTAGATGTTGTGATAGCCATCACTATCAATAATTAAAACATACTCCCTCCATCCCTAAATAGCTGTCGTTTTGGTTTCCCAGCCATAAGTTTGACTAGATTTGTAGAAAATGTGGCCAACATTTATATCTCCAAATAAATTTATTATGAAAATAGATTCAGTGATCTGTCTAATGATGTTAATTGTGTACAAAATATTATTTTTTGTATAAAATTAGACAAATCTATTTCTCGGGAAGCGAGAATGACAGTTTAGGGACGGAGGGAGTATGCTAGAGTGATTTCTGATGGAAAAGTGAACCAAACAAGTGTTCAATCTCCAGGATCCAAGCCTAGAAGTAAAAAGCTACTACCTGACATGCTTTTGATTGCATCTCTGCTGAACAAAAATGACATGTGAATACTGAAAAGGACTAACATGAACTGGACAGTCAACCGACATATATGGAAAGTTTGATGAAGAGAATTCATGTTAAAAGCCATAGTCTTGGCAGCACTTTGTAAACACCAAGATGCTAATTTTAACATATTATTTCATATATGGATTTGTACCTTACTATGCTTAGATGCCATCTTGTGAAGCACCTGATTCTTATTGTTTTGCCTGCAGTGCCGAACTGATAAGATTGTCTTTAAACTTTTCGACAAAGTTCCCGGTGACTTACCTCCAGTTTTGCGGTCACAGGTAAATTATGCATTCTCTCAGTGCGTGGCAAGAAAATATATCCTGAACCTAACACTTAAATCCTGATTTTTCAGATTCTTGGTTGGTTGTCGAGTAGCCCTACTGATATAGAAAGCCATATTAGACCTGGCTGTATTATTCTAACAGTATATCTTCGGTTAGTTGAGTCTGCATGGCAAGAGGTATGCTTCCTTTCTGAATTCTCATGTCAAAATAGTGCCGCCTTTGTTTGGTTATTAATGGTCTTTTCTACAGCTTTCTGAAAATATAAGCCTGCACCTGGATAAGCTTTTGAGTAGCTCCACTGATGACTTTTGGGCATCTGGCTTGGTATTTGTGATGGTTCGACGCCACTTAGCTTTTATGCTCAATGGTGAGCCAATCCCAGGCACCTAGCTGCTCTTATATAGTGATGCTGCTGTGCAAGCTTTATTCTGGATACTTTATGTAGGAAATTTGTTAACTATCAAGCTTTGCTGTTCATGTTACTGCAGGTCAAATTATGTTGGACAGACCCCTGGCACCCAGTTCTCATGATTACTGCAAGATTTTATGTGTCAAACCTGTTGCTGCACCTTATTCTGCAACAATAAATTTCAGAGTCAAAGGTTTTAACCTATTCAGTACTTCCTCAAGGTACTTTATCATCTTTAATTCAGATTAACTTATTCATGATGTATATAAAAGTAAACTTTCATGTTACTCTTCAGCTTATCCATTTACATCTAAATACCGTCTTCTCATGTTCGCAGGCTAATTTGTTCATTTGAAGGGCGTTGTATATTCCAGGAAGACACGGACTCTGTAGCAGAGAATGCTGAGTGTGAGGATAGGGACATCGAATGCCTCAGTTTTTTCTGTTCTGTTCCTGGTCCAAGAGGAAGAGGATTTATAGAGGTACAGATAGTTATACATATATAGCTTCTGTTCAAGAACAAAATATACTTATAGAGCTTTTCTTATGATGATGCGGTTATTTTGGTTTTCTTCTGTAACCTTGAATCCCCCCCGAATATCACCTGCAATTTCAGGTCGAAGATAGTGGTTTTAGCAATGGCTTTTTCCCCTTCATAATTGCTGAGAAGGATGTATGCTCTGAGGTTTCTGAGCTGGAGAGCATATTTGAGTCCTCCAGTAACGAACATGCAAATTTTAATGATAATGCCAGGGACCAAGCTCTGGAATTTCTAAATGAGCTGGGTTGGCTTCTTCATAGAGCGAACAGAATGTCTAAAGAGGATGAAACTGATACATCTCTAGCTGCCTTTAACATGTGGAGATTCAGGAATCTTGGTGTTTTTGCCATGGAGCGGGAGTGGTGTTCTGTGATCAAAATGCTGTTAGATTTCTTATTTATTGGCCTTGTTGATGTGGGATCCCGATCTCCAGAAGAGGTGGTGCTTTCAGAAAATTTGTTGCATGCTTCTGTACGGAGGAAATCTGTTAACATGGTTAGATTTCTGCTGAGATACAAACCAAATAAAAACTCGAAGGGAACTGCTCAGACATACTTATTTAGACCTGATGCTCTGGGCCCTTCAATGATTACCCCCCTCCATATAGCAGCTGCCACTAGTGATGCAGAGGATGTGTTGGATGTGCTGATTGGTGATCCTGGACTGGTATTCTCTTTTCTAGTTCTTGGTATTTTTGCCTCTTTTTTCCCAGCACCCCAATCTGAACTATATTAATTTACAACAGTAGATCATTACCTTAGTAAATTATCATACTTTTGATGTTTTTTATTTCACTAAAGCACAGACTTACACATATATTGAACTGTGAAGTGATGAATACATGAGTTACCAGATTTCAAATGCATTGCACATATTTTTAATTTTAAAATAGAGTTGAATGATATTAGTTATATCTAACATCCCTGTTTTGACTTACCCCATGCAGATTGGAATTAGTGCTTGGAGCAATGCACGGGACGAAACAGGTTTTACGCCAGAAGACTATGCTCGGCAGAGAGGCAATGATGCTTACCTGAATCTTGTCCAAAAGAAGATTGAAAAGCATCTTGGCAAAGGCCAGGTTGTCCTCGGTGTTCCGAGCAGTATATGCCCTGTACTAACTGATGGTGTCAAGCCAGGCAATGTTAGCCTCGAGATCTGTAGGCCAATGACTGCATCAGTGCCAAGTTGCCTACTCTGCAGCCGTCAGGCACGGGTGTATCCAAATTCTACCACAAGAACCTTCCTTTATAGGCCAGCAATGTTGACTGTGATGGGAGTCGCTGTGGTTTGTGTTTGCGTGGGCATACTCCTCCACACCTTTCCCAGGGTTTACGCCGCGCCCACATTCAGATGGGAATTGTTGGAGCGTGGAGCCATGTAAGTTTTAGGATGAAATAAGCCTAGCTGTTGTTTGTAAGTTGAGAGGGTGGCTAAGATCAAAGGAACATAATTACCGTGTGAAGAAGTTCCTTTGTATTTAAAGCAAGATCCTGTTGCTGCTGTAAGCTTATATATCGTCAATATCAACTATATTTACAGCCAACGTGCTTTCATTCCATTCATCTATTATGTAGAATTCATTCCTTTCATATGTGAACTGTCAGAATAAAACATGTTCTTGTTTGTATAATCGTTGAGACAATATTTCTTGGAATGATGCTGAAAAACTCAAGATTGTATCTTGTTGAAACTGTCTTTTACAATCCGAGCTCCTGCAAATTTGCAGGGCTGAAATACACGCACTTAGGCCCTATTTGGTTCCAAATAAGTCATCTATTTATAAGTCCAAAAGTGAAAAAAATGACTTATTTTGCCAAACACCCCAACTTATAAGTCCATAAGTTGTTCCACCCCAACTTAAAACTTATAAGGACATGTTTGGTACAGTTCAGCTTCATGAAGCTGTTTTTTTAGAAAATAGTTTTATAAACAACTCTCTAGGTGAAGTTGAGCTATTTTGACCTGTTTTTTTAGAAAATAGCTTTATAAACAACTCTCTAGGTGAAGTTGAACTATTTTGAAAAAAGTGTTTGACAAAATAGCTTCACCAACAACTTTATACATGCATGTGAGAGAGAAAGGGGAAGAGAGTTGTGATAAGCTACTATTTTCAGTTTCGTCTAACTTCGTATCTTTGTGAGAGAGGAAGAAAAACAGCTTCATGGGTGAAGCTGTTTTGAAAAGAGATGTTTGGCAAAAAAAACAGCTCACAACAACTTGATGAAGTTGTAATAAGCTGTACCAAACAAACCCTAAGGCCCTAAGTCATCCATTTTTACATGGGACCACACATTTTTTTGCCTGAGGACCACACTTTAACCCTTCCATGCATAACTTATAAGTCATTGAAAACCAAACAAACATGACTTATAAGTCACTAATTTTAAGTCACCTGACTTATTGGAACCAAACATGACCTTAGCTTTTCAGCCTAATCAAGATGTACATTTTGCGATGAGTAGACGATTTTCTGGTGAAATGTTGGATGGAACATAGCTTACAAGGTCAGCAACCAGACCCTTCTGCCCAAGCCATAATAGCCTCCCCGTATCAATGATATCTTTACACATGGATCCCAAAGAGGCCCTCTCCCCTGCTGGTATACTTCGGATTATTCTCTCAATTCCGATGGCCTCCTTATCAGGCCTCTCTGGTTCTCTGGTTCAACACAAAATGACATAAAACAAATAAAGTTGAATTTCGAGAAAGTGAATTATGAGAGTGCTTTAAACCACAAACGTCGAGAGATAACTAACCTAGAGATGACAAGGCATGATGCACAGATGACACTAGGGTGTAGAGATTCGAACAGAAAGTATTTAACCACAATATAAATGAAGGCAATGCCTAAGAAATAGCATATGGCACTTGTCAGAAGATTGATAATTCCCAACCTGACTTTAGAGGACGTGTCTCCAACGTCCACAGGAGAATCTGGGTAGCTATGATCACCATCCACAGCCCAGCTGCTAAACCATGTCATGGCATGAAATTCTTCCTCTGTGATACCTAGTCCCAAGAGGAATGATTTATCTGCAACAATAAGAAAACAGATCACTTGGCATGCAATTTAACAAGTTTTGCTGTAGCTTTCAAGGGAAGGTAAGCTTTTGTATATCTGTAGATGAGGTGAAAGTGACAAACAGATTCAAATTCTTTTTGTGTTGAGATGCTTAGCGTTCTTAAAAAAAAAAGGAAATTACTTGTGTAATGCTTCCATTGGCAAAGATGGTGGCAGCAGGTAGCTAGAGCAAGGCCTTGAAGACTATGTTTGCCATTTTCTTCTGTTTGGTCATATCGTTCAGGAAGACAGCACATCATGGTCATATCTGGAGATGGAAAATAAGTTTTCTTAGATATTCACAACTTTTCTCAACATGAAATGAAGGCACAAATTTAAAAAATTAGGACAACCTGTGGCAGGTCCACACAGATGCTTTCCAATTGCTAGACATTTGAGCCCCCTCAATGCCTCTATTCCATGCAGTTTCAAATCCTCAACTGTATTGTGTTTATGTTTCTAATCAGTGCTTATATTTGTAAAATAAAGTACAAGCACAGAAACATAAATGACCAAATGAAGCAACTCCATTGCACACAGACAGATTCCTTCAAGAAGGTGCTTGCAAAGTGCGGAGCACTCAAAATTCATTATGTTGGATAACCAAATTAATACAGAAATGAAAAGAAAGCTCACTATCAATTCTCAAACGCTCCAAGGTAACATCTTCATTTTGACGCAAGCTTCGATCAGCCTAAAACGCATAAAGGGAAGAGAACAGGTACTTAATCAGGAGGTGAAAAAACTTATATACCTTGGATAAATTACATTTAGCATAACAGCAAGTTGTCGTGTTAGAGAAAATTCACAGTATAATCAAGCTTACTCTAGAAAATAACACATTATATCCAAAACGAAATCTCTCCAAATTAACTGCAGTGGTATTAAATTCGGAAAAGATCAACAAGTTAAGACCATAAACTCACCTCACTAGGAACAACACACAACTACACAATGCACTAGTACATAAGTCAATGCATCTTAATATTCGATTGCAAAATACATGCTACATCGAGGATAGTAAAAACTGCAAAAGTAAAAAGGTCACAAAAACTGACACACCATTTTGCAAGAAAATTGAGAGACAATGTATTGGTTATTGGGCCTAACTATGATGTGGACTTGAGGGGCTTGTCGAAGTTAAGCTGCATTTAACAAGATAGAGTAGCTAACAAGCTATACAGATCAATTGGATCTTATTATCCCAGAAACATAATAATTTGTTCAGACTTACTGACCTTAAGCTTGTAGGACCGCCTCTCAACCAAGAACACATTGGTAATACCATAACAATCCACCAGCACCTGAGTCAAGTACCCTCTTCCAGCTCCAAACTCCACAACTGCCTGAGCACTCACCGCCGCATTCTCCCCATCAACCACCTCATGGCTACCCTTCCGCAGCAAGCCAAATGCCTCCATGTTTCCAACAATGGACGCCTGCTGCACAACATGCTTCTCTTGGTACGGCACCTTCCTGTAGTCCAATCCATCAATAGAAATCACTCCCCGCTAGAAGAAGGCAATGGGTGAGCTTTACACTCTCAAAATGTTGATTTCTCCCCCCACCTATCGACCTGGCCGCTCATCCACTTATCGCAAGAATCGGTGATCAAGTAGGACTCCCGTATCGCCACGGCGGCCGCCGCGTGCACCGACCGGATCTTCTCGAGCAGACACCGGAACTCCCCCTCCGTAAGACTGAACACGGCCGCACGCTTCTCCGCCGATGTCAAACCGCAGCTTGGCTCACCGGCGCCGGAATTGATGCCCTTGGAGTAGTACGGCTGCGCGGCGAGCGCGGCGATCTGCTTCTTCAGAGGGCACCTGCCGACGTGCGCCTCCAGGTTCTCCTCGAGCACCTTGCTGCGCGTGAGAAGAGAAGAGAAGGCGCGCGGGGTTAGCGGGGGTGCTGGAGCCAGCGCAAACGCGGTGGGTGGGTGCTGGGTCAGGTGCTGGGTCAGGCTTACTGGGAAGGGTCGACGGGGCAGGGAACGCGACGGCCGGCCCCGGAAGCGGACTCGGGGAGGTGATTTCCGCAGTACCTGATGATGAGAAGGATCAGGAACAGGAGGAGCTAGGGTTAGGGTTCAGGGGTTAGGCTGACGAGCGAGGAAGCTCGGCGGGAGTTGCTTACTGAGAGGACGGTAGGGGGGAGTTGGCGCAGTGGCGGCGCTTGTTGGGGAGCCAGAAGTGGCAACGTCCTGGAGGAGGAGGCGGTGGTGAGCGCTTACCATTCGCTGGCGCACGGCCCATCTCTGGCGGCGGCGGCGGCGGCGGCGGCGGCGGCGAGGATTAGGAGAGGGAGACGCCGGGGAGGGAATGGAAACGGAACAGGTGGGGGAGGAAGACGAAGGGCGGCCTTCGTAGAGGCAGAACGACCGTCTGATCGCGTATAAGCGGTCCAGATTAGCCCAGAGAAAAGATGGTGTGCGGGCATTTTTGCATCTGGGACCTTGCTAAACCGAAAAATCATCAAAACAATTCTGTTTCTTTTTTTCAGACCATTCTCCCATAAAACCAAGGAAGTAAAGGAACAACCTCGTGCGGCGGTTGTTTTGTTTATATATGTTCATAAATCATAATTTTCCTCGCTAAAAGTTTTCGATTCGAAAAAGCATATTGACAAACTCAGATCAATGCAGTGCTGTTTGGTGATGCGAGGGCCTTCGACAGGTTGAATGGAGCCCTGATCGTCCTGCTGCCGAAGTCCGAAGAGGCAAATGAACCGTCCCACTTCAGGCCGATAACTATGGTGCACAACTTCGCAAAATTGATATCCAAGATCCTTGCTCTCCGGCTTGCGCCCAGGATGAACGATTTGATCTTGCCCAATCAAAATGCATTCATCAGAGGGCGATCAATACACGACAATTTTAAATACGTACAGAGGGCGGCTGTACTTCTGCGCAAGAAAAAGGTCTCCAAGGTCCTCCTCAAGCTGGACGTGGCTAAGGCCTTTGACACTGTCGAGTGACCATTTTCTGCTCGCTGTACTTCACGCATTGGGGTTCGGAACGAACTGGAGGCGGTGGATATCCTCTATACTGTCCACTGCAACCTCAAATATCTTGCTAAACGGCTAACCAGGGAAACCAATCAGGCAACGGAGGGGGTGCGGCAAGGGGACTCGCTGTCGCCACTGCTTTTCATCATGGGCATGGAAGTGCTTGCAAGGCTGTTTGCTGTGGCAAGACAACAAGGGGTTCTGCGCAGCATGAGCACAGAAGGCATCAAGTTCCAGTGCAGCATCTACGCCGATGACGTTATCCTGTTCGCGCACCCGGACTCCAATGAAGCCTCGGCGATCAAGGGGATTCTGCAAATTTTCGCGGATATCTCGGGGTTGAAGACCAATATGGCCAAATGCTCGATCACCAACATTCATGGCGCCGAGGACAACATTGAAGAAATCCGTCAGGTTCTTGGCTGCCAGGTATCGACCTTCCCCATCCGCTATCTCGGGCTACCGCTGAGCACAACCAAACTGCCCAAGAATCAAGTTCGGAAGACAGTGGACACCGTCGCGCGACGACTGCCCGCATGCCATGGCCCCATCATGGCCAAAAGTGGGCGGCTGATTTGGGTTAAGTCGGTGCTCACCGCTATTCCCGTATACTGCATGCTAGCTGACGGGCTGCCTCCATGGGCCCGGGCATCCATGGGCCCGGGCAGAGATCGATACGATCTGCCGGCGCTTCCTGTGGACTGTGGACTCGAACCAATGCCGAGGTAAGGGAAAAAGCATGGTGGCCTGGAAGACTTGCACAAGGCCAAAACAGCTGGGGGGGCTAGGAATTACAGACCTCAGACTCCAAACAGTGGCATTCGAGGCTAAGTGGTTGTGGCTTCAGAAGACTGACACTGATAGAGCATGGGCATCGCTGCCGCTGAAGCAATCCAAGGAAGCACGGTCCTTCCAGGCATCCACCTACACTATCATTGGCAACGGTCGGGATACGTTGTTTTGGCAAGATAACTGGATCCACGGGGTCTCGATCAGAACTTTGGCACCCACCTTGTTGCAATTCGTCCCGAAACGGATCATCAGCAGCCTGTCAGTGGCGGAAGCACTCGCAGACAGGCATTGGGTGCGCACAATTTCCGGCGGCGTAACTGCCCCAGCGGCCGCGGAGTACCTACAGGTCTGGCATGAGGTCGACGACACCATCCTCACTGACAATCCGGACCGGCTCGTCTGGCGATGGGAATCGGATGGAGCCTTCTCCGTCAGATCAGCTTACCAGGCACTACACCTCGGTTCTCATTCCATCCCGGGCTGCATTAGGATTTGGGAGACTTGGGCACCGCTTAAGGTAAAGTTGATCCTTTAGCTAGCGATCCGTCGACGCCATTGGACAGCAGACAGGCGACAGAAGCATGGCCTTCCCGCTCACGGCGCCTGCTTCCTGTGCGATCAGGAGCCGGAATCCATTGACCATATCTGTGTCGCATGCTCCTTCGCTAGACAGTTGTGGTTCGAGGTAGCTATGGCGCTCGGGGTGGCGCTGCCCGAACAACCTGCTGGATCCATTGTCGAGTGGTGGGCGGCATGGCGATTTCTTTGGCCTGCGACGCTTGCAAGAGGCACAGACTCCATGTTCGTACTAATCGTCTGGGAAATTTGGAAATAACGGAATGCTCGCTGCTTTCGTGGGGCGTCGACGCACATCCAGGCGGTCAAGGCAACCATCAAGCTGCAGGCTGAGTTATGGGTGCAGGCGGGAGCAAAACGCCTTGATTGTCTTCTCCAGAGAGTAATAGGATAATGGTAAAGTGAGCAGGGTGGCTATGCTAATTGCTAAATCCTGTAAACCACCCAAAATGTAACCTCTTTCTCATCTTCTTAATGGAAAAACGCACAAGTCTTTTGCGTGATTGAGAAAAAAAACATCTAAACTTCTCTGTGCGTTGCGTATGCCGGCGTCCCGTGGCACTGACCATCGACCACTGAGGGTCTGTTTGGACCGCGGGAAAAATTCTATATTTCTATGTTTTTTTTATTGAAATTAAACTGATTTCTATTAGATTTCTATGTGATTACTATGAAATTTCTGCTGTCACCATCAGGACCAGCGGTATGTTTAGATCACCTAGGACAACTAAATTAGTTCTAGTTGTTAGTCCACTGATGATTAGAACTAATTGTGAAGTGACTAAAATCAGCTGACTAAAGTTGTGGACAGCAATATTTGAGCACTTGCGGTCAGTCAGACTACCGAAAGGTTACTGTTTGAGTTGCGAGCAGCACAGTACACTGTCCTCTTATATTCAAGCGCTGGCCTCGAAACTTTGGTCCCGTTCCTGGCTTGCTGCCAGTGCTAGGGCAAGATCTCGAGGTCTGTTCAATCAGATACATACTCCCGTTAAACTAATCTCTCTGCCTGTCAAGTGTCAAACGGCAGTGATTACGATTTGCAAATTGCAACCACAACGACTAGTAGCTGTCAGTGGACTCGCTTTTTTGTCAGCGCCACGTGATCCAGTGGCTGCCCAAGCCTAAAAGTTCCTCGGGTCGTGTTCAGAGTTCAGACTTTGGAATCCGAATCCAAATCCACCCACTTGCACTGCACGATCTGTTTGGTCTGGTTCCATGAATGGAAAGAAAATGGCAGAACAACAATGGCGCAGCAAAGGATAGCACGAGTGGATGCAGATGTGTATGAACAGAGGGAAATCCCAATAACGAAGGTAGATTTCTTGATGCCAACAAATGCAAAAACAAAAAACAATGGAACAAAATTGCACTGAAAGTATGTATGTGTGTATGCATATATCTACTGTGACAGCTAGCGAGCGTTGGGCGTTCACAGCCCGACGGTGTGCAGCACGGCGGGGTTGACAGCGGTGGTGGCGCCGTCGACGACGAGGTTATGGCCGCTGATGAAGGCGGCCTGGTCGGACGCGAGGAACAGCGCGGCCTCCGCGACGTCTTCCGCCCGCAGCACCTTCCCCTGCAGGACGTTGTGCGGCACCGTCATGGCCTCCAGCTCCATCGGCCCGACGCCCATGAGCGCGCAGCTCAGCGGCGTGGCGACGCCGCCGGGGGACACGCAGTTGACGCGCACGCCGTGTCGTCCGAGCTCCCCCGCCGCGGCGCGCACCAGGCCCAGCAGCGCGTGCTTGGACGCCGTGTACGACGCCGGGCCGAACCCGCCCTGCAGCGACGCCACGCTCGCCGTGCACACGATGGAACCCGAACCGGACGCCTGCTGCACCATGGCACGCGCCGCGTGCTTCACGCACGCCGCCGCGCCGCGGAAGTTGACGGCCATCACGCGGTCCAGCTCCGCCAGGTCCATGTCCATCACCGACCCCGTCGGGAGCAGCACGCCCGCGTTGCTCAGCATCACGTCGAGACGCCCGTGCGCTGCCACCGCGCGCGCCACCGTCGCCTCCACCTGCGCCTCGTCCGTCACGTCGCACCGCGCGTACGTGCACCTGCCGGACCCCACCGACGCCGCCACCGCCTCCCCCAGCGCGTCCTGCACGTCCGCGATCACCACCGTCGCGCCGCTCGACGCGAACAGCCGCGCCGCCGCCTCGCCGATCCCGCTCGCGCCGCCCGTCACGATCGCCACCTTGCCGTCCAACCTGCAGCCAGTCGCCGACGATCACAGCCCGTGAAACCAAACAAAAATAATGGACACCGCCAGCTAGCTGCACAGTCGCTCACCTTGGCTTGGACATGGCCGATGCTTGCTTCGTTAGCGCGTTGCCAGGGATGGAGTCGGCATGAGCTTATATAGGCCGTGTTTTTTTAAGGACACTCACAATCCAAACTCTATTATAGGTATTTATTAGCTTGAAGATATCATAGACTTGGAGTCTAAATAAGACTCAGAATCTTGTTTTTTTTCTCTCTCTTCAACAAATATACTCTCACACCAGTAAAATATCATAAATAAGAGGATAATAAATATATTTAGATTCTATGATAAAGTCTGTATTGTGAGTGCCCTAAAAGAATAGAGAGGACACGATTTACTTGAGTGTCATTACCGTATGCTAATAAACTAGTAGTTCTTGAATATCGCTGTAAAAATAGTAGTAGTAAAAAGAATGATCCTAGTAAATAAACTGGTTTTGTTCTAGTAGGGTTTTTATGGAGGGAGCCGAGATGGAAGGAGGAAGAGGCGGCAGTGAGTGAGGAGGTGCATGTGGAGGCCATGGGCGATTGCACCCTGTGAGGCAAACACTGCCATGGCACTCTCCCTCGGCTCTGGCTGGCATGCCTCCTCTGCCCGGGGCACTGCTCATCACTATTATTATTATTTGCAACGCATCACTAAGCCAGACAAGATCGCCCTGCCTGCCTTGTTATACTTGGTCACTACTGAAATGAAATGGAAAAAAATGCAATCTCTAGCGCAAATCTAGACGACACCATATGCTTTGATAAGAAGAAGAAAAAAGAAGCATGTGAAAGGGAAACCTGAAGTGAGATTTTTCAGAACCAAAATTCGGTTTGCAGGATTGCTTCATCAGTACTCCAATTCGGTTGTTAACAGCTGCATTTTCTACTATGGTAGTATTATGGTAATGTGCGTTGCGTTGTTAGTTTCGAAAAATGCGTACTTACATCCTGATTCCTGAAGGACAGAGATAGTGTTGATGAGCCTGCCTGTTCAACGGCGGCTGACTCGGAGCAAAGGCAGTTGCTGCAGCTGGAGCCTCGGCCTCCTCCCTCTAGATGGTCAATGGCTCAATTGTCTCACCGGATCTTGCGCCGCCACGTTGTTAGCTGTGCCGCCTCTGTTTTAAACTCCATCGTTATCGCTGTCTCAGGTCAAGAGCAGCAGTGATATCGAACAATCAATCAATCAATCATCAATTCTGAATTGCATGGAAGGTTTTGGTAAAGCTAGGCGTATTGATCAACTGTGACACTTGTTTCTTATCCTCCTCTTATCTTAATGAAATACTATATGCCATCGCATGGTTCTATAGAAAAAAAAATACTATAGAACCAAGAATTTGCCTCCGCATTGTCAGCACCGGAGAGAAAAAAAAGGTTGCAGACTTGTTAGCTTGGTGGCGGCGCATTAGCCAACTGTTGTTATTCGATCCCATGCAGGGTCAGACCATGCGTGCACGCGACAACAACAGCGTGGAATCATCCAAAAGAAAATTGACTTTTTTACAAAAAAAAAATATGAATTGATTCAAAGGTGTACATTACAGCTTAAAAGCATGGAGATCAGCTGAATTTGTTGGTACCCTGCTTACTCCTGCAGCGGCCAGCCAGCTGAGCTGACTGCTGCTCCACGTGTTCAGACAGGGATGTCAAATGGCACCTCCAGCTTGGATAGCTTGGCTTGCTGTTCGTCCTAGGGACATTCACGTTCTCTTGTTTTCTCTTGCATCTCTCTCTCTCTCCTTTCTGGGTTTGGACTAGCAATTAGGAGAGAAGAATCTTACAGTACCATTTTGTTTTGCTACTGATCAATCATTGTGCATTGGGCAGACTGGCAGAGAAATACTAAGCGGCACCCGGCAGCCAGGGTGCATCCCTCTTGTGACCACGAGGCTTCATGTACAGCCAGGGTTCTTTAACATTACCAAGGTGGATGGTCAATGTTCATACCTGTTACACATCCATTTGCCATCTTTGGAGCAAAGATTAGATTCCACAAGCACCACGACACACCACAGAGCTAAACATGTATGGCCTTATTCTCTTCATCTATCAGCAAATCCCATTAAGACTAGAACCCCTCTTCTTGAGCCTTAGGTCCCTATCTTCTAGTTTGAAGAGATCCTTGTAAAATCTGTTGCAGTTTTCTACATTCACTAATATTCTCTCTAGGTCTCTAGATCCGTCTAAGGTTGAATTCAGTTCTTTCTACGATGTTGGTTTGTTACTGCCTAGAAGTAAGTCCAAGAGTTCATGATGCATTCTATTTACACTCCAAGATATTCATAGCTATCTCTTTACTGTTGTTTAGGTTTTTTTTTCCTATAGAGCCCATAGCTGCTCTAGCTATTTGGCTATGGTTTTCATTCTTCGACATTTCTAGGGTGAAAGCTCTCTAAATTTAGAAGCTACATCTATAACATTATACTCTTTTCAAAATGGTTTTCTTAATTTTGTTTTGCTCAGCTCACTAGCCTGATGGGTACCAATATGTTTTGATCAAATCCATCTGCATGACATCTTAATCTTATTGGAATATTATCCTAATAGCAGTCCCCCCAAAACTAGTTTTAAAAAATGCCTGTAATAGCCTTGCCATGCTTGCATTAGTAAAGATATACCCTTAGGTTTGTTTGGTTGAGTTGTGAGCGGTGAAAAAAACTATAAATTATTTGATTAAAACAAGTATAAAACATATCCACCTTTCTATTTTTCTGAAAACAATTGTGAAATAACTTTTTATTTCTACCCATTTTGAAAGTAGAAAGCTAAAATCCAAAAGCAAAGTGGAAGGCGCTTCCAAAGTTCCACTACACAAAGCAACTATTTTTTTGAAAAAAAAAACAGCTTCTAGTTTCATCTATTTGGTTACCTTTTGGCCTTTTGGCAGCAAAACCACTTTTCCAAAGCTCAACCAAACACAACATTAACAACACGAGATAGTTAGTGGCCCTAAAACAACTTTTTAATAGTATTAGTTTTTAGCACATACCTTTCGTCCTGAAGTGAAGTGGAGTGCATTGGATCAGAGGGTCCTCAAAGGACACATGTACCCATAGATGAAACCTAATTAAGGTATTTATTGTCAAATTATGTTTTTCTTTTTAACAAATTTTGTCAAATCTATGTCACACTTTTTTCGGGATAAAGGTTAGAAGTTACGATATATTATGAGCGCGTCTGGTTGCCTGTATAAGCCCTCAGCTAGGCTCTACCAGTGCGAGAACATGCATTTGTTTGGTTCGCGTATTTGACCAGCCAGGCTCCGTGTGTGCAAGTTTCCCCTCGCAACCATGTTCTGGAGGAACACAAAAAATCGGCCATTTTTGTTAGGCCAGGCTTGGCTGGTGCAGATAATTAACCATCTAATGATGTTATTAATGTATCATTAGCACATATTAAATGATATTAACATACTTAGATTTATATTAAGGAGCAATAAGATAAACTAATAGTTATATGATAATAGTTGCACATAATAAATATCATTATAATGATTATTTATTTTTTCTTCATAGTTTGTCTCCGTACGACCAATCAAACAGGCTCTTGAGATAGCCTGACTTGTGCAAACAGACAACCAAACACCATGCTCTTAAACGCATTGGATCAGACTACCAAGAGCCAAGCTCCCCCAATCAGGCAACCAAACATCATGCTCTTGCATGCATTGGACCTGACTGCTAAGAGCCAAGCTCCTCCCATGTGAGCCAGGATAAGTTTATTCGTCAACCAAACATGCCCTATATTTCAGGATGAAAGGAATAACTTATAATATGAACTCTATTATAGTGTGTATGCTACTAACTTATGTCCAAGACATATTTTTTTCTAACTTTTCTATGAAAATATAAGACAATATGTTTAGAGTAGTTCACAATTCACTGTTGAAGAAGAATCCTACCATGATTGCATTAAAAGTGAGGAGCAGAGGTTGAGAATTTTTATTTTTGAAACCAAAAAGTTATAGGTTAAAAGTTAGTACACCTCCATCCCAAATTATAAATTGTTTTAATTTTTTAGAGAATCAAAACATATTAGTTGGACTAAATTTATATTACTCCATCCATCTTAAATTGTAAGCCATTCCAAAAATCTTAGAGAGTCAAAGTTTATAAAGTTTGATCAAATTTATATAATATGATAATAGCATATTTGATACTAACTAAGTATCATTAGATTCTTTATTAGTTATATTTTCATACTATACCTATTTGATGTCATAAATCTTTATGTTTCTCTCTATAATCTTTAGTCAAACTTAAAATGCTTTGACTCTTTAAGATTCTTGAAATGACTTACAATTTGGAATGGAGGGAGTATAATATAATAATATTTTTAATGTTAACTAAGTATCATTAGATTCTTACTCAATTATATTTTCATATTAACCTATTTGATATCATACTTGTTTTGCTGGTGGAAAAGTCGGCTGATTAAATAGTGTTATGTAAGAGAGAATAAACTGAATGAATAGTATTTTATGAAAGAGAATAAACTAAAATAAGCTGAGGTTAGTTCGAACGAACAATTTATATTTTCTGTATAATTTTGGTCAAGCTTAGCGTGCTTTGACTCTCTCATATACACGTGAAAAAACTGTAAACCACACCGCTAAAAGCAAAGAAATAACTGGAATACTCACTCCGTCACTAAATAAGAATCGTTCTCAAAGTTATATATAAAATGTTATAATTACTTATAACATATAATTATTACTATCAGATTAGATCGTCTGTTAAATATATTTTAATAATATTTTTTTGAGATATATTGCACACATTTTTTATATAAATCCAGTTAAATTTGTTTTTTTTTAACCCGTCTTCTTTCTGGACGGACGGAGTAGTATTCAACCTCTGGGATGTGGCCCTGCGCGGCTGCGCCCCTGCCTTTTTCTCCCGTCCCTCGCGGCTCTCTTCTCCCGGTTCTCCCGTCCCCTTCGCCCTAGCTCTCTTCTCCCAGAGTCCCGGTTCCCCCGTCCGCTGCGTGTGCTCTTTCTGTCTCTCGGGGCGACGATTAGGCGGCTGCCCGCTGCGGACCGCCGACCGCCGCCAGATTACCCGCGACGAGCACCCAACAGGTACGCCCACCCCTTCTCTTCCGTTCCTGCTGTGCCAAACCGAGCACCTAAACCCTAGCTTAATCTATTCGTGCTCGAATCTGATCTGATCCAATTACAGGTGTAGTATGCATGTATTATGCCTAGAAACTTCGCATTTTTTCTTCCTTTGCAAAAATTATTGGCTGTACATGTGTACACCCGTCCTTTACTGGATTCGCCCCTGGCTGAGAGCTGTTCTACTGAGCTCTGTAATATCAGGGAGGCAGAGCTTAACCCAAACTCATTTATAATATTGGATAATTATGTGAGATGCATTGGAGGAGCATGGCAATCTGGTGGCTTAACTCTCTATATGGAAATGCAACTAGCTGCAATACCTGAAATCCTGGACCCAGCCTCTATATGAGACTGTTCGCATCAGCTTAGGCGGTACCAGGACTTGAGAGAGAGAATGCTGGACACAGTGTTTGGTGTTGGGTATGTGCAGTGCCGTTCACTCCACTCCGAGCAATGTGGATGCTTTATTCAGTGTCCAAGTCGACAAAACGCCAAGACACTAAAGCTAGTTGCCCCTTACGTTAGTAGAGTACTTTGAACATGTATGACTAGTTCTTTTATGCCATGCATGGGATAATTAATGAGATTACTTATCAGTAAAATATTACTTTAGCTCACCAACATCAATGGACGGATTGTTCAGCAAATCCAGCACACGTATAAAGACGATAGTCATTTTTTTCTTCTCCTACCACACCATACACTTGTATCAGATTTGAAGTTAAATTTCAGATTCTAAAACTTGCAATATTTCACTAGTTTTGCTTACTAGCAAACATTATCGGTAACAGGAACCCTGGGCTGGTAAAGTTCTATCATACCATGACAAGTTTGCTGTGTTATGTATAACATATAGCCAGTGAACTTATTGTTTCCCAGTCTCATTAAAAAAATATTACACCTGAATGTGAGCATCTTATTTGTAGAAGTATCCCTTTTATCTTCTAATTAATCATTTAATCCGTCCTATTTTCTCATGTATCTTTGTGATGTTTCGGTGCACCCATAGGTACTGATTTTGCTGAAGGAATGGGATAATGTATTAGTCCTCATGTGTTAACACCTATATAGACTTTGAGTATCCTAGTTTCAAGTGAAATCATGGCACGAAAAGGAAATCAAAGCAAGAGTGGCCCCAATCATGCTTCACCTAATTGGCAAAACAAAACTGATGGTGATGTGCTAAGTACACCAGAAAGGGGTGCTGCAGATAGTGAAAATCTGAGTTCACATGTCCGAGGCAGATCAAAGGGTCCTGAAGGAAGCAGCGAGAAGAAAGGAAGAAGCAGCAAAAGGAACAGCAGAAACAATGGCATATCATCCTTTGGAAAGAAGCAAGAAATGGATACCAGTTGTGATATAAGCAGTTCAGAAGAAAATGAGCTTTTGGTAAGAGGTACTAAAAATAGAAGAGGTAGCAAGAAACCCTCTGGGCGCGGTTTTGGTAGAAGTTTTTCGATTGAGCAAACAACATCATCTGGATTGGCAGGAAATGTTTTGGAGAAGACAAGGTGCATTGCTTGCATGGCTGCATCCTTTATTAGAGCTTCCATGATATATCTAGTTGAGGAAGGTAGAATATTTATCGACAGAAGAAGGCCAACAATCAACGCCTATATGGCTATTGTGAACAAAGGGCATGCCTATGCCTTAAGCAAAATTGCATATGTTTATCCAATAGTTCGAGCTTGGATGCTTAATGCTGGAAGGTTGATCTTGCTCTTGTTGACGGTTTGGTTAGACTGCAATGCCAGGGGCTTTGATTCTTTGCTACGGTTGGGGACAAACTCCCTCCTAGCAGTACTTTGGTGCAGCATGCTGTCAACTTTTGCAATGATTGGGATAAAAAAGATGCTCATATTCATGGTATGGTTTAGCTATCCCTTAGGCTTCTGCTCAAATTTATTGACTGTCAATGTGTACTATCTTAATTTATGATATTTCTCTTAGTTGTTACACAATACCTGCAAGTAGATATTAGAATATTGAAAGGTCGATGGTGACCTTTTTCATTTTTCCCATTTTTTCAATGCAGATCAAAATAATATTGGGCTTATTAACCTCAGTAATGAAAATGCCATTTTGCTTGTGAATTAACATGTGTGAGCAACTTCGGTAATGGCATCTTGCTATCAAGACCTTTAGAGCAAGAAACTGTTTATCATGCAACACTTGTACTTGATGTTTTCTTTTGTATGGTTTAATGAAAGTTTTGGCTCTAGTATCCTTCATTTGACCTCACACTTTCGTGCTTTCTGTAATATGATGTTATGTGCCTGCTTACAATAAATGTAGACCTTAGAATTGCCAATCTGCTGCTCGCCAACATTTCATTATTTCAGTTTCTCGATTACCTGGCTGCAACACAGCATACTAGTAATGGAATTCAGGTTCCCCGTTGTGATAAAAAAACACATCATACTTCATCTGTGGTTCTATATGGATGATCTTGGTCAATGGTCATTACTCTCCATATTTAAAATGAGTTTAGTTCCAAGGCAACATGTATCATTCACATTCAAATGTACAGTACAATATTCATATGATCCTGCATTTCACGTGCTCAATCTTATTTCATCTCACTCCACATTTTGTTTACTATTTTTTACCGATTTCTCAATTATGATAAGTGCGAATATGATTCAAAATGCTTTGCGTGAACTGAAAATCAAAGTCCGGTATCAGTTATTACTATATAATTATTATCTATTATGTTATTCTGTTATATGATTAATCTTCTCTTGCCTCATGGTTGTAAATCAGTAAATGTGGTTTCAGTAAAAAGGTTCCATTGTCAGATTACTTTGCTAGGCGAATTATGTCTGGTTTTGTTTAAATTGTTTTTCTTCTAGCCATGCTGTTTCTTGTTTAAATCATTAATTGCTATGCTCATTGTGCCTTATGATTCTTTTCATCTTTGCTACTCTCTTTTTTCAGGTGATTGCTGCCTCTGCGATTGCCTTCATAGGTCTAGGTTTTGCTATCCTGCTTATCTCAGTGCTTGCAGTGGTAATCTTATGGTTTTACGGAAGTTTTTGGATGACAACTTGTGTAATAATTCTTGGAGGTCATATTCTGCAACTTATTTTATTTGGGATGTATTTTATTTAATTTTTACAGTTTGTAAATGCAGTACTACGTGATATCTAAGTGGTAATATCCCTTGTTTCTAAAATGCAGGTGCTTTCTTTTTCGTGAAACGTGAACGAATAGCTCTCCTTGTTGCCTGTTTATATTCGATGTATTGTGCGAGATGCTATGTCGGATGGCTCGGATTGCTATTGGGTCTCAACTTATCTTTCTTTTCTAGTGACGTTCTAGTGAAGTTCCTAAGGGACAATGTAGACAATAAGAAATTCAATGGTTCTTCAAGGAACTCGGAGCAAAGCTCAGGTAGACCAGGCAATATCTTTGAAGAATTTCAGCCATCAGCAGATAGTGCCTCCCAAGCCAGATATGCTCCAGCTTCAGATCGAGATCCTGGTGATCCTTCAACAAGTGGACTTGAGAAAGAGCTGACTTCTGAAGATGAAGTGGCTCGTTTACTAAACTGCACTGACCACTATTCAGCATTAGGTTTCCGTCGATATGAGAACATAGATATATCATCTCTTAAGAGAGAATACAAGAAAAAGGTGATGCTAAAAGATGAACTAAAGCATATGATTTATTTTTGCACGTGTCACCTTTCAGTTTAAATCAATGTTGTTCAAAGCTGTGACATGATAATCATTGTTAACAGTGATTACTGATTATGCAGGCTATGTTAGTCCATCCTGATAAGAATATGGGCAATGATAAAGCTGCTGATGCTTTTAAAAAGCTTCAAAATGCATATGAGGTTTGTATGTATTTCTTGTCAAGCTAATCCTTGATCCAGCCACGATGCATCTTTGTTATGTCATGTATATTCATGAGGTTCCAACTAAATGCACAGATTCTTCTTGATTCACTGAAACGCAAGACATATGATGATGAGTTAAGGAGGAGGACCTACTGAATTACTTCAGGCAGAGTGTTTCTCAAAAGGTCTTATTAGTTTTTCTTTATGATTGCCATTTATGCTTTGTTTCTATATTCCCATTCTTGATTTTGACGTAGTTCAAGCATGCATTCCTAAGGCTAGCTGCAACTACTGCTGACCTGGTTGCTTTCACTGGACTGAAAAATTATTCAAGTTTGAAACTAGTTTAGTTTTGGAGTGTTTACATTTTTAGGTGCATGTATGGATTTACATTATATCACTGGACAAGTTTGTAACTCAATGTTCTTCCAAGTATCATAAAAGAAGATTACAGTGAATGAAGTCACCTTCTGGCATAACCAAATTAATCTGGGGCTTTGGCCATTTGTGGACGTGCAACTCAACTTTACATATGGTCACAATCAGCTCTGGACTACTTATAATTCGAAAACATGACTCATAAATGTTCATTGACAGCCATTAAAGTTCAATTCATCTAGGAATTATATAGTTTATCACTCTAGTGTTTTCAGTGTCGTGTGTTAGTGGGTTTATTTGTTAGAGGAAAACGTTATTACTTCTAGGTGTCCTCAAACACTGCTTTAGACAGTTCTTGGTTTTAATGGGAAGTTGGGAGCAGCTTGTTCAGTGTATCTGTTAGGAAAGTTTTGCTGGAATAGTTTTATCCGACATATTGAGGGGTCATTTTTATTTACTGCATTGTACTTATTTGTTAATTGCTGTTGAAAATTAGTTAAAATCTCATAGATTGATCAGTATGTTCAAATAAGTCTAGATAGATCCTGCTATTAGACTGCTGTTTGTCTAACATGCATTGCATGATTTGGAAATCTAAAGGCTAATAATTTGATACATCATTTGCAATCAAGACAATTATATTATATGGGTCATCTAGTTTTAGTTTTGCACTTGTACTTTTGTCAGTTAAAGTGATTTTTGTCAAACTTTATTATAAGGTTCGTTCACTGAAGGACACCTAATATAAGAATTCTGACATCAAAAGACATTATCTATAGACTAAGGTGAATTTTGTTTTACTTGCATTATTAGCTACTATGCTATATGTTGCATGGAAACTCTACGGTTTAATGGGCAATCAATGGACAATCCTGTTTGTTGCTTTATTTCTACAAGGGTTTAATCCATTACATTTCTGATTGGTATGATTTCTCTGGTTCTTCTAGAATGGAAGAAACAGTACTTTCCAACATGGGTTCAGCCCTTCAGAAGGTGTTGATGAAAGTCATGGTCTTTCCAGAAGAATAGCTTGCAAAAAGTGCGGTGATTTTCATCTTTGGATTTATACTGGAAGAGCTAAATCACAAGCTAGGTGGTGTCAGGTGCTTTCTTTTGACATGTGAAATTGGTGATTTCTAATACTGTGCTACTAATAAATGTCTTAACTTAACTAATGTATTTTCTATATTGCAGGACTGCAAGGAGTTCCATCAAGCTAAAGATGGTGATGGATGGGTTGAACAGTCCTTTCAACCTGTTCTATTTGGTATGCTGCAGAAGGTAAATGCAAAATTATTCGAACCTTTGATCTTGCTTTTTAAAAACTTCTTTTCAGGAAATAAAATGATGTATTTGTGCACCACTTCTAGAGCAGTTGTATGCATCAAACATAAGACCTAGGCATCACAAAGTTGTGACTGACATGGTATGATGTGTTCTGTTTTGCAGCTCGATTTACCTCATGCATATGTTTGTGCAGAAAGCTACATATTTGATGTAACCGAGTGGTTCAACTGTCAGGTGATTCAGATTTTCTCAATAAAAATCGAGAACTGTTCATTATTTTTTGCACAAACATTTGCTTGTTCTGCATGAAGGGTCATCATTTTCACTTTGTTACCCCCTCTGTTTTTAAATATAGAATGTTTAGGACAACCTAGCTTGCGAGTATTGCGTATGGAGTACCATGTCTAATAAATACTCTTTGATCTGTGCTGGCGGCACTGTACCCTTGAATAATCCATGCATCTAATAGCAGTAACTATTAACGAGAGTAGTTAGTGACTTGTTTTTCTTCTGTTTTGTATTATTTTTTTAGTACTGTGGATATGTAGCCAATAGACCTAAATGTCCATAGTAAAAGCTTGAGTGAAGAAAACACTATAGAGTTCAGCCTCATCTGTATTGGCCGGACATAAAGTTACCTAAAGAAATACTTAAATAAAGCATATATCTGGAATTTTCCATAGATCTCTAAAAAATATGAAAAACATGTATGATTTATTTAAAACTAAACAAAAAACGCACAAGATCAGTTGATGGGGATACAAATTTTTTATAGCATTTTACTAATTTTCGAGCTAAACCACAAGGTTAAATTTTGGCAACAGAGTTTAGATATTTAGTTGTAGTTGCAGCAAGTATATATATGGTTTCTTAAATCTAAGGTACCAAATGGAATGGTCTACAAATACATGCAGATGTGTAAAAACTCTGGCTCTGCTTTGTTTGCAGACAGAAGTTTCTCTTTTCTCGAATATGAAAGCAGGCAGAGAAGTGATGGATACATGATTTGATATTTGAATTTCTGTTTGTCCAGGGAATGAGATGCCCGGCGAACACTCACAAGGCAACATTTCATGTCAATGCCAACATGGCAAAGCAGAGTAGTGGCAAGGGCGGTACCTCAGCACAGAGGGGTGGTAAGGCCCCAAGTGGTGTAAACATGGATGGAGGACTCAACGAGGAAGAGTTCTTCGAGTGGTTCCAGAATGCAGTCAACTCTGGAATGTTTGAAACTACATTCGGGGCACAAGGCGACCCGACTTCTGGTAGCGGAAGTAATGCAAAGAGTAGCAGCAGCAGTAAGAAAAAAAAGAAGGGAAAGAAACAGTGGTAAGCAAAGCAAGTTAGGGTCTGGCGATCACTACCCGGGGCAGACAGGAAAAAAGAAACAGAATAAGCGTTTTGGTTATGGAAATACGACTCGTAAAATCCGCCCCCCGACTTAATGGTTCGCAACGAGGGGCCATTGTAATTGTAAATCCTGGTTCATCATGGAAAGAATGTTGGCTGATGTTAATGGCCATTGTAAATCCTGTTCATCATGGAAAGAGTGTTGGCGGATGTTAATATATCGTCCTGGCCCTGAGAACTTGCTTGCGAAAAAGCTATAATGGAAATGCAAAATGCATAGATATGTCATATGTGCATAAACTGTAGGTGATTTAGCATGAGCTTCACTATCTTTGTATCACTATCAATAGATGCTGCGCTGTTGTGCCCAAATTTCACTGGTATCAGAATTCCGAAGCAGCAAACTGATGACCAGGACACAGGAAAAGTGTTCATGGTCATGGTCATGGTCATGAAGCCGCCGGTGTCAATTGCCGGGCTTGTCAGGCCGTGTCACTGCCGGCTTTTAAATAGGTCAGAAATGGGTGGTGGTTAGGCGTTGCTGCCTGGGATTATAGTAAGATATAAACTGCCTACAGCGACATCTGGTTGCAATGCAACAGGGAGTCAAGTGCGCTCCTGGTCCTGGCACTGCGAGTCCTTTCTTGTCCAGGTCCCAAATGCCTAATGAATCTTTGTAGCCATCACAACAAAGACGGAATTGCATGGGATGCAGTGTCTACTGTGGTACAGGTGAGGTGTAATTGCGAATTCGAGTTATGCGGGCCTACAGAGGAATTGAAAAGAAAAGCTTAGTATTTGCACCTAATGATGAATTAACAATGAAAAAAGAGTGGCGCCGAGTTGCATGAAGTATAATCTGAGTTATTAGGCCAACAGAGGAATTCAAAACGAAATCTTACTTTGACCTAGTAATAAATAAATAATAATGGAAAAAAATGGAGTGTCAACGTGTCGCGGCAGGTACGGCTCGAACATGTAAAAGGTGTACGCGTCCTCTGTATTAAGGTCGAGAAATAGTGAAAGTTATAATGACACGCCATGAATGAATGAATGATATGCCAGGGAATATTGTTATACAATTAGCTCTGTCCTTCTTAATAGAAGGAGGATATTGTTATACAATTGGTTTCACTGGCTTGCGCGGCGCCTTGGCCGCTCTCTTCGTGATCCAGGAAGAGCTATCACGTTGCCTCAGTAGGTGCTCTCCCTATTCTGAATTGCATGTATAACCACTTGATAACTCACGTCTTTAATTTATACGCAGGCCACTTGTGCACACTACCTTACAATAATTAATTAAGTATATATATATACAACTCAAACCATATATGATATATGTATAAAACTGTGAATAAAATAAACTGAACACACACCGACACACGCACGCAACAGCTTTAATTTTATCCTTTTGTTATCCTTCATTCACTGAAGCGGTGAAGCCTGCAATGGATCGAGATTCAGAACTAGGTAGCACAAGTAGGAGATTTCTTCTTGTGGTTGACGTCGACGAGGCCTTCGTTGCCGGCGAGCATGAGGTACTTGTCCTTCCTCGTCAGCTCCGTGCACGTGTACTCCAGCGCCTCCGCGATCCGCCGCTGCAGCTCGTTCGCCACGGCGCGCGCCGCCTCCGGGCCGCTGCCGCTGCCGCCGCATTTGAGGGTGTCCAAGAAGTGCACGATGTATGCCGGCACGGGGTTCATGAGCAGGAACAGTGGGTCCAGCGCCTTCCACCCCCCCGCCGTCGTGCCGTGGAACATGCCTACCGACGAGTGCAGCGCCACGGGCGCGACGTCGTGGCCGAGCTCGGCGAACAGCGGGCTGAACCGCAGCAGGTACGGCTCGCGGCAGGTGGTGCCCTCGGGGCAGACGACCAGCCCGCCGCGGCAGGTGGCGCCGCGCGACAGCTTCTCGTGCATGGCGGCGCGGTCCACCGCGCGGTCCCGGGTGAGCCGGAACGTGGGGATCGGCGACAGGACCTCCGAGACGCGGCTGATGCTGTACGTGGCGGCGGCGAGGTTCGGGCGCCCCACGGCGGCGGAGACGTAGAGCGGGTCGAGCAGGGACCGGTGGTTGCAGACGAAGAGGTTCTTGGAAGACGCCGACGAGGGTTGGCGATGATGGCGCGGTTGTGCATGCCGAGGGCGGCGAGGAGCGGCACGGAGAGCGAGAACGGGAGGACGAGGAAGGTGGCGATGCGGACGATGGCGATGGCCGCGCCCAGCGGCGCCCACATGAACATGGCCAGCGTCGCGGCGGCCGTCGGCCGGAAGGCGATCCGCCCGTCGTGGAAGATGAGAGGCTTCGGGTAGCGCCGCCGCGGGAGCGCGTGCCATCGCCGCCGTGCCGACTCGGTCGGCACGTATACCTCCTGCATGCATCATCCGCGCCATGCATATGTGTATAGGTGTACATCAATAGAATAATGTTTAGCCACACAGTTATACTAACACTTTCCAAAAATGCCACGAAAGAATTGGTCATAAGGTTTCAAATGGAATCAAGCACATTTCATAAGGAATAATTCACCAGCATAATGTTTCAAATGAACCACTCTGGAATGTTTTATCCTATGTGCTTGTCCCCCCCCCCCCCCCCCCCCCCCCCCCTCCTTTATATGTCTTTGCACTTAGTTGAGGTGAAGCCAAGTTTCATTTGGTGGTGCTACTACCTAGCTAGGTATATATATCAATATTTAAAATAATAACAATATTTTCAAGGAGTAGCTAGTAGGTATACATAAAGTGTTGGCCCTCTTCACTATGCATGAGCAATTCATGCCCAAATGTCTCACCAAATCTACCCTCATTTCGTTCAAGTCATCGCACGATGAGCAGTCAAACAGAGCACTCAAGCACGTTCCAGTGCTGGCCCAATTTTACTCTCATTACTTCAAGGTTTATAGAAGATGATGCAGACTGCCTGCTCAAAACAGTCATAGTACAGTTCATAGTTTGGTGGCATTCTAATTGTTCATAGCACAGCTCATATATAGTATAGTTTGGTGACATAATTTAGAGCATGCCGGTCGATCTCAAACAAAACTCATCAAAGTATAGGGATCAAAGGAGTGAGTATTATTTGAGGTGAATCCACGTCTAAGTCTTATGGTTCTGTCATTAAACACGAACACACGTGTTTATATGTATCGGTGGTGGATCTAGAGGAGCTTATCAGAGGGTCTGATATCCCTAACGAAATTTATGAATTCTTTAGCAAAATAAGTTTGCAACATAAGAAAATATATGTCATGTAATAAAGCTGATACTAATGGCCCTGATGTTGTTTCGATATGCATGCATGTTCCAATGCCGGGGGTACACGAGAACACTATTTTTATAGTAGCACGATCATGGTTTAATGAGACGAGTTGGACGTCTACCGAAGATCAATTTATGAAAATGTGATGAGCTCGTTTTCTTGACACCTGTCACGTGTTAGGTTTCGTTATCAGCCCATCTGGTAATACTACAGCCAGGAATAATCACCTTGTCTTAGATCAATCTATCTGCGTGCCTAATAACAGCTTCTCGAAAGTGACCAACCAAACCTACATCAACATATATATTTACATCTACCTTTAAATGAGTTGATTTCTCTAAATAGGATCATATATTTCGATTACTTTATTTGTTATATCTTCCAATTTCGCTAAGGAGGGCAAAGCCAATTATATGATACATTAATATTGTACCCTCCTGGTGTGCTATTTTTGTGACGCATCGTTGTAATTTTGACTTTTTTCGATTTTAAATACAAAAATGCAAACCTTTTGTATATTTTAGAAAAGAACCTGTTGTTATATTGTCATTTTCATGTGTCAAATCCACATAATTTTATGCATGTTATTAATAATAAATAAGAACATCTCTAATAGATTAGTCAAATCATTTTCTAAGGTAGATTTAGTTATTGTTAAAAGAAAAACATCTACAACAGAGTTGCAAATGACTGCTAAATTTAGTAATTCTTCATCCCACCTTAATCACTTTCTCATGGATAGCCTATCTATTGGCTGTCCAACATACTTTAATATTGTCTATTTTAAATATTTATAAAATTAATAAATTTGGCTAGTTTTTTTAGCTAATCTTTTAGAGATGCCCAGTGCTGTGTAATTTAAGAAGCGGTACGAGTTTTTGACTTAAAGAAGCTGTACGAGTTTATCGGACACCATCTATTTTTTCGGAATATAAGCTGGGACGAACAAACCTTGCAATGCTTTTGGAACACCTGGGCGAACGAGGACCCGAGTCCAGCAACGCCGAAGACGACATCGTCGTCACTGCCGTCGCCGCCGCCCTTATCTCCGGCGATCACCTTCGAGACGTCGAGCGCACGCAGCACCTCGCTCTCGTCCTCCATGACGCCCAGGTAGTACCCCATGAACTCCCTGATCTCGGGCGCGACGACGGCGTCGACGCCGAGGCCGAGGTACTCGGTCAGGAACGGCTGCACCATCGCCCGCGGCATGGCGCTGACGCACACGCACCGCCGGCGGGGCTGCGCCGCCACCGCCGTGTCGAACACCTCGGCGCTCACGTCCTCCAGGAGCACCTTGGGCAGCGCCGCCCTGCCGGCGCGGAACGCGTCCTTCCGGACCCCGAGGAAGGTCACGACGGCCATGGCCCTGACCGCCCTGTCGTGGCCGAGCAGGCGCAGGGCCGGGTAGAGCAGCAGCAGGAGCAGCGCCCTCACGAACCCGCCGCCCTCCAGGGCCACTAGCATGAAGTACGGGAAGGCGGAGGAGGACCTGAGCAGGCCACCCTCCACCTTGCACACGGCGACGCCGCCCGCCGACGACGGGAGCGCGTCCAGCAGGTCTGGTGGCGTCGCCACGCGCCCGCCATCCGACGACGGCCTCGCCGGCGCAGCTGGTTGCGCGCGGGTGACGACGAGGGCGTTGAGCCTCCTGATGAGGGCCTTGTTGAGCTGGGAAGGGACCTGCCGAAGACCTTGGACATGGTTACTGCAGGGAGTAGCTAGCTAGGTAGCTATAGCTAGTAGCTCGATCGCGCGCGACAATGGCTGCAGGTTTGGCAGGCGTTGTGCTGTGATGAGATGGAGCAGTGGATCGGTAGAGCTAGCTAGGCGGCAATGGCATCTGCTGCTATATATATATATATATATATATATATATATATATATATATATATATATATACGTACATCCGTGGCCAGTATTTGTCTCTCAATGAATAAATGCGCTGGAGCTGGAGACTATGCTGCCTAAGCTGCTTTGAAGAAACTGAAACGCGAACGACCAAACGAAAGACGTGCAGTGTCAGTGTACAAGGAGTATCGAGTTCGAGCAGTGGCGAAGCTAGAAGATCAAGAATCCGAGTGCACACGACTACGGTGGTACATATGTTTGGGTCATGGTGGTGCACAAGAGGTAAAATTTACTACCTGTTAACTAATTTTTTTCATTTTACCCTGGTGTCTGTGCACTCTGATGGCTCTATGTGGCTTCGCCACTGGTTCGAGTACCTTCCGTGGATGGGTGGTGTCACTCGTAGGCATGCAACACTCGATAATTTTAATAATATATATACGTGTGAGCTTCTCTCAATCGCAAAATAAATACGGTAGTAAATAGCAGCTAGTGCATGACATCTGAGACATTATGGCTACAGTATGCATGCACAATTTTTTTAAACTTGGAAAAAGAACATTATAAAAAATACATGGAAAAAGAAAGAATTTATTTCCCAGGCAACTCAGGCGTAGGCCTCCCTGATAGTACCGCGAATTTGGACTGATGATTATTTAATATAATAGCCTATCTTACGGTACATATTAGAGAGAGGCTGAGTGTCTATATAAAAGTTTTTTTTACTCCATAGGATATCACAAGAACGTGTTGTATTAAATATTTTCTCACCAATAGTCCAAGCGAACTTTCTCTCTTTAGCTCAAAGAGATCTAAAATTTTTATAATTGATGACTTTCTAATTACAAATGGTTTATATTTCTAAATATTGAATATAAGTTCTTTAATCAGATTTGAGATTTGAGATGGTCGATAATGTCAAATAAAGATGAAGTCAACATCGAAGCTGTACTCAACAGTACCTACAACTTTGCAATAAACAATATTTTCATTTAGTATTGTTTAAAGTAGCAAATGATAATATAAGATTCATTAAATTAATATCCTTATTTATATAGTAATATTGTTGTATGAACCTCTGAGAGAAGATTGAGATTCTGAGTTTTGGTTCTAGAACCATATCGCTGGTTTGCTTGGAGGCTTAACTGAATATGTTTTAATAGTAGGTGATATGATGATGGGCAATAAAATATATGATAACTATCAATTTTAAGGTCTACCGGTGAAAAATAAATGGACACTTAATGAGATCTAAATCCCACTGCACATGTTTTATATGCTATTTGTACTTTGTAAGAAAAACACACACTCGAAACACATGCATCTAATAGGTACAAATTTGGTTGAGTAAGAAAGAAAGGTGTCACTCCACAGTAAACCTATATCCAAACCAAGCGGTGAAATTTTGGTACACCACATGCTAACGCGTGCGTACAACCAAACAGAAGTTAAACTAAAACAAAAAGGTCATGTCGGGAGTGATATTAGATAAGCCTATCACTGTGTCGACATTAGATCCAAGAGTGATGCATGAATTTGTAGTTGTGGTTGGCTTGCTTCAGAGCTCCAATTGTAGACATACTTATATTTTCGGTTAATTATATTTTAACAATAGATGCTATATATGCTAATTGGCAATAAAATGTCTATTTTTATGATCTCTTTTATCGTGGTTGGGGGTACTTCTTGGTTTCTAAGCAAATTATTAGCTATAATTATTTTTATGGATTGAATGTTAGGACGGTAATTGCACCCCCCCCCCCCCCCTCCCTTGTGCCCCCCTGAACCCCTCGCGGTGACAACGAAGGATGCGAGGATGCACACAAGCCCTAGCACCCGCCTCGTTCTCGCCCTCTCGCGTGATGCCGCCATTAGCGGCCTGCCCTCGTCCGTGCTCGTCACTGGGAGCCTGTCGCTATTAACTTTAAGAGATCTACTGACGATATTTCGAAAAACAAACAGACACTTTTGGAACCAGAACTCGAATCTCACTGTACGCGTTTTGTGCTCTGTGTGCAAAAGGAAAAAAAATACATACATAATGTTGAAGCACGTGCATGATGCATCCAGTAGGTATAAATTTGGTTGATAATAAAGAAAGAAATGAATGACTCCAATAGCAAAGCTACATCTATGCCATACAGTGATATTTTGGTACACCACATGCTAACACGTGCATACAACCAAGTTCAACTAAAACAAAAGGCCATCCCGGCATAGTAGTTAAAATCTGCGATTATGATATGCTATTATATGCCTGTATATGATCTTAACTAAAGGATATGATTCTACGATTCTGACCAGTGTATTACATTTTCATAATTTTTACGTTTACAATTATATGATAACGGTCTTACCTAAAGATGTTCAATTCGATTTAGAATCTACAATTTTGACAACCTAGCTTGATCCCGGCCGGTAGTCCTAGTCCTAAAAAAGTACCCTGTTTCAACACATATCGTTCCGCTCAATTTTATTACTATCACAAAGAATTAATATATATCAAAGCAAGTTTTAACGTATATTTAAAGTCTAGTATAAATTAAAAACTACTAGAATCTGAACTCGAAAAGTGTGAGCTCTCCCAGATGTTTTATGGCCAGGAGTATTTTGGTCACACCATGAAAATGCTGACACACACTCGAACGGGGAAAAACAAACTAACTAGGAGAGCTAGTGGTAGTGTCATGGTAGACGTAAAAGTTGAATTTCAGCTGGTACATAAGCCGACTAATTTTAACTAATTAAATAATGTTCTATGAGAGAGAATAAGCTAAAATAAGATAAAAACAGTTAAAACAAACATAGCCAAGTCGATATCAAAAGAGAGGCACGGTTCATCTTTCGGTACCACAAAGGACATCGGTCCATTCTTGTACCATGTCTCTTATACCTTTAATTTTTAAGAGGCCTTCTAAAAGCTATAGGAGCATCATCTCTCGTAGCTAAAGTAGAAACACCCCCCCCCCCCCCCCCCCCCCCCCCCATCTTAAAAATACAGGAGACAAGTTTCAGGTAATCTGCTATAGTAGTGCTTAAGGCTGGACGAAAAGCTCGTGGCTTGGTAGTTCGTTCGACTCGGCTCGTTTATATTTTTCAACGCTTTAGCTCGTTTAGTTAATGAGCTGGCTCGTGAGTCTAATGAGCTAAAGTTATTGACCTTAAACTTTATTAGTTTTATGAGACTTCATGTTTTATATTTTGAAATTAGCTGATTATTAGATTTTAAGATTATATGATTTTATTGTTTTTAAATGGATGTATGGATAATCAATAACTGATTATGGATACATTATATATGATATAAAGTATGGATAATATATGTATAGTGTACTACTATAATATATTGATACATATTAATTTTTATTTAATTGAATACTCATAAATAAATAAATTTTACATTATTATTATTTTCAAAATTTTAAAAAATATTTTTTTTCGTCTGGCTCGCGAGCCTAACGAGCCAGCTCGAGCTCGTAAACGAGCCGAGCCGAGCTGGCTTCCCTGGCTCGCTAAGATAACGAGCTGAGTCGAGCTGGCTCGTTATCTTAACGAGCCAGAACGAGCCGAGCCCTAACGAGCCGAGCTGACTCGTTAGGCCAGCCTTAGCAGTGCTCTTCAATATCCTAAATTAATTTTAGATGCTCTCTTAATGCAACTTGTAGGAGATGTAATATGAGAAATATGGTGGAGATGCTCGATCTTAGAGAGACTACTCATTTCATACTCAAAATTAATTTAACCGCAGCGTATGGAGGGAGTATTCGATAGAACAATTTATGGCCCGGTGAGGTGTGACACGTACAGCAAAAGGGAAGGAAAACATGATTATGGAGTTTGGTCAATCACAGTCAGTACCAGCGGTGGATTGGCGTGAGCAGTTCAATCTAAGTGCCTTAAGCTTATTATACTCATACTATTTAATGCATGCTGTCAATATCTTTAATACTCGAAGTGCCAAAAATCATAATCAAGTGATTGGTTGAAATCTTAAAAACGATGTGTGTGTGTGTGTCTCCTCGATGGAACGACCTAGAATGAATAAACCAGCAGTACATACAAGATCGAAGAAATATATAGATGGGTTGAGCAAAACTAGCTCGATCGATCGCATTCGCGCATACGTATTTCCATTATACTCCATAGTATAATAATAATAATAATAATAATAATTATTATTATTATTATTATTATTATTATTATTATATAAATATATATATATACACAAAAGGCTAGTAATTGATTAATACCAATTCATTAATTAATATGTGAGAGGAAAGCTAGAAAGAGTTGGCTCGTGGGCAGTTTAGAGATGGAGGTCGTCATGGAACCACAACCGCTTATCTCGAGGTGTGCACGTAGGACCTGTTTGGTACAGCTCAGCTTCACCTATGAAGTTGTTTTTCTTTCCTCTCACAAAGATATGAAGTAGAGTGAAGCTTATAACAGCTCTATCTCCTCTTTCTCTCTCATATCAATGTATAAAGTTATTGGTGAAGTTGTTTTGCTAAATACTTTTTTCAGAATAGCTCAGCTTTATCTAGAGAGTTGCTCATAAAGCTATTTTCTAATAAAACAACTTCCCTAGTGAAGTAGAGTTGTACCAAACAGACCCGTAGTACGCAGCTCTGCTGCTACGTACGCGTGCGGGGTACGTTATGTCAGGAGTGCACGTGTGGGGGTGCGATTAGCAGCCGACCAGGGTGACGTCCTGCAACCCGCCGACCACCAAGCATAATTTATTTAGTTGAACTTTGGTTAGCTCGCTGGACTGTATATGTGTATATGGGCTAGGTGTTGCCGGCCCACTCAACATTGCGTCCGCACATACTGACACACACTCTCCTTTTTTTACTGGGCCCTTCAGTTACTATCACGTGAAGGCACAACACTATTCGCTGCAGTCTCGTCACGTGAATGCACGGAAGGAAGAGAAGTACTAGAAAATTAATAGTTTTGATGACATCACATCCAAATGTGTTTTAGAACTAAAAAAGTTATATTTTCTAAACCGAATGTCAAAATTAAATTCCGATTGTATATTTGTACTTCTTATGATAAATCCTTCAAAATAAGACCCCACTTCATATATTTAGAAAAACACTATATATTAACACTAGAAGAACAAAAAATAGCATAGAACATTATATTAACACTAGAAGAACATCACTAAACATAGCATAGAACATCGTATATATAGTACATGAACACCACAAAATATCATTAAAAATGTTAAATAAAATTATAAAATTAGTGAAATAATTAATTAGAGTCAAATATAAAAAAACAAAAAATACTATCGAATATCACAAAAGACATCGTAGAACATTACATTTTCTACTCGTAGACACAAAAGACATATCATAGAATAATACATATATACTATATGAACATAATATGTATCTATAAAATAAAAAAGTGAAACATAAAGTTATAAATAGAAGAAAAGAATAAAATACTAAAATAGTAAAATGAAGCAAAAAAATATAATAAAAGACCAAAAAATAAAAGAATAAAAAAATAAAAATAAAAAGGAATGAAAGATGAAAATAAATTAAAAAATGAATGATAACAAAAATAATAGAACATAAAAAATAAAAATAAAAGAAAAAGAAAAACAAATGGTAGAAAGGAAAGAAAAAGAAAAAACAAAAAAGAAATAGAAAAAAAACTGCATACCTGAAACCAAAACTAGCACCGCACATGCACGTCATGGACTTGGGTTGCATAAGCTGAAACTGGAATCAGCGCTCCGCCGTGGATGCTGTCACGCACTTGGGCTGCACCGCGTGGGCCGTCTTGTGGGCCGCAGACAGATTGCAGACCCGAGGGGGGAGGCCGGAAGAGGGGAGGGGGGGGGGGGGGGGGGGGGGGGGTGGTCGGCAGACCGACTGGTCGGCGGCGATCCTTTCCGACGTGTGGGCGTTTTCTTCGGTCATGCGCCCCCAGGAGTGCTATGAAAAAGAAAAAAATAGTGCTCAGTCGGTGCGATTGGTTGCCCATAAGCCCAACCAAGTATGGTGCTTTTGAAAATAGCTTTTTCAAAAACAACTGTTTCTACGTAGTATAGTTTTCAAAGCTGATTTAACCCTGTTTTTAGTTTTGGCTTTCTGCTTTTGAAAATAAGTGGAATAAAAATCTCTTTCATAGTTTTTTCAAAAAAGATAAAGATAAAAGATATATTTATACTAAATAGTCTTAAATAATTTATCTATAACTCATAGCTCACAATAGATTTCTCAAAGCTCACAACCCATAACTTTTCTCCACAGCCACAACCCAACTAAAAGGACTTAATGCAGATGAACAGGGCTGTAATAAAAAATCAATCGATGGCTAGGGCACATGTCATTTGACTATTTTTTTAATGAAGGGAGCACGTTATGTCCGGAGTGCCACATGCAATCCAAGCCGAGGTGTTTCAGGTGCATTGGAGGCTAGCAAGTTTACCGATTTTTCTTTGCATGTGTGCGGGTGCGCTGTGTGGAGTGTATGTCTAGTTATACCAATTAAAAAAGAAACTTAATAATAAAATAGTAGTATCTATGATATCAAATAAGTATATTATAAAAATATATCTCATGATATATCTAATTATATATATTAATTTAGTGTCATAAATACCTCTCCTTTTTTTTTGAAAGAAGCAGCCTTGTATATTAACTTAACCGGTCATTACAAAGGATAGCACGGATTGCGTCTGGAGCCTCATTACACCACACTTTATCACATACATAATCAGCTAGCCTAGCTAATACATGAGCTGCCTCATTGCAAGACCTATGAGTATACTTGAAAGAGAAAGGAGATTCACTCACTAAGTTTTTTACATCACACACATGGTTCTAACTTGAGATCTGTCTAGTTTTGGCGATTGTAACTTCTTGATAATGTTTTGACAGTCCGAAGCCACGATGACATCACAAAGATTATGTTCTTTTGCAAAAACAACATTACATCGAACTGCTAAAGCTTCAGCCAGTTCAGGGTCTTCAACTCTAAGGATCTTCTTACAAAAAGCCATTTTGAAATCTCCAACATGATTGCGTACCACTACTCCAACTCCAATGCGAGATGGCTCTTTGAAGATGGCTTCATCCACATTAAACATCAACCATCCATCCGGCGGTGGAGTCCATTTAGGAGCCAAACAATTAGACTCACACCTGTGAGGTGTAGGTTGTTTAGTAGAATGCATCAAGACCATCTCTATGTATGCTTTTGTCCGTTCAGCAATGGAGTGAGGATGCATCATGTTCTCACCATTTCTAGCTGCATTTCTTGCCTCCCAAATGTGCCACACAGTGATTGTAAATGCTATAGCTTCATCATCATTTGCTTCATCTAAGACATCAAAAAGACATTGTTTGATGTTGACCAATACTTGAGGCTTGCAATTTAAAAGAAAATTCTTTCTTATTTGACGCCATACCTTATTGGCATATGGGCACATAAAAATAGCATGCTCCACAGTTTCTTCTCTTCCACAAAAATAGCAAGCATTAGAATTGGAAACATGTCTGCATTTTAGTTGTGTTCCTGTAGGCAAACAGTCATGAGCCATCCTCCACAGGATTATTTTCATTTTGGGTGGTTCCTTAATTTTCCATAGTCGTTTCCATAATTTAGAAGAGTCATGATGATCTGAAGTCTCCCTCTTCCATTTTCACTCAAAAAATTATGAAGGCTTTCCAGTCTTTTGAGGTAGTATGCTGATTTGACTCTGTATATACCAGATTTGGTGTGTGGCCATGATGGAAAATCCTCACATGAAGTGTAGCATAATGGTATTTGCAAGATTTTTTCAATAACATCTCTGTTAAAATATGATTGAACAATCTCCTCATTCCAGCTGCTTGTAGCCTCATCTATGAGAGAGTGCACATTCAAATCTTCAGGTAGAGAAACATTTGATTTAATGATAGATGAGCACTGAATCCAATTATCCTTATTTATATGAATAGTCTTCCCATCTCCTACTCTCCACAGAACACCTTTTATTAAGATTTCCTTACCATACATAAGGCTACGCCATGTGAAGGATGAACTTCTGGGCTGGGGTGCATCCCAAAATGTGCAATTTGGGAAGTAGCATCCTTTGAGCACTTTTGCACAGAGTGAATCAGGTTCTGTAAGAATTCTCCAACATTGCTTGCCCAACATCGCTTGGTTGAACAGCCCCATGTCTCGAAACCCCATACCTCCCAAGGATTTTGGAGTTGTTAGCCACTCCCAGGATCGCCAATGCATTTTTTTCTTACCGTTTTCCATTCCCCACCAGTGGTTGGATATTGTTGTCCTCATTCTGTCACAAATTACACCTGGCAGCCGGAAGCAGCTCATAACATATACAGGGATAGCTTGGATGACTGATTTCAACATTACTTCCTTACCAGCCCTTGAGAGAGGACGATCACTCCATCCTCTTATTTTCCTCCACATACGGTCAGGTAGAAAATTAAAAGTGTTCGTAGGAGATCTCCCTACCCAAGATGGCATGCCCAAGTAATTTGCTTGTATAGCCTCACAATGGACATTGAGATATGTCTTTACCCTATCCTTGATATGCACCGAGCAGTCGTCACCAAACAAAACTGAAGATTTTTCAAAATTAATCTGTTGCCCTGATCCTTGACTATAAGTTTGTAAGACATCATTTAGAGCTTGAAGGTTCTTTACATCACCTCTGGTGAAGAAGATACTATCATCTGCAAAAAGAAGGTGGGATATTGTTGGTCCACTTCCATTTTTTACACCTTTTAGTTTACCTTCCACTTCTTTTTTCTTCATTAAATAAGATAATCCCTCAGCACATAGGAGAAAGAGGTACCCGGGCTAATAGGATCTCCTTGCCTTAGTCCCCTTGTTGGAACAAAAGGCTGGGAAAGTTCTCCATTAATCCTTACAGCATACCGCACTTTTGTCACACATCTCATTACTGTTTTTTTTAGATTACATCTCATTACTGTTTTGATCCAATTATCAGAGAAGCCCATCCTGTTCATAACTCCTTCAAGGTATCTCCACTCAACTCGATCATAAGCCTTCATCATATCTAATTTCAGAGCAAAGAAAGGTGTATTAGATTTTTGTTTTCTGATAGTATGCATGCATTCGTATGCAACTAATACATTATCTATTATAAGTCTTCCAGAGACGAAGGCACTCTATTGATCGATCAAATTTAATTAGTTTGATTTAGGGTAGTTGTAAAAGTTGATTTAGCGTCTGTTCGGGACTGTTCCACAAACTCTGCTTCACAAACTTCACCGTAGAGCAACTCTAAAAAAACATGAAATTTGTGAAGTACCTCCTTATATGCTCTCACAACTTCATATTTTTTTTTGTCAAACTATATGCGTGGAGTTAAAACTGTTTGACTCTGAAAACGTGGAACAAAACAGTCCCAAACTCCCTGTTAATCCAGAACGGAAGGGGTAATTTAAATAGTCCTAGGAGCTAGTAGCTACAGCCAAGCCTAAGGTTCTAGGGGTACTGACTCCCCAAATTGAGCATCGGACAATGATGCATATGAAATGGTCAACGGAGATGTAGACTTGTAGCGCCTCGGAAAAGATGACGGACTTATGGAGAGACCTGGCCTGCGCAGCTGGGCCTGGGCTGGCTGGCCAAGTGTAGACGCGGAGCCGGCGGCGCAGGTCCAGTAGTGTGGTGTCCATCGCACATGCAGGCGTGGGCTCGGCGAGTCGGCTTACGCTCACTGTCGAGCCGAGAGAAAGTTACATTTCGGCACTCATTATCTTTTTATAGTATATAAATTTGGCTAAATTTAAGATATTTTAACTTTTTAAGAATTTTATTTGAATAATGATTTATAATTTAGAATAGGAGAGTACAAATCTACTTTTTTTTAAAAAAATAACCAACACGTATACCATAGCGATATTAATTTTGAGACAGAACGAGTAGGTTTAGACAAACCCATAAATTAAAATGTGAATAGCAAGAAAGAGGATTTAAAACAGCATCGTGCACTACGCTCGTCTTGGGACTGAGTTGACCTTGCCACTGGCCGGGTGGCCGCTAACTCGATCAGTCGCCCTGCGCCTCCCTTAGAGCAACCACAATGTTGCTCAAAAGTAGTTCATAGTGAATAAAATAGTATCGACTACCTGAAACACTGTGAGAGCAGTCCATAGCAAAAACTATCGATAAGCTTATAGACTACCCATAGAGAATAAAAAAAATGTTACTTTTTCTGATTCCTCTCTCTCTTTCCTGATCTTGCACATGATTGGAGATGGAGATTTTTTTATTTCAAATGGGATCTACCTTATAGACTACTTGTTGGCTGAAACATTATAGCGTACTGTAGCGTACACAAATAGAGCACTAGGAACTGTGAATAATATAGTTGAGACTAAAAATCAGTCTAAATTTAGATGCAAAACACTTTAATTAATTCTTAGCATTTAGACTCAAAAGAAAACTACTTCCATGCACATTCCCAAAATGCTAAAGTAATAAGATAGACCAAATCAAGACGTTTGGATGCACATTCCCACTGTGGACTTAAGCAACGGCCTCGATGAAAGCCTTCCCAGGAGCACGCTTCTTAATTAAGTTTGCCGTGCTTACCGAGCAGCTGTAAAAGGTCAGGAGGTGAGGGTTGAAACAGTACAAGAATGCTCAGATATGTGAGGTAAAAAGTGGGATTAAGTAGAGAAGGCTAAATTTTTATGCAATACTGTCCTCAGAGATGAGGACAGAGATGTAAAGTAAAAACTGCGATTAAGCATAGATGACTATGTTGTTCAAAATAACCTGGCCTCTAGAAATTAGGCCAAGTAAAAGCATAGCTACATTTCAAACTCTGCATTATCCAAAATAAAATATATCTACTGTCCAGGACATGTCTCCTGAAAATGTGGCAAGAAAAGTTATTATAGTTATACCTCTGCGTTGACACCATAAAAAATAATTCTACCCTCACTCTTGTACTTCAGGTAGTCAGCACGGCTGAACTTAGTGAATTCCCTCAACAAGATAGTTCAAACTTTAAACAATAATACAAAATAACTGATGCAAGCTATTAGAATATGACATTTTGGTTCCACAACATCAATAAAGTTACTATGCACTCACCACCTTGTGCTCTTAATGATCTTTTGGTGGCCATGGAACTTGAAGTTGGCACGACACAGAGCTTCATTGGTATGGGCAACATTGTTGTCGTTGCATCGCACAGAAGGGTGAGCAATGTCCACCCTAGCACAGGTACCCTGAGGCTTGCCAAAGGCACCCCTCATTTCAGTCTGGAGCCTGTCAGCTCTGACACACGAGCATCTTGTTGATACAAAGGACATTGAAGGTGTGAACCCGGACCCTAAGGTGGAAGGCATCCTTCCCTGCAGACCTGGTCATGTACTTGCTGGAGGCAATATGTGCAGCCTCAAGAGCCTCACTGGAGACATTCTCCTTCTCCCAAGAGACAAGGTGCACACAGTAGGGAACTCATCAACACCCTTGTTCATACCAACATTGTCGATCCTGACTTTGGGGTTAGGCATACCATATAAATGTGCAATGGTAAATCTGAATTAGACAACAGACTATTATTTACTTAACAAATATATTCCCTAATCTTTGTATTGAATCCAAAATTCTCATTTTCAGTGCAACGTAATTGGTCTGAAATAGCTAAATAGGTAAAGCAGCAAGCCTCAGAGTCGTGGAACCTATATAGCAGCAGGCAGCAAAGGCTCTATATAGGTTCCACGACTCTGAGGCTAATGAGTTACTTTGCAGGAATAGACCATCTATAGGTAATATTGGTATTAGAAAGCTAATGAAACAATTAGGAAATTAGAAAAGACTAGCTCTGTTAAAATGATCCTATAAGCAGGAAGTATAGTTACAGTGAGAACTAAAAGAAACAGAAGAAGGAAAAGTCATCACAGACAAGCAAAGTGTCTGACAATGCTATCTTTGGGAATAGGGCGTGTGCTCAGAACCAAAAGTGTATAACCTGACATCACAAGCAATCATCATAGATAATGATCTTCAAGCCTAGAATCAAGAAGACTATATGTATCACCATGGGAAATAAGCAGATGCTCATATTGTGTAGCTATGTGCTATCGACATCACAGGCAATGATCATTAGCAAGTATGAGCGCAAAAAAAAGGCAATGATTAGATTAAGCAAAGGAAGAAACCAACAGAGCCAATGCCATCAGAATCAGAAGGTCTACATTTCAGTTCAAGCTTCCGCGAGTAGAGGGCATCCACATCAACCAGAAAAGCAGGCACTGTTTCATTCGAGATACTGCGCCGATTTGTACTGTACAGCTCTTCTTGTCTCAATGTGTACTGTGTATGAGTGTCACCTCAGATTTCATAATTAAGAGGCAACTCCCATAAACAGCAGGTCCCATTGGTGGCTCCAGAGCACTCAGAGTAGAATAGGTACAAAGAGAGGCAAAAAATCGAACCAACCAATTGAGCACTGCCTCAGTTATCAGGGAAAAAGCAGAAAACTTCCAAAGCACACAGAATGGAATAGATACAAAGATACCCAAAAAATAGAAGCAAACATAGTAGGGACATGTAAAAGGAATCAGAATTGGTCCTGTAAAATAGAATCATGATTGGTCCTGTTGACTGTGTCAACTATTAACATAGTAGGGACATGTAAAATGAACCATGAAAAAAAAATAGAACCAATCAATTGACCATCGCATCAAGTAGAAAGAGACTGGAAAATTGAAATCAACACTGCCCATGATCACTGCCTCAGTTATGAACGCAGTAGATAGATGTGAAAGGAAGAATCATCATAACTCATGAGCATTGCCTCAGTTATGTCTAAAAAGGAAGAGGTGTAAATTGTGGAACGATAAACCATGATTGCTGCACCATCAAACATTAAACATTTATTCCCACAAATGAACCTAACGGCAAGAGGAAAGTGTAATCATCATTGCACATAACCAAAATCATGACTAGCTTAGTGCACTAAGAAACGAAACAAATATCATTAACATTGTGATGTCCTCAGATATATGTCAAAAAAAAAATCATGAGCCTTGTAGTGTACTAAGAAAACAAACAAATCTGATCGACATGGTCATGTCCTCAGATATATAGCACAACACCTAGGTGTCTGAAGATCCAGCCGAACTAAGCAGTTGGTAACCATGTAGATTGGTAAGAAAAAAGTGGGAGAACAATAGATCTAGGATCAATTTGCCTCCAAATCGCAAATCACTTAGAGTAAGAAGGGAGAGAGGGAGGGAGCAAACCAGCGAGCGCACAGATCGAGGAAAAGCGAAGGTTGCGCGAACGGCATGTAGGAGACTGCGTGAGGGGAGCGCGATTGCCGGCGGGCACGGGCACGGGCACCGGCGTTGGCCTCGGACGCCATGACGTCCGGCTGTGGGTCCTGTGCTAGGCGTGCCGCGCCGATGCGCCGCCGTGCCGGGGTTGGGGACGGATCGAGGAGGAGCGGAGACGCACGAACGGCGTGTAGGAGGCCAGGCGGAGGAAGCGGGGACGGGCAGTGGTCGCAGGCACCGGCGGTCGCCGCCGGCGTGCGGCCGTGGGGCCTGTCCCGATCGTGCGGCGCCGGTTCGCCGCCGCGCCGTGGGGCACGCCGCAGCAGGGGTGGGGTCAGCCACCGACAACGCATCGTGGACATCCTCTGCGGAGGAGACGAGGGTGATAGGCTTCGCAACCGGAACCGTCCACGGCCGGTTTGGCCGCCCAAACGGAACGGTTCGCATTTTGAATTCAAACGGCGTAGTTCAAACGATTTGGGACCGGTAACCGGTCAATTAGGACCGGTTACCGTCTGGTTTGGGTGGTTACCGTCCGATTTGGACGGGTACCGCCCCAAACCAAATTTCAAATTTGAAAAAAAAATCGAAAATGCTGAAAAAAATCCTAAAAATAGTTCATGATTTATAAAGTCGAATGGTGTACAAATTTTTTCAAACTTGAAATTTGAATTTAAACCGATACCGAAACCGAACCGTCCACGGGACCGACCGGTTTTGAAAACCCTGGGTAGAAGGGGATAAGGACGGCGACAGCCAAGTGAAGACCGAGATATTTTTGTTACGAAACTGAGCCGAGCACGTAACGATGTACAGTAATCGAGGTAAATCGGAAACATTAAAACGAGAATCAGACGGCTGTGAAATTTTATTCTACGTGGATACGGTAGCTATCGACAAACGTGAGCTGTATTGTAGGTAACTAAATTCGTCTCAAGCAAGCAATGTCTACCGTGATCACCAAGTTTCTTAAGCTTATCTTCCTCACTCCACGACGCAGTTATTATAATTTGTTGCAGCTGTCTCTGCTTTCTTGGACTCTGCCAAACAATGGGCGATCATAAATATACTACCTGGGGGTAGTTGGACATCAGTTGCATGGATTGGAACCCGGCGAAAATACAACATGGAATCCAGGTTTGACCATGATAGATATAGCTTGCAAAAAATACAATGAAACGTTAGATGGGAACAAGATCAATTGAGTTAAGCGAAGCCTCTTTATTTAATTTAGCAACTGATATTACTTAAAAAAGATAAGACCTATGGAAAGAGATGAATAGAAGATTTTTTCAAAACGTTCAAGAATCAGTATGGCAGGTCGCCTTTAGAGTTAAAAAGGATATTGCACACAGAAAAAGAGGACTCTGACTGTGATTTGGGCGGAGAACCGCTTTGTTTCTGTGCTCTGTATATAAACCTCTTTTTTTCTATCTTAATATAAAAATATAAAGGCAGAGCTCCTACCAGTTTGTTAAAAAAAATAGATAAGAAACACCCTGCAAATCTCAACAAGAAATTCCTGGATTGCACTACCATATATATGCACGTGACACAATAAAAAACTAACACATTGTATATATATTTACATTGTCTCGAATTGTGTTTCATAAAGCCTAGCTAACAAAGACGACTAATTTAAGAAGGCAATGCACCACCAATGAAAACTTTATAACAGAAGAAGATATAACCTGATGATTGACTATATATTATACATACATAATTAGTGTACCGTTAGAGTCATATACGGGTTCTACTTTTCTGGGGCTACAGCCACGCTCTATCACATAGGCCCTATTTGGATCACTTTAGCTCGACTAGAGATAGAAGTTAGAGTTAATTTGTAAACTAGCTCAAACTAGCTCTTCGATAGAGCTAGTTTGAGCTAGTTTGATAATAAATTATTTTTACAAATCATCTAAATATATCTATGTGTGATCTTATTTTAAAATATTTATTGTAACGAATTCAATGGTGTAATCAGAATTTTATTTGGATGTTTGGTTTGTTAGTTATAATATTTTTTGTAGTTGTATATGAGGCGGGTCCTACGTTCTACCACAACCAGTTCAAACTAGCCTAAATAATCACCTCTTTAAGGAGCTAGTTTTTTTTGGTGGGATAGGATCCATAGTTGGAAAGACGAGGCTGCGCCGCTGAAAATGGTTTCGAGGTGTCGTATACGCATGCGTCGCAGCTGCAAGCAGGCCAGCCCGCGCCCGTGATGTGGGCCGTCGTCGGGGTCAGATGGGCCTTTACGGGCGTGAAGCAGCCCAGGAGTCGCCTGAGAGCGCGCATCGCCCTGACGTCCCACCGTCTCATCCTCCTCTTTTCCTTGTTTCGCGCGATAATGACGTCCCGCCTGGCCTCCATGTCGGCGTACACCTCGCTCCAGCTAGTCAAGCCCACCATGGAAGGATGCGTGGCTGATACGTGGACCACAAATTTAACATATATGCAGTTATAATAACACGAGTATCCACATGTAAGCCGAATAATTCTCACCACGTTATGGTAAGGATGCTCCTCACCTAACTTTTTTCTGCCCACCATGACCCTCAAGTTGCTGGTACCATGAATTTCTTCAGGCTAGGGCTTACAATGCACGGGCTCTTATACAGAAATACAATACCATTAAGCGTCTCTAAACAAATTAATCTACAATGGAAATATGTTTTGGAGACGCTTGTGTGTACTAACTGTCGACCGGTGGAAGTGGTTTCGTGCTGCAGAGAAGCGTCCGCCTCCACAAAATCATGCAAGAGCCCATGTAGACGTCGTTGCTTCACCAAGCGTCGCGTCTGTCCGTAAGCGCCGAACTTGCTGCATGCCTGCAAGATTCCTCGATAGCAAAGAAACAACCTGTACCGGCTGGTAAGCGCCTAGCGTTGTACAGGCAGGCCTGTACAACGCACCTACGTGTACATGCGCTTACTAGCAGTTTCTATCCGAGCCTAACACGATGGAGGGCAATCCGATCAATACCAGGCGCTTCGAAGTGGAGTCGCTGCTTTGTTTGGCGTCCGACGCTTGGAGCTGTCTTGTTGTATTTCGTAGAGTCGGGCGCTAGATAGTAGTATAAATACACAGGCTGAGCAAATTGATAAACTAGAGAACTGTCTCGATATGCATTGGAGCCGAAAAACACTTAAGACGAGCGCCATCCACTACTACAGTAAACTTAATGGAGGCGGTCATTTTCCATTAACGGAGGCGGGCAAACACGACCGCCTCCAATGGAAGACCTCGGTTAATTGGCGATTAACCGAGGCGGTCGTGGTTGCCCGCCTCCGTTAATCGAATAAAAAAACAAAAGAAAGAAAAATCAGTCGCGAGCCCATCCACGGGCCCGCCAAGCCCATCCACGGGCCCGGATCAGCTCGCCGCCGCTCCGCGTCTGCGCCGCCGAGCTGCCGCCACTCCGCGTCCGCGCGCGGCCTTCGCGTTCGCGCCGCCAAGCTACTGCATCCGCTCCGCATCCACCAGCTCCGCCGCCGTGGTGCTGAGTGCACGCGCCGCCTGCGAAGAGGCCGTCGCCGCTTCGCGCTTTGCTCGTCGCGGATCCGGCCACCACGGCCGCGGATCTGGCAGCCACGGTGAGGAGGAGCGGCGGCGGTGGACCATGGTGCGGATCTGACCACCACGGTGAGGAGGAGCGACGGCGGTGGAGGTGCTCCGTCCGCCATGGCCACCGCCCCACGCCGTCCTATGTTGCCCTTGCCGCCGCCGCCGAGAAGGAGAGGGGAGGGGAGTCCCGTGTGTCTGGGAAGGGAGGGTGCGGCTGGGAGAAACTGAGAGATGTGAGAGGAGGAAAAGAGAGAGGAGAGGGTGCGCGGCTGCTCATTTGGGAGAGGAGAAACCCTAACTCTCAGTTATATATGAGCCCGTTAGAATGAATTTTGGTTGGGCTTGCAGACTCCCGAATACATTAAATCTATTAATGGAGGTGGGAATCTTAATATGACCGCCTCCATTAATCATTAACGGAGGCGGACATCTTAATACAACCGTCCTCCATTAATGGAGACGGACATCTTTATGCGACCGCCTCCGTTAATCGATTAATGGAGGCGGGCACGTTATAATGTCCGCCTCCATTAATCATTAACGGAGGCGGGCGTTTGGGCATCGACCAGACGATGACTTGACAGCCAATTATGGAGGCGGGCAAAAAAATGTCCGCCTCCATTCAAGAAAACGGACCGTCTCGTAAAAACAATCCTATACTAGTGATCAAACCAAGCGTCTGTAAAATAACTTCTTCCATTGTAAATTGAGGATGTGACATAATAATTTATCTCTCTCTTTAAACGTCTTTGCAAGAGTCTTTGCATTGTACACGCCCTAATACGGCTTGCTGGCCCAGCCCAAGCTGGATCTGATGATCCATCGTCGTCCCTCTTCGTCGGAGCCAGCCGGAGGACGTGGATCTTCCGGGCTCTGCACTTTCTCCATTGTCAATTCAAAGAATTCCTATCGACTCGATGCACGCCACACGACTGATATCGATCGTCAAGAGGCTAAAGTCGTAGAAAATTTTTATATGTATAGGAGTATATTATATAGAGGCAGGCATGCAGATCCAAAGGAAATTCTCGTCGGATTGTAGATGCACTTCCGAGTTGGATCAATGAATTTGATTCGATTTCTCAACCGGCCTCCGACTCCGACTTGGCGACTTCCCCATCCATCCGATCCAGTGATCCAGTCCACTTCCAACGGCTTATTAAATGTGATAGAATACTAATGTAAAGGATTTATTTTAAATTCAAATCAAACTATATAAAAAATGTACTAATCACACAATTATATATTAAAAAACATATTGATATTATGTATACTTGTTCATCAATGTTCTCAGGCACACAAATCTCCAACCAAACGGACATTTTTTGCACTTGCTTCGACAGGGAAAAAAAAAAGCAATTCAGGCACTCTACACGCAGATCTAGTCGTTAACAAAAGTCATTGCAAAGAGGTGATTCACCAAAAACTTTTGCCAGGCAAAATCCTCAGGTCTCCAACTAAACAGACCCAGATCTAGTCGTTAACAAAAGTCATTGCATAATCTACACGCAGTCATTCATCACCTCTCTCCCGAGCGGCTACACGCAGTCATTCATCACCTCTCTCCCGAGCGGCTACCTCAGCTCAGCTCGTTATGTCAAGCAATGAAAGCAACACTCCATCAATTCCATCTGCTACAACGAATCGATCGATCTCTAACTCCATCAATGCCATTATTTTAATTTGTTTTTATTTATAATATCTATCAGTCCATAACTCAATGTCGGGTGCAACGAAATTAAACATGTCTGCAAGTTAACCATGACCAATGTAATACAACAGTTTGGTGTTCATCGATATGCAGGCAACTTATTCCATGTTGTACAGGGCCACATCTGGGACCATGGTAGTGTCTACGAATTTACAGTGGGCTTGTGAAAGAATGGCGGCTGCCTCTGCCTGCCGCCCTGCCTACTGCCTACAACGTCAATATGGCCGCACCGCTCGACGGCTTCGATGCGAACACGTACAGGCCCAGATCGCCCTGCTGGATTACTCCCCTGTCGATCCTTGATTTGTAGTACATTTCCTGTGTAAAACAGAATCAGTGCTGGCTGTCAGATTTCGGAGCCAAAGACAAGCCATGGAAGAAACTGTGTCTGCATGCACCATGACACTGTGCAGTTATAAACAGGATAGTGACATACACCCTAAGTAAGCTCATGCGATCCTTGTGCAGGATTTTAGGTAAGGATTACGCATACAGATCGGGGTACCAGAGAGCAGACTATGGGCAATTTATATGTCTGTAAGTTTCTATATGTCATGCGCTCTTACTGCCAAGAGTTTTGGATGCAACAGACAGAATATGAGAGATGAAAAATTGAGCTTGCCTTTAGATTCAGAATGAACTGAGGGACGATGGGCTCCTTGACCAGAGCAACAGCGCAGCCACCCCACCCGGCTCCTGTGAGACGTGCTCCCAGTGCTCCATTATCTCTACAGACTTTCACAAGCTCCTCCAGCTCAGGGCAACTGGTATAGTGAAATATGTCAGTATGTTCATAAGTTTCGAAAGCAACACCAAGTGCCATGTGATGATAGATAATACTCCCTCCATTCTAAATTATAAGTGGTTTGGACTTTTTTTTGGTACATCAATTTTTCTATGTATCTAGACAACGGATATACCCAAAAAGTCAAAGTGACTTATAACTTGGAACGGAGGGAGTAATAAACAGCATGGCAGAAAAATCACCATAATAAATTTGAACTGTTACCATCAGTATACTGCAAAGATACCTGCATTCATATAGCACGCTGCAGCTGTAATGGCTTTCGTTCATAAGATCACCAAGTTTCTTAAGCTTATCTTCCTCACTGCACGGAGAACAGTATGTGTCAGCAGAAGAATGACTGTATCATACAACAAAACACAATTTTTTAGGACCAATTTCCAATGTACTGTCCTCGCAAAAAAAAATCCAAAGTATTGTGAGGATACATACAACCTAGGGAAGAAGCAGATTACAAATAGTGAACCCACCTGAGCTTTGAAGAGACAGTATCCTGAAACCATAAACCCTCCTTGCTTCAGAGTAGACATGCGTCGCACGCTGAAATCATTAATAGCATCACCATACAGTCCAAGAAGCATCTATGTTAAAAAGAAACTAGCAAGCTTCTAATCAAAAGTCAAAAGTGTTCGAAACTCGAAAATAGGTCCTCTGACCCTGCGCAGTTGTTTTCATGAACAATTATCTTCGAATTTTGTAAGATCGTCAATCATGGAATAGCACAACTTGGACGGCTACAAGAATACAAATAATGAGATCATGAAACCTACCTGAAATAGCTTGTAGTGCTTCGCAGCTTTTATAACATCCAAGGAAGTTTGAGAGCTCTGGAAGACAGATCTCAGGCTTTCACCTGTAATTTTCTCTATTTCTTCAGCTGTATATGGATCCTCATGCAAAAGTTTCTGCAATATTGAACAGCAATATGAGGAAAAATGCATGGATTAAAAAATATATCCTCGCTACTCCATCTTGAACAGCATTGATCTTTTTTCAGACATCAAAAAATCGATTTATCATTTGCCAACATCAAAAAGATACCCAAAAGATAAACAACCATCCTATAGAGTAACATCACACAGTATCAAAAGTTCGAAACTGTAAAAGGAAAATCTAGCAAAGAGACTCTGTTGAAAATAAAAACTGTCACTCAAACAAGGAATATCATTAATGATCATATCTGCTCCAGATCCATCAAACTGAAATTAATCTGCCCTACTCAAGGGAAAAAAGATGCAGAAAAGGGAACTAAAATGTTACAAATTGGCAAACCAACCAGTGGCTCATCAAGGCAAGGGCTTAGTACTGATTGTTCGGCCTTTGTGATGTGGGTACAGTGTTGTCTTCGTTTTCTTTTTGCTTAATGTGATTATGCACAGTCTCGCATGTGTTCTCAAGAAATAAATAAATTGGATAATTGGCAGAACCAGGAGCTAAAATTGAAAAAACACAACCACCTAGCACTATGAATGTCTCTTCAAGAACAAACAATGAAGATGGGCAAGCAATTCTTCATAGTCATAAGCATATTTCTCTTGCCAATAGTCTAAAGTCTTGGGAAAAGGCATGCACCTTCACAACAATTGCAGGATCAGATGAACCTTCTTTCCCAGCAAAAGAAACGCATAGACCCTCAACATCGGAAAGGGTTGTAACAGAGGAGACAGCTTTTTTCGTATCCATCCCTAGTTTGATGGCAAGAACAATCTAAAAAAAGCACGGGAAAGCTATTAGCTCAATATAAGAAAATGGCAAGGGAACCTTCTGTTTGTTTAAGCAGTAACCATGCTCAAGCCCAGATACAACAGAAAACAGTGATATTTACTTAGAAGCTGAATTATGTAAGTTATAATGTTACTTGTTTCATTTATTTTTATAAAAAAACAACTGATAATACTTGAGTATTATATTAAGATATTAGTCATTTGTTTTGGTGCAATAGGTGTACTGTCACAATTACGGAACTAAAAAGGAGCATGAGATTGAAAATATTTTTGAAACAAGCACATATAATAAAATTAATTAGTCATTTACCGCTGCTAAGCGACACTCGACAACACGGTTATTATAATTTGTTGCAGCTGTCTCTGCTTTCTTGGACTCTGCCAAAGAATGGGCGATCACAAATGTACCACCTGGAGGTAGTTGGACATCAGTCGCATGAATTGGATTAAAATCTATCAACTCAGCGAATCCAGGTTTGGCCATGATAGATATAGCCTGCAAAAATACAATGAAATGTTAAATGGGAAAAAGATTAATTGATTTAAGCAAAACGTTTTAATTTACTTTAGCAACTGATATTGCTAACAAAAAAGATTAGGGTAAAATCTCAACAAGAAATTCCTAGATTGCATTACCTGATCCATGCCTCCAGACTGCGTTCCAATGTGGCGCTCAGACAGACATGTGAATTGAGCAACTTCTTTCTGCACAGTTTGAATATAATAAGTAATATAAATAGGAATAGACCACTGAAAGTTTGCTGTGCTGATCATAATGCATCAGCATAAGCAGCAACCACCATCAATTTTGGCTATCCAAATTGTATGACATTGTATGTAAGCAGGTTGTTTACTTCTGCAGCATCTGCCATTTATATAATTATATTTCCATTTGACATAAAGGAAAAAGGAACTTGCTAATGGCCAATTGTGCGCCATATTAGCGCTTACAAAATTTACTTGCATTAAGTAATACCTTTGGAAATAAAAGAAATAACAGCAGCAGACCTTTAATTTTATAAACATGCCATTTGAATAGAAGGAAAGATTTGTACAACTAAAGCACTGAATCGAACCTTGAGGAACGGTGCCATCAACCACAACGTCAAGTGCAACAGGTTTGCCCAGATCTATCCCTTTTGATTTACAGTATTCGTAAACTCCCTTGTATCTGCAGATTGCAAATCAAGTGGATACGAACATATATTATATAATAATATACTCAATTTCTACAGTTAAAATAATTGGGATCAAAATACTTCAATATCCAGGCTTCTGCAGCGAGAAATCAAAATTGTAACTTACCCACACATGAAGTAGTGCCCCCATTTGTGATTTTTTATATCAATTTCCTACACCAGAAACAAAACACTTAATGTTGATAAGATCATGGCCAATATTAATAACAATATTACATAAACTTGATACCCGAAGAATGTGATATTTTTGTGACAACAAGCAGAGCTGGTACTACCCCTATGATTCTAAATCTAATCAGCAGACATATGCAATTTGTTATGTAAAATTACCTGGCACAAGAATCTCTTTGAGAATACACAAAGTATTGGCTGCATCACGACCACTAGCTTTTACAAGAAACTATCCTACATTCCTACTAGTCAACTGCTCCCACTGCGCTGAAGTAGCAGGGAAGGACCTTCAAGTCCAAAGCAGGTCAGTTCCGTGACTCACCTGAGGACCACAGGTTATCAAGTTCACGAGTAAGGTATCGGACCGGCCGAGGTCCCACATCACGGGCTTTTTGTTGCGACATATTATGCTAATTAATCGGAAGCAATGCAACCGCCGCGCTCCAGGAACGAGATCCTCGTGCCGTACCTCCCCCACCACGAGTAAACTAAATTAAACGCAGATTAGTTGGAGCACGGCCGGAGAATCTCACCTAGAAATTCCCCGTGACAGCAACCTGTTTTTTTCCCAAATCACCGCCGAAACGATGCCCCGATCGGATCAACACCGCCCCAAAACTGTATTACTAATCTATCTAGATGGATAGAGAATGGAGCAGAGGAAGGCATTGCTACCTTGTCCGGGTCGGCGGGGTAGACGCAGAGGGGGTACTTGTCGTCGACATTGGCGACCCGCACCTGGCCGCCGTCGGCCCTCCGGATGGCGACGATCATGTCCTGGCGGATGGCCATGGGCAGCACCGAGTAGCCCTCGTAGTCGATGTGCTCCCCGATGAGATTCACCCTCCCTGCAGCAACAGCCAGCCCGCAGCGCGCGGCCAGTCGCAGTCGCAGTCTCAGCCTCAACCCACACTCAAAGCACACACGCGCACGCGCAGTACAGGGACGGAGACGGACGGACCTGGGGAGCGGGCGAAGAGCGCGGGGCGGGCGCCATAGACGGCGTGGAAGCGGTCCCCGAGGCGGGCGAAGCGGAGGCAAGCCTCGTCCAGCTGCGCGCCCGCGCCGTAGACCGGCTCCAGCGAGGAGAGCGTCGGCACGAGCTCCGCCGCCTCGGCGGGGGCGGGGGCGGTGCCGGGTATGGTGGCCATGTCCTTGCTTGACTCGCCGTCACTCTCGCGGCTGACTCGCTACTCTCAATGACTTGTCGTGATTGCTATTGACTTGGAGAACCTTCTCTCTTTCTAGGCTTACCCTTTCATTATATCGGGATCATCATTATATGGGGGATCCCGTGCGGATCAGCTGTAGTCTCCTACTCGGATGGATTAGGCCCACTGGTGGAGTCCACGTGGCACCGGCAGCAGGAGCACTTGGATCCGGATCGGATCGGATGCCACCTGCCGATAAATTAACTGGTGATTATGATTTATCTTTCGATCAGAATTTGAACCAATTTCAGAGTGAAGAATAGAAACACTTGTTCTAAAAAAAATAGAAACACTTAAGACACCTAATAATAAAAATAAAATGCATGATGTATCTAGTTATATTAATTTGATGTCATAATTCATAAATATTGATGCTCATTTCTTTAAATTTCTAATAATTTGACTTACAACAACAATAAGAATGGAGTAGGTAGGAAATGTAATTATCGTATTTTGAGAAATCATATAGTTTTCATTTTAACTAAATTTGTAAAAAAAAAAGTTTACATATATTTATGATATATAGGTTATTATTATAATTATTAATTATGGAATATATTTAATAGTATATTTATTTGGAGCTACAAGCCTACAACTTTGAATAACATTTTCTATAAGTTAATTTAAAGAAGTATAATTCGAATTGGCACAAAGAAGTTTAAGAGCACCTGCAAGAAACCAAGCTCTATACACACAAGCGTTAGGTCGTGTTTTGAGAGTCGTCTCTACAAAAGTGTTAGAGCATCTGGAAGAGATTAGCCAAATTATTTTCTATAATATAAATTTGTCTATTATAAAAGGGAAAAATGTTTCTAACAGACTCTGTAAATGACTCTCTAAATTTAGTAGCTCTCTATTTCATCTCATTCGCTCTCTACTTTTGGATAACTTACCTTACTAGTCATCTAGTATCTTTGTTTTATAGAGTTTGTTAGAGTAATCTAATATTATCTATTTAAAAGAGTAACTAAATCACTAAATTTAGCTAGTATTTTTAGCTAATCTAGTGAAGATGCTCTTATGTCCTGTTTAGAGAGCCATAGTTTTTTTTTCAAAATACTCCCTAGAGAAGTTATAAAAAAACTTAGAAAACTATTTCAATGTGTTCTTAAGACAAAAAAAAACGCTTTCTATTTTGAGAGAGTTTTTCTACTTTTAAACACAAAGTGTAGCTTTTAGAGCTTTTGTCATCTTGAAAAAGTTAACCACTTTAGGAGACCTTCTCGCTTTCCGAGCTATGTGAAGAAGCAACGCAAGCAAGAAGCTCTCCAAATAGCGCCTTAACTTCCGGCGCCACGCCATCCTAATCCAGTTAGTTATGGCGTGAAGACGCGTCGCATAGAGCCACTAAATTAATCCGTTCGATTAGGCAATGCCAAGTGCGGCACACGTGGACAGAAGCACAGCCCAACACCGTGCGCATCGTATCATCTCAAATACAATAGGCATTTTCTGTTGGATTGAATCCAACGCCTATGTTCGATATCGTATTTCATTCTGACTTATGCAAAATCACGCTTTCAGGCGTGAAAAGCTTCGTCAGTTTTATCGGTTCTTTTCTCCGGTTCCTCTGGAATAGTAGGACACGGGGAAGTAATGGCAAGATCGATCTCTGCCAGTGCAAGTTCTAGTTCATACTTCTCCCATCACACACGGTAGTTGGTACCGTTTAGCGGAGGAATGTTATTGATGTTGACCATTCCTTTAACTCCTGAAATTTATCCAAAGAAAAGTGAGAAACATTCATTATGAAATTGCATGCCTTAATTTAACGTTGGTCAAAATTAAAACATACGATTTCTCTATGCAAAATTTAAACATCACCGTTGGGCAGAAGTAAAAATAAATGCATAGCAATTCGTTATAATAATGTTATTAATAACGTTGGTCAGAGAATAACAATATTATAATCTCAACAAATTATCGAAAATCATAATTCACTCAAAATTAAATTATCCCGTTGATTCAAATTTAATTTAGAGTCAAATTCAATATTTTCTTCGCAGCGTTCATAATCTTATTTTCCAGAAATTTCAGGTCGAATTGTTCTCTAAACAAAATATCGTTGGATAAAATTGTATAGAGAAAATTCATTAAAATTTCAATTCAAATACAAAGGAAATTCATAACTATTTCTGGAAATTCTAGGCGCTATGACAGATAGCAACGGTGATCCCGCTGCGATCATTTTCGGAAATAAAATAGAAACTGTCACTGTTCAATTTCGGATTTTGGTCAAAACGATCGGCCCAGAGATCATTTGAGCCCATCTGACCGCGCGCGGGACGCCCCTTCTCCCCCCAGGCCGCAACGTGGGCCTGGGCCGGGAAAGAAGACGCCCGCCTGGGCTCAAAGAAGCCCAGCAGACTTGGATCGCCCGCGGCCGTTCGATCTAGGGCGTCGGGGATCCGACGGCTGCGCGTCAGTTTCGGTGGAACAAAACCGCGTCCGGCCGACAACTCCCCCAACCCTAATTCATTCCATTCCTCCCTCCTCATTCTTCTCAGCGCAGCGGCGGCTGCCCGAGGCGGTTCGGCGGCCGGGAGCCCCTTCCGCGCGCGCCTGCCGAGCTCCCCTTCCCCGCGCCGCGCTTTCTACTCCGTGCAGAGGCGACGGCCCGCGGTTGCGGCCGGGGAAATCCGCGCCCCTGTCATGCGCGGGCACCGAGGGCAGGCGGCCGAAGCAGCGCCGCCGCAGAGCCCCTTGTCGGTGCGCGTGCTCGCCCTCGGCTGAGCACGCCACCGCCAAGTGGCTCGGCGGTGGTGGTTCTTGCGCACGGCGGTAAGAGCCGGTTTCGTTTTTTTTTGTGGTTGCTCTGTGGACAAAGCACGATAGGGATGAGGGGTTTCGTTTCTTTCTTGATTCGTTCTTGTGTTCGGCGGTGGGGAAAAGAAGTAACCCGCCGGCTTTGTTCGTTTGGATCGGGTGTCCATACCCTGTTAGGGTTTCGATTCGAGTGTTCGTTCGTACCGATCCGTGTTTCTGATCTCGTTCTTCCCCTAATCCGTTCTCTGTTCGTGAGATTTTAGGGTTAGGGTTTCGATTTGGTGAGCCGATTTGGCTCGTGTCCAAGTGGATCCCCTCCGTAGGAGGCCTCTGATACCATTGATAGAAGTTCTAGGATCGTCTAGGAGCGGATCCAGTGGAGTAGATCGAGTTCTAGTAGTAGTAGATGTATGCAGTTCATGTAATGCAGAGAGGAGTAGAGGGAGAGAGGAGAAAGAGACACAGACCAGAGGGGTCGGCGGTATGAGTAGCAGTGGCGGTGTTAGGGTTCATCCCGCCGTCGGCCATGGTTGTCGCGGTACCGTCAGTCGTCGTGTCCGTCGTCATCTGCACGTACAGGGTGCTCGCCGTCGTCGGTGGCACTTCCCGCCACTGGCAGCGCCCCCTATCGATCGGTCTAGGGTTTAGGGAATGTCGGTGGGGATTTGGCGGCGCAGGTGAACCTCGTGAGACGTGCCTGGCGCCCCGGCCCCCACCTTCCTTATATAGCACTGTGCGACGGGGACCCACCAACCACAGGGTTGGACACCCCCGATCAAGGCGTGACCTAGAGCCCGTTAGTCCGTTGGGCCTAACGGGAAGAGATCTAACTCTAACATAGACTTCTAGTGCAATTAGCAGTCATTTTATCAAAATTTTAGATTGTTTTCTTCGACGAGACAACCTGTTACGTCCGCCGCTCAGCGAGCTCAAGCGCGCCACACCGTACCTGCAGACTCAATCACGTGCGATACTAGCAACTTGTCCAACACCCTTTTTACAGCCAATAGAAATTGACGTAGCCTGACGATTTGGATGCCGTTGGGACGCCCTTTACTCACGGATTTTGACAATTTGTCAATGAAGAACAACTGCCGTGCTTAAGCTTACTAACACAGCATTGCTGAACGATGAATTGATGACGCACCTTTGAAAACCAAAGGTTGAGATACATGTATTACAGTAATTTTTCAGCATCAGCATTTCTTTCTCAAAGTGCTAAATGGAGTCATTCGCATTTCTGGGCTCTCGTGATCTCCCAAGCTGGGACAGCTTGATCACCCCCAGCACATCCATCGACTCGCTTCCTGGTATTCGCAATAGCCGCCACGAAGGTCTCATTCTGGAGAGTGTAGAGATACATTGCCCGTTCATCCTGATCATTGTTATCATCACAAAATTTCAATCAGAAAAGAGAGTAAAGTGTCCCCGTCATGAGACTGGTGATGCTACTGAGGCTTAAGGTGGAAACCTGTGTGCCATGGCAATTACAAAAGGCAATGTTTTGTAATGTGCTGAATATTTTTCGTAGGTCATACCTCGGGGAGCTCTAGATATTCATCAGGAGATATCTGAAGGAACTCGACAGCCGTTTGCCCAACACACCAAGCGAAGACCTCTGCACTGTCGTCTGCGATGGTCAAGTGCAGCTGAAAGCCATGCGCGCATGCACTTTCGCAGGCACACTTACAAAATGAACACTGGCGTCCACCTGAATGTTCGTTCACAACGCTGCCACAAATGCTGTGGAACAGTGACACCTTTAAACTGTCATAATCGATGCGCTCTAACCGAACATGTGATATCTGAACATCAAGGCGTCAAACAAATACAGGGTGTTAAACATCAGAAAACAGAGACTGCAATGGAGTTCTAAGAACAGAAATAAACATAATCTGTGAGTTTTTTTAGCCCTTTTACTATATTTTGTCTTTTCCGTATGGGGAGCATGTTAAATGTGATCTGGTTGTCGTTTTCTAGAATGGTAACAGTAGTTTTAGCAAAATGTCAATTCAACTAAACTTGAAAAGCTCTGGAAGCAACCTCACAGCAGTAATATAGAAGCAACTTACATGTGTTCTGTTTGTCGAACGGGGAAGATCTGATAAGGGTGATAAATTATGCAGGCACGTTGAGTTCAGGAGTGCTGGCAGCAAGCTTAAGTTAACAAACAGAGACCCTGGCTCCTTTTCATGCCATGAGACTTCCTTGCTATTAACCATGAGATAACCAGCAATCAGAACTTTGCCCACATAGTATCGTATAGATAGCAAATGTTAACTAAAGGAAAATGCTTCTTACATATTTGTTGAACTCAAAGCGCAAGTCAAACCGGAGATGTACACCATATGCCCAACTCCTACTCTACCTAATGACCTGCAGAGTAAGAGACATTTATATACTGTTATGGAATTCAGTTGCATGATGGACATAAACAGTTCAATTGACATAGGAAGCAACAATATGTCAAAATAGCAGATATGTGAAGAATGATGGGCAGGAGTGATGGAATCTGGAATAGAAGACAATATAGTGCTTATTATTGAGGTGAAAGGCTCACACTTTATTAAAAGATTGAGAGCAACAACCTGTCAGATGGATATGATTGTAGCAAAATATAGCATCAGCCACCAGATATCAAGTTACTAGCTACTATAGTCATTATTAGAAAAACATGTCATCCTAAGATATTAAAATTACTACAGAATTTTTTCTTTAGATATCAAATGCCAGAGCACTCAGCCCACACAGCAGGTCCAGTGAGAAACGTTTTAATGTATTATGAATTTATGACCTCATAACATCAGTGCCAGTGCTTGTTTGTTGTAAATCAAATTGATTTCGTATGTAAACAAGTAATCTTAAGAAAGGCAAAGACTGGATAGATTTTTACCATACTGATAACACAGATGCACAAGCAGCTCGATACTGTCAGTGCCTAAGAGTATTAAGTACAAGGCAGTGACCAGTGTCAGGATTCCAAGATTGCTAATGAATGTCAACCTAACCATTGCAAAAAAAAAAGGTTCTTGCACATTCAATTTAGCATGACAAACAGAAATAATGATATATTTGATTTATCAATCAAACAAGCATGCAATTTCAGAGAGAGAGGAATGCATGGCGGAGAATAAATAAATAGTCCATCACTTAAGTGCAAAAAGGCGGTACCAGGGTCCATTAAAGATAAGCTTCATCAGTACAACTCCTGTTGTGTCTTCTAACTCCAAATAGAATGTAGTCCCTGATGTGCTTACTTTGCAAACACTAGTTACGGTACCAAACAGACTGATTCCCACCATTTTATCATGAAGATCACTTACATATGCCTAAAAAATAGGCATGTTATACAAAAGCATGAAGAAAACATGATCATTAAAAGTTTGAGAAACAGAAAACAATGACAGAAAGCATGAAAGATCAGGTATTCCTCTCAAGAAGTATGTCTCTACTTATGAAGAGAATAAAAAGGGAAACAGCAGTACTAATGGTAGGGAAATATTTGCATGTGCATACTAAGGAACTTTTGGAACCAATAATCTCAAAAGTGTAAGCAGTGAGTAAATGGACATCCACCACTTTTAGTGATTAAGCAGAAAGTTGGTGTAATAAAAGCACAATATTTATTGAGAAGAACTGTCCCAGACTGATCATATTATTAGACATAATAGCTAATAAGAGATCACTGCTTTCAGTTTTTACACTGGCAAACTCAACAGTATCTTTAGCTAAACATGATAGTATCACAAGCTGGCCAACATAGATCAGTAGTAAATAGAGATTTAAGGATCAGCAGAATCAGTTGTTGAAGGCTAAAGTGGTAAGGATTCAGGTTCCAAGCATCATCATGGTTGCAAAATCTATCTTCTGAGTTCTGAGAAGATACTAAATGAATGAAGATAAGTTGCATACTCGAAACGGGTATTTGCTGAAATCAACTGAACCATGCATATCACGTGGCAATGTTACTTGCGAAGCTACATTATCAGTCGGAACACATGACAGCCGAGGTCCTTGGCTCTTTACTTGAGTAGGTGTAAAAGGCACCTAGCACACACGTGACATATTAGTAAATGGAGTTGTGCAGAAAGAACTATGAAGATATCCCTACAAACCTGTTCCTCTTGTTGAGCAATTGGTGCCATGTAAACCTGTGTTGCACTACCATATTCAAGGCACAGTTCCTGAGACTCCTCATGATTATTGTCTATAAAATTTGCTATGAAAGGTCTGTCCAGTGCAAGCATGCTACCTACACTGAAATAATATGTTCAGCTTATTGTAGTATGAATAAATATTTGGTCCATCTTAGTTCTCATATAGTGGAATGAACCTGAACAGATTTGCAAGTAAAGTCTGCTCTCCCCATAAAACTAACTTCATCTTTGCATCATCATTGTCTTCAAGAATGATCTGCATTCTTTCTGCACATCTAAATGGTTCCATCGACTCAATCTTTTCAATCCTGCAAAAGAGAAAAAAAAGGTGAAGTGTTTTGAAACTCTGCAACAAAGTAGTAGAACCCTCGATTCCCACATGTTTATCAGCAACCATAGTGACCATGTCTCCATTACCAGACTAATATTTTAAAAAAAATGATTGCGTCCAGATTTTGCAAATCTGCGAGCACGGAAAATGAAGAAACTAATTGCAAAGTTTGTAGAAACAAAAACTTAAACTCAGAATAATATATTATGCTCGTAATTATAGCAACCCATAAATATCACTTTACCTGGCATAAAATGAGTAGGGAACATTGTTTCTACTTTCCTCTGGAATCATAGAAGAGAATGAATAGGTGCAAAACTGTGCAGCAAGTAACAAGGCATCTTCATCTTGGTCCTGCATAAACAAAACGTGTGAACTAAAAAACAAATTTTACTGAGCAGCAGTTTGCCCAAATTTATTTCTAATAGCTAAAGCTGAAATTATTTGGCTAGAAGCACATAAAGTATTAAGAGAAAAGAAATGGGTACAATATTGCAAGCCTGAATTCATGTAAGAAGCAAGGGGTTTACAATTTGCAGCACTACTAAATAGACATAAAATGATTTTGACATTTTTAATCAAAAAATATTTAAGTTCCTAGCCAATTATAGTGGCATGAAAAGTCATTGTGACTTTGTGCCAACAGAATGTGCAACTTATACAAAGGAACTTTACCTAAAAAGTAATAAATTGCAAGTAAATTATGTGCTCTGAACAGTGCTGCCTCATACACATAAATACAATGAACCATTACCTCATCCAGTAATATCACCATGTATTCTGTTGGCAAAATACGAGCATTGCCAGATCCCTCCCTGGCTGTACGAAGACAACATCCTGTGAGCATAACTTCTCGACCCTTCTTCAATATTCCATTTTGTCCTATGCAGTCATAGTACCTGATACAAAATTTGTATAAGTACTCCAAATACAAAGAGTAATACAATACAATAAAACAAAATAAAAAAGAATGCTCTATCGATGAACTGCAGTCTAAAAGATAAATTACTAACCAATGCTAAGTTACTGATTGAGCATGGGGAGGGGGAGGATAGCACGTACTAATTGGGGTGATGGATCAGTAATCTAACTTTTGTAAATCAGAAAGATTTGTGCTATCCTATAACTAGAAAATTTACATGTTATACACATTTCAGGGCAATGAATGATTCAGAGTGTTCAAATTTCAACAGTGATTTCTAATAACCATAGTTAGCATTGCAGAATTCCTTGCGTACATAGGTTTCCATCCAAATTTGCTGAAGCATTCTTTACTGACATACATCAGTTAAACAAATATAAACATAACTAAGCAATATGTAGTCAGCTCTACCTTCGGTGTAAATATAGGTCAATTGTGGATGCGCTCCACATGTCTCCCAAGGTAAGCATGTATATGTTTGTACCTAGAGAAGAATGACACATGACTAAGGATGCTGTGGAGAAATGCAAGGTCATAGTCATGCATCAAAAAGTGAGCTAAAATTGTAAGCAGGTTTGACCATTAATTCTATTCGATGTATTGCTACATCAATGAATAGAAATTCGGAAATTATGAGTGGCAGTCATATGGTTTTAACAGAGAGAACCCTAAGATGCTGCATTGCTCAACTAACCAGGAAAGTTACTGACAACTATAGCTTGTTCATAGCATAGAAGTATAGTGTAAGTGTCCAAACATACCAGGAAGGACAAACACGTCAATGACAACAGCTTCAAGGACACTATTGGGAGAAAGGAAGTTCTTCTCATGGATAGAATCGATTGTAACAGTATTGGGAAGCCTCCTCCTCTTATTCTTCGTGTTTATAAGTTTGGCCAGTTCGACCTTCCTCTTCGAGGTCAGGGATTTTCGCTGTTCTGTCCAAGACTAACAAGAGAAGCCAAGATTAAATCCTACTTTCGGCTGTACAAAAAAAAAAGATATGGTAATAAGCCAAAAAAAGGTTCATATTGCCTTTGTAAGTACAAATTTTCTGCACAGACTAGATTTATTAGCTTGAAACATCTTCCTAGCATTAATATTTGCTTCAAATTCGAGACGAGCACAAAGCACAAACAAATGCCCGCATCAGCTTACGGAAATGTACGCAGATTGAGACGTGTAGCATGGACTCGGTAGGGGGGAAATCACGATAAAGCGACCCAATTACTACCACGCAGCAGCGAGTCGAATCAACCTAACCTGGAAGAGGTCAGAGAGAAGGATGGCGGCGGTGACGCCACTGGAGTAGGCACAGCAGGACTTGAGCAGCTGCGCCACCGCCCACCCCCAGGGCGGCCGCGCCGGCGCCGGCCCGTCCCCCGGAGACTCGTAGCCGTCGCCGTCGCTAGCGGACGAGGAGAGCATGGAGATGGCATAGTCGACGAACTCCAGGAATGCGCCCCCGTCGGCCGAGGGCGCGGCGGTGGAGGGATCCATGGAACCCTAGTCCAGGTCTCCAGGAGGAGCGAGCGCGGGAAACGGGAAGGGAGGGGTCCAAGAGAAGAGACGGGACTACGGGAGAGCGCCGCCGCGTCTTGAGCGCGAATGGTTTTCGCTTCGCGCGCGATGGCCGACTGCGCCTGGTCTTGAACTGATCTTTCTCTTAACTTGTGTGTTCAGAAGATAAGATTTTATGATTATTTCAATACCCTCCTATACATCTACGGATCTTTCGAGCACAAAAATTTGCATGGCTGGGCCATTTATTCTCACAAGAGGCCAAAGGGTTTGTTACGTGCTAGAACATTTTCCATGCTTTTGAGGCCCTCTTCAGTTCCCCATAAATAAAAAATATTTTGGTTCTTGCCTATCATTTTGCAAAATAGAACTAAACATCACCTAAAATTTTTGATAAAAAATAATATATTTTCCATTTTGTATTTTAGACTCGAGACAAAGTAAATCAAATTTTACATTGGTTTGTGTGCCATCCTCACAATCTCCATCATTAAAATCTAAAATGAACCAAAATTTAGTTGAAACTAAACAGTCCACTGAAATATTTTGTATTCTGAATTTTAGAATCCAAAATAATTAAAATTTTGGATTTTGAATTTCCGATGGAACTAACCATGGCCTGAGGCAGGGTAAACAGTTGCAAGAGGGGAACATAGGGGAAAAAATCTGCAAGTACAACCAGAAGCACCTACGGGCTACGGCTAACAGGAAGGCACGAACTAGCATTTCTCTAGTATCGTAAACATCCTACCGCTATTCAAGTCTCGCCCTGTCGGCTTCCATAGTTGAGCTGCTAGTACCTTCACCGGCCGGGCCCGTGGCTGTGGATCTTCTCTGAATACTTGACAAAGGCAGCAGTAAGGGCCGACCTTACATCAGAACCTTTCTTCTTTGCCGCATCTTGCAAACTGCCATCTGTAGATGAAGGTTGACCTTTTCCTTCCTCTCGGTCTGGGGTATCCGGTACTACATGAATAACAAATTATTACACACACAATAAATAGGGAAACAGGGTTCAGTGGGAAAAAAAAACTCAAAATAGGGAGTTTCCAGTTTCTGTCAAACGGATAACTAATGTGTCGGTGTTATGACTCGGGGGCCAAGACCACCAACGAGTAAATTTGTATATCGCGTGCTCCCTCTCTCAGACGTGATGCAAGATGGACACAATATTTATCCCGGTTCGGGCAAAGAAGGCCCTACGTCCAGCGGGGGAGGATGACTTGTATTATCTCGCACCCAAAGCGTGCTCGTACAGGGGTACAAGCTGTGTTACACGGAGTCGGCCACCCGAGGGTCGATCGAGTGGCGTGTGTGTGTGTGGGGTGTGGACTAGGGTCCCTGAGAACGAAAGTCTGATCAGAGTCCCCCCGAAGTCCCCCCTACTCTACCTCGGCGTCCCCTTTTATAGACTAAGGGGAGGTCCGAGGGTACAGGGCCCTAACTGTAGTAGCATGGGCGGCGTATCCGCGGCACAACGTTGGCAGAGAGACGTCGGGCACTGTGGCGGCATGGCCTTCCCGTCCTTCTGGCGTCCCCGGTCGTGGCGGCAGTAGAAGTCGTCGCTGTGCAGTGCCCGCGGACGGGCGCGAGTCCCACGGCCGAAGCGGGACGGAGCGGATGGGACGGCTTCCGTACCGAAGTTGTTGAAGATGAGGGGGTCGAGCCCCCGGTCGAGGGAGGGGGTCGAGCCTTGTGTGACTCCGTCGCGTTCCCGAAGTCGTCATCGAGGGTCGCACTGTTCACTTCCCGAGGGGGTACTGTTGGAGTCCGTATTCGCGTAGTGGCAACAGTGGCGGCACAGTTGACGGGAATCGGGGACTGGACGGAGAGTTGGCGGATTTGACCGCGGACGCGGGCGCCCATGTCGTTAGGTGGGTTCACTTTTACCCATGCCGGAGCAGTTGGGTTAATCGAGCCCCTCGTCCGAGGGTCGTCCGCTCGGCCTTTGGTCGAGGGGGAGGTCGACGGGGTCGAAGAGGTCGAAGTCGAGGTGGAGGTCGGGTGGTCGTTCGTTCGACCCCTCGTCCGTCGTCGAGGTGGAGCCGGGGTCGTTCGTTCGACCCCTCGTCCGTCGTCGAGGTGGAGCCGGGGTCGTTCGTTCGACCCCTCGTCCGTCGTCGGGGTGGAGCCGGGGGTCGTTCGTTCGACCCCTCGTCCGTCGTCGGGGTGGAGCCGGGGGTCGTTCGTTCGGCCCCTCGTCCGTCGTCGCGGTGGAGCCGGGGGTCGTTCGTTCGGCCCCTCGTCCGTCGTCGCGGTGGAGCCGGGGTCGTTCGTTCGGCCCCTCGTCCGTCGTCGAGGTGGAGCCGGGGGTCGTTCGTTCGGCCCCTCGTCCGTCGTCGAGGTGGAGTCGGCTCGTGGCTTGATGCCGCAGTTGGTGTAGAGGGGGCCCTCGATTGATGGGCCGCATCTCACCGAGTAGCGAACTGATCCTTGCCTTAAAAATGGTTGCTATGTTTAGCGTTAATTTATCGAAGGGTTTAGGGTACCCCTTACCTTCGTACCCGACAGTAGCCCCCGAGGCCCCAGCACTCCTCTGGGGGCTATGATACGCGTTTCTCGGAGGGAGTAAGGATTGCCCAGAGGTTTTGTCCTTAACCTGCATGGTTAGTGAGAAATCCGATTCTCCGTGGGGTGCGCGCGAGCGCACCCCGCGGGGTTAGCCCCCAAGGCCCCAGAGGAGTGATTAAGAACTCCTCTGGAGGCTAAAATACGTTGTATAGTGGGATCTTTTAAGGATACTTGGAGGCGTGGCACCCTGTCGAGGGTCGATTCCATTCCATTTCCTAAAAAGAGATGTGTTCGAGGGGGGCTGTCGAACCCTACCGAGGGCCAGCCTTCGCTCCCTCGAGCACCACTGGAGTCAGAGCGCCCCGCCCGAGAGGTCGACTCTGACTGCCAGGTTACGAGTTTTTCGACCCTCTTTCATCGAGGGGTGTCGTGCGTAGTCGGGCCCTCGAGCCCTCGGATGGCTAGGCCTTCACTACCTCATAGCGTCCTTCCCACGAATCCTTTCGTTCGGATTGTGAGGTGAAGAGCATCGTGTTATCCTCATTAGGACGAGCCCGAAGTCCTCGGTGAGCTGTTCTCGGGCATGAGTCCATTAGAAATGGTGCCCTGTACGGGTAAAAATCCGAGTGAGAACTCGACCCCGTTCAATAGGGATCGACTAGTGGCCCGGAGGCGTTCTCATTATTAAGCAAGCCGTACGGCTCGCTAAGCACGACCATGTGGACCACCAAGGTGCCAACCCCATTCGATAGGAGTTGGTGGCTCGATACCTCCCAGCGTAGGGATCATTAGGTGTTCCTAGGTATGCCTCGGATATGTCCCAGGAAGCCTCGAGAGTTCGTTCTCGAGCTACTGGGACATCCCTGACTCGTGTTACTCGAGGGCGGCTGTCGAACAACGTTCGTGGAGCCAGCCTTCGCTCCCTCAAGATTTGGGGTGGACCGGAGTTCGTTAACCATGGGTCCTTCCTGACCTCAGGTACTCGAGGGCGGCTGTCGAACCCTATGTAAGGGCCAGCCTTCGCTCCCTCAAGATTTGACGGATGGTTCGTCATCCGACGCTATCCTCAGGAGGAGGAGTCTGACCTTGTGGACCGCCGAGGGGAAAAGCAGGTGGTTGTTGTATTGAACTTGGGGACATACCTGTGTCGGAGCTCTCGAGGGAGGCTGTCGAACCCCCGGACGGGCCAACCTTTACCCCTTTGAGGCCATGGAGTGAACTGTTGTCGACGACCCGAGGCCCTGTCAAGCCTCGAGCACTCGAGGGGGGCTATCGAGCCCGTTCGTAGGCCGGCCTTTATCCCCTCGAGATTTTGGGGGTCGACCGAGGTCCTAACCCGAGGTCATTTCTGGCCTCGGGTACTCGAGGGTAGCTGTCGAACCCTCTTTCGAGGGCCAGCTCTCGCTGCCTCAAGATTCCTTACCCTTGAAGACGACGTTTCCGGCCGCACGCCTTTTTAGGTGGTGTTCATTCGGTGCAACAGTGCGGTTACGGGGCGGAGTGCGGCGATGAGACAGGGCACCTTATCCTGGAGGGAATACGAGGAAGGAAGTACAGGCGAATTAAATGCGGAGATTCTCTTGCCTGTTGCCGGATCCGTCCGTTGGCCTCCCGCGTATAAGTAGTGAGGGTGAGGGTCTGGTGCCTTTTCCGCGCACTTGCCTTCCCCGCTTCCTTGCCTTCGCCTTCCTTGCCTTCTTCTTCCTTGCCTTCTTCCTTAGGCGTCCCGCGAGCAGGAACTCTACGTGAGCGGGAGAGAAAGAGAAAGATAGGGAACGTACCCTCCGCCGCCAAGTCTGAGCAAACCACTGCCCCTATGGCCACCTTCCAGCTCATCGGCGCCGATAACTGGCCCGCTTCCTCGATCCGTGAGTCGTATCTGGTGGGGTTGGTGGAGAGTGGACTTCTCCGGCCCGTTACCACGGCGGAGAGGCCGGAGTGGATAGCTCCGCCGCGGGACCACGCCGAGCCCAACCCGCCGGAGGGGTACGTGGTGTCGTTCGAGGTCTTCCACCAGGCGGGGCTAGGGGCCCCACCCAGCCGCTTCCTGCGCGCGCTCCTCTACCACTACGAAGTGGAGCTCCAGCACCTCACCCCCAACGGCGTCAGCCAGGCGGCGGTCTTCGCCGCGGTGTGCGAAGGCTACCTGGGGATCGAGCCCCATTGAGAGCTGTGGCTCCACATCTTCAAGGCCAACATCTTCCACGCCTCGGTCGGCAAGGGCACCCGCCGGAAGGTCAGAGCCGGGGCTGCAGCATCTTCGTCAAGCGGCATGATTGTTGGCTCCCGGCGAACCCGTCCTCGAGCCACTCCGGTGGTTCTACCTGAGGAACGACGACGATCTGCTCCCGACGTACACCGGGAGGACACTCGACGCCGAGCCCGACCGCTGGAGATACGGCGTCCTGACGGACAAGCAGAAGCACATCAAGGGCTTGCTGGACGCGCTCAAGCGTCTGAAGGAGAGGGGGCTTACCGCGGAGATTGTCGCGTTGGCCTTCCACCGACGGCGGGTTCTGCCGCTGATGGCTCGACCCCTCCGCATCGACGAGATGGGTCCGGGGGTCGATCTATTGGGCTGCTGCTTCGTCGAGGAAGAGCTGACCCCGGACCGGGTGCTGGCCGCGTCCGCCGTTTCTTCGCGGGGGGTTCGACCCCAAGAACGTCGCGAAGATCCCCATGAAGCCAGACGAGGGCTTCTTTGAGCTGCTAAGGTCCTTTCCTCCAGTTAGAGTCTTCGTGCCCGCCCCTTCCGTCTTTTCTGCTCGTTCTCCAACCGTCTCGCGTCCCGTAGGGGAATGTGTCCTACAAACGCTCACGCCCGCCGATGAAGGAGGATCAAGCCACGAGGGCGGCGAACCGGCTCCGCGCGAAGAAGCAGAAGTCCGACAAAGACAAAACCAAGGCGAAGACGGCCAGGAAGACTCGGGAGAGAGAGCTGAGAAATCAGCGCCGGGCCCAACAGAGGCGGTTGGGCCTCGATGAAGAGTTGTCGCCCTCGGAAGAGGAGGAGGACGAGGAAAAGGAGGAGGACGAGGAGGAGGAGGAGGAGACGGCGCCTGAGCAGGCGGCCGTTGCTACTGGTGGAGAGGAGGGGTCGACCTCGACGTCGGCCCCTTCCGTTGAAGCTGGGCCACGGGCGGAGCGCCCCGTGGCTTTGCAAGGAGTCGCGCCGCGGCAGACGCGGTCGCACACGCCGCGACCCTCGTCGGGGGGTCAATCGAGCGAGCCCCCGACGCCCGCCGCGTCGAGCGTACGGGTGCCGGGCCCGCCGACGCAGGTGGAGATCGGCAAGGGGACGAAGGTGGCGCCGCCATCGAAGGGTCGATCGAGCGAGCCCCCGAAGCCTGCCGCGTCGAGCGCACGGGCGCCGGGCCCGTCGGCGCAGGTGGGGACCGGCAAAAAGTCGACGGTGGCGTCGCCGGCCTCTGCCCGGGAGAAGGCGCCGAGTGTCGCCTCGACCCCCGCTCCACAGGCGGTGGCGCTCGAGAGCTCGACCAGCCCGACGGTCGCCGACCGAAGCGTCGGGCTCCGAGGGGGTAAGTCGATTTTATAGTCGTTGTCTGTTTTGTCTTTTTGTCGATAAGGACCCGTGCTTATTATTGTGCACGTGCTCCTTTTTCAGGTTGAAGCGCCGGCTGGGAGCCACGCCTCCCGCCCCTACTAAGAAGCTTAAGACGGGGGCCGCGGTGCAAGCAGCCGCCGAGGTCGGCCCCGCCGCCCCGCCCCCTTCGACGGTTGCCCCCGAGGCGGCTCGGGCAGCCACGGCCCAGGAGGTGGCGGCGCGGGGGGAGGCACAGGGGGCCTCGGCGTCTGCCCAGGCGGCGGAGGAGGCGAGCGCGCCGGCGGTGGTCGCCGAAGCGACGGTCGCGGCGTCCGCGCGGCCGTCAGAAGAAATCGCGTCCGGCGCCCCGGGGGCGCGGAGCTTCCGCCGACAGCGGTCGCGGCCGCGGTGGTGGAAGTGGCCAGGCCCCAGGCCCCTGCGACCGAGGGGGAGGCTCCGGCACATCCAACGCCGGGGCGTTGGCCCGAGGGCCTGGCTGCGCTGGAGACTCGACTCCAGCTCGAGCGCCGCGGGGGTACGACTACAGCCGCTCCCGAGGGCCCCTCGACGACGCCGGGGCTCGAAGAGGGGGGTTCGGTCGATCGCGCCGAGGGAACGCCCGCGCCGTCGCAAGGCGTGATGCTGATGGAGTCCACCCCCGCCCAGGTGGACGAGATGGTGGCCGAGTTGGTGGACCCGACGGAACTGGCCATCATCGCGGCTCCTCGGGCAGAGCCGGAGGTGGCTCGGCCTCCCCTCGAGGTTGGGGGGCCGCTGTCTCGAGGTAAGTCACACTTCGACCCACTCGGGATGCAGTGGGTTTATCTTGCTGTGTGTTAACTTTTTGGAGTCCTTCATCGCGCAGGGCCGCCTCACTGGCCGGGGTCTTCTTCTCCCTGTGGAGACGGCTTGGCGGGGCCGTCGACGTCCTCGCAAGGTGACCCAGAGGAAGAAGCCTCGCCCCTCTCCGATTATCGAGGAGGGGGGGACCTGCGCGATGGCGTCACGGGGACGGTCGAGCAGAGGATCGCCGCCCGCAGCGCGGCGTGGGGCCAGGAGGTTCTCGAGGTGGCGGACCCTCGAGACCCCGAGCGGCTTTTCCTCACGCTCGACGACCAGTCCGAGCTTCGACGGTGGGAGCACGTCGAGGAGTATCGGGCCTGGTTTGAACACTCGGTACGTCGCGCTGCAAAGGTCGCCGCCGCGGACATACGCGAGGGGATGGAGGTAGGTTCTGTTATAGCTTAGATTGCATCTGAACTGTCTGGTTGCCGTTTGTTGACGAGGCTCTCCAGAAGGAAACCTGGGAGGCCATGTCGTCGGCGCAGGCGAAGGTCGACGACGCCCTTCGGTCGACCGTCACCGTCGGGCAGGAGCGTGATGCTGCCCTCGAGGCCCAGCGCAAGGCCGAGGAGGAGGCCGCCCGGCTGAGGGAAGACATCCGAGGGCTCCGGGGAGACCTCGACGCCGTCTCCCGCGAGCGCGACGCTCTGGCCACCTCGGAGGAGAAGGCTCGGACCCGCGCGACCTCCTTGGGCGTGGTGGCGATGAAGCAGAGGACGGCCCTCGAGGACGCACACAAGACCATCGAGGGCCTTGAGGCCAAAGTTAATGACCAGTCCTCCGAGCTTGAAGACTTCCGCCGCCAGCTCGAGGAGACCGAGCAGGCCTACTCCACCTTGGATGTGCAGGCCCAAGGTGAGTGTTTCGGGTGTTGCAGAGTTTGTCCTGCCTCGACCCTTTTTCTGCTTTTTTGTTGGGTTTTGACTGTTGTGTGCTTGTTTCGGCAGAGCTTGCGAAGGTGAATGCCCGCGCCCACCAGGACCTGGACAATCTTCAGGGCCTACTTGGCACCGAGGCAAACCTCAACGCGATGCTCGCGACCGCCATTAACACCTTCTGCAACGACCTCTCGGTCAAGCCGGAGCCGGAGGTCGAGGGGGACGCTCGAGGGGACTCCTTGCTGCGCCGCTTCTACTCCATGACGCGGGGGGTGACGGAGAACGTCCGAGCCGCCCTGCATGTGGGCGTGAAGCGGACCCTCGCGGTCGTCAACTCCTACGATGTGGACCTCAACCTTGTTGTCGACGGGTTCGCCACCGACCCGGATCTGACCGAGGAACAGAACGACGCGAAGTGCCAGGAGTTGATGGATCACGCAGAGGTGCCTGGAGGCCTGCTGGCGAGCCTCTTCGAGCCCGACGTGATCCCCTCGGCGGATGAGTAGCCCTCGGGAGATGTCGACGGGTAGTCCCGGGCCTACGAGCCGTATCTGGACAAAAAGGTCCATGTAATAGTTAGGCTCTTGTATTGATACAATGCCAAGCCCCCGAGGGCTTCTTTGTAATATATGCATTTTGATCGATATGCACAAAGTTAATTTTGTTTTTTCGAGCTTTCCCTGCTTTTCTTTGCCTGAGTCGACGCCTGTGAACTAAGTGTTCGACGCACGCTCTTATCCCTGGAAGGGGGGTGGCGAGCGGGGATACCGTAGCCCTGGGACATAGGTGAGTCCCTGGCTCGACGACACCCTCGACCCTTTAGGGAGCTCGAGGCGCCTTCACTTAGTTAAGAAGCGTACTCGAGGGAAAGAACGAGAGGGAGAGTCGAGTTTCGAAAAACGTTCGAATTTTTCGGAGACTTAGGAGGGGGGTGCCCCCCCTGTTAGCCCCCGAGGGAGGCTCGACTTTGCTGAGGCAAAGTCGAGGCTTTCTTAGTGCTGTGGACGGGTTCGTCTCGTTGTTTCTACTTCTCGAGCTCTCTCTGCTTTTCTTTGCCTGAGTCGACGCTTGTGAACTCAAGTATTCGACGCACGCTCGTATCCCTGGAAGGGGGGTGGCGAGTAGGGATACCGTAGCCCTGGGGCGTAGGTGGGTCCCTGGCTCGACGGCACCCTCGACCCTTAGGGAGCTTGAGGCGCCTTTACTTAGTTGAGAAGCGTACTTGAGGGAAAGAACGAGGGGGAGGGTCGAGTTTCGAAAAAACGTACGGGTTTTTCGGGGACTTAGGAGGGGGGTGCCCTCCTGTCAGCCCCCGAGGGGAGCTCGACTTTATCTGGGCAAAGTCGAGGCTACCTTCGAGCTACGAACGAACGTGAAATGTGTCTCGAGAACATTTTATTCATTCGAGAATTTGTACATAAATGCGAAAATGTACAAGGCCCTGGGGCCTCAGGGATAGAAGCGACGTAGCTGTTCGATGTTCCACGTGTTGGTGAAGATCTCGCCCTTCTCGTTCTTCAATTTGTAAGTGTCGGGCTTCAACACCTCTGCCACGATGAAGGGCCCCTCCCAGGGTGGTGTCAACTTGTGACGCCCCTTGTTGCTTTGTCGATGGCGCAGAACGAGGTCGCCGACGTTGAGGTCCCTTTTGCGCACGTTTTTATCATGGTAGCGTCGCAGCGTCTGCTGGTACCGAGCCGACTTGAAGAGGGCCATGTCCCGAGCTTCCTCGAGCTGGTCGAGGGAGTCCTCTTGGGCCACCGTGTTGGCTTGCTCGCTGTAGGCTTTCAGTCGAGGGGACCCGTACTCGAGGTCGGTGGGGAGGACGGCCTCGGACCCATAGACCAAGAAGAACTGGGAGAACCCCGTGGCTCGACTCGGTGTCGTTCGGAGACTCCATAGCACAGCGGGCAGCTCGTCGACCCATCTCCTTCCATGTCTGTTCAGCCGGTCGAAGATCCTTGGCTTGAGGCCCTGCAAAACCATACCGTTGGCACGCTCGACGTGACCGTTAGTTCGAGGGTGGGCGACTGCGGACCAATTCACCCTGATGTGGTGATCGTCACAGAAGTCCAGGAACTTTTGGCCGGTAAACTGCGTGCTGTTGTCGGTGATGATGACGTTGGGGACCCCGAAGCGGTGGATGATGTCGGTGAAGAATAGCACGGCTTGCCGAGACTGGATGTTGGCGATGGGTCGAGCCTCGATCCACTTCGAGAACTTGTCGATGGCCACGAGAAGATGAGTGTGCCCGCCCTTGGTTCTTTTCAGGGGACCGACCATGTCGAGCCCCCATACTACGAACGGCCAGGTTATGGGTATCATCTGAAGAGCTTGGGCGGGTAGGTGGGTCTGCCTGGCGTAGAACTGGCATCCCTGGCAGGATCGAACGAGTTTGGTGGCGTCGTCGACAGCCGTCGGCCAGTAGAAGCCCTGTTGAAAGGCACTTCCTACCAGCGTTCTCGGCGCCGCGTGGCAGCCACAAGCCCCCGAGTGTAGGTCCTTCAGCAGTGCTCTCCCCTCCTCGAGGGTGAGGCAGCGTTGAAGTACACCCGACGGGCTACGTCGATATAGTTCGCGGCCATCCCCGTATAGGACGTAGGTTTTGGCACGTCGAGCTACTCGACGGGCTTCCGTGCGGTCTTCCGGGAGTTCGCCTCGCGTCAGGTACTCGAGGTAAGGCGTGCGCCAATCCGTCGGAGGGGTTCGCGCTGTGACGGCTCCGTCGATCTCCATGACCTCGCCCCCGGTCGAGGGGGGATCGGTCGAGGGGGGTGGGTTGTCCCCTTGCTCGAGGGCGGGAGCCCCCGAGCCTAGGTCGACAGATGGTGTGTGCAGATCCCTCGAGAAGATGTCGGGGGGGGGACCGTCCCTCGAGTAGACGCGATTTTGGCCAGCTCGTCGGCAGCTTCGTTGTACCGACGGGCTACGTGGTTGAGCTCGAGGCCGTAGAACTTGTCCTCGAGCCTTCGAACCTCCTTGCAGTAGGCTTCCATCTTAGGATCGTGGCAGCTCGAGTCTTTCATCACTTGGTCGATCACCAACTGAGAATCCCCTCGCACGTCGAGGCGTCGAACCCCGAGCTCGATGGCGATGCGCAGGCCGTTGACGAGGGCCTCGTACTCGGCGACGTTGTTGGAGGCGGGGAAGTGGAGGCGGATGAGATATCGCATATGGACCCCTGAGGGTGATACGAATAGCAATCATGCGCCTGCTCCCGTCTTCTTCAATGATCCGTCGAAGTACATGGCCCAGAGCTCGCTCTGAACCTGCGCTGGAGGTAGTTGGGTGTCGGTCCATTCTGCAACGAAATCTGCCAGTACCTGAGACTTGATAGCCTTCCGAGGGGCGTAAGAGAGGGTCTCCCCCATGAGCTCGGCGGACCACTTGGCGATTCTTCCCGATGCCTCCCGGTTCTGGATTATCTCTCCGAGGGGGAAAGAAGAAACCACAGTGACCGGATGGCCCAGGAAGTAGTGTTTGAGCTTACGCTGAGTGAGGACGATCGCGTACAGCAGCTTCTGGATGTGGGGGTACCTCGTCTTGGTTTCGGAAAGGACCTCGCTCACGAAGTAGACAGGCCTCTGAACCGGCAGGGCGTGTCCTTCCTCCCTCTCGACCACTATGATCGCGCTGACTACCTGGGTAGTCGCTGCAACATAGAGCAAGAGGGGCTCGGCCGGGCTCGGAGGGACCAAGACCGGGGGCGAGGTGAGCAAGGCCTTGAGCCTCGAAAGCGATTCCTCGGCTTCGGCGGTCCACGCGAAGTGTTCCGCTTCAGGAGTCGGTAAAGGGGTAAGGCCTTCTCTCCGAGCCTCGAGATGAAGCGACTGAGGGCGGCGAGGCACCCAGTAACCCTTTGCACACCCTTGAGGTCGTTGATCGGGCCCATTCTCGTGATGGCAGTTACCTTCTCGGGATTGGCCTCGATACCGCGCTGGGAAACTATGTACCCTAAGAGCATGCCTCGAGGGACCCCGAAGACACACTTCTCAGGGTTCAGTCTTATGCGATTAGCCCTGAGGCACCCAAACGCGACCTCGAGGTCTCCGACCAGGTTTCCGACGGTTCTGGTCTTGACCACGATGTCATCGACGTAGGCCTCGACGGTCGGCCCTATGTATTTCCCGAAAACGCGGAGCATGCATCGCTGGTAGGTGGCCCCGGCGTTCCGCAAGCCGAAGGGCATGGTGAGGTAGCAAAACATGCCGAAGAGAGTGATGAAGGAAGTCGCGAGCTGATCGGACTCCTTCATCTTTATTTGGTGGTAGCCGGAATACGCATCAAGGAGGCAAAGGGTTTCACATCCCGAAGTGGAATCTACTATTTGGTCGATGCGTGGTAAAGGAAAAGGAACTTTAGGACATGCTTTATTCAAACTGGTGTAGTCTACACACATCCTATCTTTCCCATTCTTTTTCTTTACAAGCACGGGATTAGCTAACCACTCGGGATGATGTACCTCCTTGATGAATCCGGCCTTCAAAAGTTTGTCGACCTCCTCCCCGATGATCCTGCGCTTCTCTTCGTCGAAGCGGCGCAGACGTTGCTTCACCGGTTTGGACCCGGCTCGGATGTCCAAGGAGTGCTCGGCGACCTCCCTCGGATGCCCGGCATGTCCGAGGGACTCCATGCAAACACGTCAGCGTTCGCACGGAGAAAGTCGACGAGCACGGCTTCCTATTTGGGCTCGAGGGTGGCATTGATCGTCAGCACCTTCCCGTCCGCGAGGCCGGGGTCGAGCGGGACGGTCTTTGTGTCTTCCGCCGGCTTGAAGTTCCCAGCGTGGCGCTTGGGGTCGGGGATCTCTCCGGACAAGTCGTTGAGGGCCGCGAGGATAGTTGAATCCTCACGGGCTTCGGCTTTTTCCACGCACTCGACGTCGCAGTCGTATGCGTGCTCGTAGGAGGTGTCGACGGTGATGACCCCCGAGGGTCCCGACATCTTGAGCTTGAGGTAGGTGTAGTTTGGGACCGCCATGAACTTGGCGTACCCCGGTCTACCGATGATGGCGTGGTAGGTGCCTCGCCACGCGACCACCTCGAAGGTCAGCTCTTCCTTTCGAAAGTTCGAGGGGACGCCGAAGCAGACTGGCAGCTTGATACGGCCGATCGGGAGTGCCTTCTTCCCTGGGACGATCCCGTGAAATCCCCCCGCGCTGGGCAGGAGCATGGTCCTCGGGATCCCCAGGAGGTCGAGGGTCTCGACGTAGATGATGTTGAGGCTGCTCCCCCCGTCCATGAGCACCTTGCTGAGGCGGGTGTTGAGGATGACCGGGCCGACGACGAGCGGGTAAGCCCCCGCGTTGGGGACGTGCTCGGGGTGGTCGTCCTGGTCGAAGGTGATCGGCGTGTGGGACCAGTCGAGGTACCGCGGGGCCTGGGCCCGAACGGAAAAAACTTCTCGACGCTCCCTCTTGCGCTGGCGCGTGGTGAGGCGAGTCGAGGGTCCCCCGTAGATCATGTAGTAGTCGTGGATCTCGGGGAAGCCTCCTTTTTGGACGTCGCCCCTGACGTGGGCGTCACAGGGCGGGTCTTCCTTGCCGTCGTCTCTCCTAGGGCCAGGAGGGACGAAGTGCCTTCGGAGCATGCGGCAATCCTCGAGGCGGTGGTTGGCCGGCCCCATATGATAGGGGCAAGGCTCCTTCAGCATCTTATCGAAGACGCCCCCGTCGGGAGGAGGCCCTCGAGGCTTCCGCTTGTCCGCTGCGGCGACAAGGTCATCGGGGTCGTCGTCGTGCTCGACGTTGCGCCGGCCCGGCTGGTTCTTCTTCTTCTTCTTCCGACCGCCGTTGCCGTCGTTGTTCCTCCTGGGCCCCTTGTTTCCCTTGGGCCCATCGTCCGAGCCCCCGGGTTCATCCGCGTTGCCCTCCCCCTTCCCTGGGGAATCTGGAAGAATGCGCCAACGGCCTCTTCGCCAGCCGCGTAGTTGGCGATGACGTCCATGAGCTCGTTGGCGGTCTTGGGGATGTTTCGCCCCAGCTCCCGCACCAAATCCTTGCAGGTTGTCCCGGCGATGAACGCCGTGATGACCTTGTGGTCGGAGATGTGGGTCAGTGCGGTGCGCTGCTTCGAGAATCGGCGGGTGAAGGCGCGGAGGGTCTCCCCTGGTTTCTGCTTACAGTTACGAAGGTCCCAGGAGTTGCCCGGGCGCTCGTAGGTGCCTTTGAAGTTGCCCTCGAATATCCGGACCAGGTCGGACCAGTCTTGGATCAAGTCCGGGGGTAGCTCCTCGAGCCACCTTCGAGCGGTGTCGGAGAGGAACAGTGGGAGTTGCCGGATGATGACGAGGTCATCTTCGGCTCCACCCAGCTGGCACGCCAGCCTGAAGTCGGCAAGCTAGAGCTCGGGCTTGGTTTCGCCGTTGTATTTGATCAGGCTGGTGGGTGGACGAAAACGCACGGGCAGGGAGGCCCGCCGGATAGTTCTTCCGACGACTCGGGGCCCCGGCGGCTCCGGAGACCGACATCGGTCTTCGTCGCTGTCGTAGCGCCCGCCTCGGTGAGCGCTGTAGCCTCGAGCCTCGGCGTCGCCGTATCGACGTCGATTGTTCACTTGAGGGGGTAGGTCGTCGACGAGGCGCTTCTGAACCGGTCGTGGCTCGACCCGGCCCTGGGGCGCCTTATTCTGGTGGACAGAGGCCTCCCGATTTTGTCGAGGGGGCGCTGCTTGCCACTCAGAGGTAGACCCTCGACGTCTCGAGGCCGAGCTCTCCGCCTGCTGCACGGCCGCAGTTTGGAGCAGCCCCTGGATTTCTTCCCTGATACGTTGTGCCCGGGGGGTCGATGGCGTCGGCATGTCGCGGAACAGCATCGCGGCTGCTACGACATTCTGGCTGGCGCGGTTGAAGACTCAGGGTTCGGCGTTCCCCTCTTCGACGATCTGCCAGTGGACCTCCTGGGCCCCCTCGCGAGCTCCTCCACCCTGAGGACGCCCTCGATCCCGCTCGAGGGCGTGTTCGAGCTGCTGAAGGCGCAGGCGCTCCTCCTCGAGTTTCCTGAGAAGCTCTTGGACCTGCGTAATCTGGACATCGGGGGGTGGATCGTCTCTACGAGGACTTGGGGGAATGGCATCTCGAGGTGGTGTGGCGTTGGCCCCTCCCCCTTCTTCGGTGGCCGCGGTATCGTCGACGTCGTCTTGGAGGGCGGTTTGCTCGTCGAGGTGGAAGCACTCCCGAGTGGAGTCGTAACTCTCGTCGGGAGAGTCCGAGTCGAAGTCGGCGTGGTAGAAGTGGGGGAAGAGCCTGCCCGTTTCTTCCTCCTCCAGGCGCCGCCGTAACGTGCCCCACGTACGGGGCAGCTCTGGCTCGCCTGGTGAAGTAGTGGTGACGGGGTCGGCCGTCGCCCACGACGGAGCCCATGGAGACTCGTCGTATGTATGTACCCGCAATCATGCGAAAGCAGAGTGGAGTCCGGCACTGTTACGAAGCCCATATGGGAACGGGTCACGCGGTGGTGACGGGGTCGAGGGTGTCGGAGAAGCCTCGGGAGCCTCCGGGGACGACGACGCGGAAGAGCCGAAGTCCCGTGCGGGGAGACGCCCGCCCTCGGCCCACAAGCGTGGGTCAAGCGGACCCCTAGAAGGGGCCGTGTCGCCAGCGGGGACCGAGGGAACGGCATCCGGCGCTCCAGAGCTCGCACGACGGCGAGCACGTCGAAGTCACTCGCGCCTCCTCCTGATCGCAGGCCAGAGTCGCAAGAGGAGGGACCGTCGTCTGATCCTTGCTGGCTCCGACGCAGCGGAGCTGCTGATGTCTAGGCCACGGGTTGAGGGAAAAACTATGAAGTCGCCCTCGTCCGTGGAAACGAACCCTAGACTGCCGAACCAGATGATGGTGTTGAACGGGAACGGTGGGATGGTGGGATCCATCTGAGAGAGTAGTTCGGAGTTGATCGACACGCGAATCCCCCTACCTGGCGCGCCAACTGTCGGTGTTATGACCCGGGGGTCAAGACCACCAACGAGTAAATTTGTATATCGCGTGCTCCCTCTCTCAGACGTGATGCAAGATGGACACAAGATTTATCCTGGTTCGGGCAAAGAAGACCCTACGTCCAGTGGGGGAGGATGACTTGTATTATCTCGCACCCAAAGCGTGCTCGTACAGGAGGGGGTACAAGCTGTGTTACACGGAGTCGGCCACCCGAGGGGTCGATCGAGTGGCGTGTGTGTGTGTGGGGTGTGGACTAGGGTCCCTGAGAACGAAAGTCTGATCAGAGTCCCCCCGAAGTCCCCCCTACTCTACCTCGGCGTCCCCTTTTATAGACTAAGGGGAGGTCCGAGGGTACAGGGCCCTAACTGTAGTAGCATGGGCGGCGTATCCGCGGCACAACGTTGGCAGAGAGACGTCGGGCACTGTGGCGGCATGACCTTCCCGTCCTTCTGGCGTCCCCGGTCGTGGCGGCAGTAGAAGTCGTCGTTGTGCAGTGCCCGCGGACGGGCACGAGTCCCACGGCCGAAGCGGGACGGAGCGGATGGGACGGCTTCCGTACCGAAGTTGTTGAAGAGGAGGGGGTGGAGCCCCCGGTCGAGGGAGGGGGTCGAGCCTTGTGTGACTCCGTCGCGTTCCCGAAGTCGTCATCGAGGGTCGCACTGTTCACTTCCCGAGGGGGTACTGTTGGAGTCCGTATTCGCGTAGTGGCAACAGTGGCGGCACAGTTGACGGGAAATCGGGGACTGGACGGAGAGTTGGCGGATTTGACCGCGGACGCGGGCGCCCATGTCGTTAGGTGGGTTCACTTTTACCCATGCCGGAGCAGTTGGGTTAATCGAGCCCCTCGTCCGAGGGTCGTCCGCTCGGCTTTTGGTCGAGGGGGAGGTCGAGGCGTCGACGTGGTCGAAGAGGTCGAAGTCGAGGTAGAGGTCGGGGGGTCGTTCGCTCGACCCCTCGTCCGTCGTCGAGGTGGAGCCGGGGGTCGTTCGTTCGACCCCTCGTCCGTCGTCGGGGTGGAGCCGGGGGTCGTTCGTTCGACCCCTCGTCCGTCGTCGAGGTGGAGCCGGGGGTCGTTCGTTCGACCACTCGTCCGTCGTCGAGGTGGAGCCGGCTCGTGGCTTGATGCCGCAGTTGGTGTAGAGGGGGCCCTCGATTGATGGGCCGCATCTCACCGAGTAGCGGCCTGATCCTTACCTTAAAAATGGTTGCTATGTTTAGCGTTAATTTATCGAAGGGTTTAGGGTACCCCTTACCTTCGTACCCGACACAATGTGTGCACGTTGCAGTACCTTCCGCTCACCAATTCCTGGGCATCGAGCCAGCTCCTCCATAGAAGCATTCATGGTTTGTGACAGTGACTGCAAATACATGGAGAACAACCACATATATAAAATGTATATTTATTTGCTGGATTTCTTGTGTTAATGCTACTGCCATATTGAAGTGTCACAACAGAACTATCAGCTTCGGAATCATAAACACAACACACATTCCTCATCCAATAGTTGAAAAGCAAACTTGATTTCTTCAGTTGCCAATGCTAATCTCATCGTGTACATTTAGCTTCAGACAAGACATGGTGATGAAAAGCAGTGTCCTCACACAACCAATATCTTGTGCACTACTTTTGTATGGAAGTAAAAAAACTTTGAAATGTATCAAGGACAAAGCCAAATTGACTTAAATCTGTAACTCTACAGTAGGTTCCCTAAAATGGTGAAGATATCATAAGAACTGCTGGACAGTTCACTAGCTTAACCAAGAACCATCAATGCAAAGGGTAGCTACACTAACTATAAAAAAACATGGTATACATTCCTCATGACATGAACATAGAGAATGCTCCAATCAAAACATGATGTGTGTGGAACAGATAGAATAGCTAGCTTTACCTGTTAGTCGAATCGTATACTTGTATTTGTATACCAGCTGTGTGAAGTTCTCCTATATAATCTAAAAAGTGGATATTCAGACTGCCTTCAATATTTCATTACCAGTAGTCTCCACATGAACATTTACCATCCTTAAAATGGTGAAAGCGTTGAATATCTCTCATTATTATTTCCCGTCCTGTCACTATAGATATTAACTTGGTCGCATTATGACAGTCATTACAAACTCGAAGGTTCTTCTTTATCTGAATTGTTGTGCCAGGGGCTGTTCGAATGAGCCCATATGCAATGGCAAGCTTCTCACTATGGGTGTTAAGCAGCTGTGCCTTGACATCATCTTCCACATCATGTATTGAATCAGTGTCTGGCACATATCCCACAGCTTTGATCTCTTCAATGAGCTTAGCCAGCCTTGCATATATTTCCTTTGTGTGCTGGTGATTTGTGCTTCCGGAGTAGAAGGTATTGACCTCATTTTTGAGCTGGATAATACTCCATCCAGGAGTCTTCTGGAGTCCTTTCTTCTCCATAGCAGTCCTCACCCTCGCAACGTCCTTCCACATTGAAGCGTTTGCATAAATGTTTGCCAAGAGGACATGATACACCCCCTCCTCTGGGCCCAGCTCAAAGATTCTGTGTGCTGATTCTTCAGCCAATTCAACATTCTTGTGCAACTTGCAAGCACCTAGCATTGCACCGTAAACACTAATGCCAGGTTCTATAGGCATGTTTTGGATGAAAGACCAAGCTTCATCTACCTTCCCAGCTCGTCCAAGAAGATCCACCAAGGTACCATAGTGTTCCATTCCAGGTTCAAGCCCATAGTCCTTCATGCTAGCAAAATATTTCCGCCCTTCATCAACCAAACCAGCATGACTGCAAGCTGCAAGGACCGAGAGGAATGTTGTCTCATTGGGCACACTGCCAGTGCCCTTCATCTCTTCAAATAGCTCAACTGCAACCTGGCCAAAACCATGCGAACCATAACCATGGATCATCGCATTCCAGGTGATAACATGCCTGTCCCTTGCGGTATCGAAGAGCCTTCTAGCTATGGTGACACGCCCACATTTGGAGTACATGTCGATAAGGGCCGTCAGGACATAGATATTCTGGTCTAGTTGGTGCCTGATAGAATACCCATGAATCCATCTTGCCTGCAGCGGGTCAGAAATGTCTGCGACTGCAGGAATCACGCTGACCAAGGTGAACGAATCTGGTTTCACATTTTCCAACTGCATCCTAACGAAGAGCCTCTCCGCGTCCTCAGAGCATCCATTCTGCGTGAAGCCGATGATCATGGCATTCCACGAGATCCGTGTCTTTTTGATGCCCAGCTCATTGAACGCCTGGGCAGCGAGGTCTGCCCTCTTGCACTTGGAGTACGTGGTGATAAGTGCGTTCATCACCGACACATTGGACTTCAAGCCAACCCTCACAAGTAGCTCATGGACACGCGTCGCCTCGTCCAGACATCCAAGCTCCCCACACGCTTGCAATGCTGCCAACACAGCCGCATCCGTCACATCCACACCCTCCTGGACCATCCTCCAGAACAAAGACAAAGCCTCCGTGGCGTTCCCGTTCTCAGCATACCCATCAATCATGGCGTTCCAAGACACGGAGTTCCTGAGCGGCATCCAATCGAAGACCGCCCTCGCCGCCTCGACCGCACCGCACTTGCAGTAGGTGTCAAGGACCGCCGTGGACACATTGACGAGCTCATCGAGCCCGGCGCGGAGCGCGAACGCGTGGATCTCTCGGCACGTGCGGAGCGCCCGGGCGTCGGCGCAGGCCGGCAGCAGGGACACGAGCGTGACGGAGTCGGGCCGCTCCCCGCCCTCCTCCCCCTGCATCCGGACGACCACCTCCATGGCGAGCGCGGGGAGCCCGTTCCGCGCGTACCCGGCCACGAGCGCGTTCCAGGCGACGCGGTCCCTGGCGGGCATGCGGTCGAACACCCTGCGCGCGTCCACGGGGCGGCGGCACTTGAAGTACATGTTGGCAAGGGCCGTGGCGGCGAGCGACTCGGAGGCGAGCCCCCGTGCGGTCAGCTGCGCGTGGACGGCGCGGCCCGTGGCGAGGTCGGCGCGCGCCGCGCAGAGCTTGAGGAGCGCGGTGAAGGTGCTGAGGACGGGGCGCGCGGCCGCGTGGGCGGCGGAGGTGGAGGACATGGAGGTAAAGGCGGCGATAGCGCCCGGCAGGTCGGAGCATGCTGCCGCCGCCCTGAGGCGGGCGTGGGGGTCGGCGGCATGCGAGGGAGGAGACGGAGACGGGAGGGATGCGGTGGCGCGGCAGCACAGCATCGGAATTGGATAGGGGAGCTGTGCTCCAAGATTCGTGTTTTAAATAAACAGCAGGACGAAGTGAGGAAGGTGAACCGTGAACAGGAATGTAGGGAAGGGGAGAGAATCAGCAGGGGCAGCTCCGCCTCCGCCACCGCCACCGGTGATAATGGCAAGTAAAACGAATCGGCGTCATGTTCAAGGCCACATTGTTTGGTTTATATGAAATGACATACAGTATTCTCCTATTCTGCATGGTGAGAACTTAGCGTTTGGTTAGAGGGATGAAGTGGGATGGAATGGGATGGACCCGGAACTAGCAGCGTTTGGTTGAGGAGCGAGCAAGGGCGAGGACGAGGGAATATTCCCGTGAGATGCGGGCGACCCCGTCCCCAAAATTTCGACGGACGGGGCCGTCCCGGGCGGGACGGGAGCTCGCGTCGTGGAAGAACGACGCCCGCAGTTGGGGAGGAGAAGAGAGAAGGTTGCCGCCAGGTCGCGTGGAGGAGCTCCGGCCACCACGATTCGCCGCCGACGACCGCACGGGCTAGTCGGAGCCTCGCTGCCGCCGGCCCCTCCATGGGGGCGAGCCGTCCCTGCCGCCGCCGGGGCTAGCCGGAGCCCCGCCGCCGCCGTCGGCCCCTCCACGCGAGCGAGCCGGAGCCCCTCTGCCGCCGACCGCGCGGACGAGACGAAGGAGACGCGACCGAGCTGGAGCCCCGTGCCCGTCGAGAGGAAGAAGACGCCTGCGTAGTTGACGAGACGACCCGTCCTCTTCTGTCCTCGTGTGCACAGCGGTTGGAGATAAGGATAAAGAGAGAATAAATAAATAAAATAAAAGGAGAAAAAAATAAAGGATAAGGACAGAAGAAAAAAAGGACAAAAAATAAAAAATAAAAATAAATAAAAATTATGATTGGGTCCCACTTTTATTGTCTATAATCCAAACAATAGATGGGTTTATCCCATTCTACTCAACCAAACAGAAAATAGAATCACCCGTTCCATAAATCAGAGTCAGTACCATCCCACTTCAGCTCGACTCCCAACCATACGCGGGCTTATGCACAATCCCATTTTGATGATTGAAGGGCTCACTGCACAAGCTCTGCACAAGCGTGACACAAGAATCTGGCATGGATAGTGTTGTGCCTACTCGCCAATATTCTAGAGAAGGTTTACATTTAATTGTTCTGTTGCACAACTTTGGGAGATCATCGCTCTCCAAAACTAAGGCGAAGGGAGCTGGAAACTGTAGACGAGAGCTGGAAATTGTGGCTCCGTTTCTTTTCCTGAGCACGTGGAAACCATGGTCGGTTGGAGAACTGTGATGTGTGCTGAGTGAATGCAAAAGACAGTGAATAAAAATTGGAATCCAATAAAAATTCAGTAAGTGTTTAGTTCGCATTCTGGTAGAACAATTGGACATTTCATGGTAAAAAAAAACAAGATAGAATTATGCAGATCTTCACTGGCACAACTGCACAAGCGCACACCAGCTCTATACACATAATATTTCCTGTAAAAACTTCCCGAGTGAGAGATTGATCATCACATCACACCGATCCTAATTCACGCTTGAATACCAACTCTGAAGCATGCATAAACAATTTTATAAACATGAGTCTTTTTCTTTTCTTTTTTTTTTGCGAATTTTTATGCTCATAAGTCATGACGTTGTGGAGTACTGTACCGGATCGCTGTCAAACGTCAGAGGCTGTGGTTAACATGCTGACAATTGTTACATACAAAACGAACTAGCTGTAACTGTAAGCAAGAGAACGGACCGATCAGAAGTTACATATAAGCCTTTATAACCTTCCCTCATGCTCTAGAGTCTAGACATATATCTCCAAAACCGAAGAGTATCCGCATTTTATCCGACATAATTCAAGAGGGTAAAACTGGCAATTCAGCGACTTGTCAATTTTATGTGCAAAAATGGGAAACGAAAAGGAAACTGGTGCCGGTGGTTGTGCGCTTTTCACAACCGGTTGACCATGTCAGCTGACTCTGGATATGGCTGCCCATAGGAGCTGAACACCAGAGGATGAACTAGCTCACTGTCAATAATCTAGGGCACATCTGATGGAGAGGGTTTGTCCTTGCGGAGCACCTTTCAATAATAGGTCATGGTTTATAAATAAGACGACGACAGTAATGTCATCATGGAAATGCCTGCGAACTTTCTTATCGATCTTTGTAAGGTCCGAGTAACGCATCTCACGCTTCCGCGCAGCTTCTTGTAGAGCGGCTTTTATGAGTCTTCTTGCACTTCCCTGAATAAGAAAAAAACAGCAATCATAGTAAATTCAACTCTTGTTTTTTAATGTAACAAAAGTAATTCAATGTATTTGTAAGGACATTGAACTACTTAACCAACAGCCGAGAAAACCAAAGCAATACATGCATCAGTGGCAGATAAACTAACTTAAATTGAGCACGTTAGGACTAGGCGACTAGCAAGTAACTTAACGTGCTGATGCAATATCTTACATGCTATTTCAATGTACAAAGCAATAACATGTCCAGCCATGGAAGCTAAGTGAGTCGTCAAGAGGCAGCAGACCAAACAAATACACAAGACTAATAAGACGGGACAAAGTAACTAGGTGAACATCAGTCATGGTAGTGCATCCCCAGTACTTCAAAAATAACTCAGAACCGATATTCCTTTCATGCAAGTAGTGCATTTATTACGCTTAATCATAGGTCTAACAACCATGTACACAGTTTGCATCATTTGACGATAAATATCATGACCACAATCCTCCTTGCAGCATTACTGGAGGGCAGGACACCGTTGACACAGCAAACTTTTCCATAACTGATACCTAATAGATGATCCTAAATGCGAAGCAATCAAGGTTGTAACAGCTTGCTGGGTCACAACAGGAGCAGAACTGTGGGGGTCCAGATACAGGTTGCATGCCAGCCACACATCCAGAATGAATTAATTGTTAGTATTGTAGCGACTGCGCTGGCCATAGTGGACTAGTCAATTTCATACTGATACTGGCAAAATATTAAGGCCTGGAGTTTAATGCAACCAAGTTGTATTCATTCTGGATGTGTTTGCCTGGATTTTAACACAGGCATGAGCTTAAAAGTGAATGAAATCTATGAGAACTGAAGACGTCACATTCCAAATTGATCACACTGACTGATAACATCTAGTCCACAATTTCATGGGCAGAATAATGGGTTCACCATGTGTTTAGCAATTCCCTAGTCGGTGATGATTCTTAAACTTTTTATATAGTGAAAGCATTGCTAGTTGCTACCATTGCAAAACAAAAACTCCATAGAGATATTGCAGCACATGGTGTTAATATATAGTTGTGATCTTGAGTGTTCTGTCCATGAACATTTTGCAAACTGTTTGTTTTTGTTTTAAGGTTGTCATATGAAATGACTGACAGGACACCGGATTGATCAAGAAAATTACACAAGTAATTTGAGTTATGGAACTTAAAAGGAAAGGAATCTTACAGCACGTTGATGGTTGTGAACAATCTCAACAGCTTCCTGATTGCTCAGGTGTTCCCACAAACCATCTGATGCGAATATGATGAAACAGTCATTTGGTTCAAGATTGTGGGAGATGATAGATGGATCAGCACTCAATAATGGCTTGCTGAATGATTCAGAAAGCCTGAACTTGGGTTTGATCCGCTCTGTGTTATACTTTGCATGTTTCAGGTATACATCACCGATTGATCTAGACACCTGCACTGCCACCACATAATCATAAGCACCAGACAGACAGATATACTAGTCTCTGTTGATTCATGAATACAGTATACAAGGGAGTCAGATAAGACCGACCTGTATGAGGCCCCTCACTCTCCAGACCCCATGCTTGAGTGCAACTATCTGCGCATCATCTGGATGTTGCGCCTTGAGCTCCTGCCTGACAGCCTCCTGACTGGCATTGTGCTCACTGCACAATTGCTCGGCGGTGATCTGCCCGGCGCGGCCCACCTTCTTCCCGAGAACGGCCCGGGAGTCGCCGAGATTGGCGACGAAAAGGGTCCTGTTGTGCACAACGCCGACGAGGCAGCACGTCCCGGCAGTGGCGATGTCCGGCTGGGCCTCCCAGAGGCTTGACACGAGCGCGAGGAAGCCTTCCTCGGTGGCCAGGAACGCCTCCCTGATGGCGTCCGCGGTGACGCCCCGCGGGCCGGAGGACGCCTCTGCGCGCGGCAGATCAATCAAGCGTCAGCTAGCCTGGCTATTATGTGGTGGCCCGTGGCCGGCCGCGGGATGGGTGGGGGGTTGCATTCGGGCGTGGAATGGATTACCTCGGAGATTGGGGACGAGGTGGTCGCAGGCGAAGCGGGCGGCGTCGGGGCCGCCGTGGCCGTCGAAGACGCCGACGACGGTGCCGAGGGGCGGGGCGGAGTCGAGGCGGCACTGGTCCTCGAGAACCTGGTTGGCCTGGGCGACGGCGACGGAGACGTCGCCGGCGTGGCAGCGCGCGAGGTCGCGCCACCAGAGCAGGCCGTCGCGGCCCTCAGAGTCGTCCCCAGAGGAGGAGGAGGAGGCCGCGGCAGCCGCGCCGCCGGGGCCCGGCGAGGTGGGCCAGACCCCGCCGCACGCCGAGAGGAGCCTGAGGAGCGGGCCCAGCATGCTCCCGCCACATCGCCGACCGGGGCGTCCCCGAGGCGGCGAGGGGAGGACGAGCGGGCGCGGGCGCGGGCGGCGGCTGCGGAGGCGGGGCAGTTTCGGTGGTGTGGCGTGCGGAGGGTGGGGAGGGGCGAGGGCGAGGGCGAGGGTGTCGCAATCGGCCGCGTACGAGAAGAATGGGAATGGGAGGGGGAACGGAACGGGATGACCCAGCGGACCCGGACGACCGGACGTGGGGGCAGCCGGCAGCCGGCAGCGGGCAGGGCGAGCCGTGTCGGGTTCGGTGCGCACCTGCCTCCCTCCTCGGTCGCGCTCCGCTCGGTGCCTCGGTGGGGTGGGGACGTGGGGTGGAACCTTTTTTATTTACGTATTTAATTATTTTGTGAAATGGAAATAAAATAGTCGATTTCTTTTCGTGCGTGCTTTAAAGTAAGCAGGCGCAGCCGCCGGCGGGCGGGCGGGCGGGAGGGCGGGCGAGGGCGAGGGCGAGGCGCTCCAGCTCTTGATCGCGTCGCATCGCATCGTATACGGGTGTGGGTGTGCCCGCACATGATTTCTCAAAGACCTCAAGTCAAGATAATATATATGCACACACGATGACACGATCGGACATCCCCCATACAGTTCTGTATCAAGTGGCCATCACGGATTATTCGGCAGTACATTATTTATTTACAAAGCTTGTTAAGAATGTTGAATCTGATCCTAAAATTTCCAATGACTCCACCACGGTCCTCTTTTTGGTACTTTGTTTACTATATATCCACTGTTTCTTTTTTCAAGCTAAATACAAAAAGGTTGCATATGCTTGCGACCATGACTCAGCTAAGCTAGTTGCGACCTTTTTCTTTTTTGCGAATGTACTTGCAGCTAATATACTACTGTGCACTATACAAACCTTTTTAAAAATATATATATATATATACGGAGTGAGTACTATACGAAGGGTATAGTGACGTTATTATTCTACTACTAGAAAGACGTCTTCCCTGATTCTCTACTCATATTTGTGTTACTAATGTTTACCTCTAGATCGAGTCTCAACAGCCTATTCATGTCACGTTCACGTTTTCTTTAACTTGCTCGCCTTAGTTAGCTTGCCGATCTCTCAGCGGCTTGCGACAGACACGGACCTCGGTGGCGCCCCTACCGATCAATATATCTGTCAGTCGCGCTGACAATATATCAGTCGACTGCCTGCTGGGCGCCGGGATCCGGGCGTCCGAGGAAGCAAATGCACGGCGCGTCTCCACGGGACGGCGGCCACCAGACGAGACGGAAGCGCAGAGCGGATCCGAGTGGGGGCGAGGCTGCCGATTGAGCTGACCGAGAGGAGATCCATAGCCCCCTTGCTCATGAAGTCGTGAGTCATGACCATTATGAGCAGACAGAGATGTTCACATCCGAGAGTGGTGTCCCCTCCTCCTCACGTCGCCGGGAGGCAGCTGAGTGGCACTGTGTTTGGAACCTAAGAATTCATAAGAACCGCACATGAATTTTATAGAAACCAATTCATTTTCACAGGGAAAAACAGATAGACTGCAATATTTGTTGGTGTCACTTACGCCGTCATCTTGCCAGCTGACAGGTTCTTCAGAGACGGTGGTATCGGTATCATTTGGGAATGTACCATTTCAAGGACAGGAAGATCTCCCGGCCCGAGGTTATTCCCTCGTGCATGCCACTGGGTGCTTCACGATTATCTCTCTAATTTGTGGGGTCACTATCTCTCCGGCGACATGCTTAATCTGTGATTGGGTACAATCACTTGCTTCTACTTCGGTCTTTGACGAGTCAAGGATTATGGGTGGGTTGTGGTACACTGCTACTGCGACTTCTTTGTTTCAAATCATGGTGGCTGCTAGTGCCTGTCTCTTCCTACACATTCAGTATCGCAGTAAGCTAGGGTGTGTTTGGTTGTCTGACTTATTTTTAGTCCCTTATCACATCGGATGTTTGATATCAATTAAATGAATTAAATATAATTTATATTATAAAACTAATTACAGCGTCATGTAGTACTTCACGAGACGAATCTATTAAGCCTAATTAATTCATAATTAACATATGTTTACTATAGCACCATATTATCAAATCATAGACTATTTTATACCAATAGATTTGTTTCGCAAAATAGTCTTCGGCTAACAAATTAGTTTTATAAATAGTCTATATATAATACTTTTAATTAGTGTCTAGATATCCGATGTGACATGGACTTATTTTTAGTCCCTGTAACCAAACATGCCCTTAGTACTCCTATATTAGTTCCATATGCACAGTACATGGAAAAACTAGCACATGTATCGTTGAGGCTTGAGAGCCGTCAGTTATAGTACTGAATTTAGGAGCTAGAGATTGACTTGTACGATACTACGATGGATCCTAACCTAGAGCGTCTATACATTCTTAGCAACTAATGCTGAAACAAATTTTGCTGGCATCGATGACTCTTGTTTCATGATTCTCAGTTTGGTCACATGCACGTGCAGAGAGTGAAGATCAATTATGAATTGCTGCAGTTGATTCAGGTGCGCACACTATGGATAGTCTTGATAGGATAGAGTTTTTTTTTTAAATGCCTTCCAACAACTTGTTTGATTAGATTTTCAAATATTGTCATTCTTTATTTTAGATTTCTCGCTAAATAAAGATAAACGAGATTGTCTCTCTAAGCTGCGTACATTTTTTTTCGATAAGGGGAGATTCTCCATTTCCATTCATAGAACGGAAATACAGAGTTGGAAAAGAGTTTAAAGATAGAAGAGAAGGGATTACAGAATTGCGTTTTAACATCAACGCAAAAGGATGGCATAGAAAAGTCATTGCATGATAAAAAAAATATAGAGAGTATCTTTTATTTAGATGGCTCTCTCCTTGTTTTGTGGTTTTGAAATACCAGCATTATTCTGAATCCGAGCACTTGTCGAGAAAAGTCAAGAAAATTCTAATTTAGATTGGAAAATTGGTTACAGACCAAGCACGATCATCATCCAATAATTGAGCTTGATTTTACTTTTAGATTTTATGTTTGAAGAATATACGCAATGCTCACCAATAAGTACACAAATGCACATTTTTCTATACTTAAGAAATAAATATTGACATACATACAACAGTAAAAATTAGACTTAAATGCATGAGTGATCCTGAACTTGTCAAGATCTATAAGTAAGCTTGAAAAATGTAAACTTCAAACTGTTTTTTTATCGCTATAATAACCTTAACATTCTCTCGTGTCTCACTCTCACCCCGGCCCTAATCGTGCACGAATCTTAACGCCGACTGGAGGAATAGAAGCGCACGGCCATCTAGTCAGCCCCCTGCACAGGCGCGCCGCGCACACTCGTCTCATCGGAGAAAACGAGATCCGGACTAGGGTTTTAGACGGTGATGGGTGCGGCGGGCGACGAGAAGGCGGCTGCGGCTGCGGGGGCCGGTGCCACCGGCGCCGAGGGCGAGGGGGCGGTGGACTCCAAGGACCTTCAGCAGCAGAGCAAAGCGCTGGACAAGCTCACCGATCACGTCGAGGACCGGCAGCTCGATTCATCCCGTGTCCAATCCGTACGTTTAATCCCCCTCCTCCCCGCCCCCAACGATTCCTTCTCTCTGCTTCCTCTCTAGTGCTTTAGTGAGGAATAGCTGGATGATGTTGCCCTTTTTGGATCCATCAGGCATAGGTAGTTTTTAGATTTTGTGCAGTTGACCTGCTTTGTGGAGATATCATGCTTCACCTAAAGTTCTGCCTGTAAATTTACCTGAATCCTGATATAGCTAGCTCATCCGTAATTTTGCTTGCTTGAATCCTGGTACGCCAACGAAACATATACTGCGGTGAGTAGAAATAATAAAAAAAAACGTGTTGTTCAGTGCAAAATCGGGTATGAGTACTACTGCCATTGCACTTAAGAATCCAGTGCTATCACAGGTAGGAAGTCTAATGTCAGGTACCGTGTCAGGAGGCACAGTACTGTGGCGTGTCCGACAAGAGATGACTGAAGACGCACAACTGTATCGGGTGTTTAGCAGTTGTGTGTGCGTTAAGCAGTGGGCCCAGCTGTGCTGAGGCGGTTGCGGGTGTTGATGGTAGCGTAGTATATAAGTCTCTGTAATTGGTTGAGAATGCAGGCAAGAACAGAACTCTGTATTCCCCGATCCAAACTTCCAATAGCTATCAGCTCTTCTGAACCCAACCTGTATTCTTGCTATTTCCCTTCCTGAACTCCGAATCCTATCCAGTTATCAGTTACGTTTGATCAGGAATGTAACATCTAACTACCAATGCAGAATGCACTTATGAATTGACTGCCATCATGAATGGGAAGTCTAACTGCTATTTTTATATTGCTACAAATGGAAGCAAGCACATGCACATCTCATAGTTTCCGATTGTGAATTGTAGCAGGGCCCATGATATTTCTTAGGTGGTTCTGTTTGCACGTCAATTTGTGCTAACCTTATTTTAAAGTCCCCTCCCCAAAATAAACTATTAACGCCATGTCGTGGTTGAGTTATGTACTTATTTCTAGCTTAACCACAGAAGATATCTGTAGGATTTCTTCCAGATCTGAATATAGTTTGCAACATGTTTGTCTACTGCTATCTAATATTAAACTCAGTTTCCTAGCACCCTATAGATTTTTTTTGCTGTCATATATATTTTTTGGCTACTAAATTTATCTTGATTGACCGAGTAAAGTAACACCAGTTAATTTGTCATTAAAATACTTTACTGCACGTTCGTAGTTTCTTACCAAAATCTCATGAGAAATTAGCAGTAAAAAGAAAGCCCTCAGTGGACCTGATTTCATTCAAAACGATATACATTTAGTCATTTATTTACGGAGGGGGTATGCACTTGACAGAAAGCATTGGGTGAACAATCAAAGTGGCTTTTGATTGTATTTACTTGGAAAATCTTTCTATTCACCTTTGATTCTTATCTGCTCACTACAATGGTCTTGAATATTATTTTATAGTTTTATGAATACTAAAGTCAAGATAAAAGTAGAAGTCAAGTATAGAGTTATAGAGAAACGTGAACTATGTTTTTAAACACTAAATATGTTGGCATAACTGTTTTTCACATTCTTTGTTTATGCTGCAGGCCATGGCAGCACTTGCTTCCTCCAAAGAGGCTGACTGGAATGCAATGAGGCTGAGGTTAGCATATGACATATCCACAACTGTTACATCCTCAAAATCCTTCCCTAAGGTAGTTTCTATAGGGCTTGCACTTTTTGCAGCACAGTATGAAAATAAAGCTTCCAGGATCTTGATTGAGTTAGATAACCAGAAAGTAGCATAGAAATTGAAAGCAAATCTAATTGGTATATAGTGTTCTTGATTCTGTTATTTTTAGCCTAATCTTTTCCTTTTGGTTGTCTGTGCATTTCATTGCACTATATATTGATATATGATGCTTCAATTTCTGTGCACTCTGTGATTATATTCTGTAGTTCTTGTAACATATAATTTTATTGGGCAATATGAACTCTCCATCTGAAATGTACTACACAATAAGCAGATATAGTTAATCTCTTCCATTGGTGACATATTGGTTTATTTTTCTTTCTGGAAAAGTGCCATGTAACAGTTTTATCACATTCAATGCATTTGCTCTTTCATCAGGGAGAAAGAACTAGCTGCTGTCAAGATCAACCCTACCGATGTTGAAATTATTGCTAATGAGCTTGAGGTACTCATCCAAAACCTTGACTGACAAATAATGTTTAGTTTTTTTTAAAAAAAAAAAACCGTTCTCAAGTGTATCTGAACATGCAGTTGGACAAGAAGATTGCAGAGAGAACGCTCCGAGAGCACAAAGGTGATGCCGTAGCTGCGGTTCGGTTCTTGCTGCACTAGTTTGGAGATTTAGTTGCCCGCATTATATGTTTTCCTTCAATCAACACGACATGTGATGATGTGAAGCAGTAGTACTTTTCTGTGCCTGTGTTGGAAATTTGCTCTGGCAGAATGAAATGATCATACTTGGCATTGGCCAAGAGCCTTTTTTGCCCTGATGTTTGCGAACTATTTTCTGTTGTGCTGTAAAAGCCTGTGGTTTTAACCAGAAAATCCTCCTATATACCTTCATTTGGCATTTTGTATTTTCGGAGATAGCTGCAAACATTAGAAACAGACAATGTGTATGAAACAAATGAGAACCTCTGATACACAACACTTTTCTCGAATGGATTTTTCCAAAGACATGATGGTCGCTGAACGTTGTAGAAAAGGGATCGCTCTGTTTATTATTAGTCATGGCTAGGTGAAGTGTCTTCAAAGCTAAGAAACATGGCAAACTGCATGTGCTTTGATTGCTTTTGCATCATCCGACCTGGGGGCTTTTATGATTAGCCAAATGTGAACACAAAAGTACTAGAGCTCTTTACCTATATGGCCCTGAAAAAACTGCATTTTTCTTGTATGATCCTATTTTTTTTGAACTTACCTATATGGCCTCAAAACAAAATTTTCTTCCTTCTATGGCCTTCCGTCCATTTCAGCTCGCTGACGGTGTTAATTGTTGGGTAAAATTACCATTTTGCCCATAGCGAGACAAAATAAGATTTTAATAGAAAAATTGTATCTATTTCATATCATCTCGGATGAGGACGATTTTTATATTCAAATTGTAGCACTTGATGAGATCTATGACTTTCTAGTTTAAATTTTTTAATTTGAAGTCATAAGTTGTTCAAAAAAAAATTAAACAAAGTTTCAGCAAGTGTTTAGTGACTGTAATATGCGTATATTTTAGGCTGGAGGGAGTACAAGTGTTTAGTGATGGTGCTTCATCAATGACTTCTCATGCATTAAGGTCGTTTATAATACGAGAAGTCGAAGCCTGTGGAAAAAAGGCTTCACCGGCTCTCCATTGTTTTTTGGTCAGGCAATGCTCTATTGGGGAGCTGCAACCCATCTACATTATGGGCAGTTTAGGAGGATTTTTCTTAAAGCTATAGATCTATGCTACAAATATTAGGGTGGGGACTTGGGGTGGGCTTTCTTTGGCTATAGCTCAGTGCTGTAGTAATCTAAGGGGCTGAAACCGATGGAGAAAGAAAACCCGCTTCATAAGTAGAACAACTATAATGCGCCCCGTTTATAGTATTGCCTTAGCCGGAGTTAGCTACAGAAAGCGGTTTCAAATGAGACCTAGATTTTTGTGTTGTTAACTTGTTAATTTAGCTCTAGAATCTAGTGAGAGGGGCATGAGTGTGGATTCCCTTTTCTTTCTCAAAGCACAAAAATAGAACCGAAGCTTGCATATACTACCTCTATCTCCAAAATGATGCTACTATAGCTTTTTACAGAATCAATTTATCTCAACTTTAATTAAATATTTGCATAAAAACAAATATTATTTTGAGTCTAAAATGCTAATACTATTTTTTATAAACTTAGTGATATTTTATATTAGGAAGTTAAATCCAGAATTGCATCTCCTCTTTCTTTTTGGGAGAGGTGGTATTTGGTATTTGAACGTACAATGCGCAGATCTTCCGAGCATGCGGGCCATCTGCAGAGTAACCCCAACTGCAGAGTGCAGAGCGATCACTCCAAGGGGAGGCGCCGGCGGCCGGCGCGCATGGTGGCAAGGAGAAACTGGCAAGCAAGCACACGTGTGCACTGCGAGCACACGTCTTGGAACAACGAAACACGTCGCCCATGCCACGCGGCGCATCCTCATTAGCCAGCCGCTGTTCCCGTGAGTTACAATTGGGCTGCCGTTGCGGGCCACGCAAGCATACGTGTGCACTGCGAGCCTCGTCACCTCCCGCGGCCCCAACCGTCAGTCAGACACAAGGCTGGACCTCACCACCGGCCACCCACCGAAAGCAGTTTTTTGTTGCTACATGTTAGACATGTACTATCCACACCATCAATTTGTGCATCGAGATATGTGCCGTTGAGATCAGGAATATGAAACACTTGGGAGAGGGTAGTAGCACGAATCTCAAAGCACAAATTCAATGGTGTAGATAGCATATGCTAAGCATGTACATGTTACATTGACCCTGTTTGGATCACTCTACCTCGGCTAGAGCTAGAGGTTAGAGTTAGTTTGTAAACTAGCTCAAACTAGCTCTATCCAAGAAGGTGTTTGGATCCAAAGCTAGTTTGGGTTAGTTGGATAATAAATTATTTTTACAAATCATCCAAATATATCCATGTGGGATCTAATTTTAAAATATTTATTGTAACGAATTCAATAATGTAATCAGAATTTTATTTGGATATTTGGTTTGTTATTTATAATATTTTTTTTAGTTGCATATGAGGTGGGTCCCATTTTCCACCGCAACTAGTCTAAACTAGTTCAAATAATCACTTCTTTGAGGAGCTAGTTTTTTTGAGTGAGCTAGATACAACTAGTCCAATGTAGCTCTTATATTTGAATACTTTTGGGCTAGTTTACAAACTAACCCAAATTAGCTATAGCTCTATAATATCCATTGTGTTTCTGCCACCCCACGCTCCTTATTAAGCGCGGTGCGTTTCGCGCTCGCTATCCACCAAGAGGGTTTCAGGTGCAGGCGAAGAATCAGCGGAAGGTTCTAGTAGGTTCCACTCGAAGTGGTGGGCGATCGCTCGCCGTCCACGGTGATGGCGCTCCTCGAGAGGTCGTCGTCCCCTGCTGCGGCTGTCGCAGTCGCGGCCCTGATCGCGCTTGCGTTCGTCGCTGGTGTCGCCGGCGAGGTCTTCTTCCAGGAGAAGTTTGACGGTAAACACCCAGATCTCACCCGTCTCTGAATCTCCTGTCCTCCTGAGTCCTGAGTGGCGGATCTAGCAAAAATAGGTTAGGCGCCCCGAGGTGTTAGATCCGAGACAATGTGCTTGCATGGATGTTCGTTGGTTCGTGGAGCGATGCCGGTGCCGCGGTGCGGCTGGTGCGGTTTTTTGTGTTCTCGTTTGTTCTGGAGCGCGTTCGCGTCCGTGGGAGTCCAGCGCTCACCGCAGGCTGTTTTCTCTCGTGATCTCGGAGTGTGTTTCATTTCGTCTGTATTCTTCAGTACACTGATTCTGTTCCAGTGGGCAGTGGCAATCGTGTGTGTGTGTTTTTATTTCGTTTGCAATAATTTGGGAAATTTCGGGCAACTCGAGAGGTTTTGCTGTGCCCCAAGGTTTAGGGGTTATGAGTTCAAATTTTCGCCGTTGTATGCCTCCATGTTTGCGGTCTGATGTTTATGAGATGACTTCCCGTCGTTATGCGGGAAATTTATATATCGTCTGAATTGTGCAAACTGACGAAAACAGATGGGTGGGAGGATCGCTGGGTCAAGTCCGACTGGAAGAAGGACGACAATACGGCAGGCGAGTGGAACCACACGTCCGGCAAATGGAACGGAGATGCCGACGACAAAGGTGAGGAACGACATCCGTAGGGTCACTGAACGTGATGGTCTCTGTTCGGTTTGGCTTTGTTTCTCAAGTGACATCCATTTCTGTTTGTGGGTACAGGAATCCAGACCTCTGAAGACTACAGGTTCTACGCCATTTCAGCGCAGTACCCCGAGTTCAGCAACAAGGACAAGACCCTGGTGCTGCAGTTCTCGGTCAAGCACGAACAAAAGCTCGACTGTGGCGGTGGCTATGTGAAATTGCTTGGGTCTGATGTTGATCAGAAGAAGTTTGGTGGCGACACCCCATACAGGTAAAGATCGGTCTCCATCAATCATTCAATCTTCTTGCTTATTCAAGCTATAACATCTCTGACTAGTTGATTGAACAAACTTTTATCTGTAATTTTCACTTTCAGCATCATGTTTGGGCCCGATATCTGTGGGTATGCCACCAAGAAGGTCCATGCTATCCTTACTAAGAACGACAAGAACCATTTGAATAAGAAGGAGGTGCCATGCGAGACAGACCAGTTGACACATGTTTACACCCTGATCATCAAGCCAGATGCCACCTACACCATTCTCATTGATAATGATGAGAAGCAATCTGGTAGCATCTATGATGATTGGGATATTCTTCCTCCAAAGAAGATCAAAGACCCTGAAGCCAAGAAGGTGATGTTTAGACTATTCTTCTTTCCTTTGCTAAATACTGTAAGATTTTAGCTGAATTTTTTCACAGAGGTTCTTAATGTAGAATGTAATGGTTGCAGCCAGAGGACTGGGATGATAAGGAATACATTCCTGATCCTGAGGACAAGAAGCCAGAGGTATATATGTCTTTTTTTACTTCTACAACTTTAGATGATTCATATCAGTATTGTGGTTTTAATTTTAGCCCAATTTCACTTTACTGAGCTTGGTACAGTAGTTTGGGTCATATTCTCTCCAATATGTTCTGTAACTCAACAAAGCTTTAAGTAAAACTGTCATTTACTTGTATGGCAATATGAGCCTCCTGTATTGTAGTATTATAAACAGCCTTTTACAAATGGTCTTTACAGTGTTGGTGTCTTACTTAGATTGTTCTTTGCAGGGTTATGATGATATTCCCAAGGAAATTCCTGACCCTGATGCAAAAAAGGTGCATATTTTGCTTATTCCATAGTATTTTTTATGGCACATATTCCATAGTATATGCATCTCCTGTGATCAGATCATCCTTGATTTCACATTTCAATACCTGTTGCAGCCAGAGGATTGGGATGACGAGGAAGATGGTGAATGGACAGCCCCAACCATTCCTAACCCAGAGTACAAAGGTCCATGGAAGCAAAAGGTATGGACATGTCTAACTAGTTTAATTATGCAAGAGAAACTACAGTGTGTAACACATCTGCTGACATGAGTTAATCTTTGTGTTGTACAGAAAATCAAGAATCCGGACTACAAGGGCAAGTGGAAGGCCCCTTTGATTGACAACCCTGGTATATTTTGCTTCCAATTTTGAGACTGAGGCAAATTTCACCTGAGGCCAACCCTGCTTTCCATTTCAGCTTGTATGCTTATTATGAAAGTTAATATGAATTTATTTATTGATGTGTGCAGACTTCAAGGACGATCCTTACATCTACGCTTTTGAAAGTTTGAAGCACATTGGCATTGAGCTGTGGCAGGTTATTGATTTACTCCATGAACATAATGGCTTTCTTAGTTATTTTGTCTGATGCCACACTAATTTTGATTCTACCGTACTAGGTTAAATCAGGAACTTTGTTCGACAACATTTTGATAACTGACGACCCTGAGTACGCCAAGAAGTTTGCAGAGGAGACCTGGGGCAAGCACAAAGATGTATGACAACTTGTCTACATAGGGTTACTGTTTTGTTTTCTACACTCCTAATTGCACACAACTAAAATAATTATCTGTTTCAGGCTGAGAAGGCTACCTTTGACGAGGCTGAGAAAAAGAGGATTGAGGAGGTATACGGAATTACACACTATCTTTTGTGCAATTCCATCCCTGTTCTTTTTAGACTTTTAGCGTACTCATGCGTAGCGTAGCATAGCCCTCTCTTTCGAAACAAAACCAAATGTACTGTTCAGTTCAGTATTAACTTGCACTGTTCCTCTTTGACAGGAATCTGCCAGCACTAATGACGACGACGACATTGATGCAGATGTAAGCTTTGGGTTGATTTGTTTGTACTTAAGTTTCTGCCTATATACTATGCGTCTATGCCAATCTTTTTTGTTGACGCCAAATGGCATTTGCTTATGCCTGACAGGAGGATGAGGATGATGCGGACGATGACAAGACTGATAATACTTCTACTGATGAGGCTAAGGACTCTGCTGATGCAGAAGGCAAGGTCGCTGCTGATGAGAAGCCGGCCGAGGACAGCAAAGATGCTTCTGCTGAGGATAAGAAACATGTGCGTTAACGTCGTCCCTATACCAACTTGGCCACCCTATCTTTGTTTTCCACTTCTAACGTTCCTTGCTGTTTATTCTTGCGCAGGATGAGCTCTAGAGCGTGGGGATGAAGAGCACCAGAGGTAGAGGCTTGGCGCCAAATCTTCTGTCCCGATTTCAGTTTCTGTCGGAGCTGTTGATGATTGATTGATAGAGTTACCCATCCCCAACAGAAGAAGGCCGTTCGTCTCAACAGAGAGTAGTCCATCACGTACTGAATAACACTACTGAAAAGAAACAGATCCGGCAATGGCCATTTCCCATTGTAGTGTCTTATCCCCCTGATACGAGTGGTAGTCTGACATCGTGAAAATCAAGTTTTCAGTCAGTTTTGCATAGTACATGCTCTGCTCGTCGTCTTAGTTATTCCTATTCCGTGGGCTAAATAATGGCCACTGTTTTCTTATTGGGTTACCTAATCGTTCCGGCGATTTGTTTGGCTCGTTGGCTTATTTCTGGCCGTTGCCTAAACGCCGGACGAGTGACATCACCGGTTGGTATTGGTTGGTAGCGTCGTTTTGTCTGCAGATTGTTAACGCGAGAGCGAGACTGGGAAAACTTGCAGACCTCCATAATTCTCTTTCTTTCGGCCTGATTAGGTGAAGATATCCTCTTTCCTCTCCTATGTAAAAATAATGCCAAACTCACGTTGATCAGTTGCTGCTCGCTGGTGGAGACAGCGCAACACAAGATGATCAGACAAAGCTCTCACTTTTCAGCATAAATCTCAGCATGCGGAGTGACGAAATGGGATATTCTATTTTGTGTGATTTTAACGTTACAAGAACTGTAACTTGAAACTTTGCTCTTTCTCTGAAACTACAAGAAGTTTTACTTATTACGTTTTTCTACTTGAATATTATAGACAATACTACTAGAAGATTACAAAAATTTTAGTCCATAGTTCCTCGAACTTCAAAACCAGTCAACCTGCTTCCCTCAACTCTCAAAACAATTTAAATTGTCTCCCTCAACTCTTAAAACTGTTTAAAAGTATCTAGCTCCCTAGTTATAAGTTAATTTCATAGTGGTTTTGTCATTTTTATTTAATTTGAAACTTTTGGTAACACTATATAAGATTCTTAAATCAAAAAATTATCTATAATCAATAAAATTTCCATGGAAAACCATATAGATATACTAGGACATTATAAACCCAAATAAAACATTTATAGTTTATGAAAATATATTTAAAAGTTTAAGTAATTATATTTAGCTCTAAAAATAGAAAAGAAAGCATGTTTCAAAAACTTTCCACAACAAAAGCATGCAACCATGATGGATGCATTGAACATTAATGTCAAGTCATTTTTTGTTGAATAAAGTAATTAAACATGTATATATATTGATTGGAATGTTTTTTGTGAGTTTCTTGTGTTTCATGGATACTTTTCCCCTATTTTAAAGCTTAATCCAGTTTAAAAAGGTTTTAGATTTATTTTCAATATTTATAAATAATTCATTTGGGTTTATTGTGTCTCCATCTACACTGAAGAATTTTGTCCTAAGTTTTAGAAACTTAGGGATATTTTTTGTGTTTTATAAACCTTTTTATTAAATAAATGATAAAGGCTTCTTGGAAATCACTTGTAACCGGAATAGAAAGGTTATTTAAACAGTTTTAAGATTTTATGCCTGTTTTTAGGAATTGTTTGTTTTAGCTTTTTACTAGCTTTTGACCGATCTATTGAGTTGGCTTTTGAAAAACTGAAAAGCTTAGTTCAAAATGAACTAAAAGCTGAAAAAACACCGAGAGCTATTGTTTCTATCTGTTTGGCATGTTGAGAAGCTAAAAATTTAATTAAAAGCAAATAGCCAAAAAAGTCAGCTTTTGAAACAAAAGCCTAAAACTAAAATTAAATAAACAGGCCCCTAGTCTTGGAGAAGAAAGCCTGAAATACGACAATATTTTTCTTAATCTAAATACGACAATAGTTTACGTACTTCTAGAAGATATAAGGTGAAAGGGCCAGGACCCTGGAGATCTTATGTTGGGCCTAGGAACGCAACAGCACGAAACAGCCTTGTAGGCCCATGTATCTCAACCGTTTGTCAGAACTCTTTTTTTTTTTGTGGGGACCGTTAGTCAGAATTCAGAATTCAGAACTCGGAAGTCAGTAACCTTTTTGCTTCTCCGTCACCTCCAGGCTCCACTTTCCCCGTTCCTCGTCGACGCCTCCGCCGCCCTCCGGTCCATCAACCCTGCCGGCCATGGCGGCTGCGTCCTGCGGTGGCGCCGGGCTCCTCGCGGCGAGCACGAAGATCATCGGCGTTGGGCGCAACTACATCGCCCACGCCAAGGAGCTCGGCAACCCGGTCCCCAAGGTGCAGCTCGCGCCCTTCCATGCTCGATCCTAAAACGCTCCCGTGATTCCATCTTCCCTCCTCCTCCTCCCCGCGCGGCCTCTGGTTTGATCTCGCATCTGTTTGGGGTGTGTTGCAGGAGCCCGTCCTGTTCCTGAAGCCGACCTCTTCGTTCCTCCACGCTGGCGTGGCCACCACCGCCGCCGTCGAGATCCCTGAGCCGCTCGAGTCGCTGCACTACGAGGTCGAGCTCGCCGTCGTCATCTCCCGGCGCGGGCGCGACGTCCCGGAGGCGTCTGCCATGGACTTCGTCGGAGGTAATTTGAGAATTTCGTCACAACGAGTGATAGTTAACGATGGAGCCTTCGTGTGATAGTAAGGTTTTGTATTCTAATTTTTTATATAAAGAGAAAAGTTCCTGTGTTTGCAAAGTGCCAAAGTTCACGAAAAAATTCCTATTGGTTTGTTGTTCAGAAAGACCAATTAGGATTCTAGGATATAGGATATCATGCTCTGGAAAGTATTTAGGATCATTGAGAGTTGTTTTGGCATTACTGCTTTATTGTGACAAGGACTGCTGGAAGCTAGAAACAGATGGATTTTAGCTATTCTAGCTTAGTTTGACAAGCTTGGTGGAAAATGCAAGCAAGCAATTTAAAAGTTAGAATTGCCAAGGCAAACTTGCGCCCATTCGATGATTGTTATTCCATAGGCAGGAATATGAAATTATGTTCCATGGCACATAGAAATACAAAACTTGTGAATTCAACTATGTTTTTTCGTACAATTGTGGTTTTATGGCCTGACTGATAACTATTTGTAATCTATTCTCTTCATCATTAATGACTTGAGTTAAAAGCTTACAAGTAGTCTCTTTTGTGCTTACCTTCTTTTTTTGCCTTTTGAATTGAGAAGTTAATGTGTTTGTCAGCGACAAACTAAATATGAGATAACTGCTTGCTTATTGAATTTCCAGGTTATGCACTTGCTCTGGACATGACAGCAAGGGACCTTCAATCTGCTGCTAAGGTGAGTTCTACCTTCTGTAGTTTTCCTGAATGTCAGTACTGCTAGTTCAATTACTGTTGTTGTAGTGTCATCTGCCATCCCTAGTGTTTGTTGAATGTTATGTATGATCATACAAGCATTCAATTTACATAAGTAAATTCAGTAACTAACTTTGCAATTTAGTCTCATGACTGGATCTTCTCCATGATCATACCTATTGATGAATAGCAAAGAGTCAGATGCTTTTAGTTGATCTAGTTACTGTCTTCATCCATCCAGTATATTTATTTCACATAAATTTTTTCTCAATATATGTTGGTGTACAAATCTGGTAGCATTAATTAGCTGCCAAGACCTTAAGTAGACTCAATCCCTTGATGTTTTTTTATTAAAAAGAACTGTACCATTAATTTTCTTATCATATTCACCATCCACTAATTTGCAGTCTGCAGGCCTCCCATGGACTTTGGCTAAAGGACAAGACACCTTCACTCCAATTAGTGCAGTAGTAAGCAGTGTTTTTTTCTTCATGTGCTTGGAGTTGGTTGGTGGTGTCTCAGGACAGTATGTTTATTTATTTGTGTTTGCTTGTTATAATTACACCTCAATGAATCAATGCCATATTCAAGTTAGTCAGTGCAGAAGTGTTGCTAGATAAAGCCATCTCATCTTTGTTGCCTTCCGTGTTCTCCGCAGACATCCGGTGACATGAAATGTGTAATCCCATCAGTATGACACACCATGTTTTGATTTCCATTAATGATGATTTTTCTATCAATCAGGTTCCAAAATCGGCTGTCACTAATCCCGACGATCTCGAGCTCTGGCTAAAGGTATTTCTGCAAATATGTACTGAATTTATTTAATGTTTTCCGAAGTGGTAGAGCATATGTTGTACAATTGACTACCAACTGTATCCAGGTAGATGATGAACTAAGGCAGAAAGGATCGACAAGTGACATGATATTCAAGATTCCTTTTCTGATCAGCTATATCAGCTCCATCATGACATTAATGGAGGGTGATGTGATACTAACGGGTAGTGACATTTTCTTGAGCTCAGCTTGTTTTTGTGCATCTGAGGTCTTTCTGCGGGATATTCATTTGTTCCTCTACAGGTACTCCTGAAGGTGTGGGTCCTGTGCGAGTAGGTCAGAAGATCAAAGCTGGTATAACTGACCTAATTGATGTAGAGTTTGATGTCCGGAGGCGCAATCGGTCATTTTCCGCATGATGCAATAAGCAAGAAAGTAATGGTGAGCAACAAGTATTGGGATCATATGAGCTGCAATTGTTTTTCTATTACAATGCATATGATAGTAAGTCTGCATGCTTTTTTATTCGCTGTGACTAAAAATAATATCAGGCAATTGAGTTCATGAAAGCAAACCTATCTACCTGTAGCAAGGTCAATATGATCAGAAAGGGCATCATATTTATGCTCGAGGAATTTCTTCAAACGTACTCCAATATGCCAAAACAGTGCCAAAGCTACGTTATCCTACCACATTCTCACATACACATAGCCTTCAAAACCTGAAGTTTATGAACTACTCCTTAGTTAGAAGCTTATGTTATATGAACTTTTGTTACTGTGATTGAAAAAAGATGTTATTGTTGGATAACTTATAATTAATGGTCTTAACAATTTAACAGGGAGTATTGACAAAACGTGTTGTTCATCACAAAATCTTGTATCAGTACTACTGCCATTGCAGTTAAGAATTGTCTGCCATCACAAGTAGGAAGTCTAACTGCCATTGCACTTGAATCGACTGCCATCGCAAATGGGAAGTCTAATTGCTATTTTTACATTGCTACAAATGGAAGAAAGCACATACACATCTCATGATATGTATGTAGGAGGTTCTGTTTGCATGTCTATGTGTGCTAACCTTCTTTTTAAGTTTCCTTCCCAAAATAAACCAGTGACGCCATGCCGAGGTCGAGTTATGTACTTATTTCTAGCTTAACCACAAAAGATGTCTGTAGGATTTCTTACAGATCTGAATATAGTTTGCAACATGTCTGTCTACAGCTATCTATTATTAAACTCAGTTTTCTAGCATCCTATAGAATTTTCGCTCACTCCATATACAAATATTTTGATTTTTGGCTACTAAATTTATCTAGACTGACCGAGTAAAGTAACACCAAATTCGTCATTAAAATACTTTTACAGCACATTAGTAGTTTCTTACCAACAACTGTGTGAGAAATTAGTAGTAAAAAGAAAGCCCCAATGGATCGTATTATGTCCAAAATAATATAGATTTAGTCATTTATTTACAGAGGGAGTATGCCATTGAGGAAAAGCATTGGATGAACAATCAAAGTGGCATTTGATTGTATTTGCTTGGATAACCTTTATGTTCATCTCTGATTCTTATCTGCTCATTGCAATGATCTTGAACACTATTTTATGGTTTTATGAATACTAAAGTCATAGATAAAAGTAGAAGTCAAATGTAGAGTTATAGAGACATGTTGTGTTTGATTCAGCTATGTTTTTAAACACTAAATATGTTGGTATAATAGTTTTTTCTCATGCTTTGTTTATGTTGCAGGCCATGGCAGCACTTGCTTCATCCAATTGGCCCTGTTCGCTTGGAAAGTAGCACTTGCTTCATCCAAATGGCAGCACTGGGGAAATTGGAATACAACGTTCTTGGTTCTGTAATTTTAGTCTAACCTTTTCCTTCTGTTGGTCTGTGCATTTCAGTATATTATATTGCTATTTGTTCCCTTATATTTCAATATCTGTGCACTTTGTGATTATTCTGTAGATCTTGTAACATTTTATTTTTTGGGTGATATGAACTCTCCATCTGAAATGTACACAATAAGCAAATATAGTTCATCTCCTCCATTGGTGACAAGTTGGTTTATTTTTCTTTTAGGAAAAGTGCCATGTAACAGTTTTATCACATTCACTGCATTTACTCTTTCATCAGGTAGAAAGAATTTGCTGCTGTCAAGATCAACCCTACCGATATTGAAATCATTGCTAATGAGCTTGAGGTGCTCATCCAAAACCTTGATTGACAAATAATGTTTATAAACCGTATTCACTGAATATGCAGCTGGACAAAGATTGCAGAGAGAACCCTTCGAGAGCACAGAGGTGATGCTGTAGCTGCGGTTCGATTCTTGCTGCACTAGTTTTGAGATTTAGTTGCCAGCATTATATGTTTTTCCTTCAACACAATGTTCGATTGCACTACTTCAGCATTACTTTTCAATGAACGAACAATGTTTCCTCTCACAACAAACCAGTATAAGCATTTAACATAAGTCAAATTTCAATGCAATGAACATGATGTGACGTGGTTAGTACTTTTCTGTGTTGGAAATTCTCTCTGTCACAATGAAATGATCATGCTTGGCATTGACGAAGAGCCTTTCTTATTGCCATGTTGTTTGCGAACTATTTTCTGTCCAGCTTTAAAATATTGGTTTTCAGCAGAAAATCCCCCTATACCTTCATTTGGTATTTTGTATTTTTTATGAAGATAGCTGCAAACGTTAGAAACAGAAAATGTATATGAAACAAATGAGAACCTCTATACACACAACATTTTTCTCGAATGTATTTTACTAAGACATGATGATGTCTCTGAAGGTTGTAGAAAAGGGACATCACTATGTTCGTAAATAAATTCATACCTCAGAGCAGTGTCTTCAAAGGCACTTCTCCATTCTAAATTATAGGGCCCAATTGGTTGGCTAACAATTTTTGCCCAACCAAAAAACCATAGAATGCCAAAATTTGTAGTCATAAATTGGTTCATTGTCAAAGAATTGCACACCAATGTTTATGGTCAAAATTTCTCTAGAAAGTTCTTGAACTGCATTTAAAATAGAAAATTGGTAAATCTGGATTTTGGTAGTCAACCAAATGCACACCTAATTTTTTTGCCCTAACTTTAGCAGCCTTGATTTTGGAAAGCCACAATTTTGGCTTGCCATGATTTTGGTTGAGCAAAAGTTAGTAATCAACCAATGAGGCCCATAATATGTTATGACTTCTTTAGATTTATATTGCTTTACCAAAACATATGTATCTAAAAAATATAATTAATACGAGTATAGTATTTTGAGTTATAAATTATAATCATTAATATACTATTTCTATAAACTAGTTATATTTTAGAGAGTTTTATTCGCCAATTCCAGAATTGCATGTTCCAAGCATGCGGGCCTTCTACAGAAGGACCCAACTGCAAAGACACTGCCAAGCGATCATTCCAATTTCCAAGGGGAGGCGCTGGCGCGCATGGTGTCATTTTACGTGTCGGAACTCCAAAACACGTCGAACCTGCCACGCGACGCATAACCATTGGCCTGTTGCCGTTCACGTGAGTACAGCAGGGCAGCCGTCGCGGGCCACGTGTGCACCGCGAGCCTAGTCACCTTCCGCGGCCCCATCCGTCAGCCACAGCTCTGGACCCAGGGTTAGCCTACCCGGAGGCGACGAGGACCCCACTGCCCTGCCCGCTCTATTTAGCGCGGTGCGTTTCGTGCTCGCTATCCACCAAGAGGATAATCAGAGGAGGGTTCTGGTAGTTTCCACCCGACTCGAAGTGGTAGGCGTTTGCTCGCCGTCGACGGCGATGCCGATCCTCGAGAGGTCGTCGTCCCCCACCGCGGCTGCTGCCGCTGTCGCGGCCCTGATCGCGCTAGCGTCCGTCGCCAGCGTCGCCGGCGAGGTCTTCTTCGAGGAGAAGTTTGACGGTAAATACCCGGATCTCACCCGTCTCTTCGTGGTCTCTGGATCTCCTGTCCTCCTGAGACACTGTGCTTGGAATGCTGTCCGGTGCGGCTGGTACTGTTTTTTTGTGTGCCCTGTTTCGGATCTGGTTGCACTCGGGGTCCGACGAAGTTGATGTGGCCCGGTTTCAGTGGAGGCCTCCTGGCACTCCCAGATCTGCGCGCTTGCGGGATGAGTTGCGCTGGGGCGACGGTGGTGGCCGGTATGGCTACCGCGGCGGGAGGAGCTGCGCAGGGACGATGGTTGCAATGCTGTTCGTTGGTTCGTGGCGCGATGCCGGTGCGGCTGTTCCTGTTTTTCGTGGTGTCGTTTGTTCTGGAGCGCGTCCGTGGGAGTCCAATGCGCGCCGCGCCGTGCCGTGCCCGTGGGATCTCTAGCCCAACCAGACGCTGGCTGTTTTCTCTCGTCATCCCACGGTCTCGTAGTGTGTTTCATTTCATCTGTGTCCTACACGGCTACACTGATCCTTTCTTCGCGTGCGTAGATCAGCCGGTGGCAATCGTGTTCGTGTGTGTGTTTTTTGATTTGTTTGCAATAATTTCGGAAATTTCGGATGATTGTTGGGCCCCAAGGTTTAGGGGTTATGAGTTCAAATTTTTGCCGTTTTCTGCCTCCATGTTTGCGATCTGATGTTTATTTTTCCTGATGATTTCGTCATTATCCGGAGAATTTATCTATCGTCTGAATTGTGCAAACTGACGAAAACAGATGGATGGGAGGATCGCTGGGTCAAGTCCGACTGGAAGAAGGACGACAACACGGCAGGCGAGTGGAACCACACGTCCGGCAAATGGAACGGAGATGCCGACGACAAAGGTGAGGACTGACATCCGTAGGGTCACTGACCGTGATGGTCTCTGTTCTGTTCGGCATGTTGCTTAAGTGACATCCATTTCTGTTTGTGGGTACAGGAATCCAGACCTCTGAAGACTACAGGTTCTACGCCATTTCAGCGCAGTACCCTGAGTTCAGCAACAAGGACAAGACCCTGGTGCTGCAGTTCTCGGTGAAGCACGAACAGAAGCTCGACTGTGGTGGTGGCTATGTGAAATTGCTTGGGTCTGATGTTGATCAGAAGAAGTTTGGTGGCGACACCCCATACAGGTAAAGATCGATCTCCATGGATCTCCTTGCGTATTCAAGCTTAACATCTCTGACTGGTTGATTGAATAAACTTTATTTCTAATTATCACTTTCAGCATCATGTTTGGTCCGGATATCTGTGGGTATGCCACCAAAAAGGTCCATGCTATCCTTACTAAGAATGGCAAGAACCATTTGATCAAGAAGGAGGTGCCATGCGAGACAGACCAGTTGACACACGTTTACACCCTGATCATCAAGCCTGATGCCACATACAGCATTCTCATTGATAATGATGAGAAGCAAACTGGCAGCATCTATGATGATTGGGATATCCTTCCTCCAAAGAAGATCAAAGACCCTGAAGCCAAGAAGGTGAAGTTTAGACAATTCTTCCTGCCTTTGCTAAATACTGTAAGATTTTGGTTTAACTCTTTCCGCAGAGGTGCTTAATGTAGAATGTAATGGTTGCAGCCAGAGGACTGGGATGATAAAGAATACATTCCTGATCCTGAGGACAAGAAGCCAGAGGTATATATATATTTTTTTACTTCTACAACTTTAGATTATTTATATCAGTATTTTGGTTTTAATTTTGGCCCAATTTCACTTTAATGAGCTTGGCATGGTAGTTTGGGTCGTATTCTCTACACTTCCCGATTAGAATTGGGCTTCATCAAGGGTCAGCCTTGAGCCCGTATCTCTTTGCCTTGGTAATGGACGAGATTACAAGGGACATTCAAGGGGACATCCCTTGGTGCATGCTCTTCGCCGATGATGTAGTGTTAGTTGATGAAAGCTTGGCGGGAGTAAATAGGAAACTTGAGCTGTGGCGGCAGACCCTTGAGTCTAAAGGTTTTAGACTAAGTCGAACTAAAACCGAGTATATGAAATGCGACTTTGGCACAACGGCTCAGGATGAGGGAGATGTGAGTTTGGAAGGTCAAGTCGTGCCTAAAAAGGACACCTTCCGATATCTGGGATCGATGCTACAAAGGGATGGAGATATTGATGCAGACGTTAGCCATAGAATCAAAGCAGGGTGGATCAAGTGGCGTCAAGCTTCTGGCATTCTATGTGACAAGAGGGTACCCAAAAGCTAAAAGGCAAGTTCTATAGGACAGCAATTAGACATGCGATGTTGTTTGGAGCCGAATGTTGGCCCACAAAGGCTCGACATGTTCAACAAATGAGTGTTGCAGAAATGCGCATGTTGCGTTGGATCTGTGGTCACACAAGAATGGACCGAGTTCGGAAGGATGATATACGTGATCGCCTAGGGGTGGCACCAATTGAAGAAAAGCTTGCCCAACATCGGTTGAGATGGTTTGGCCATGTCCAGAGGAGACCGCCAGATGCACCAGTGCGCTGTGGAGTCCCAAGCCAAGCTAATAATATAAGGAGAGGCAGAGGAAGGCCGAAGTTGACATGGGCGGAGGCGGTGAATAGGGATTTAAAAGCTTGGGATATATCTAGAGATCTATGTTTGGATAGGATTGCCTGGAAAGCAACTATTGAAGTGCCGGTACCATGACTTGGATATCTTGTTGGGTTTCAACTCTAGCCTACCCCAACTTGCTTGGGACTACAGGCTTTGTTGATGTTGATGTTGATGTATGTTGTGTAACTCACAAAGCTTTAAGTAAAAGTATCATTTACTTGTATGACAATATGAGCCTATATTGTAGTATTATAGGCAGTTTTTACAAACGATCTTTATCACTGTTGGTGTTTGACTTAGATTTTTCTTTGCAGGGTTATGATGATATTCCCAAGGAAATTCCTGACCCTGATGCAAAGAAGGTGCATATTTTGCTTATTCCATTGTATTTTTATGGCACTTATTCCATAGTATATACATCTCCTGTGATCAGATCATCAGCAGATCCTTGATTTCACATTCTTAATACCTGTTGCAGCCAGAGGACTGGGATGATGAGGAAGATGGTGAATGGACAGCCCCAACCATTCCTAACCCAGAGTACAAAGGACCATGGAAGCAAAAGGTATGAACATGACTAAGTCGCTTAATTATAAGCTGTAATGTGTCATGACACATCTGCTGACATGAGTTGATCTTTGTGTTGTCCAGAAAATCAAGAATCCGGGCTACAAGGGCAAGTGGAAGGCCCCTTTGATTGACAACCCAGGTATATTTTCCTTCCAATTTTGAGAGAGGCAATGTCACCTGAGGCAAACCCTGCTTTTCATTTTCGGCTTTCATGCTTATTATGAACGTTAATATGAATTTATTTATTTATGTGTGCAGATTTCAAGGATGATCCTCACATCTATGCTTTTGACAGTTTGAAGCACATTGGCATTGAGCTGTGGCAGGTTGTTGATTTACTCCCTGAACATAATGGCTACCTTAGTTATTTTGTCCGATGCCCCACTAATTTTGATTCTCTGTCATACTAGGTTAAATCAGGAACTTTGTTCGACAACATTTTGATAACTGACGACCCTGAGTATGCCAAGAAGTTGGCAGAGGAGACCTGGGGCAAGCAGAAAGATGTATACCAACTTGTCTATATAGGGTTACTGTTTTGTACTCCACATTCCTAATTGCACACAACTAAAATAATGATCTGTTACAGGCTGAGAAGGCTGCCTTTGACGAGGCTGAGAAAAAGAGGCTTGAGGAGGTAATACACACTGTTTTTCGCAATCCCAATCTGATCTTTTTAGAGACTCATGCGTAGCATATTCCTCTCTTCCAAAACAAAATAAAATTTACCAGTGCAATATTAACTCAATGTTTCTCTTTTGACAGGAATCAGCAAGCAGTAAGGACGACGACGATGACTTAGATGTAGATGTAAGATTTGGGTTGATTTGTTTTGCGCATAAGTTTCTACCTACCATGCCAATCTTTTGTTTAACTTCAAATGGCAATTTATTATGCCGTACAGGAGGATGAGGATGATGCGGACGATGACAAGGCTGGTCATAGTGATACTGATGAGGTTGAGGACATCGAAGATGCTAAACATGTAAGTTAACGTCGTCACTATACCAACTAGGCCACTCTATTTTTTTTTTCACTTCTCATGTTCCATCCTGATGATGGCTTGTGCAGGATGAGCTCTAGACGGCGCCGAGGTAGAGGAATGGCGTCTCATGTTTTGTTCCAGTTTCAGTCGGGGCTGTTGATGACATTGTTAGCATCCCAACAGAAGAAGGCCGTAGGGCGTGCGCCGGTCTCGACGTAGCCAGTGTAACACTAATGAGAAGAAACAAATCCGGCAATTTCCATTTTCCACTGTAGTGTCTATTCCCCTAATGCAGATGGTAGTCAGACACGTGAAACCAAGTTTTCGTCAGTGTTGCGTAGGACATTCTTTGTTCCTTGCCTTAGTTATATATGGTTTGCATTCCGTGGGCGGAAAAATGGCCACCACTTTCTTGTCGGGTATCCCCGTTCCGGCGATTTGTTTCGATTTGTTTGGCTGGTCGTGTTGTATTCATTTTTGCTGGCTAGCGACAGAAACACGCCTGGCCTAATGGAGTCGATAATATGCTTGTTTGATTCCTTCTAGGCTTTGGCACAACGCCCACGGCGCCGGACGTGTCTTGCACCGGTTGTTTTGGTAGAGAGCACGGGGAAATTTCTAAACTCGTAATTCTCTTCCTTTGATCCTTTCGGCCTATTTGGCTTGAACATATCCTCTCCTTTGTAAAGTTGATGTCAAACTCGTTCATAAGCCGGTGATGGAAAGTGACGAAATGGGTATTATATACTTTGGATTTTAGAGTTACAAAAACTGTAACAGTATAGTATCCTGCAGTGGAAACATGAATTTTTGCACTTTATCTTAAAAACAACATGAAAAACATGAATGTTTGCGCTTTATCTTAAAATTACATGATGCTTTAAAAAACTTATATAGGTATATTTTCATTATTTAAAAATATTTTATTTGGGTTTCTCATATCTCGATCTATGTTTCAAAAGATCCTTAGAGAAATGCTTCTAACTAGTGTGGGAGGTACACTTTTAAGATTTGATTGAGGAAGACATTTTTGCTGGGCTTTACACTTCGAGAAGGAAACATGGACTATGATAATAGCTTTTCTAGAGGAGACTACGAATATATGATAATAGTTTACTTCAAGATTTTTTTTCCTTAAACTCACTATAGCTTAGAGCGACTCTAAGAGATTTGCTAAAATTAGATACTAAATTATGAGATTTAGCCATTATGTAAAATAGAAAACTTATATAAAATATAAAGTTTTACAAAAGCCTAGCTAAATTGGAAAACACGTATAACAAACATGACTCGCTAGTTAAATATGGCCAGCGAGAATGATGAGATAGCCAGACTCGCTAGTTAAATATGGTCAGCGAGAATGATGAGATAGCCAGTTGGGTAAAATAGAAAACGGTATACAGAAGCGGTTGGAGTGATGTTTTGAAACACAATAGCTATAAATAGTTTCACGAATACATTTAGCCAGTCTGTTGGAGTTTCTCTTACCGTGTCTTCGAGAGTTTTTGTTAAACTTATTATCTAAATCATCATTTAGAAAAACATAAGACATTTTAAAAATCACACTATCTATATCTTTCCACCCTCCAGCTTTTCTACATTGGGACCTTTAGAAAGTTAGCCCGCTCTTTATCTTTGCCTAGTGAAAAATTCAGAATAAAAGATAACAATATTTAGAAATCTAATTTAAGTCAGATTTTTTTTTGGTTACCAAACCCTCCATTCCAATCAATTACGAAGGAGATATGGTAGAAGGGTCAGGTACTCAGGTCTCTGGACATCTTATATTGGGCCTACGTATACGGTATACAGCAGCAAAGCAGCACTGTAGGCCCATGTATCTTCAACAGAATTCCTCAAAAAAAAAAAACCAAAAAAAAAAGGGGCCGCAGTATCCATAGTGAGATTGGGTTGAGAGTCGTTGGTCAGAAATCAAGCAATTGGCTTCTCCGTCACCTCCGCTTCCTCGTCGACGCCTCCGGCCCACCAACCATGGCGGCTGCGGCGGCGCAGAGGCTCCTCGCGGCGAGCACGAAAATAATCGGCGTTGGGCGCAACTACGTAGCCCACGCCAAGGAGCTCGGCAACCCGGTCCCCAAGGTGCGGTCCGCGCGCCTCCCATCCTCGATCCCACAACGCTGCCGCGCTTCCAACTTCCCTCCCTCCCCCTCCTTCCGTTCCCGCGCGGCCTTCTGGATTGATCTCGCTTGTGTTCTGGTGTGTTGCAGGAGCCCGTCCTGTTCCTGAAGCCGACCTCGTCGTTCCTCCACGCTGGAGTGGCCACCGCCGCCGTGGAGATCCCGGAGCCGCTCGAGTCGCTGCACCACGAGGTCGAGCTCGCCGTCGTCATCTCCCGGCGCGGGCGCGACGTTCCTGAGGCGTCCGCCATGGACTTCGTCGGAGGTAATTTGACACAACGAGTGACCTGAGATAATTAACGATGGAGCCATAGTAAGACTTTATATTCTCATTTATAGAAAACAAAAATCGTGTGTTTGCGAAGTGTACTAAAAAATTCCTATGATTGGTTTCATTGTTCAGAAGGATTCTAGGATATGTTCATGCTCTGGAAACTATTTAGCAATTCTAGCTTCATTTGATAAACTTTATTCTAGGATATGGTTTCAGTGAGAGTTATTTTGGCCTTACTGCTTTATTGTGAAAACTGACAAGGAGTGATGGCGGCTAGAAACAGATGGTTTTTAGCAGTTCTAGCTTCGTTTGATAAGCTTTGTGGGGAGTGCAAGCGAGCAATTTTACAGTTAGAGTTTCCAAGGCAAGCTCATGCTCATTTGATGATGGTTATTCTTATTCCATAGGAAGGAATACAAAAGTATGTTTCATGGCATATAGAAATACAAAACTGTTTGTAATATGTTCTTTTCATCATTATTGAACTTGAGTTAAAAGATTAAAATATCTATTCTCCTTTGTGCTTACCTCATTCTTTTTTGTGCCTTTTGAATTGATCAGTTTAAAGCGTTTGTTGGAGACAAACTAAATATGAGATTAACTGCTTGCGTCATTCAATTGCCCAGGCTATGCACTTGCTTTGGACATGACCGCAAGGGACCTTCAATCTGTTGCTAAGGTGAGTTCTACCTTCTGTAGTTTTCCTGTGTCTCGGTACTACTTGTTCAATTATTGTTGTTATAGTGTCATATGTCATCTCTAGTTGTCGTTGAATGTTATGTACGATCATACAAGCATTCAGTTTACTACATAAGAAAAATTCAATAACTAGCTTTACAATTTAGTCTCACGGGTGGATCTTCTCCATGATCATATCTATTGATGAATAGCAAAGAGTCAGATGCTTTTAGTCGAGCTAGCTACTGTCTTCATCCATCCAGTATATTTCATTCATTTCACATAATGTTTTTTTAATATACCTTGGTGTACAAATCTGGTAGCATTATTTGGCTGACAAGACCTTAAGTAGACTCAATCTCTTGATGTTTTTTATTCAAAAGAACTATACCATTAATTTTCTTATCATATTCACCATCCACTAATTTGCAGTCTGCAGGCCTTCCATGGACTTTGGCTAAAGGACAAGACACCTTCACTCCAATTAGTGCAGTAGTAAGCAATGTTTTTTCTTCATGTGCTTGGAGTTGGTTGGTGGTGGCTCAGGACAGTATGTTTTATTTATTTGTATTCGCTTGTTATAATTACACCTCAATGAATCAATGCCATATTCAAGTTAGTCAGTGCAGAAGTGTTGTTAGACAGAGACACTTCATCTTTGTTGCCTTCTCTGCTAGCTACAGCTACTTCAGGCTGTGGCTGTGGCTGTGAGGAAACAACTACTATTTACTGTAGCTAGTACTACAAACACTATGCTTTTACTTCAGTTAATGATACTTTCTCCATCAAAATCAGGTTCCAAAATCGTCTGTCCCTAATCCAGATGATCTCGAGCTCTGGCTAAAGGTATCTCTGCAAATATATACTGAATTTGTTTAATGTTGCCTTTAGTGATAGAGCATACTATGGTGTGTTGGTGTACAATTTACTACCAACTGTATCCAGGTAGATGATGAACTAAGGCAGAAAGGACCGACAAGTGACATGCTATTTAAGATTCCTTTTCTGATCAGCTATATCAGTTCCATCATGACATTAATGGAGGGTGATGTGATACTAACAGGTAGTGACATTTTCTCTATGTGCATCTTGTTTTTGCGCGTCTGAGGTTTCTCTGTGGCTTATTCATTTGTTCCTCAACAGGTACTCCTGAGGGTGTGGGTCCTGTCCAAGTTGGTCAGAAGATTACAGCTGGTATAACTGACCTAATTGATGTCGAGTTCAATGTTCAGAGACGCAATCGGTTATTTTCCACATGATGCAATAAGCAAGAAAGTAATAGTAAGCAACAAGTATTGGGAACATATGATTTTTGGAGGAGCCTAGACTCGTATCATGTTTATTTTCCAGTGATCAATTGGCAATTTGGATTCCATATTTATGTTATATGGAGTTTTATTAGAAGCATCGCATTCAAGACATCTAGCAACATATTATGAATATGAAACGTCCAGATTATGAATACCAAACATCTTATCTTATGAAAAAAAATTATGTGTTGCTTCAACGTAGTTTGTAAGCTCAGTGTACTATGATGCATTCTGGATTTGCTAGTCTTACCAAACTCATGCTGATGTTGACGAAATGGTGCATCATGCACATGCCTAGCACACCATTCTGGATTTGCTAGCCTGTGTCAATTTTAACAAAGCTCCGAGCTTATAAGCGAACACAAATTTCAACAGGAATTGGAGACCATCACATATGCCAAACTGATCACATTAACAGATAATTTTGGACAACACTCCCATGTATTCCCAAGTGTTTAATGGTAATGTGAAAAAACAAAAACCGCATAGAGAGAATGTAGAGTTTTAATATGAAGCTGCGATTACAGAAGCTTGATACAATGAAATTACATGACAGGTGGAACTTGTTATCATTTCTCCAGAGCAATATTCATAGGTCTAGCTCTCCCGAGGCATCCTGCTGGCCAGGGTTCGATCCCCTCGGGGCGAACCGCTATCCGGAGAGAAAAAAGTCCTCTCGCCTGCATCGAGTTTCCCAAAGCATAAATTGTGGACCGGCCAACTCAAAGGGTAATGTGCCGCGGGTAGGGTACAAGGTTTGTGATGGATAAGTCTCTGTGTCTGGTGTTTATGGGGCTGTAACACATGGTGCTGTTGTTGCCTTTCAAAGGATAACATCATCACCCTTGACTAGCTATTAACATCTTTAGGAGTTAGGACATCACCCTTGATTGGTTGTTAGCATCTTTAGGACAACATCTTAAGACAAGCATCTTGACTAGCATCTAGGACAACATCTAGTTAATGATTGGCTAATTAGTAGCTTATATATTTGTATTCCCAACTCCTCAGGTTGATATGGCATTGTGTTGTGTGTTATGTGAGAAATAAACAGAAAAATTGCCCCAACTCCCCGATGTTCTCATCCTCTCGATGAGAGTGAGAATCCTACTCCTCCCAAGAGTTAGAATTCTGCGGTTAACAGGTGGTATCGGAGCCGTACTATCCTGTAGCCTGAGCATTTCCTGCTCAACTCTTTCTCCAGCCTCGCTCCCACCTTGCAGAAGCCACAACTAAGAATAGCAGCAGCTCAGGCTGCCTCTGCTCACCCTTCCCCCCTATTCACACGAGCAGCAGCTCGTCCGAAGCAGCTCTCTCTCTACGCAGCAGCCCCCCATTGGTGTGCCATGTCCACAGGATAGTCTCAACGCTCGGTCACCTTGAGCAAGCTGCGTCGGCAGGGGGCCAAGCTTGCTGCAACAGAGGAACGCGAGCAAGTAGCAAAAGAGACTGCGGCAGCAATAGCGTCAAGGCTGACAGCGACAAAGCTGGCAGCAGCTAGAGCGGAGGCGGAAGCAGCGGCAGCAGCAACAACAGAGGTCGAGGTTCTGCATGGCAGCAACAGCAGTTTCATTGTTGCAGATGACAGCGCCGACTCGGACCTCGAGCTTCCAGGAACGGAGGCAGCGCAAGGACAAACGGCGTAGTGGGCAGCCGCGCACGCCCACGAGCGCAACAGCAGCCCAGACAGGCACGGACGCGCTGACGGCACTCCTGGAGGAGGCGACCACGGCAGCAGTGCTCCTGGAGGAGGAGCGCACGGCGGCGGCATATGGGTCGACGGAGAGTGCGACCTTCACAGGAAACGCGACTCTCTCTCCCCGGTTCGGTACCGTGGTCAGCACGAGTACCAGGCAGGGACTTCGGCCCCGGCAGCAGGTGGCCTACCCTCACCAAGACCAACTACGTCGAGTGGGATACGGTGATGAGGGTAAAGCTCCAGGTGCGACATATGTGGGATGCAGTCCGGTACGGCGATGTCGACTACAACTGTCGGGGATATTACCTCGGCATATCCCCAGGGACCTTATGGGTCTACCGACCAGAAGACGGCCCGGCCCGCGAGGCCTTGCGGCACGCGACCAGCCCGTCGTGCTCGCCAAGGACTCCGAAGAAGTCTTACTCGCCAAGGAAGATCCTAGTAGATAGACTCGGATCCCTTGCCTTAAGGGACCGATCGTAATCTGTTAGGATATGGAAATTGTAACCCTGCTCCACGGCTATAAGGCGAGCAGGGACCCCCTCCAAAACTCTCTCTCAGATCATCTACAGATCTTGTAACCTAGTACTCAGATCAATCCAGCCACCAGAACAAAGGACGTAGGGTATTACGGTGATTTGCCGACCCGAACCTGTCTAAATCGCCATGTCTACGCTCTCTGTGTTACGCTTGATCGCTGTCGCCACACCTCCGCCTACAATCTACTACCGTAGGGTACCCCCTAGGTAGACTGCGACGCATATTTCGTCGACAGTTGGCGCGCCAGGTAGGGGGTGTGTGCATCGACTCCATGGCTCGCCAAGCGGTTACTTTTCCGGATTCGATGGTCCTCCCGGTGACCGGCATCGTGCTCCAGATCGGATCTATGTCTTGGACCGTCGGATCTACTCCACGCGGCGCAGACGCGCCGCTGCCCGTGCGTCGCTCCGCTACGCCGATATACCACCCGCGAAAGAAGATCGACATCGACGACCTGGTCGACGCCATCGATCGCTTCAGCAGCGGTATTATGGATTGCCTCGACCTCGTGCAGGTGGCACGACGCCGACTCTCTGGCCACCACGGCCGCCGACCACGCCGCCGCCGGTCCCCGTCGAAGACGATGGCCGTGACGACTAGGGACACCCCCTTCCAGCAGTGCCTTATGGGCTCAGTAATCAGGCCGCATCTTTCCAGTGCCAAATGTACCGATCGGTCTCCGACCAGATCCCGACAACCCCCATCATAAACACCATCGTCATCTCCGCGGCCCCCAGTGACTCCGACCAGGCAGTGTCCCTCGATGGCACGATCTCATCGGGTTCAGCCACCGCCGCAGGGACAGAGATCGTCGATTCGTCCGGATCGACCAGCAGTTTGCCGGATTTCCCTCCAGGCTTCGGAGGGTTAATTTTTCAAGTCTCCGCAGACAGCGTCGCCCCCGATCGGATCGGAAGAGAACAACACAATGCCGAGCGGGCGCGGAGGCGCGAAGAGGAGCGCCATGAACAAGAACGTTTCGCACGAGAACAACATGAGCTGGAGCAGAGGAATCGTGATCGCCCGCCACGACACAACCTCCAGCAGGACTTCGACAAGGTGGGTGACGTTCCGGTTTACCCGACCCCCAGCGCCAATCTAGCGGTAGCCGCCTGCGAGCTCTCCAAGTTCCCCCCACGCCCGAGATTGAAAAGATAGAAGCCCACATCATGGCAGCGGTGGTCCAGGTCAACAAGGCGGGTCCTCCGCCCGAATTCTCCGGCCAGTCCCACAGTAGGAACCACCCACGAAGCCCGCCAAGGGAGCCCAAGCGGGGATCCCCACCCCACGACGACGAAGAACTCGACGGGCCCCGGCGCGATCGAGCACCTGCACCGCCGCGCCAAAGCCCTCTGAGCGAGCAAAGGCGAGGATCACCACCTCACAACGACGGCGAGCGTGAAAGACCCCGGCGTGACAGGTCACCACCTCCGGCGCGCCGAAGCCCCCCGAGGGAACGTCGAAACAGGTCCCCACGGTACAATGATGACAACCTCCGCCATGGTCAGACACCGCCACCAGCGCAAAGAGCAATCGGGGGACTGCGCCCCTTCTCCGCACGCCTCCACACCGTCCAGTGGCCCCCGAACTTCAGAGTTACGTCAGTGGAAAAGTATGATGGCAAGGAAAATCCAGAGCAATGGGCGTCTACCTACGAGATAGCTGTGTACGCCACTGGAGGAAATCAAGACGTAATGGCTAACTACCTCCCGGTGATGTTGTCAACCTCCACCAACAACTGGCTCCAAAAAATCCCAGAAGGCACCATCGACACCTGAGAACAACTCAAGGAAATCTTCATCAAGACCTACAAGGCCACATGTGTCCAGCCTGGGACGAGGTACGACTTGGAGAGCGTCCGCCAGAGGAGCAACGAGAGCCTCCGGGAGTACATCAGGCGTTTCTCCGACAAGCGGATGAACATCGCAGAGATCTCTGACCCAGAGGCCATCGCCATCTTCTCCAACGGCCTGCGGCGGACGACCTCCGAAACAAGCTGATGCAGAAAAGCATAACAACCATAGAAGAGCTCATGACGATCGCGAATCCCTACGCCAATCAAGATGACGCCACCCGCAGCAGGGAGAACAGGCGGCGCTACTCTCGATCTCCGGAACGTACAAGGGATAACGATCATCGACCAGATCACCGCAGCGAGGGGAGGGCCGGCGACCACCGGGACTACCGATCGGGAAATCCCGAGCGCTACCCGCAGAGGTACGACTACAGACGCGACAACTGCTACGTCGCTAATACGAACACTCGACCAAAGAAGAACTACGACGCTAGCTACGAGAAGATCCTCGACGGCCCATGCCCTATACACAAAAACTCCAAACACTCCATGCGCAATTGAGATCTCCTTGAGTCCGTAGTGAAGGCAAGAAGCGACAAAAGAGCGAAGGGAGATGACTCCGACAAGGGCAAAGAGCAAGAGCCACCGCCTCCGGAGTTCCGACCAGCTTCAATGACGTACTCCATCTTCGGGGGCAGCGTGGTTGTGGAAGGAGAGAGGCGACGCCGCTAAGTTCGCAAGGATGTCTACTCGGTCTCAGCAACAGGAGATGATTCAGCCAATGCTCGCTACCTCGACTGGTCGGAACAACCAATTAGCTTCTCCGGAGAAGATGAGTGGACGGATTATAGATACCCCGGCCGCTTCCCACTCATCGTGGATCCAACCATCGCCACATGTCGCTTCAGGAAGGTGCTGGTCGACGGTGGCAGTGCCCTCAATATCATATTCGCCGATGCATTCCGCCAACTCGACTACTCCAAGAAGGACCTCCTGCCCGCAAATTTCTCCTTCTGGGGGATCATCCCCAATAAGGCGTCAACACCAGTAGGCCGGATCACCCTACCTGTGCAGTTTGGCGACCAAAACCACTTCAGGGTAGAGAACATTAACTTCATCATCGCCGACTTCGAGACAGCCTACCACGCGATACTTGGTCGACCAGCACTCGCCAAATTCATGGCAGTCCCGCACTACACATACATGGTACTCAAGATCCCGACGCAACAAAGTATCCTCACCCTTCGCACCAACCTGAAGATTGCATATGAGTGCGAGCAGCAGACGATAAACGCCGTCGAGAGCCCCGTATCCAGGATACGTAAAATTCCGAAGCCAGCGACAACCCCGCCGCAAAGAAGCAGAAGGAAGCAGAACAAGCAGCGACCACTGCCGACCCCCTCTGCGAGCAACCAAAGAAGACCGTCCCCTCCGGGCGATGCGAGACGATGCCCTCGCATAAACATAGTCCAATAAAAGCTTGTACTGTATACTCTTCTAATAATGAACAAAGGCTCCTCGTTTCGCATATATTTTTTCTAACCGAACTTGTTGAGCAAGCAAAACGCTCACGACGTACGATGACCTCTGCAAAACGCTCACGGCGTACGACGACCTCTGCAAAACGCTCACGGCGTACAACGACCCCTGCAAAACGCTCACAGCGCACAAAGGCCAATTCAACAACGACCGCGGTGTACGACGACCACGACAATACAACTACTAAACGATCGACGACCTCTCCAAAACACTCCCACAGTGTTCGACGACCTCTCCAAAACGCAATAGAGCGTTTCTCCAAACAGCCTGTCCATAACCAGAAAGCACCCGAAGCTGGCCCGCCAAAGAACCATAGTGAATAGAAGTAGCTACCCTAAACGCTATGAATTCATTGACAGGCCTCCCAAGTGGCATTTCCCCAGAAGCCGGGCAATGTCACTTGGGTCAGGAGCCGTGAGGTTGTGTGCCCAGAATCTGTAAACGACCACGGTACGGTCGACGACTCTACAAGCAGCATGGCTTTTCGCCCAGCGTCTGCAGGAACGGTCTCCACAGGCCCTAGTCACGCCACAATCGAGCCTCTCGGAAAAGGCCCTGTCACTGGCATCTCTCTAAGCGTGCATGAGTTGTTCGCCCTCTGCGCCGCGGGTTGCCAGCAGCGTGCCTCCTTGGGAGTCCTTATGTATCCTACGCGTGAAGTGGCGCTAGCCCTACGATCTGGACCATTTGAGACCCAAGACCGAACGATTCATCGCTACGGCTCACGACTTAGCAGGCACGATAGGACATACAAGTGAAACAAAAGCTCACCGCCCCGGATATGTTACAGCTTTGTAGTTTTCACTTACACGTCCGAACACTTGTATCCGAGATATAAATTATCGCTGTCCCGCAGCAAAATAGAGCACAACAAGAAAGTCGAGACTCCCAAATAGAAGGGATCACACCTAAAGATTAGTCACTCCGATGATTACAATTTCATCCTACTGATGCGATAAGCGACTACTTCACTAATGTTCCTCGTACAAAGATCAAACTCATGCCGAAGCTGACATTGCAGGCTACAATACATAATGATCTCAGGCATATTGGTACCAAAGCGGCGGCACTCGTCCCAGATGCACTGATGAGGACCGACGACGACGACTAACTCCGGCACATCCTCCAGAGCACGAATCCACCGCCGCCGCCAGATGACATGAAGATCGTCATGAGAGCGTTGCCGAAGATGACGCAAAGCTCGATCACAAAACCGACCATATGGAAGGGCACCTCCATTGAGTCGACCGATGATAGCTATCACCTCTGTATCTGCCGGATTCACATAATACAGCATCATGGCCTAGAAGTACATGGCGACCTCGTCTCCAGCAGCCACTGCTCGCTTGATAAGCAACTGCCCATCAGGGTCTCTCCCCCACAACATCAATCTCTCTACACCACAAAAAAACAACGCCTCGGGGTGACCGTCCGCAAGAAAACGCTGCTCGAAGACAGCCTCCAGAAAAGGGTAGTACGGTCGGCAATAATCTTGAACGCGCCGAAGGGACAAGATCCGAATCATCGACGCATCATCACAAAAGTCACGGAAGAGACGACAGATCGGACGAATCTTCACATACTCACGCACATTGTCGCCATCATCGATCACGCGAAGAAGAATCTGGAATATCAGATCCTTCGGCAGAGCCAGCAGGGCGGCGAACCCCACCGCAGGACGCGCACCGCCACCTTCCATCTCCGTCGATGAAATCCTAGCACTAATGAGTCCCCTCTACTATCTGATCACCTTTTGCGGCTAGCAAGCGTGGAGATTATTGAACAATGAGGACGAAAACCCTCTCAGATCACTAGCATATATAGAATCGCCGCCTCTTCGTATCCTCGACGGATTTGGTAAGACAAGGAGACGCGACCCTTCCCGTTCTGCCAACCGCTAGAGTTGTCCTTTATACCGGGCAGCGCGGCGCTTCGCCTTCCAGGGTTTTTGGGAAACCGCAACGATCAAATACAGAACCGCCACGCCACCCACTCCTTGCGCCTCAAATACGGGCCGCCAACTGCGCGGTTAATTCGGCCCATTTACTTCCTTTCTGTTCTCCCATACATATTTATCTCTAAGTTATCTTTCACTTTGCGACTAATAACTTTTGCAGTATCAATAACGCTACAGTCTCGGGGACTAGACGCGTAATCTTGTTACAATCTATTTCGTGCAGTTACAGTAACATGACTACAGTAGTATGGTGGGCAGGATCCATAGAGCTTGCGATTTAACCACACTCGGGGACTCCATCGACAGCAAACATGACTCGGCTGCCTGGTTGCATTCCCGACCAGGCTCGGGGACTTCTTCCAAAGTCATACCAAGCAAGGCTCGGGGACTGCGGCCACGACACTGAGGGACAATGCCCAGGGACTGGCACTCGGGGACTGCAAATCAAGCAACATGACCCCGATGCAAGAACCTCCCAAAGCTCCTTACATCAGGCTCGGGGACTACGGGTATTCGCAGTCGATTCTCATTAAACTCGTATTTCAGTATTTCAATTTTTAGATATATGATCCTGATACAAGAAGCTTTCAGTTTCTTACATCAAGCTCGGGGACTACGGGTATTCGCAGTCGTTTCTCATTAAACTCGTATTTGAGTATTTCAATTTTCAGATATATGATCCTGATACAAGAAGTTTTCAGTTTCTTTCATCAGGCTCGGGGACTACGGGTATTCCCAGTCATTTTACCAAACTCATGCTTCAATTTACATACCTTATGCACTTTCTTATAAAGCATGGCACCACGTGCATACTTCACCTTCTACCATGCTCGGGGACTAAGTGGGTACACTTCACCTCGCAGTGAATGTACTGATTTTCTTCTCGATGAAGCTCTGTTGTTTTTTATGTTGTTTCTGCAGAGCCTAAGTGGGTACACTTCACCAGGGAAGGACTTTTTAAAAGTTTTTTCTTCTTCAGCACGTCACATCCTCCCAACAAGCAGTCGCAGCACCCGCCGAGGCGACCTGTTCGCCCATCACGCTACGATACTCTTGACCAGCTCGACCTGGTCGGGAGGCTTCTTCGATCAGCACCTCGACTAGGGAGCCTGGTCGGGGCTTCACGACGACCACGACGCATGATGGCGGCCAGCTGAACACCTCCAAGAATAATGCTGCGGGCTCGCCGGAAAAATATAACGTGCTCGGGGTCTTGTCGGGGATATTACCTCGGCATATCCCCAGGGACCTTATGGGCCTACCGACCAGAAGATGGCCCGGCCCGCGAGGCCTTGCAGCACGCGACCAGCCTGTCGTGCTCGCTAAGGACTCCGAAGAAGTTTTGCTCGCCAAGGACTCCGAAGAAGTTTTGCTCGCCAAGGAAGATCCTAGTAGATAGACTCGGATCCCTTGCCTTAAGGGACCGATCGTAATCTGTTAGGATATGGAAATTGTAACCCTGCTCCCCGGCTATATCAGGCGAGCAGGGACCCCCTCCAAAACTCTCTCTCAGATCATCTACAAATCTTGTAACCTAGTACTCAGATCAATCCAGCCACCATAACACAGGACGTAGGGTATTACGGTGATTTGCCGGCCCGAACCTGTCTAAATCGTTGTGTCTACGCTCTTTGTGTTACGCTTGATCGTCGTCGCCACACCTCCGCCTACAATCTACTACTGTAGGGTACCCCCTAGGTAGACTGTGACACATATTTCATCGAGAACAACCAAGATCGACGGGCGTTGGATGCTCTCATCGCTGCAGTCCCACCTGAGATGCAGTTCTCGCTTACCAACAAGCAGACTACCAAAGAGGCTTGGGACGCCATCGCTGCAGCACACATCGGCAGTGACCGTGCTCACAAGTCTACTTTGCAGGCACTACGCAAGGAGTGGAAAAACCTGTACTTCAAGCCAGGTGAGGACATTGATGACTTTGCTCTCCATCTCAACACTCTGTTGCAGAAGATGGTGTAGTTCGGAGACGACACCTATGGCAAAGAGAGAGCCGTGGAGAAGCTCTTCTGCTGCGTCCCCAAGAAGTACAAGCAGATAGCTTGCTCGATTGAGTCTCTACTGGACCTCTCCACGATGATGATCGAGGAGGCGTTGGGTCGCCTCAAAGTCGTTGACAGTGATGAGCCACAGAGCCTCTCGAGGAGGCGTTGGTGGGAAGCTCCTCCTTACTTAGGAGCAGTGGGCTACCAGCCAAGGTGACAGAAAGAAGGGGTGCCTTCTTCCACGATAGGCGGTCGCAAGCATGGCAAACGCGGCAAGCCGCGCAAAGTCACCCCGGCAGGGGCGCGAGGACGTGCCGAGGGTGATGACCGTGGAGGCGCCCAGGGCGGCGTCGCTGGCAAGCAAAAGCCAGTACGAGACGACCCTTGCTACAACTATGGCAAGCTTGGTCATTAGGCCAAGGAGTGCCGACAACCACCACGCGGCCAAGCCTATGTCGCGCAGGCGGAGGAGGAGGAGTAGTCGGCTTTGTTCATTGCTCATGCGAACATCGAACTACCTCCAGCGGTACCGGCCGCAACGACTCTCCTCCACCTTGATGAGCCAAAAGCACACGCCCTCCTCGATGACAGTTCCAACAACGACAAGACTGACGGGTGGTGCCTCGACACCGGCGCTACCCACCACATGACCAGGCGGCGGGAGTTCTTCTCCGAGCTCGACTCAGGAACCCGAGGCGTTGGCGACGCCTCTGCCATGGAGATCAAGGGCGTCGGCTCCGTCGTCTTTGTTGCCAAGACTTGCGAGCACAGGCTACTCACCAATATCTACGACATCCCCGCGTTGAGGAACTCCATCAGCTTTGGACAGCTGGATGAGAACGGATCACGCGTGGAGATCGAGCACGGGGTGCTGAGCATCTGGGATCATCGACGTCGGCTCCTTGTCAAGGTCAACAGGAGCAACCACCTCTATGTCCTTCATGCATAGGTGGCCCTGAGGAAGCTCGACAACAAGGAAATGGTGCAGGGCATACCGCACGTCGACCATGTGGAGCAGTTCTATGACAACTGTGTCCCCACCAAGTTGTGGCGGCTCCGCTTCCCTCGTCAGGCGAGCTTCCGTGCCAAGGAGAAGCTGGAGCTCGTACACGGTGACCTCTGTGGCCCCGTGAAACCGGCTACACCTAGAGGCCGACACTACTTCCTCCTCCTCGTCGACGACATGTCCTGCTTGTAGGGTCGAGATGGCGGACTAGAGGGGGGAGGGTGAATAGTCCTTTCTAAAACTTAAGCGCAGCAGCTAACCGAAACAAATGCGGAATTAAAAACTAACGGTCTAGCCAAGACTACACCCTCTATCTATAACTCAAGCACCTAGCAAAGTATGTAAATTATGCTAACTAAGGTGTCGGGCTTGGAAGCTCACCTAAACAAGTCTAGGTTGCAAGGCCACACAAACCTAAGCAACTAGTACTCTAAGCAAACCGGGAGTTCCTACACATACTAGTAAGCAAAGCACAAAGCACCTAAGCTCACTAGCAATGCTCTCTAGCAAGACTACACAAGTCAACTAGAGAGCTCAACTTACTTAGCTACACAAACTAAGCAATATGACTAACAAGGCTACTCAAGCCAATTAGTCACTCAATAGCTACTTCTATGATACACAAGCTAGAAGGTAACTAAGCAAGCTACACAAGCTAAACTAGTTACAAGAGCAACAAACAAACACTAGCACAAGTATGAATAAGTAAATACAAGCTAGTGATTTGGAGAATGCAAACCACCGAGAAGATGTACACAAGGTTGACACGGTGATTTTTCTCCCAAGGTTCACTTGGTCGCCACCAAGCTAGTCCCTGTTGTGTCGACCACACACTTGGTGATTCGGCGGCTAATAGGCATTCACAAGCCTAGCTCAACACTTGGGCGCCGCAAGAATCTACCCACAAGTGAGGGTAGCTCAATGACACGCTCAACTAGAGTTGCTCTTCGCGATCTCCCGCGGGGCGAGCATGAAAGGACCTTGATGTCGCCTAGGAGGACTAGAGGGGGGTGAATAGGCCTGTTTAAAATTAGTTGCATAACTTATTAGATTACACGTGCGACAGTGCCGCTCTGGAGCCCGGCACTGCTGCTCTGCCCAGCATTGCTGCTCTATAGAGCGGCAGTGCTGGACAGTCAGACAGATATGTATATAATTCAAAATCCGACCAGCAAATCGAAATTCTACTTGAATGGAAACCTTCCTAGGATAGTATAGAACCGGTAGAACCACTTAGAATAGGTAGGAGCTGCACCACCAAGTAGATCGGGACCAAACCCTAGAAATCACCTTGAGGACAAATGCAAGTAAAGCAAATAACACAAACACAAGTGACACAAGATTTATCCTATGGTTCAGCTCGCCACCAAGGCTTGCCTAAGTCCACGTTGTTGATGTTCGCCACACAAGGCTTGGGCTCGCCACACAAGGCTTTCCTTTCCCTTGTTCTCAAATCAAGAGAGTGAAGTCTTGAAGTGAGGGGTGATTTCTTAGCTGCAATGAGATGGTTATAAACCTCCCGGGGCTGCCACACAAGTTGGCAAGCTCCACAAGCGACGCTCTAGCCGGCTAGAAGCAAGCTCCAAGAGTAACAAATGCAATCCACCGGCTTGAACGTGAACCAAGTGCTCTAGGCGTTGAAGAACATTTTAGGCTGCTCTCTAATGGAGTTTGGAGGCTCAATCTCTCAAAGAATCGGGGAGGAATCAAAGGGAGAAGTTTGAGGTGCTCCAATGGAGTTAGAGAGAGGAAGAGAGCTGGTGCTGTGAGCACTGGAGAAGGGAATGGTCGAGATGATTATTGGGGGCAGCAGGGAGGGATAGAAATACCCCCTGCTTTCCAATGGACACTTTATGTCGCGGCACTGCTGCTCTAAGGCCCGGCACTGCCGGACCCCTAGCACTGCCGCTCTGCCCAAAAATGCTCCGAATGAAAAACTGTTTTGTAGGGAGTCTGGGCAAGGTATTAGAGGATGTTTGGTGAAATTTGAGCACTTGGTTGCACATTTAAGCATGCGCATTGCATCCCCCTTTGTAGTATGGCCTTTCCTAAACTCAAATTCAAAACATCAAATAATTTAAATGCTTTTGAGTTGGTCACCGTATCTTTTGATAATTTGGGGCTGCACCATTGAATGTATTGTCCTCATTCTTATAATACCTTGAGCATGTGTTTGCAATCATCATTATCTCATATCTTTGAGCAAACACACCTTAGAGCTTGTAACTTGAATCTTTCCAACACATATGAGTTCAGTCCATGGCTTCAAGTCACTTCCACTAATAATTTGATCCTCAACATAATATGACTCCTCATAGCTTGATTAGTACTTCGAATCAATGCAAGTACTCTCCTCTTCACCTTAGCCATAGTACCTCGGTCTCCTTGACCTTCACCTTTGCTTAGTACCTCGAAGTCCTTTCCTTGCTATCTTCACTCTATCAAGCCATACTCAAGTCACATCATATTAAGCATCTATTGAAAACCATTTCTTCAATATTGTGATCCTTGCTTGAATACTTGTAGATATGAATGTTGAGATCAATCAAGCTTTGATATATGAGACTCCACATCAATATGGTCAAGCGAATTCACTGTTCCTTAAATCCTCTTCATTTTGGCTTGACATTTCTATCTAGCTTGATCAAACTAATGCAAAGTGATTTTCCAACTCTTTGTTCATACAAGCCAACCAAAGTAGAGACCATCTTATATCCAATATACATTGTCTCCTTTGTCATTTGACATTTGCTTGGTGTTTTCTCACTAATGCACTATTGATTCATCATTCAATCCTTGATCAACACTAGTCCACTATCCAACTCTTCTTGTTCATGCAAAGCAAACCAATATAGAGACCAATCCATAACTATCAACTCATGTCTCATTTGCCATTTGCCAAACATGCTTGCTTTCACATGATACTATGATATCCCACAACATAGAAGCCATTTCATTGATTCCATTTGTATTGTTGTCTTTTGCTTGAACTAGATTGTTTCCATAGTCTTCCAATACAACAATACATAATTTGACCTTCATCTCAACACTGTGTGGAATACCATCAAGTTTGTTTTTCTTGTTGAACCTTTGATACACTTAGCAAACTTGTTAGACCTTTAATTGTGTTGTCAATCAATTCACCAAAACCCATTAAAGGTCTAGATGCACTTTCAGAGCACAACACCCCTCACAAAGCACTTCTCCGGAGCCACGCACAAGCTTCTTACGTGCTTCAATGGAGACTCGATCACCATGCCGTCTAGGAGGTGGCAACCTCCAAGAGTAACTAGCACCACCGGCTTGCAACACGATCACCTAGTGCCACACGAAGTTATCTTTCAAAGCAACGCACTAGAGATCACTCACTTGCAATCGGATCACACTCTTGCAAGAACAAGTGAGTTAGAGGGCTCCCACACCAAGCACAACTAAGGGTAACACAACCCCAAGGTGCTCAACCATCCCCAAGGGCCGGCCAACAACTATATATAGGCTAGCCCACGAAACTAGTCGTTTTTTCCTTCTTCTCACGCTTCCTGCAGAGGGTCCTGACGCACCCAACACTGGGGTCCGGACCATGTCGCACGCGTCCGAACTCCTGCCCGTTTGAATCGAGCCGTTGGCGCGCTCACTGCATGTAACACCTCTGGTGTTTAAACTTAATTAAAAATGGATCATGACATCATATGCACTTAGCATCATTCAATTGATTGATAACCTTGCTATGCATTGAACTAAAATAAGTTTACTTGATTGTTTTTAGCTCAATTTTGTAAATGCTTGTTATGATTTCATGTTCAAAATTTCAAATTCTTTTCCAAACCCTAATTTCCAGAGGGGGTAAATCAAACCCTAAACATGGTTTTCAAAATCTAAAAATATTTTGCATATGGGTGTTAAAGCAAAGTTGTAGAGCTCTATTTCAATTGAAAAAGTCATGTTTGGAGTTTTTCAAGTTTTATTCAAAAATCTTGAGCAATTAAAAAGGGGGTAATTCTTTTAAAGAAGGTTTTCAAATTTCAAAAATGCATTTCAAAATCTAGGCCGAATTTGAAAATGTGCATATTGACAACTTTGTAGATCATGAAATTTTGAGCAACTTTGGTATTCAAATTTTTTCATGAAAACCCTTGGAATCTTGAGTAATTTGCAAAACAGTCTCAAGGGCAGTTCAGTCTTTTCGTCGAACACCTGCATGTCGGGGCAGTGAACTCGCCGCCGACACCTGGCCGGCCAGCTTCCGATGCCACCGCGCGCTTCCTGGCCTTGACTCGCATCCCATCGGGTGCGTGGCATCACCACGGTCGCGTTGCCGTCTTCAAAACGCAACGACACCCCTCCCTCCGTCCCTTTTCACACTCGCGCCGCCACTCTGCTCACGCCACCGCACGCACCCTCCGCGTCGACGAGCTCGCGCAAGCTCGCCATCCACTGCCAAGCCACCAAATCGCCGCTGACGGGTCACCTTGACCTCGCGCACATCCCGCGCGACACCTTGACCTCGCGCACATCCCGCGCGAGTTGGTTGAAGCAGTCGAACCCTTGTTTGCCCGGCGCGACTTCGTCTTCCTCGGCTCCGGCAGACGCGCCGCCGATCTGATTCGCGGTCGCACCGGCTATCTAGGAGCCACATTGTCTTTTTCGTCCTTGTTTCGCGTTTCTTGTTCATCACTGATCTCGTTGCGCCTCTCCGTTCGATCTTTGGTGAGCCACAGCTTCGGGAACGCCATCGTTGTCGCTCAGTTCATCGCCTCCGCCGGCATAGTCTTCGTCGCCAGCTTACTCTGCTTCCTCTCTGGCCGAGTTAGCAAGCGCTTCATGACCGGGGTGAGCTCCTTGATCTCTCCACACGCTTGGTTGTCCTTGAAACGAGCCGTCGTGCTCTGTCCGCGAGCGCTAGCGCAGTTCATGGCCGTCGCAGCGGTGCGCTCGTGGGTAGGTCTATCTAGTCGGTCTTTTCCGCATCCGAGTGTTGCGCTAGCTTCGTCTAGCCGTCTTGAGTCTGTCTGGGTTGTTGGTAGTTCGAGCGCATGCGTGGTTTGACCGGCGCATGAAGCGCGGATCTCGGTCGTTCGCCATGGCCGTCGGCGAGGTCTCTCCGTCTTTGTTTTGTCTCGTTTTTCTGTTGCTTCGCGTGCGCGTTGTGTTCCTGTGCATGTTGGTGCACTTGGTTGAGTCGAAAAGGGTTTGTACTCGCCGACGCATGAACAGTCGAGCTCGGGATGCCGCCATTGCCGCCAGTGAGGAGTTTGCGAGGGATAGTTCTAGGCGTGTCGTACCTCGTTGGGTTCGGGATGAGGTGTAGAAGCCAGCGCAAGAGTCGGTTGTTCGTTTGGTTCGTCGACGGCGACACGCCGCCATATTTCTTGGTCGTCGGCGCCGCTGCGCCGGTTGGCTCGGGGCTGAAAGGCCGACCCCACCTGTCGGTCTCTATAGAGTTAGGGTTTTGTTATTTTCTGTTATGCACAGTAATAGTTTTTGTTATTTTCATATCTTTATTTCTGTGCATGTATAAATTCTGCAAAAATTTGTGTATGCTCTCTGTGATGTGAGGTTTTGGGTTTAAAGTCCGACGTGTTCGCAGTTTCGACGGATTTTGTGTCAACAGAATCACTTGCCACTCTTAGAGAAACAATTTTCATAGAGAAACAGAATAAGATACCAAACAGGCCCAAAGAGTCCTTGCCACTCTTGCTTCTCGCTGCCGTACGTGCATAAGAAATGTTGTGTTACAAAATGCCTTCCACTTGCTTAAAACGATAGGTAGATGGAATAAAACAAAATGATAAAGATGGATAAAGACGACAAACACCTTCCTTGCCTCCATCCCTCCCCTCGCTTTTTCTCCAAAATGTATCAACTTCAGTTCTTCATGCCAAGCATAATACATAGATCCGCAGCAGGCAGCACTATTTTTTTACAAGAGTTCCCAGACCATTATTTGAGTTTTGTACAGGAGTCATCAGTCTTCACAGCTTTGAAACTCTTAGTGGCAGCGGAACGCCAGTTTCGAACTTCTTGATGTAGTCATGGATGTGCTCACTGATTTCATGCGCTCTTTCCTGCTGGATGAAGTGCCCAGCGCCCTTGATAACCACCACCTCCTCAAGCATGGGCACGTCCCTCTTGAGGCCACCCTTGTGGATGTAGCTCTTCACTCCCGGGTGATGGTATGCCAGGTCACCGTCCCCAACAATGAACTTAGTCGGCACTTGCACCTTTGCTCCTGTCCATGGTGCCATCAGTTCCCAGTTCCTGTGCACACATGTCAACCAGATGTAACTACTTTCCAATGCATGCATGATGCAGCATGAAGATGATGATGATGATGATGCAATCATCCATTCTTCTTGGTTAATTAAATAATGAGTGATGTCAAAGGAGTTGAAATTTAACCTAGCACCAATATATGTGGTTCAAACTTCAAAAGGCTAAACTATTCAAATCAGAGTTTCATGTTTCTCTCCATGAAAATAAAAAATCTAATTTTGGAAGAAAAAATGAAAGAAGTCTTTCCAACATCTTTGCAAACATTGATGTAGATTTCCAGCAAATTCATTATATTTCATACTGAATTGTGGTTTATTTATGGCTTCATTCTGTCTGTGTGAGATTCTGCTTTGAATGCTAAAAAACAAGTGATGACACTAACTTGGAAACATTCGGATGTGATAATTCTATCACGATGACTGCATTAACACAGCAGTATGACAATTCAGATAATGATTTATACAAAGCAATAAATTATAGAAAAAAGTCAGTTCAACATGTCCAACTCGCAAGGCAAATTGAAATAAAAATGAAACAAAAAAGCATACATGTCTCTGTTTCAGATTTCTATTCTATTGAGCACATAAAACTTAAATGAATAATATTTGAAACAATAGTGTTACCATTAAAAGCAATATGTTGCAATCTGAGGCTCTGCCCTGCGTCTTAATTCTACTGTGGCCTGTGAGTTACATGAAAAACTACATTCCATGTGGAAACGGGTGATGCTGATGCAGTTTAGATGTTTGGCGTGTGCAGAAAGGTTTTTTGGAAAATGTGCCATGTATGGATTCAGAAGATCATGACTTGATTACACATTTACGGAATTTAATGAATTCTCAGGACATCATGATTTGATTTCACGCTTATGAATATAAATGGGTTGCGAACTTACAGGTCCAAGCAGCGGTAGTAATTTACTCCACCAGCAAATCCAGTTTTTGAGTACACACTTGCAAGGTAACTGACATCTTCCTCAGAGAGCCAAGAAGGTAGCTCTATTTGCTTACTGTATGTTTGCATTTTTCTAAGGTCCATAGCTGAAGAACCTGTGGCCCGAAGAGTCAATGCCAATTTGAAGAAACTCTTCAAGTCAAAAGCAGTGAATTCTGCTTCGAGTCCAGGTTCCTGCCAGCCAATGTGATACTTAAAAAAGGGTATGCATTAAAAATTAGTACAACTGGTCTGATTGTATATTAGGTTCAAAAACATGGAGTTCATAGACATGATCCCAATTTTTGCAACTAGTCCTTGCAGGTGTCATAAATTGCTGGTACATGACTCACATACCACAGAGCAAGATATATTTTGTGTGTGTGCATAGAACAAGAGATTGGTTAATAACTCAGGAAAGAGTAAACTAAGAAGAGATCTCAAAGAAAGAGAACTAGTTACAACAGAAGTATACCGGATACCCCCAAAGAAGAAAATTTGTAGATACATTTTATACTACACTTCTAGAAGATTAATTAATGGGAAACTCCAATGCGTGCACATACAATTGGGTATAATGGATTATGCATCAAAGTGAAGGACATATGTGAGCACCACTTTGTGCTTCAGTTTGGACTGTTTTGAGCATCATCATATCTGTAACATTCAGTAAATCGGATGTGACTGATAGAACTACACAGTCCCATGTGTGTTTGGGCAGAACAGAGTAACCCATATGGATTTGGTGGAAAGCAGCTATTGAAGTGCCGGAACCATGACTTGGGTATCTTGTTGGGTTTCAACTCTAGCCTACCCCAACTTGTTTGGGACTACAGGCTTTGTTGATGTTGATGTTGATGTTGGATCACAACTGAGTAATTATCACTTCTATCCTCTTTACATAAACAAACCGTATAGACATAGCCCCTCCATATTAGAATTTAATAAGAAATGACAATCCACAAACCGTATTAGATTGTTTGGGCAGTGGGCACATCCAAAGGACGCTAGGAGGAGCAATTCCTCACCTGGAATCGGCAGACGTAGTAATCATCGCCGTATGCGGCGCGGAAGTACTCGACAGGCTTGACGCCGGGGCGGCGGGGCATGAAGGCGACGCTGAGGTTGACGAGCGCGCACACCCGATCCGGCCGCAGCAGGCAGAGGTTCCACGACACGATGGCGCCCCAGTCGTGGCCCACAACGAACACCTGCGTATACTCGCAGCAGAGAACCCAACACATGTGGGGAATTTTTTAGCAAGCTTTGCGGGGGAATTCGATTCGACGGGGAACGGAGGCACGGAGCCGCGCGCCGGTACCTGCGGTAGGTGGAGGGCGTCGAGGAGCGCGACGAGGTCGCCGACGATGTGGAAGACGGTGTAGGAGTCCGGTTCCGGCGGCGCGGTGGTGCCTCCGTAGCCCCGGAGGTCGGGCGCGACGCAGCGGTAGCCGCGCGCGGCGAGGCAGCCCATCTGGTGGCGCCACGAGTACCAGAGCTCCGGGAAGCCGTGCACGAACAGCACCGCCGGCGCGGAGGCGTCCACCGGGCCGGCCTCCGCCACGTGCATCGAGATGCCGTTGGCCTCCAGCTGCCGGTGCCTCACCTCCACCGCCGCCATGGTGCGTGTCGTGTTGGCGTCGTGCGCCGCGCCGCTGGCCGCTGCTGTTGACTGGGAGGGAAGAGGGGACCGGTGCCAGTGATGGAGACGTGTCCGACGGGGTCATATGGGTTGGTCCAAACACAAACTGGGCCTGGGCCAGGCCCAATTGATCGGTTTGCACGTGTTTGCTGGTAGGCGCATGTGTTTGGTTGATGTCTGCTGCCTAAACTTGTCACATGGTTGCCGCACAAAATGCAAATAAAACTCAACTTCTGGCAAAAATTTTTAGAAGAAAAGAGTCTAAAACATGTGGAGGGAGGTTACTAAGAAGGTATAGTACCCCATATTATACTATTTAATATAATCTCGAAGCTTGATTACTTGCTACTGAAGCTGAATCCGAGCTGGTCGTTACCGTTTTGCTCGGAGCTGAAGCTTTCTTGCTTGCTTGCTTGCAATTGATAATGAGATCGAATTTCAATTTCGAAACACATAGTTTATTCATTTCACATCGATCATCACACATACCATATCAAAGTCACAAGTAATTAAACCAAAATATATATTGTGCATACACTTATTGTTAATTTAAATTCAACGTACTACAAAACAAGTTTGGCAACATGCATGAGGTTTTGATTTCAGTTTTCAGCAGAGACAGCCAAGCTGGTGATATTATGTGTGGTGGTCGTCGATCCATCCATCAGACGAACTTGGAGATGAAGTCGTAGATATGCTGGCTGACCTCGTCGGCCTTCTCCTGCTGGACGAAGTGGCCAGCGCCAGGGATGACGACGACGGTGTCGAGCCCGGGGACGTCGGCCTGGAATCCGCCCTTGTGGATGTAGTCCTGGATGCCCGGGTAGTGGTAGGTGAGGTCGCCGTCGCCGACGATGAACCTGGTGGGCACCTCCACCTTGGCGTCCGCCCACGGCGCCGCCAGCTCCCAGTTCCTGTCCATGTTGCGGTAGTAGTTGATGGGCGCCGTGAAGCCCGTCCGCTCGAACTCCGACGCGAAGTGCCCCACGTCCTCCTCCGTCAGCCACGGCGGCAGCGGCTCCTCCTCGTCCGCCGCTGGCTTCTCGCCGCCGCCGGCCGCCGAGGAGGTGAAGCGGTTGCACAGGATATTCTTCATCAGGTACTTGGCGTTCGCCGGCGAGAACTCTTTCTCTGCGATCCCAGGCTCCTGCACCGTATGAATTTTGCCATTATGTTATCGCGCCACAGTTTAGTCGTTGGTGATAATCATGGACATCAACGAATTTTTTATTTCCCATGCTGTTATCAATACGAAATAAAGAAGAAAAAAATCATTATATTTCAAAAATGGATCTCTATGACAGCTAGTAGGCAATTACTAACAATTAAGTTCCAAAAGCTTCTTAAAAATTATATGTACTTGATAAACCAGTGATCATGCCAAGTGAATAATAAAACGAATAAGGAGCCGGTTTATTTTATTAGATGGATGAATCCAATCAGTGTGTGTATGTGTTGCTGCCGACACAAGCAAACTAAAAGGAAGGGCGTGAGCCAAAATTTGGAAGCCACAATGCAAGGAAGGAGATGAAAGGATCCTCCATCCATTATCCATGCATGCATCCATGCAAACCGACGTCGCCCCCGCGTGATGTGATTTCGTTCCTCGATCCCACCTCTCTATAAATGCCATTCTTCCCACGCACAGTCTACAGCTTCATCGTCACCGCGACGACGACGACAGTACCACAACACAGACCGCAGGCAACGTACAGTAGAAGCTAGCAATGGCACCGGTCATCCTCCGCATGGACGTGCACTGCTACGCGGCTGCGCCGGCAAGATCCGCAGGGTCGTCAAGAACCTCCTTGGTACGTACTCGGCCCCGGCCGGCCGGCCGCCTTCGATCGATCTTACTGCACTAACCGCATGCATAACACCGTACCTTGCTCGCCGTCGTCGATTGCCGGGCGGACCAATGCATGCGTGCAGGGGTGGAGGAGGTGTGGGTGTCTGTGGACACGGGGCTGGTGGTGGTGGCGGGGACCTCGCTGGACGCCTCCCTGCTGCGGTGGCGGATCCAGAGCAGGACGCGGAGGCCTGTCACCGTTGTCAGCGACGGCGCGGACCCGGAGCCGCCGCAGCCGCTGTACTTGCATCATCAGTACGCCGCGCCCTCGCTGGGGTACCCGCAACACCACTACAACGGGATGCAGATGCAGTACATGGGCGGCACGCCGCCTTCAGCGCCGCCGCCGCCTTCAGCGCCGCCGCCGCCTACCCTTCCTACCCCTACTACTACGGCGGCGGCGGCGGCGGGTGGGTGCCCGCGCAGGCGCCACAGCACCTGCTCCAGTACGTGCCGACGACGACGACTTGGGACGACGGCGGCTACTTCCCCTCGCGCCAGTACGTGCCCAACCAGGCTCCCGTGTGCTTCAACGACGACAACCCCAACGGCTGCTGCGCCGTGCAGTGACCCGTCGACCTAGCTAGCTAGTCGATCGTCATCACCGGACGGGCTCCGGCGGCTGGCCGGACGACGACACCGGCCGGGGGCATATATATGTTTGGAGCGAGCGAGAGTTTTTGTCATGCATGCTCATCATCATCACGTACACATAGTACCGGATCTTCTGTAGTTCGTCTTGTTATCTTTCGCAATTATATTTTCATCAAATGGTCGTTGTCGATCGTGTCCCGTACGTGTAGCTGGGGCCCGATCAGTCAGTGAGTCGCACGTGTCTTTTTTCTATCGTGTGTGCGTGGAGTCAGCAACGAGCGAGCGAGAGTGTGTCCAAGCAAGTCTACTGCAGGGCTCATTTTGACTGCCCTGCTGGTTTAATTAGTTCTTACTCCTATATTAGATGTATTTCCTGGTATATGAATATATAAAATAATGATAAAGTTTGTTTTTGCTCATCTTGTTCATCCAAGTTCTTAATTTAGCGTGTCTGAGCTGTCCTACTTTCAATTTCCTAGCTAGCAAAAGGCACCTCCGGACTGCGACGTTGTTGTGGATGGATCTCCTAGTCGCTAGCGCACTTTATGTAGGTGTGACGACATGTACGTGCACTCTAAAATTCTTAGAATAATTTACTAGTCCTTCCTCTCTGAAAAAACAATTCTTAAAATTTGTACTAGTCATCAAATTTAATATAACAACATCTATGACATAAAATGAGCATCATATGAAAATATGTTTTATAATAAACCTAATAATACTAATAATTTAATAATATAATTTGTAATATTTTTTTCTAAAAAATTAATCAAAGTTTAAAATTTTTAACTTAAGACAACTTCAGAAATCTAATTTTTCAAGAATAAAGAGAGAATAATTTAGAATAAAATGAAGATAATACTAAAGATATTGATCGCTTTAATTCATCCCCGAAAGTGAAGTAAAAAATTTACCAAGCCACGTAGCCGGTAGGAACGAGATATCAAAATTACATACACACCTGGAAGCGGCAGATGTAGTAGGTGGGCCCGTAGTTGCGGTGGAAGTAGTCGATGGGCTTGACGGCGTCGGTGGCGGCGCGGATGAAGATGTGGCGCATGAAGGCGACGCTGGCGTTGACGAGCGCCGTCACCCGGTCCGGCCGGAACAGGCACAGGTACCACGCGATGATGGCGCCCCAGTCGTGACCCACCACGAACACCTGCTTCAATTCAATTCGTCACCCAACTTCACCATGCATCAGATCATCATATCACAGTACAATTAACCCATGGATGCAGCAAAAGCCATGCACGACACATGACAGCAGCTCTTAGTGTGCTCTCCAAACCCAACCACCAGGGGCGAGAAAACAGTATAGTCCGATTCCAACACTAGAACAACCCAACCGAGCAAATTCATTCTTTTTTTTTCTTTTGTGAATTAAGCAAATTCATTCTTTAAATTGACTCTTCACTACTATAGTCTTTCCTAGAGATGGCTACGAGACGAGTTCGAGTCAGGTGAAAACGTCCTGACCCAACTCGTTCCGTTTCGGGTCCTAAATCTGAAAACCCGTGGGACGAGATTTAGACCCGCCCGTCCTGACCGCCCTGTTGCCATCTTTCTTCATATGCAGGAGTATGAGGAGAGTGCAGCACATGCTTTTGTCTAATCCGCACTAGCTAATTCCACGCTATTGCTCTAGAACCGTGACCAGCATGTGAACATTGAAATCCACGTCAGCACCTAAATAAATCAAATGGTACACTGCGCTGCTCTAACGAGTGCTTTTCACCGGTCGTCACTCATTCATTCATTGGTCCACTTGCAGCAGGCCAAACATCCGTGCAGAAACGAAATCAAGCGCCATGGCTGATGAGTGATGACTGCCTCGATCTGCCTTGCTTGTACTGTACTGTACTATACTGCCGGCCGGGCAGGACCACTGGTGGAGTACAGTACTTCGAGGTGAGGTTTGAATTGAAACAATGTATTTAGAAAAGTTAAAATATCTTATAAATTAAAAAAAAGTTAGATTCATATAAAGTGGAGCTAGTGTGTTAGCTCCAGACAAAATATAGTGCTTATATAAATGGAACAAAAGACTCCAATCTACTATGTGCAACAATGGACACCTGACCTGACAGCATAGATAGGTACGTACATATATAATAAATTTAAAGTTGAGTGACAGTCCAAGCAATGCTGGTAGCTGTCTGTTGTGTCATGCATGTTGGTTTAGTTGATTACATATACGCACACGTCTGCATGTATAAAATCATCACAACAACATGTGTTTTTTTTTATTCCGGGGAAAATCTATCATGTGTACTCGTATATATCATTATCAGAGGTTGACTGCTTATGGTTTCCCGTCCAAATCTGCTGCTCATATGAATGCTATATATATATATATATATATATATATATATATATATATATATATATATATATATATATATATATATAATTAAAAGTTCGTTGATGACCTAGTTCGACGGCTCGCTTCAAAATTAAGTAACCTGACTAGACTCGTTTTTCTAAAGAAATCAAAAGTTGCTGATTAAACTAAAAAATCACAGTAAAATTATTTGTCCCCGTTCGGTCGTTGATAAAGTTGAATCGTCTGAAAAAACACATGACCCTACTACTGTATGTCTGTATACAATTAACAATAACATATCATTTTTTTTAATTAATAAAGGGAATTATTAAACAAAAAAGTTAGCTCGCTGCCCGAGCCCGCCTCTGAATTTCCATTTGCACACGGTACGGTGGCGTTAGAATAATCGTGACGAACGTCGTCACCGGCCGGCCGGTTCCGGATAAGAAACTCGTGGAAATGGAAGGCGCGCGCAGGCAGGAAAGTCCAATGCAAGTTTGAGGAGACGGGCGGCCGGAAGGACGATGACGGACGGACGTACCTTTTGGATGCGGAGCGCGTCGAGCAGCGCGACGACGTCGCCGACGACGTGGAAGGCGGAGTAAGACGCGACGTCGGGCGGCGCGGAGGTGCCGCCGTAGCCGCGGAGGTCGGGCGCCACGCAGCGGTAGCCCCGCGCGGCCAGGTGCGCCATCTGGTGGCGCCACGAGTACCAGAGCTCCGGGAAGCCGTGCAGGAACACCACCGCTGGTGCGCCGTCGCCGTCGGGGCCGGACTCCGCCACGTGCATCGAGATGCCGTTCGCCTCCACCGTCCGATGCCGGATCGCCGCCTCGGCCGCCATGCTCGCCGGCTGGTTATCTAGCTAGAGCTTGTCTCTCGACGACTCACGTACGTGCGGACGTCGTCGCTCTCTCGATCGGCTCTCCCTCTCCCGTGTGTGTCCGTTGCTACTTATCGGCAGGCGGAGGCGGCTCCCTTCCGTCCCGTCCCGTCCCGCTGGGTTTCTGCCTTGCGGATATATACTCCTATAGATAGATAGATAAATAGATGCGGAATCAAACGACGCACGGCACGCGACGCGCTCGCGTGTGAGTTGGACTTATTTGGAGTTGGAGGGTCAACACTTTTTCTTCTTCTCTGTATCATCGTGCCAGCAGCAGCAGCAGCAGCGCCAGCCATCCAGCGGTGGGCTGGGCGGCGAGATCCTCACTTTACTTGTCAGCGGGCAAGGCACAAAGCAAAGGAAGCTTGACACTCACGGGCTCAGTGACCCGTGACGGATCCAGATGAATACGCGCATCCGACGCACAAGTGTCACGTGATGCCAGGCTCTGAGTTCGAGCCTTCGAGGTTGCTTGACTTGCAGAAATAATTTGGACCGCAAATAAATAACAGTACAATATTCTATATCTATATCTGTATATATCTTTATACCTGTATCCATATCGATATCGATATCAATACCTTAATTTATATCTATATCTATTTTCTATATTAATATACCTAATATTAATGTGACAAATTTCTTCACCTACTATTTTTCGTCCACATTCCTCTAACCACATTATTAGAAACTACATCTCGTATGTTTTTTTTTGTTGAATTTTTCAACGGAGGGGTAGAAAATGGATGCAATGTTCCAAGATTACATCTCGTATTTGACTCAAACTTATGACCCGTACTTATACGACTTAGAAAAAAACTCATGTCTACCAATGATAAATACATACGTAGGCTATTTGTAATACGTACCTACGCATCTTGTATGTGACCTGGGATGATTTGACTCATGCCCCGTGCTTAATTATATAAGTTGGAACAACTCGTATCTATATGGATGCTCATACGAGTTAGGACAACTCACATCTAGCGATGATGAATATACGGCCTCAATTCCAATACATATTAGGTTGCACTCTTCATCTCTCGTAGTGACCCATACTCATGACCCGCGCTCTTACAATACAAGTTAAACAACTCGCGTCTATCCATGATATAGAGTACGATCACTAACATCTTTCCAAGTATATATATGTATATATGTATAAATAAAAGCTGGATTCTTTTTTATATTATTTGATTTCTGAAGGATAATTTGAGACAAAAGTTGAGAAGAGAAGAAGTGAAGGACGGCACGAGTTCTGAAACGTACAGGACCATGCTCCTGTGATGTGTATGAGCCTCCGGGTTGTAGTTGTAGGGGGCGGTTTGTCCTGCGCTTATGTTTCCGCACGGCATGCTCAGCCCGGATCGGAAATCCAGCAGCTATGTTGCAGTGCTGTGTTCAACCCGGCGGGTTTTAACTCTTCAGTCCTGCGTCCGTTCGTTTTCACGCTGCTGTACATATAGCCATCAATGCAACCACATTTTTTTTTTCAATTAGCCATTAGTGAACGCATTATTCATTTCTGAGGTGGTACTAGCTGTTAAGCACATTAACTAGCTATATAAGAGAGTACTAGTATATTGAGCATGTACGTATAGTAGTATAAATTGCTTTGGTTTTTTTTAAATATACAGTACAAACTTAGATATATAATTTAAAACGGAGAAACGAAAGTACCTCACGTAATCAGACGAACATGACCATCTACCATACTATACCCCCTGTATGATCCTCAAAGGTATTGTCGTGTCTTAATGTTTTATTTCTTTCCATTGTCTGATTATCGGTCTCTTACCCTTGTGCTCCTTCCTACTTGCATGTCGTATTTGCTTTAAGTGAGTCCAATCCCAATAGCTCTAAAGGAAACAAAACAAGTGAAACCCACTACACAAGTTTGTTCTTTGCCATATACGGTATCATTTCTGGCATATACTACTTCTATTCCAATTTATAAGTTATTTTATCTTGTCTATATACATAAATTTTACTATGTATTTAGACATGTCATATATCCATATTTATAGGAAAAGCTATACATATTTAGAAAATCCATAACGACATGTAATTTAAGAGAGAGTGTAACTTATCGTGCAAGAAGATGCCACACTTTCCGCATTTCTTTCTTGTGAATGAAATCTGTTTTCCTCGTTTTTCTGCACACATTCTACATGTGTCGCGTCCCTTTCAAGATTCATTTTCTTTCAACTCCCTCTATTTTAAATTTAAAGATATTTTGGCATTTTAAATAAATAGATTTTTGCTATCCACTTCTATATAAACTATGCCTAAATATATAGCTCAATCAATACTACAAAATCAAAATATTTTATAGTAATTTGGAATGGGGTATAGTCATGGCAGCTAGAAAATCAACGATTCTTCTTTCATGGGCCAGAGGCACTTCACGGCAGGGAACAGAGGTCTCACTCGCCATGCGTTTTGTTTTTCTCCCTCCAGCACTAGTTCCAGCAGCCAAACGAAGCCTGCTTGTGGAGCGGTACTCATCTATTCTTCCACTGCAATCTCCCTTTGAGGTATGGTTGTCATTCTCACCTTCAATAACATCCGTCAATCTACCTCCTGAAAACGAAGGTATCCAGATAACTCTTCAATCTATAATTTCAGACAACACCACAAACTATACTCTCAATAAAATGTTATTCACTATATGGTACATTTGGAAAGCCAAGAATGATCTCTAATTTAACAAGAAACAGAGCACGAGTAACTCATGTTGCAGAGGCTCACAGAACCTCCCACAATGCATCTATAACCTCGCAGGTCGTTACCAATAACAACAGCACGGGGGAAATACTCCAGCCACGGACAACAATATATATAACTCAGATGCCACTGCGACATCTACAATCAAGCAATCAAGATCCATCAACAGGGCAAACACCCTACAACCCGCAAGCCTACAACTATCCACGATGAACAGGTACCATGTCACTGCACCAGCCATGATCCAAGGACACAGATGCTATGTAGACTCCTCCACAGCTCCAGATCAACCCAATCAGCAATCGAGAATGGCAGGCCTTGGGATTCTAATCCGTCTCATGTAGGAAAATTCTACAGAGGCTATTCATATCAAAGCAAAACTAGAGGCTTGCACCTCCATGTTGATGGCGGAAGCTGCAACCCTAGCGCTAGCATCACAGATAGCCCACAAACTAAATTTAACATGTATTAACTTTCTTTCTGATAGTGAACAACTGGTTCACTTTCTCCACCAACAAGACTTCTTCAATCCACCTGACCGGAGGATCAAGCCGTTCACTCAGATATACTGAAACCATGCCACCTCCTCTTCAGCTTCAATTTTCAAGATCCTCAGAGACCTCAATACTTCTGCTCATAATCTTACTAGACAGGCTCTTCAGGACAATAGCTTACAAGGTTCATTAGAGTTCTCTTGCTCTTCGGACAATCATGTATCCCCTGTAACTATCTCCAAGCTCTACTTAAGGTAGACTTGAATAATGTAACCATATCCATCTATATATTGCTGTTGTAAAAAAAACGGCGTCTGGCATGTTCGGTTGTCCTTGCGGTTGCGGTTCTTTCTTTTTTCAGCTCTGCGGCGGCATGCTTATCGTCTGTATCTGGGAAACCAGTTTGTCTGGCGCATGGGCACGCATCCACTATACCTCGACCTTCAGGAGCACAAATCACGATTCATGATTAAAACTATTGATACGAACAATGCAGTGTATCCACAAACACGGTGACAAAAAGTATCTGAATTTTTGTACTCTCTTTGGTTTTACATGTTCTGAAAATGAACAAAAGAACTGAATAAGAGTAGCCGCACAACGGCGCTGACTCGTTGAACCTAGTAAACTTACCATTCTACTGTAGTATATATACAGTGGCGGATCTAGGATTTTATCTCTGGGTATGCCAAATAAAAAAATTAAATATAATTCGGTAAAACTCATCTGTCAATTTGGTAAAAATTCACATATAATTACATATACATGTACTAAATAATAATATAGAAGTCTTAACAAATTAAAATTTAAGTTGAAAATTATTATGAATTACAACAATAAAATATACATTTCAACATATATAGGCATAAAAGAGAGCAAGAGACTTACAATACTAGTTGTATGTTGTTTTAGGTGATGCTTTGTAAGTGAAATAAATGCATAAATTATATTATTTTCATGAGAAAATATGTCACTCAATGAATAATTAAACTAATGATAAGTTCTAACAAGTGATTAAGTTGTAATTTTTTTTAGAAAAATGATAATAAATAATTGAAACCAGCAAACCTTGTGAGGTCCTAGACTCTTGAAGACGTCTATGTGTATTATACAAAATACAGCGGTGATGGCCGGCGGCAGTTGCCAGGTCGCTGGCTTCTCCTTCAGGACCAAAACACCGGCAACAGCAGTTGGCAAGCAGACGCCAGGTTCTTTTTCAGAACCAGAACGCCATAACCACATCCTGGCTTCTCTTCCGGGATCTGCCGCGGCACTTACGAATTTCTGAATTACGATAGCAAATCATGGAGACAGAAACTAGGTACGGGAGCAGCACTGGGATGGGATCATATCGATGGATCGCGAGTTCGTGAGACAGAGGATCAGAGACGAAGAGGCGAGACAGCGGCGGCGCTTTGTTTCGACTAACAGCGGCGGCGCTTTGGGATCGCGATTTCGCGACACATAGAATGGGGCAGCATCGTAACCTTTTCTTTTATGTTATTAGCAGATCCTATTACTATGGCTTGGGAGAAATTTGCTATAATGGGACTCCAAAGAACTAGCTTCGTTAAAATAGGAATCCTAACATTTGCTTCTCTAAAATGGGACTATAAACATTAACAAGTTGTTTTCCATGACATTTTGATACTTTTAATCATATTTGGGTTCTTAAATACATGTATTTTTCTTTAATGGCCGTATTACCCTTTTGTCTAATCTAATCTACCGATTCATCATATCTACCTTTACGGAAGGAGATATCGTACGTCACGTAGACCCGCCGCCGCCCTCTCCGTCACGTACGAGACACGCCGCCGGCTGCTCGCCCGCCAACTGTCGGCCGCCGCGCCGCCCCTCCTTCCCTCCCCACGCCGCCTTCTCCGATCTCCATGGATGGAGAGCCTCTGCCCTGTTAAATGGAGAGGTTAGATATGGCTTAGGCGTCAAGTATGCGTCTTGGGTTGTTGTACAAGTAGCATAAGATAGATATAGGAAGATATGATTTGTTGTAATCTAGTTTTCTTGTACAAGCCACGGTGTGGGCGGTTCACACCATATATATTAACACGCAACAGAGATGCAGAGATGCATCTCGTTAACCCTAATTATTTTACACGGTATCTAGAGTCTTCCTCTCCACCGAGAACTTCAATGGCTTTCACTTCATCATCCTCCGCGCTATCTGCTGCAATCTCTCTCACCGCGTTTCTGCCGCCGGTGACAGAGAAGCTAAACCGATCCAACCACCAATCGTGGAAGGCACAAGTTCTTTCTGCGCTGAGAGGAAATCAACTTGCTGATTGGCTGAACGCCGATGCTACGGCCCCGACGAAATTTTTCCCCAAGAAGAAAGAAGAAGATTCGGAGGAGGTTCCAATAGCAAACCCTGAGTATGCTGCATGGGTAGCAAAGGAACAAACGGTCCTAAGCTATCTGCTCACGAATCTCAGCAAAGAGGTCCTGGGACATGTCAACACAGAGGTCACAGCGAAGAGTGCATGGGCGGCTATAGAGGCCAGTGGCGAAGCTACGTTCACTTGATGGTGTCGTCCGACACCGACGGTTTCCCGCGAGCATGTTATAGGTACCAATTTTTCACCGTGGAAGACCCCAGCAAAAAAATTATTTGACCCCGACAGCCTAGCAGTCCAGGCGGTGTCAAAGGCTAATAAGCCCACGTCAATTAGCAAGACACGTTCAAGGCTAAATGGCTATTGGCTAATAAGCCCACGTCGAAGGCCTGAAGGCCCATTTTCCACTGCATCCATCGTGTCGAGTCTACCAGAAGTCCAAACATCATCGCTCGACGCCTCCGACGCTACAGCTTCCATCAGGTCGCGATTCGCAAATCCTACGGGATGCACCTAGGGCTGTGGGCGGCGCTGATCGCCTGATCCGCTGATCCTGATCGAGAGGCAACCGGGGTCGGGGGGTTGAAGCAGTCAAGCAGCCGGGGAGTGCACTGCACTACCGTACCGCAATTGCTCTGCAGTATGCACCACTCACCCTCGTCGGACGTCGTCAGTCGTCAGACACCGCGACAGTCTCTCAGCTCTGTAGACTCTGAATTTTCAATTTGGAGACAAAGATCACAAGGCATTCTCTATGTCAGGTATTAAATTTAATCATATATATATGACTCCTTGCAATCTTGCATATGAGTACATCAATATCTGTCTACTTTAGTGTTTAATTATGTGACTAATTTGATAGGAAATCAAAGCACATTGGAACGATTCTTGAAAAGGAAATCACCTCCGCCGCCCAATGAACGATTGCATTGTATGCTTTGTGGAACAAGAATTTCTAGCCACAATTCCACTTGATGATGTGATCATTCGATTTCACAAGATGGAGGACCGTAACCGTCGAGGGAGCCTATAGGAGGTAACTACTATTGTGAAAGCTTGTTTTACTATAATTTGTTCGTTGTTACAATACTATTATATATTTTTGGATATTATGTGTGGTACTATATTATAGCATACTTAAAGAGTTAAAGTTAGTAGTATTATAGGTTTGTCCCGATCCTTTATGGAATAGTCCAGACACCAGTGTCCAAAAATCCTGACTTCGCCCCTGATAGAGGCGATGTTTGCCTCCCAATCCCGCGCCAAGATCATCAGCATCTGCATGGCCCTCGCCACCGCCAGCAAAGGTACTTCCACCATTAGTGAGTACTTTGCAAAGATGAAAAGCTTGGGCGATGAGATGGCGGCGGCTGGACGACGTCTTGAAGACGAGGAGCTTGTCTCCTATGTGCTGACTGGATTAGATCTTGATTTTGATCCGGTCGTGTCAGCCGTGGCGGCGCGTGTAGAGCCCATCTCGGTCTCCGAGTTGTTCACACAATTGATCAGCCATGAACAACGCCTGGAGCTACGCAACGAGGGCAACCAGTCCTCGGCGAATATGGCTACTAAGGGAAACCGCAATGGCGGTAACTCGTCCCGTGGCGGACATGGCGGCGGAGGTCGCAATGGAGGAGGACGTGGTGGCCGTGGTGGTTTCGGCCGCGGCAATGGAGGTGGGCGAAGCACTTTCCAACAGGGTGTCTACTGCCAGATTTGTGGCAAGGAAAGACACCCTGCCCACCGATGCTACAAGAGGTACAACAACAACTTCAGCGGACCTCCCCAGAAGACTGCGTCGTCGGCGACCACAAATTCATATGGCGTCGACACCAACTGGTATATGGATACCGGTGCCACAGATCATATAACCAGTGAATTGGAAAATCTTACAACACGTGACAAGTATCATGGTGGTGATCAAGTCCACACTGCTAGTGGATCAGGTATGGAAATTCAACATGTTGGTAATGGTGTTTTACGTTTCCCCGCTAGAAACTTACACTTGAAAAATATTCTTCATGTTCCTCTAGCTAACAAAGATCTCCTTTCTGTTAACCGCATTGCTCATGATAACAATGTCTTTCTTGAATTTCACCCTGATCACTTCTGTGTTAAGGACAAGGAGACGAGAAGAATTCTTCTCACCGGGCCATGTAAAAATGGCCTTTATCCCGTGAAGCCGCCAAATAAAGAAGTACTTGGGGTAACCAAGCCATCCTCATCCTTGTGGCATCATCGGTTAGGGCATCCTGCTTCACCCATCGTCCAGCACGTGCTCAACCACCACAAGCTTCCTTTCTTGAAAGAGTCCAATAAAAATAGCATATGTAATGCTTGTCAAATGGGAAAGAGTCATCAGTTACCATATCCCCAGTCTACTAGTGTGTAAACTAGAGTGTTAGATCTCATTTTCTCAGATGTATGGGGCCCTGCTCCTAGTTCAGTTGGTCGAAACAATTATTATGTCAGTTTTATTGATGATCATAGCAAGTTTACATGGATATACTTGCTACGCAAAAAATCTGAGGTGTTTCAATGTTTTCGTGATTTCCAAACTCTAGTTGAAAGACAATTTGATAGAAAAATTCTTGCCATCCAAACAGATTGGGGTGGGGAGTATCAAGCTTTGAGTTCCTTTTTTAAGCGCATGGCCATAGCACACCATGTTTCCTGTCCTCACGCACACCAGCAAAACGGCTCAGCTGAAAGGAAGCACCGACACATTGTAGAAGTCGGCCTCACTCTTCTCGCTCATTCTAGCATGCCTTTGAAATTTTGGGATGAGGCTTTTCTAACAGCAGTTTTCCTCATAAACAGACTACCTTCTCGAGTCATTAGCAATGATACTCCCTTCTTCCGTTTATATGGTAAACACCCTGATTATAATTTTCTCCGCACTTTTGGATGTGCTTGTGGCCCAACATGCGTCCATATAATTCCAAGAAGCTTGAGTTCCGATCTAAAAAATGTGTCTTCTTAGGATATAGCCACCAACATAAAGGATACAAGTGTCTTGATCCTTCAACAGGACGAGTATATATCTCCCGAGATGTCATTTTTTATGAACATCTTTTTCCTTTTGCTGCCTTACACCCAAATGCTGGTGCCCAACTTCGAAAAGAGCTTAGCCTTCTTCCTGATATTCTTCAAAATCCTAGTGATGGGGACGCGTTTACATCTAATCAGCATGTTGATTCTCCATCACCTACTAATGCTTCACAAGATTCTGCTGGAGTTTTGTCATCTGCAGGTGAAAAATTGGATGAATTCGGTCCAAACACAAGAAGATGCGGGCGGTATTTTATGTGCCGTGCGGAGGGGGACAACACTGCCCACGATGCTGATCTCCCTGGCGAGTTCGGTACGCCAGCAGGTGGATCCCCCTCGGGATCGGTGGCGGATCAGCTGTCCGATACGCCGCCAGCGCCAAGGTCCCTCGGGTCAGGATTGTCTGCACCTCTATCAGGCCCTTCCTCACCTTCGTCATCGCATGTGGCTGCGCAGCAAGATCCCATCAACGGAATCCCTCCTGTGTCGCTGACAGAGCTCGGATCCGCTACGGCACCTGCGGATGCTGCACCAGCTGTGGTTTCTCCACCGCCACCGCAGCAAGGGGTGGTAACAAGGTCTCAAAGAGGTATTTCGAAGCCCAAAGTTTTCTCTGATGGGACGGTTCGATGGGGAATGCTTGCAGGACAGTTAACAAAAGAACCTACAAGCGTTGATCAAGCTCTTGGTGATGCACATTGGACTGAAGCTATGGACTTGGAACATCAAGCTTTGGTCCGGAACCAAACTTGGCATCTAGTCCCACGTCCTAAAGGCAAGAATATCATTGGTTGCAAATGGGTGTATAAGGTAAAGAGGAAATCAGATGGATCCATTGATCGATACAAGGCACGGTTGGTTGCGAAAGGATATAAGCAAAGGTATGGAATAGACTATGAGGACACATTTAGTCCTGTAGTCAAAGTTGCCACGATTCGTTTTATTCTTTCACTTGCAGTATCAAAAGATTGGTCATTGAGGCAGCTTGATGTGCAAAATGCTTTTCTCCATGGTGTTTTGGAAGAAGTCTATATGAGTCAACCACCAGCTTATGTTGATAAGGAGCATCCAAACTATGTTTGTAAGCTTGATAAAGCTCTCTATGGACTCAAACAAGCTCCTCGAGCTTGGTATGCAAAGTTATGTGGTAAGTTACAAGCTCTTGGTTTTATTCCCTCCAAAGCAGACACATCATTGTTCTATTACAACAAAGGAAGATATACTATATTTGTTCTAGTTTATGTTGATGACATCATAGTAGCAAGTTCTTCTCAAGAAGCAATTGACAATTTCCTTTCTGATCTACAATGAGAATTTGCTTTGAAAGATTTAGGTGACTTGCATTATTTCTTGGGCATAGAAGTAAAGCGAAGCAAAGAAGGACTATTGATGTCACAAGAAAGGTATGCCAATGATGTGCTAAAACGATCAGGGATGGACAAGAGTAAGCCGATAGATACACCAATGTCAAATGTGGAAAAGTTGAGTATAGAATCTGGTGATAGCCTTGGACCGGATGATTCAACAAGATATAGAAGCATTGTTGGTGCACTTCAATATCTCACCTTGACACGTCCTGATATATCATTCGTTGTGAATAAGGTTTGTCAATTCTTACATGCACCAAGAACAGTTCATTGGAGTGCTGTGAAGAGAATCTTGCGTTATGTGCGTGGAACAACGAGTTTTGGTTTGAAAATAAATAAATCAACATCAATGATGATCAGTGCATTCTCAGATGCAGATTGGGCAGGATGTGTTGATGATAGAAGATCTACAGGAGGATTTGCAGTGTATCTTGGAGACAATTTGATTTCTTGGACAGCAAGGAAACAGGCAACCGTCTCTCGTTCCAGTACAGAAGCCGAATACAAAGCAATAGCAAACGCAACTGTCGAGGTACTTTGGGTACAAAAGTTGCTAACTGAGCTGGGAATTTCACACCCTCCAAAGGCGCGGCTCTGGTGTGATAACTTGGGAGCTACTTATTTATCTGCAAATCCCATCTTTCATGCAAAAACAAAACACATTAAGATAGATTTCCACTTTGTTCGAGAAAGGGTGGCACAGAAACTACTTGAGATAAGATTTATAAGCTCAGGAGATCAGATTGCTGACGGGTTTACCAAACCTTTGCCATTTGCTAAACTAAGACAGTTTAGAGACAATCTCAACCTCAAGAGTGGCTGAGATTGAGGAGGAGTGTTAAATGGAAAGTTTAGATATGGCTTAGGCGTCAAGTATGTGTCTTGGGTTGTTGTACAAGTAACATAAGATAGATATAGGAAGATATGATTGTTGTAATCTAGTTTCCTTGTACAAGCCACGGTGTGGGCGGTTCACACCATATATATTAACACGCAACCGAGGCGCAGAGATGCATCTCGTTAACCCTAATTATTTTACACGCCCGACAGAGTGCGTGGAGGGTCGTCGGCCATGGACAACGAAGCTGCGCCCGATGCCCTAGACGAGGCTGCGCCTAGTGCCCTGGTCGCGACGGCACGTGAAGGGCTCGACGTCGCTCCTGGTTGCCATCCCGCGGCGCTCGGAGGTCTCGCCGTCGCTCCTGGTGGCCATCTCGCGGCGATAGGAGAGCTGGCCGCGAAGCCTGAAGGCCATCCCATCGAGGTTGGTGTTGGAAGCTTGGCCGCGACTGATGGTGGTCTGGCCACGACTGATGGTGCCCTGGCCGCGACTCCTGGTGGTCTGGCCGGCCAGGCCGGAGCAGCTGATGACCTTCCACAGCTTTCCATGGAGAACCCCAACAATGCTATAGCCCTAGCAAGAGAACTGCTGCCTGCTGCTCCTCTTCCGACAATAGAGCACAACCTTCATGTTCTTCAAGTGGAAAGGTAGTGATAACTTATTTATTTTGGATACATATGAATTTATTAGGGCGTTAACCATAGTACTTACCCATCAATTTTTTTATGACATTAAGTATCAATTTGCCACAATTTTAAGGCTATAGTGTGAAGGGTGTCGTGTATGCAAGCGTAGTGTAGTGTATACATAATTTTTTGTTAAGAGCTGGTAGCTTCAGCTTGTTGGTGCATCAGCTCATAAAAGTAACTTGTACTTGTAATAAGTTTGCTTGTCGTTTATATTAAATAAAATCAAAGTTGTTGTTGTATGAAGCATTTATAGTTATATCTTCTTCCTGTATACTTTATGTCTCTATTATGCAGTTCCCAATTAAATAATTAGTGCACATCATTTATATTAAACATATAATTAGTGCTTCTTTTATTACACTAATATGTCGCTATTATGTAGTTCCGAAATAAATAATGTGGAAAATATGGAAAGAGTTGATTGGGCTGCCATACAAATAGTTGAGACTCATGATGATGAAGGTCGAATTCAAGTTATGAGTGAGACTTAGATGTGTGTGATTTTAGGCTTGACAGATGAGGGCACACCAAATATACCTACACAGGGATTTGATCGTCGATTGGATGAACAAGACAATGATAATGACCGTGGGGAAGATGTTGATGGTGCTGCCATTCCTACTAATGACGACGTACCAGGTGAGATAGTCATTTCATATGATAAGAACAACCCATGCATGGAGGTAGGGACACAGTACCCAACAATGGAAGAGTTCAAGCTGGCAATTCATCAATTTGCCATCAAGGAGTTCCATTTAGGAGTAGAGAAGTCATGTAAGAAGAGATATAGAGCTTATTGCAAGTCTGGTGATGAGATGACTGGCCCTTGTCCTTGGAAGATAAACGGCAACAAATTGGATGGTTGCGCAACTGTGGAGGTGAATATTTTTTTTGTATGTCTTCATTCATTGTTCTTGCTATGTAAATTAATATCATTTTTTTTTGTTTTGTAGGTAACTGTTTTAGTTGATAAACATGAATGTGTGTCTAGCCAGAGGATGCAGGTTACAACTCCAAGTTGCTAGTGGGTATGTAGCAAGGTTGTGGATATCCTTAGAGTTCAACCAAACATTGGTACTAAGGAACTGCAAACGAGGTTGAAGAATGATCTGAATAATAAGTGCACAATTGGTTATGACACTGTATGGCGGGGTAAACAAAGAGCTCTTGAGCAGATTTATGGCAAATGGTCAGAAAGTTTTGAGCTATTATTTACGTGGAAGGCCGAGGTGATGAAGCGGAGTCTAGGCAGTGGTCGTTGAGATTGATGTTCTTGAGGTGGACGGTGAGGTATATTTCCACCATTTTTTCTGTGCCCTTAAACCATGCATTGATGGTTTCTTCGAAGGTTGTAGGCCTCATTTGAGCGTAGATGCTACAACACTTAATGGGAGGTGGAATGGTCACTTGGCTGCAGTTGTAGCAGTTGATGGTCACAATTGGATGTATCCAGTGGCTTATGGTTTCATGGCTTCGGAAACCACAGATAACTGGACTTGGTTCATGGAACAATTGAAGAAAGCTATAGGTGATCCTCCACTCCTTGCTATTTGTTCTTATGCTTGCAAGGGCTTGGAGAACGCAGTGAAGAATGTATTCCCCAAGGTAGAGCAAAGGGAGTGCTTTTTTCATATGGTCAAAAACTTCAAGAAAAAAATTAAAGGATTTGGCCAGATATATCCTGCTGCAAGGGCTTATAGAGAGGACATTTTCTATGACAATATAGCAAAAATGTTAACTGAATCAGCTGCAGCAGTGCAATGGTTACGGGCCAATCATAAGGACTTATGGTATAGGTGTGGTTTCAATCCAGAGATTAAGTGTGACTACATAATTAGTAACATTGCTGAGTCATTTAATAATTGGATTAGAGACCATAAGAACTTACCGGTTACTGACCTTGCTGATAAGATTAGAGAAATGATCATGGTACTATGGAACAAGAGAAGAATTATTGCAAACAGGCTACCTGAAGGTAGGATACTCCCAGCTATTATGGTTCAACTAAGAGCAAACACTAGAGGTTTGGGACACTTGAAAATTGTGGTATGCTCTAACTGGAGTGCAGAGGTGTGGGACCATAGCGGCACCATTTCTGTGAAACATATTGTCAAGTTACACCAGAGAACATGTACTTGTCTTGAATGGTAGCACACTGGTAAGCCATGTGAACATGTATTGGCCTATGTAACCCGCGAAAGGGGAGTGAATCTAGAACAGTTCGTGCATGACTACTACTCTGAGAATAGATTCAGGGCTGCTTATGGTAGAGAAATTGAGCCAATGACAGAAAAAACACAATGTCCACAAGTCGACCTACCATTCTTCGTTGGTGCACCTCTGGCTAAATCATCTGTTGGAAGACAGAGAAAACTAAGAATTAAGGGATGGGAGGAAGGTGGACACAGGAAGAAAGGTAAATATACCAATGAGCGTGAAGATGAGAAGGGATGTGACAATGATATTGTTCCAACAAATGCAAAGGGACATAAGATGATTAGAGGGCCTATGACTTGCATAAGATGCGGAGAAAAGGGTTACCGGCAAGCTAGTGCCAAGCGCCCTTACAATGGGACCTCAAAAAAGAGGTAATTTGTTTTTCTTTATCAAGAAACAAAAATGAACATCATATACTAATTTATTTTATTACTTGTAGCAAGCGTAGGCAACCTAGGAAGAATGTGACAAAAGAAAGGCCCACAAAACCTACCACCCCACGAAGGCCGACAAGGGAAGAAATCCTACGGGATAGTCCAGGAAGGGTTACTAGAAGGTAAAGAATATTAACACATTTACTATAGAGTCATTTTTTCATACATCTAATTATCAATCTTATTTTTGTGCAGCAAGCTTGCGATGTTATTGGGAGAGTGCACATCTTCACAAACCGACAACATCACTAGCTCCGTGAGGATGCCTACCGTGGTACCGCCAAAAAAGATGACTCCAAAGAGAAAGCTACACACTGGATGACGAGTTAATTTAGTTGTGATGAGATGTGAGCTCAAGATTTATTTCATATGATTTTGATCTTGTTTGGAACTACATTATTGTCTTATGAGATGAACATGTTTATGTTATTTATACTACAAAAATGATTTTACGAGATGAACACGTTTGTGCTAAATTCTTGTTATTATATATTGTTTGTAATGAATCACTTTGTTAATTCATGCTGTTATATAACTGTGCATGGCGGCAAGCCAGCCATGGTCACGGCCAGCCAGCCCAGGCCAGCCATGACCACGGCCAGCAACCCAGGCGAGCACGGCCGGCCAGCAGGCCAGCCACACCACGGAAGCCAGCAAGCCAGCCAATACGGCAACCAGGCAGCTAGCCCAGGCCAGCCAAGTAGCGGCACCTAGCAAAGCCACGAACAGTGTTTAATGACTCAAGGGTAAAATAGTCATTTCAGGGTCTAAATACATGTATTTAGATAAGAAAAGAGATTAAAAGGACCAAATGTTATAGAAAACAAGAAACAAATGTTTGAAGACCTATTTTAGAGAAGCAAATGTTAGAATTCCTATTTTAACGAAGCTAGTTCTTTGGAGTCTCATTATAGTAAATTTCTCGCCACATGCATACCCTGTAAATCCGCCCCTGTATATATGAGAATAAATAGAACCCTTATAACTTGCTAGTATGTCAAATTCAAATGGATACTAATGCCAACTGCTATGCTGACACAAAAGGAAATTACTGTCTTGGTCGTATGTATTATACTATCATCTCGTGATAATGATTGTAGACAAAGGAAACCAGTGTGGGTACAAAGCTGGAGGAAACCAGTGGATACAAGTTGTTGGCGTAAAGTTGTAACACTCCTGTCTTCTTAGTGAAAAGCTTGTGCCATGACAGCGCCCCTGCTGAGGTTTCGGCCCCCATGCCGGTGGAGGACTTCATCAACTCCTTTTGGAAGCCGGTTCCTGATCACATTATGGCCCTGTTTGGAACAACTTAAATGCTGCTTATGGTCAAAATAAGCTGAAACTAACAGTCAAACGGTTCGTTTTTTTATAGCTTTTGTTGGATGCGCTTCTCCCCACAACCCTCATTTACACTAAACCGCAGAAGCTGGATCATACCCACTTCTCAAATAAGCTCATATTTCATATTTGTGCAGCTTATCTGATAAGCGCTTCTCTGGATCTTGGTACCAAACAGGGCCTAAGTCATCTCCAGGATTACGACAAACGCGGTCACAGCGTCTGTTGGAGGATGGCGCTCTCGTCCCCAAGCGCAGCGCTCAGCTGGCCGCCAAGAGCAGATACAGGGAGCCGAAACCAGATGCGCAGGCAAGGAAAGTCATGTTGAAGCGGTTGGGCTTTGAGGTCGAGACTCAGCTGCCGGACGAAGCTTCATTCCAGGAGTTCCAGGAAGCTTTCTCCTTGCCTCTGACGCCGTCCAAGCGGGAGGCGATGCAAGTCCTTTTTCTGGGCAGGAAGCAGCGTGCGTTCAGCGCCGTTCGCGCCGCCTAGAATCGTAACTGTGTCGCGCCGTTAACTGGTATAATGATAAGTCCAAACATCTTCATCTGGATCGTCTGCGGCCTCAACATGAGGGCGCGGCGTGCTGTCGTGCGTGAGTTCTTGTTACAAGAGCGCGGCTCCGTGCTTTGTCTTGTGGAGACAAAGATCGATGGCCTCTGGCGACGTGGCAAGCAGGATAGGCTCAGGCTAGGCGGCTCCTTTCCCTTTCCCGGGGCTTTTTTCAAACTCGCTGTGTTGATCTGGTAGGCTGTGCTGTTCGGGTCTTTTGCAAGCTTCTCGCCGGCAATCTGTTGCTTCTGTAACACGTTGTTACATTTCCTCTTAATGAAAAACGGGTTAATCACCCGATTGAGAAAAAAAACAAGGCCTAAATATTTGATCTCCTCCCTGGCCGGCGCCGTTTTCAGATAAAGTGATGCACCATTTTTCTCTTTTCCTGTGTCTTCTTGCTTTGCCCATGCTGCAATATACTGATGTTACCTAGCAGTGTGCCAAGCTCCCTCCTGCTTCCTCCGTCCTAAATTATAAGACTTTTCAAAAATTCTGGAGAGTCAAAATATCTCAAGTTTGACTAATAATTATAGAGAAAACTAGCAAGATTTATATATCAAATAGGCATACTATAAAAATATAATTGATAACGAATCTAACGATACTTAGCTGACATCGTAAATGTTATTATATTGTCATATAAGTTTGATCAAACTTGAGATAGTTTGACTCTCCAAGATTATTGGGATGTCTTATAATTTGGAATGGAGGGAGTCGTTTTTATTTAAAGTTTATGTTCACTTGATTCCGAATTTCTACATTCTCCGTGGCTGGTAACAGCACCGATTGAACATTGGGGCTTACCGTCTTCGTGGAGTCGTTGGCCGAGAACAGTTTGGACTTGTTGCCGCGCGCTCACCGGTGTTCCTGTCCAAGATGGTTCTTGGCTTGCAATATACATATCTCTCATTGACTTGACACTGACCGAACTGTTGATGGAGGAGGTATGCATGCTGTTGCACTTTGAAGCGTGGTGGATGCATCTCATTATTGGCGGTTAAAATAGTGGGAAAATTAAAACAGCTTCCTATGGGCCCCATCGTGCTGTTCTTGTTCCTTTTCATACGAGCTCGCTGCCATGGCTTGGGCCTGTGACAAGCAAGGTTATCACTAGCTAAGTAGCTAGCTATACCACCACGGCACCACGAGCTACACTACCTATCCGGCCTAGCTAATAATAGCTAGTGGTGAATATAAATTGAACCGAAGCAGCTATTAGCTGCAGATTAGTGCGTGTCCCATTTGAGCAGTACGTGCTTAGGCATATATGGACGATGGGACTGTTACGTTGCAGCAGCGCGCGTGCGGCACACTGGTATCCTATATATAACTTGTGTTGTTCCAGTGAGCTAGGGAGCAGTGGGACCACTGATGGCGAAGCAACAAGACTGCCGCCCTGCTTGGACCGACCACAACAAGGACAGATTATTCAGCCGTCTGATCGAGGGTTTTCTACTTATCGATCGCTAGATGATCTTCTCTGTACATACGTAGCTGTCTTTACCGTGGCTCTGTCACTAACAGCTCTCAATAACAGTGGGACGGGAAGCTCGTAGTCTAATTTGCATGGACGAAGCTATCGTCCTTGTCCCCGGCTTCCATCACCTTGCGCGCGGCCGGTGGCTCTCGCCGCGCCACCGCCTCTCGACCCCTGCTCTTCATAATCACCCACGTCGCGAGTCCCATGCTACAAACCATGTCCGGCCGCCGGTCGTCTCCCACCACTGCACCCTGACGGGACAGCATGTGGGTGGGTCGAGCAAGTGCCGAAAGTGTGACCAGGGATGCAAGCGGCAGCCCGCATAACCCACATCTAGGTTTAATTTTATGGGTTGTCGCTTGAACCCGTAAAAATTAAAGGGTTTGTGGGCTAGCCCACTTACATCCCTACGTGTGACCCATCGTGCGAATTCACATACTGATACGTCTCCACGACACACAATTAATTACAGTAGGCATAAGTAGATGCACAAGTCTACATGAGCAGCAATGCTCATAAAAACATCGTGTTCGCTGTAATTACTACGATTGCAATCTGCCTTCTACGACTGCAGATAGACCTAAAAAAGCTACATGTGAGGCGGCTTTAGGAGGTGTTTGTTTCCCATGTCTAAACGTTAGACCTGTCACATCGTATATTTAGATATTAATTTGGAGTATTAAATATATACTTATTACAAAACTCATTACACAGATTGAGTCTAATTTGCGAGATTAATCTAATAAGTCTAATTAATCCATGATTTGACAATGTGATGCTACAGTAAACATTTGCTAATGATGAATTAATTAGGCTTAATAGTTTCATCTTACTAATTAGTTTACTCTCATGTAATTAGTTTTTTAATTTGCCTATATTTAGTCCTCATAATTACCATCTAAATACTCGATATGACAGGGTCTAAACTTTAGCCCGTGGATCCCAACACTCCCTACTCTCAAGCGAACATGTACAGCTGTTACCCTATTTATTTATTGTTTAGAAAAATATAATAGAAAATAATTCAGTGAACAGAGAACATTGTCAACTCCCACTCACAAATTCTTTTGGAGCTCCTTCTCATGCCTCAACAACAACAAAAAAGTTCTAAAAAAATAAGAAAAAAATCTCACATATTGTTTTTTAAATAAGAAAACTCAGACTACTCACTGACGCAGTTGAATGTTGGACCGGCCCAGTAGCTTTCTCCTCGATTATATATATTGTTTGGCTAGCCCACTTCCTTCTGCTTCGCCCTCTCGATGACACTCTTTCTATATATAATCGTCGTCGCTCATAAACCCTAACCAAAATTCCCCTTCTCCTATTCCCTTTCCCACTGGCGGCGACCGCGCCCACGATGTGGCGCCACCGACCGCGGCCTTGGTATGTAACCTCAGAGACTTCCTCTTGCCCATTGTGGCCCGCTCCACCTCCCAAGGGCGCCTTGCCGCTACCGTCGAGAGCACTAGTCTCACAGGATGCGCACCCCTCCTCGCATCGTCAGATAAGGAAACCCTACCCTTCTCTCTTGCGCAACTTGTTTAGATTTTGTTCATGCGTGATGTTCGCGGTGAATCCATTTCGATCGACCTCTATATACAAGCGCCCCGATCTGTCCGCTTCGTTGAGGATTTGCCTCGCTGCATCTCAGGATAGCTGTCGTGTATAAAATACGAAGCTTGTGGGATTGGTGTGCTGAGGCCTCTCCCATAGCATGGCTCCCATGGCGTTGGGGATATCTTGGGTGTACTGATTGTAGGTTTCGTTATAGAACCATAGACCAGATCTAGGGCTTAGGGATGTCAAGTAGAAAATTGGTCGTTCCCTTGGTCATCTAGACGGTGATTGCCTTCGGGTTCATGAGCAGGCCCTTCCAGCGGGATTATGGAGTTGTGTGCATTTGCAAGGTTGGAGGATATACATCTGACACAAATATATACATGTTAGATACCTGCAGAACTAGTGTGCCTACTTTATAAACTTAGGACATCTAAAAGAGTCATGGGTTCTATTTGACATGCGCCAAGGCACATCATCACTTTCAATTTATCAAGGGTAACAAAATTACATCTACCTTTTACCTAGAAAAACCTGTAACATATGTTAGTGCCATGACACACATATATTTCTTATTAAGGAAATTACTGGACTAGTCTCCCCTGCAAGGGGATTTTCTCCAGAAGTGTTGTTCTTGTCCACCATTACTTTATCAATCAACTACTATGCTTTTAATTTTAGGAATTTGGCCATATTTTTCCTTCTTTTTTCTCCTTTTGCCAATCATATAAGTATATAAACACACACTCAACACATACACACACTCATCCCTATAAACATACGCATGCAAATTCTATCCCTATTAACACGTCCGAAAGACTATTAGCATTGTATAATGTTTGGTCAAACTTAAAATAACAACTTATAATTTAGAATGACTGTTTTGTTAAAAAGTATAAAAAAATAAAAAAGAAAAAAGAAAAATAATGATATAGGCTTTTATTCCATGGCCCATCTAAAAGCCTATTAATTGAGGCCGAACCGACCTCTTGACACACCATACGTTTTCTTTGGATTTGGAAGCCCTAACACTGCTGCGCATCCGCCACATCCGCCGCCGTTTCTTCGTCGCAGCGGCGGTGCTCCATCTTCTGCTCCCTCCCCCACTCGCGCTCGACACGCAGGTGACGGAGGCGGCGCTCAGGCTCGGGCTCTCAGCGACGGCGGGGAAGTCCAAGGCTCGGCGGCGGCGTCAGCGGCTCCCCCTCCCGCCTCTCGCCTCCGTCCTCCGCGCACCGGCCGGCGACCCTGCGTACGTACCTCCCTCTCTTTCTCCAATCCCACCTCCGCTGAACCGCCGAAGGCGCTCGGCCCCTGTGTCTGCCCTGCGCGCCGCGCGCGACCGGCTGGCAGCGGGAGCTAGCAGCCGCTGCTCCACCAAGGCGGTCGCGCCGCTTTGGGAGCGCTTATACCCCCATAGCGAAGCGCTACCCGTCCGCTTAGGGCTTCAGCGCGCCGAAGCTTGCGCTTAGTGCCGCCTTTTGAAACCCTAGGTATATTTGAGAATTTGAGACCTGCTGTGATGTAATAGAACTTAAGTTTTAAGTAGATTGCAATGTTTTATTGTTATCAATTTTAATATGCGCTGTCATCTATTTACATTTTTTTTAATAAAAAAACTAAAACTTGTATTACTGAGATTTTTTGGAATTGTTGCAAAATAAACATTATAAGATATGCTTGTGGGGCTCTGATATGGTTTCCTTCCAATATCTCAACATTAGATTCACTGAGATTGTATTGTTAAATGTTACTTGATGGATTTGGAAACTCATATCCTTTGTGTCAACATTGTTAAATTCATTAGCATGTCAGGATATGCTTGGATATGCCATGGCTGGATTTTTCTATCTTTTATACATATAGGAATTGCATTTCAAGGATCTAATTTGTGCTTGTATTTCTTTTTGTACATGATAGGAATAGTGCAGCAGCCAGAGCATCATTTTTTACAGGATTGAAACATCGTTTGCATTTTGGTTTTTGGTTCTTGAGGGCAGCAATTGCAAGCAGCCTAACCCAGCATGTACAATCAATCATTGCTTTGTCACTGTAGCAATTGTAAGCAGCAAGTAATGCTTAAATGTTTCCAGACTCACGTACAAGCACAGTCAGCCAGCAGACAGGTTTTAAACCATTGAAACTGCACAGCAACCCAACCCAACCCGCCCAGATGAGCAACCTTCTGCACAACACATGAAAACCGGACCAACCCAGGCAAACTGTTTATAAGTGGGTTGGGTAGGAAAACCGGGCTGAAACTGCTTGAACCCGTGACCGAACATGCCTACATATCATTATGCTTCCAATACCTATACACCTACCTGAATCCGTGCTGCATACCTTTGTGCCTATCATCCACAGCAACATGACCTGTTAATATCCTTTTGAAATCTTATGTTATTGTTCTCTTTGACATGACTGGCATCTCATCAGTCATCAGTGTCTCTAATACCAGATTCTGGAAATGCTCCTGTTAAGTGGTTTTCTACACCACCATGGCTTAATAGATACACAAAACTAGCATTTTAATATTCAGCTGTCTGTATGGATATTTATTTGTTGTTTTGTAGTCACTTCTGGCCTGTTTTGACAAAATAAAATTATTTGGATTCCAATTCTCCTTCCCAAACCGACTCATGGAAGTTGATATGCTTTAAGATTGCAAGTTTGGTCTCGGAAGATATTCTTTTCTATTATGTTAAAATGAACATCTTCGTATGCAGTGTTGGTCTCTTTGGGACAATTACTACCTGTTTTGACTATAGCTAATCCATAGTAATTGAAGTAACTTGCAAGTTGCTCTCCTTTCTATAAGGAAAATGTTATTTTGATGACCACTGGCAATTTTGAATTCTGTATCGTTACTGCTCCATCCTATTTGCCTGTACATTTTTTTGTTTTCTCAAATATTTCCTAATGCTCACACTTTCATGGCTTACTGTTAGCCTTGTGATTTTCTGGTTTGCTAACTATGGATCAATTCTTTCTGCAGTTGCCTCGGTTAATGTTAGCTCATTGACAAAGATAGCTGATAATGGTAATGCCAAAGGGGGATCTGGTGCCTATACAATTAATCTCGAGAACTTCAGTAAGCGGCTGAAGGTATTCTATGACCATTGGAAGGAGCACAGGTCTGATCTTTGGAGTTCGTCTGATGCTATTGCCATTGCTACCCCACCTCCTTCTGATGATCTTCGTTATTTGAAATCATCAGCCTTGGATACGAATTTCCAGAAACGATAATTGTCTTCATGCTCAAGCAAATACATGTTCTATGCAGTCAGAAGAAAGCAAATCTTATCGGGGCCCTCAAGAAGGCTGCAAATGAGGTTGTTGGTGCTGAAATTGTGTTGCATGTGAAAACCAAGAATGGTGATGGTGCTGACTTGATGGATGACATAATGCAGGCTGCTCGTAATCAATCGAAATCAGACAAGCCAGTTGTTGGACACATCGCCAAAGAGGTACCTGAGGGTAAGCTTCTTGAAACATGGACAGAAAAGTTATCTGGGTCAGGCATACGACTTACAGATGTAACAAATGGCTTCTCTGAGCTCTTTGCTGTGAAGGACACCACAGAGATCACGTGTGTGAAGAAGGCTGCTTACTTAACCTCATCTGTTCTGAAAAATTTTGTGGTTCCAAAGGTGGAGAAGGTTATCGACGAGGAGAAGAAAGTCTCACACTCATTGTTGATGGATGACACAGAGAAGGCTATTCTTGATCCCCTCAAGGTCAAGGTGAAGTTAAAACCTGAAAATGTTGATATATGCTATCCTCCAGTCTTTCAAAGTGGGGGTAAGTTTGATCTGAAGCCTGGCACGTCTAGCAACGGTGAGCACTTGTATTATGATTCAGCAAGTGTTATCATCTGTGCAATTGGTTCCAAATACAGTAGCTATTGTTCAAATGTTGCTTGGACATATCTTATTGATGCTACCCCTACCCAAAGCAAAGCATATGAGACCCTTTTGAAAGCTCATGAAGCTGCTGTTCAAGAAGTGAAACCAGACAATCAGATGAGTGCGGTTTATCAAGCTGCAGTGGCAGTGATTGAGAGGGATGCCCCTGAACTACTTCCTAATCTAACAAAGTCAGCTGGAACTGGAATAGGCCTTGAATTCCGAGAATCTGGCTTAAATCTGAATGCCAAAAATGATAGTAAGATAAAACAGGGAATGGTTTTTAATGTCTCCCTTGGTTTGCATAACGTCCAGGCAGAAACCACCAGTGAGAAGACAAAGCAGTTTTCACTGTTGTTAGCAGATACAGTTTTAGTTAATGAAAAAGGACACGAGATCTTAACAGCACCTTGCTCCAAGGCAGTCAAAGATGTTGCTTATTCGTTCAATGAAGATGATGAAGACGTTGCTGACGTGAAGATAGAGTCGAAGACCATAGATGTCGTGCCAACCAAGGCAACTCTCAGATCGGACAACCAGGAAATGTCGAAGGAAGAGCTCCGGAGACAGCACCAGGCTGAACTTGCTCGTCAAAAGAATGAAGAGACTGCTAGAAGGCTCGCTGGGGTTGGTTCTGGGTCTAGTGACGGACATGGTTCTTCAAGGGCTTCAAATGAGCTTGTTTCATACAAGAATGTTAATGATGTACCATTTGTGAGAGATTTGGTGATCCAAGTAGATCAGAAGAATGAAGCTGTCCTCTTACCGATTTATGGCAGCATGGTTCCTTTCCATGTTTCTACTATCAAGAGTGTGACCAGCCACCAGGACAACCGCACCTGCACTATCCGCATCTTCTTCAATGTTCCTGGAATGCCATTCTCAAATGATAGCAAGCTAAATTCTCAAGGCGCCATCTATCTCAAAGAAATTACATTCCGCTCAAAAGATACACCGCATAGCAGTGAAGTTGTTCAGCAGATCAAAACGTTGAGGAGGCAAGTTGCTTCAAGGGAGTCGGAGAGAGCTGAAAGGGCAACTCTTGTTACCCAGGAGAAACTTCAGATAGGAAACAACAAAATGAAGATGATGAGACTTTCTGATGTGTGGATACGACCTGTATTTGGTGGTCGTGGGAGGAAGCTCACTGGAAATCTTGAGGCTCATGTCAATGGTTTCAGATATTCTACTTCAAGGTCTGATGAGCGCGTGGACATCATGTTTGGAAATATAAAGCATGCCTTTTTCCAGCCTGCAGAGAAAGAAATGATTACTCTCCATTTCCATCTGCACAACCATATCATGGTTGGAAACAAAAAGACAAAGGATGTCCAGTTCTATGTTGAAGTGATGGATGTTGTTCAGACTCTTGGTGGCAATAGAAGATCGGCACTTGATCCTGATGAGATTGAAGAAGAGCAGCGTGAGAGGGATAGGAAGAACAGAATAAACATGGATTTCCAGAACTTTGTGAACAAGGTTAATGACCATTAGTCGCAACCACAGTTCAAGGGGCTTGACCTGGAGTTTGATGTCCCCCTTAGGGAGCTTGGGTTCCATGGTGTCCCCTATAAAGCTTCCGCTTTCATCATTCCAACTTCTACTTGTTTGGTTGAGCTGATTGAGACCCCCTTTCTGGTGGTGAGCCTAAGTGAGATAGAGATTGTTAACCTGGAAGGGTGGGCTTTGGAATAAAGAACTTTGACATGGCTATTGTGTTCAAGGACTTCAAGAAGGATGTTCTCCGCATTGATTCCATCCCTTCATCATCGCTTGATGCGATAAAGGAGTGGCTGGACACAACTGACCTCAAGTACTACGAGAGCAGGCTGAATCTGAACTGGCGTCCTATCCTGAAAACTATAGTTGATGATCCTCAGAAGTTCATTGACGATGGTGGCTGGGAGTTCCTGAACATGGAGGTGAGTGACTCAGAGACTGAGGACACAGAGGAGTCAGACCAAGGCTATGTGCCGTCCGATGCTGAGCCTGAGTCTGAGTCAGAAGACGAGGCCTCCGAGAGCGAGTCCTTGGTGGAATCTGACGATGATGATGAAGAGTCAGATGAGGACTCAGAGGAGAAGGGCAAGACCTGGGAGGAGCTGGAGCGTGAGGCAAGCAATGCGGACCGTGAGCACGGTGCAGAGTCGGACAGCGAGGAAGAGAGGAGGCGCCGCAAGGCGAAGACCTTCAGCAAGTCGCGTGCGCCGGAGCGCAGCAGCTTCAAGGGTGCGCAGCCCTCCAAGAAGCCAAAGTTCAGGTGAATCAGCAAGTCACGTGTGCCAGAGCAAAGCAGCTTCAATTGAGTGCCACCTCCAAGGCAGTTCAGGTTAATTGGGTACCTGCTGGTTGCTGTGGCGCCGTGGCCGCTTCCAGAACCTCCGTCTCAGGAGTAGTCATGTCTGTAGGTGTGTCGTTTGTTATCTCTAGATTATCTTGGTATTATCTGCAGTAGCTTAGTCCATTTAGGTGAATGAAATGTGACAGCTGAACTTTGTGGATGAACTTAGCGTTGAACCTGCATCATTTTGGGGGAAAGGAAATCAAAGTTGATTGATTCATTAATATCCTCAGTGATGTAACATTTTCCTTGTTAGTTGGACGTACATGTTGTATAATATTTATTTATGCTTGGAGTTGATCCTTGGTACTTTGTAACCGTATATGGTAACGTGGAGGATGTTTCTTGCATGTGGAAGCATTGGGATAGGATGAGTTCCTGCTCTTTTTTGTTGTTGTTGCATCTGTTTATGTCTTTACTTTTTCGTGTTTGATGCATGCATATATGTACATTGGAGGGAAAGGTAAGGTCATTGATACTACAAGGGCACGACCGTTGATGGCACAACAAACCAGCAAGGCGGGCCTGGAAGCGTTTTACACAACGAGCATAGACAGACATGGCAGCTTCTGGCCACGGAGAATCATTAAAGAATTGGCATGGGTTGAACTCGATTGAAGTCACATCTGTCTCGACGGTGACACAGGAGCTATCTATGGCAGCCCGGTGCTTTGTTTATCTGCCGTTGTATTCATAAATTTCAATGTCACCCCACGGTGTAGGAGCAACCACATCTGTCATGTTGAACCATCTTGGAGTAATAAATTGACCGTCCATGGCCTCTCGAGTTCTTTTCTCAGACTATCCGCACCGCTGTCCATTAAATTCATTTGGAGCAACAAAACTTTTGCACCGCTGTACGCTACAGGTCCCTGAAAGCAATCGAACATTTGCGCGTCCGTGAAGAATCGTGCTCATCTCGGAGGAACGCTATGCTGCGGCAGGCATGTGTGTGGCGGGCCCCACGTTCTCGCTTTACGTGCAATACTATTTTAACTCACTTAGAAATGTTATAACTCACAAACAAAAAACCCAAATTAAATTTCGTTTACGCCATTAAATTTGTTTCAATAAATCCTTCAAAACAAGATCTTAGTTGAATATATTTCGATAAAGTTATAAATGAGCTCTAATGTTACTAGTTGATATAGAGTATGAAATATAAAGGATGATGAGTGTGGAAGAAAAACGTATAGAGGGGAGAATTTTGATGACTAGGACAGATAGAGGAGGGATTTAGAGGAATAACAGTGCGGACAGTCTCAGCTCTCTGCTGTTCCTCAAGCCTGAAAGTTTGTAGAAACTCAAGGGTGATATCAAAATTCTAATTACAATCATAAAGCAGAGAAGAGGAAAGGAGCAAAGACCTGTTTCTCTGCATCAGACTTAGATATGTCGCCCTTCTCGAGGGTATATCTATCAGGTTTCAACCGCGAATCAGATGCCAACAATTTCTTAGGTGCCGTGTCAAAAGCTGTTTATTTTTTGTGCAAAGTGTGTGTACTAATACTTGTCGCTCCGCAGAGTCAAGTATGATCAGTTCAATGCAACAGTCCTTCGCAAATATATGACTAGCATTACATCTTCTGGATACATAGAAGAAGTTATCCATAGTAACAGAAAGTGAAAGAAAATGCGACCTCCTTCAGCTCCGTGCCTGGAAGAGGATTGCCTTCTTGGTCACATGGTTGGTAACTCAAAGACGAGAGAACTACAGTAAGACAATAAAAAGAATGGAATTAACTGCACGACCCTTCCGGCAAACAGTAAAATACATACAAGCTGAATAATTTGGCAACAGAAACTGTCAACAAACCACAAATGTAAGAATAAATTGATGGGCGATATCATACCCAAACCAGCCACATGGCTGGAAATATAGCACAACTTTGTCTCCAGTTGTCAGGTATGTCATGACCATCCCTCCAGGAGTATCAACCCAAGTGCGCCCAAATATCAGGTTGACACTGGACTTTTTAGTGTCACTCTTGTTCTGTGACATGGAAATTATATTACATGGGTTAGATTTACTAGTTTAGATCTTGGAGGTTTTCTTGTCAGCAAAAGCGCATTGAAGATAAAGCACAGCAAAATGCTAACATAAGGAGTAAACAAATTTGGGTAGCTGCCACTGCTGATTTAATAATCAACAGTTTCAATTGGTTTAATAATTGTACATATAAAATGGTTTACATTATTAAAATGAGGAATCTATTTAACTATTCCTAAATCTGAGTATTTTTTATACATCTAATGAACTCTCGAACCCCAGAAGGTAAGTTGTCTTCACATTGATTTTCCTTGATGGTCAATATTTGTCCCAAAAATTGCTTTCTGAGTTCATAGCCATCCTATTTGTAATAAAAAATAATAAACATGTAAGCTTCATAAGTGAGAAAAGTAAAAAAAAATATAAAAGTAATATAGATAGTTATGATTTGTACCTTTATTTGTGGCAATTGTAATTCTTCGTCTTTCCATGCAAACATAAAGATGGAAACAAGATAACCAGATAGTTCCCTAAATCACAAATATTCGAAGACAAAATTAGTAAACAAAATGTTTGATCAAAATTTAACATGTAAATTAAATAATAGTCAAATAAAAGAAGTTTACCTATTGTAAATGGGAATATCAGTTAAACTTATTTGACATCATAAGAAAAATATCTTTGTTTCATCTAGACACAGGACATGCTTTTGCCATGGCTTTTTGTAAGTATTCAGAAACATAAGAGTTTCTTCACATATTTTGCGTTTGGGTTGTACATGTAAATTGGATTAGGAGGATTAGGGTCCAAAATGTAGGTTGTTCTAATCTCTTGGTTCAATATGAACAAAATAAAGACGTCACTCAATTCCCTTATTGGTATAAGAATCTGTAAAAGGATAATAGTTAAAAATATATAGTTAAAACAATGTAAATTTAGAGGACTATATGTTAAAGTCATCTTACCGATTTGCATCTTGCAACATTGTATTCAGGCCATTTACGCACAAATTTTTTTAGTTGTTCCACATCTAACTTCTTACGGAAGTTTGGATGTCATCCAAAATCAATAATCATCTAGCATATTAAATAAGATTTAAAAGTTAGATATAGAAACATTGAATAAAAACAATTGAGTATATTAAAAGGAGAAATTATAAGAACATACCCAAACCTATAAGTCTAGATAATGCTTTGATATTGGTCCATTGTTTTTTATTTCCTGAATGTAATCAGACATGTTTTTTCGTATGACCGGTTTGAAACAATCATGGTCCATGACCTCATTGTTCTTTAATATGTGTTGCAGTTTCTTGAGATTCAAGTTGATGGAATATGGCTTGGAGCTTTGTACCCATATTTTACTGTAAAAGATTAAGAAAAAAATGGTTTGTGTTAAAGTGTTAGCAATTGACTTACAATTGTACTAATAAAAAATATGGTATTAGTTAAATAACTTACTTAATATATCTTCACAATTAATTGATTTGATATAGTCGTAAAGACAACCTATAAACTCATGTCTAATTATCTTTGAAAGAATAGACATCAGTGACTAATACTTTGTTTCCCATGATAATAAATGTAACACCCTAAAATTTGAATAGTAAAATAGATTTGAATTTGAGTTAAATTTGATTTAATTTAAGTATTTTTGTGAAGCATAGAATTAAATATATAAAACTAAATTAAATATCATGCTAGGGTTAACTTGGTTGTGCATTTCATGCCCTGCATTTTTCTTGGTGTTGTTTGGTTTTCAAAACCCAAAGAAAAGTATTTCAAAATCATTTTGGAAAATCAAATTTCAAAAAGGAAAATAAAAAGAAAAAGGAAAATCTTTTCTCTTCTCCTTCTGGCCCAGTGGCCCAGCCCAACAGGCCTCCCTCCCCCTCTCTCCTTCCCTCTGCTTGGGCCGGCCCAGTCCGCGCCCGCGGCCTCCTCTCTCTCTCTCTCTCCCTCTCTCTGACACTGCCGTCCCACCTGTCGGCGCTCCCTCCCCCACTCTCTGCCACTGACGCCCCGGACCTGCTTGGCAGCGCCCCTGTCTTCTTCCTCCCGAGCCCGGAACGGACTCTGCCGCGACGTCGCGCCGCGCCGCGTCCGCCCCGCGTCCGGTTTCCCCGCGCGCGTAACCGCCTCGGACTCCCCCACGACCTCCTTTAAATAGCGCCGATCCCCCCCCCCCGCGCCGTTCCCTCATCTTCTCGCCTCGGTTCGCCCCGCAAATGCAGCAGTAGTAGCGCCGCCGTCGCCGCCGCGATCCGCCAGCGAGCCGCCGCCGTTCCGAGCTTTACCGACCACGGTGAGTTCCTCCGAACCGCGCATCACCTTCGCAAGCTTGCGGAACACCCTCTCCCTCCTTTTCCCTCTTGTTCGCGCTCTGCTCGACCGTGCCGACGTGCACAGGAGCTCCGCTGCCGCGGCCTCCCGTCGACGGTTCTCCTCCGCCCCGATCAAGCTCCGCAGTGGCCCTAGATAGGTTCACCGTGCCATCCTCTCGCTCCCCGAGCAGTTTCTCGGTCGGATTAGGGCATCCGAGCCCTAACTACCGTGCGCAGCGCGTCCGCCGCCGCTGTGCTACGTCTGCGGCGTCTTCCGTCCATCCCCGAGCCTCGCCGTGGCTCTGGACGAGTTCGCGGCGTCGTCCTCGTTCTCCTGGTGCGCTCGGTTTTGAAAACGGAGCACCGAACCCTCTTCGTCCCTTGCGCCGGCGAGCACGAGCTCTGCCCGACAATGGAGCCGCCGCGCGCCGCCTAACTCCGGTGGAGCGCCGCCCATCCCCTCTCTCTCACCCCTCAGATCTAATCTGAGCCCTCCATCTCAGATCCAACGCACCAAAACGCCCCGTACCCCTTCGCGTGGCAATTTTGCTAAAGAAACCCCGAGTTTCTGGTCCTCTGAACCCGCAGTCCTATGGCGCCTTTGATCTATACGCTTTCCCCTCGGGAAAACGTATTCCCTTTATCAGATCTGTTTTATTCAAAAATAAAATAAAAACCCTAATTACAGTTTTGCCACTGATTTCAAATACTTATATTTTGCTCATTTTAAATCCAAATCGATCCGTTCAAGTTGCGTTAGATCCGTAATTTTATGCTCTATCCAGTAGTATAGATTTCACCTATGTTAATTACTTTTGAAAATCAAAGAAAATTACTTTGCTAATGCTTTAATCCCGCTCCTTTCAAAATCCTATTTAATCTATAACTTCTTCGTTTTAGATCCGATTAGCGTGATTCTCGCGTCTTTGTGATCGTAGTAAAGTATAGATCTGTTTTATAACCTTTTCAAAGTCTCTTGATTGTTTATGGTGTAATGTTCTGATCATGTCTTTATTGCCTCGTGTATGATTGTTCGGATGATTGCGTGGTGATGTTGATCGAGTACAACCGGTGAGATCTTCGGTGAGCAAGAGTTCTTTGTAGCAGATCAGGATCACCAAGAGCTTTGTGATCAAGGCAAGTTTAACATGGGATCATCCTTGTTACCTATTCACCCTAATTCATCTAGTCATTATTGCATGTGTCTAATTTGATTCCTATTAGATCTATACCATAGCTTTGTTATCCTTTACCTTGTTACCATGGGTTTATATGCATGTGGGTAGCTCTGCTATGCTTTACAATAATGGATCTTGAGATGAATCTTGACTAATGATATATGCGACAATGAGATAAAACTGGCTTTTGTAGCAACATGGAATAGGACCCCACTGTAGGGCAAAAGCTAGGATTTCTAATACAACCACGAGTGCTATATGGCGCTGGCTTTAGTTAAGTATGAAGTTTGGACTAGCATGCTTGTGGTTCGTGAAAGGCACCTTTGCCGAGCTGGTTATGGGATATAGCTTGTGTGGGGACCGCTGCGGGTGGTACCATCGGGGTGTCCCATATTCCTCTTTGCATTGGGTCCGTAGGGTCTGCTACATGTTAGAAAGAGCTTTTGAAAGACTTCATAGTGTTCCCTGCCTACTCACCTCGGCAGTGTTATGGGACTAGCTATCCCGGGCATATGGGTAACATGGCTTGTGGGTAAAGTGTATAACCTCTGCAGAGTGTAAATCTATCATGATAGCCGTGCTCACGGTTACGAGCGGCCTGAAAAACTCACAGTGTAGATGATCATGTTGTTTAATGGTTAATGATGTTTATTATTCTTATCATGTGGTTATTAATTGGGCTGTGCATAATTAAAGCTAAGTGTTGGTAAAACTTGACCAATTTAAAAGCAACCACAGTACAGACAGTGTCAACCTTTTGAGCTTCATAACCCTATGTTACTCTTGCTGAGTACGTAAGTGCTCACTCTTGCTTTCTCAACCCCTTCAGATGGCTATGAAGACTACCGTGAGGAGTACTAGGCTAGTGGTCAACCAGTCGGCGTTCCCTGTGAAGTGGAGTTTCGTCGCGAGAGTTATCTTTATTTTCCGCTGTTATGTTTAATAAATATTATTCGTTATGTAATAAGCACTCAGTGACGGTACTATTTAAAGATTTATCGGCTTATGTGTGTGATTAATCTCTGGGCACACATGAGTTATTCATATTCAATTTTATCCTTAAAATTGGGTGTGACAATAAAGTCTCATGTTTTGGATTCCTTTGAAATATATTGATTTTCCAATACTATAATACCATTGGAACTATCTTTAGTGGCAAGACTTCGTTCATCATTCTGAATCAGTCTTGATGCGTTTGTTTTCCAAAATAATAGTAAGCTAACTAACTTGTTCCTAAAATGATTAATATTTTCCTACATTCCAAATCCGATCAGAATTTATATAAAATCTGGGCTCTATGGCTCGCTATCAGCATCCCTCGCCAATTTTCTTATTGTGGAAAAGACGGTAAGAATTGACATTAGCACATGCCCTGCAATTCAATAGGATAATAACTTATTATTCAACTAAGAAAAACAATATATACATGTGTAATATGTTGAGATAGTGCATCTCTAGTCTAATATTCCATAAACTTGAGCATGAATAGACCATAAGATGAACTAGTCATAGAGAATTGAGTATTAAATAAATTATAAAAAACATAATCTTAATGTGTTGTACAAACCCATGTTTATGGATTGGCTCTTGAAATTGTTCTTTGACTGTCTATTTACGTCAAGGTCTTTCCACTTTTGAACTAACAATTTTTTTTTAATCATAATGTTTGAATGAAATAGTAGTCCTTCCAGCTGCCCAAATACAAAATATTAGAAACAAAAGAATATAAAATGAGGATGAATGTAAAATATTCAAATAAATGGTAATTCTACAACAATAACTAACCGTAGTGATGAGATCATGTCGATTGAATTCCCAACACAATAAGTCAAGTACTTGTATCTCACACTTTTTTACATAAAGAACAGATAAACACCAATGTCTGTCCTTGATATTTATTGGAAGTAGAATCTAATGAAAACAATGAGACGGGAGGATAGAATGACATAACGTGTGCATAAGTGGGCTGAGTTAATGAAGTTGAAGAAGTGGACCGAACGATTGGGCCTAGATTAAATGGGCTGAATAAAAAAAACGTCTGAAATTCTGATAGATTTGTTAAAAATTATTAAAAAATAAAAAAGAGAAAAAAATGATATAAGCTTTTATTAGTTGGCCCATCTAAAAGCCCGTTAATTGAGGCCGAACCGACCTCTCGCGGTCTCGCCACACCATACGTTTCTTCCCCCACTCGTGCTCGGCAGGCAGGCGACGGAGGCGGCTCTCAGCGACGGCGCGGCAGTCCCAGGCTCGGCGGCGGCGTCAGCGGCTCCCCCTCCCACCTCTCGCCCTCGCCTCCGTCCTCCGCGCACCGGCCGGCGACCCTGCGTACGCACCTCCCTCTCCAATCCCGCCTCCGCTGGACCGTCGACCGCGCCCGGCCCCTGTGTCTGCCCTGCGCGCCGCGCGCGGCGCGCGGCCTGCTGGCAGCGGGAGCTAGCAGACGCTGCTCCACCAAGGCGGTCGCGCCGCTTTGGGAGCGCTTATACCCCATAGAGAAGCGCTACCTGTCCGCTTAGCGCTTCAGCGTGCTGAAGCTTGCGGTTAGTGCCGCTTTTTGGAACCCTAGCTATATTTGAGAATTTGATACCTGATGTGATATAATAGAACTTAAGTTTTAAGTAGATTGCAATGTTTTATTGTTATGAATTTTAATATGCGCTGTCATCTATTTACATTTTTTTTTATAAAAAAACTAAAACTTGTATTACTGAGATTTTTTGGAATTGTTGCAAAATAAACATTATAAGATATGCTTGTGGGGCTCTGATATGGTTTCCTTCCAATATCTCAACATTAGATTCACTGAGATTGTATTGTTAAATGTTACTTGATGGATTTGGAAACTCATATCCTTTGTGTCAACATTGTTAAATTCATTAGCATGTCAGGATATGCTTGGATATGCCATGGCTGGATTTTTCTATCTTTTATACATATAGGAATTGCATTTCAAGGATCTAATTTGTGCTTGTATTTCTTTTAGTTCATGATAGGAATAGTGCTGTAGCCAGAGCATGATTTTTTACAGGATTGAAACATCCTTTGCATTTTAGTTTTTGGTTCTTGAGGGCAGCAATTGCAAGCAGCCTAACCCAGCATGTACAATCAATCATTGCTTTGTCACTGTAGCAATTGCAAGCAGCACATAGTGCTTAAATGTTTGCAGAATCACGTACAAGCACAGTCAGCTAACGGACTGGTTTTAAACCATTGAAACCGTACAGCAACCCAACCCGATGAGCAACCCTCCGCACAACACATGAAAACCTGTCCAACCCAGGCAAAACTGTCTATAAGTGGACTGGGTTGGAAAACCGGCTGAAACTGCTTTAACCCTTGAGTGAACAGGCCTACATATCATTATCCTTCCAATACCTATACACCTACCTGAATCCGTGCTGCATAGATACCTTTGTGCCTATCATCCACAGCAACATGACCTGTTAATATCCTTTTGAAATCTTATGTTATTGTTCTGTTTGACATGACTGGCATCTCATCAGTCATCAGTGTCTCTAATACCAGATTATGGAAATGCTCCGTTTAAGTGGTTTTCTACACCACCATGGCTTAATAGATACACAAAACTAGCATTTTAATATTCAGCTGTCTGTATGCATATTTATTTGTGGTTTCGTAGTCTCTTCTTGGCCTGTTTTGAGGAAATAAAATTATTTGGATTCCAATTCTCCTTCCCAAACCGACTCATGGAAGTTGATATGCTTTAAGATTGCAAGTTTGGTCTAGGAAGATATTCTTTTGTATTATGTTAAAATGAACATCTTCGTATGCAGTGTTGGTGTCTTTGGGACAATTACTGCCTGTTTTGAGTATAGCTAATCCATATTAATTGAAGTAACTTGCAAGTTGCTCTCCTTTGTATTAGGAAAATGTTATTTTGATGACCATTTGAATTCTGTATGATTACTGCTCCATCCTATTTGCCTGTACATTTTTTTGTTTTGTTCTCAAATATTTCCTAATGCTCACGCTTTCATGGGTTACTGTCATCCTTGTGATTTTCTGGTTTGCTAACTATGGATCAATTCTTTCTGCAGTTGCCTCGGTTAATGTTAGCTTATTGACAAAGATGGCTGATAATGGTAATGCTAAAGGTGGATCTGGTGCCTATACAATTAATCTCGAGAACTTCAGTAAGCGGCTGAAGGTATTCTATGACCATTGGAAGGAGCACAAGTCTGATCTTTGGAGTTCGTCTGATGCTATTGCCATTGCTACCCCACCTCCTTCTGATGATCTTCGTTATTTGAAATCATCAGCCTTGGATATTTGGTTACTTGGATACGAATTTCCAGAAACGATAATTGTCTTCATGCTCAAGCAAATACATGTTCTATGCAGTCAGAAGAAAGCAAATCTTATCGGGACCCTCAAGAAGGCTGCAAATGAGGCTGTTGGTGCTGAAATTGTGTTGCATGTGAAAACCAAGAATGGTGATGGTGCTGACTTGATGGATGACATAGTGCAGGCTGCTCGTAATCAATCGAAATCAGACAAGCCAGTTGTTGGACACATTGCCAAAGAGGTACCTGAGGGTAAGCTTCTTGAAACATGGACAGAAAAGTTATCTGGGTCAGGCATGCGACTTACAGATGTAACAAATGGCTTCTCTGAGCTCTTTGCTGTGAAGGACACCACAGAGATCACGTGTGTGAAGAAGGCTGCTTATTTAACCTCATCTGTTCTGAAAAATTTTGTGGTTCCAAAGTTGGAGAAGGTTATCGACGAGGAGAAGAAAGTCTCACACTCATTGTTGATGGATGACACAGAGAAGGCTATTCTTGATCCCCTCAAGGTCAAGGTGAAGTTGAAGCCTGAGAATGTTGATATATGCTATCCTCCAGTCTTTCAAAGTGGGGGTAAGTTTGATCTGAAGCCTGGTGCGTCTAGCAACGATGAGCACTTGTATTATGATTCAGCAAGTGTTATCATCTGTGCAATTGGTTCCAAATATAGTAGCTATTGTTCAAATGTTGCTCGGACATATCTTATTGATGCTACCCCTACCCAAAGTAAAGCATATGAGACCCTTTTGAAAGCTCATGAAGCTGCTGTTCAAGAAGTGAAACCAGGCAATCAGATGAATGCGGTTTATCAAGCTGCAGTGGCAGTGATTGAGAGGGATGCCCCTGAACTACTTCCTAATCTAACAAAGTCAGCTGGAACTGGAATAGGCCTTGAATTCCGAGAATCTTGCTTAAATCTGAATGCTAAAAATGATCGTAAGATAAAACAGGGAATGGTTTTTAATGTCTCCCTTGGTTTGCATAACGTCCAGGCAGAAACCACCAGTGAGAAGACAAAGCAGTTTTCACTGTTGTTAGCAGATACAGTTTTAGTTAATGAAAAAGGACACGAGATCTTAACAGCACCTTGCTCCAAGGCAGTCAAAGATGTTGCTTATTCGTTCAATGAAGATGATGAAGACGTTGCTGACGTGAAGATAGAGTCGAAGACCATAGATGTCGTGCCAACCAAGGCAACTCTCAGATCGGACAACCAGGAAATGTCGAAGGAAGAGCTCCGGAGACAGCACCAGGCTGAACTTGCTCGTCAAAAGAATGAAGAGACTGCTAGAAGGCTCGCTGGGGTTGGTTCTGGGTCTGGTGACGGACGTGTTACTTCAAGGGCTTCAAATGAGCTTGTTGCATACAAGAATGTTAATGATGTACCATTTGTGAGAGATTTGGTGATCCAAGTAGATCAGAAGAATGAAGCTGTCCTCTTACCTATTTATGGCAGCATGGTTCCTTTCCATGTTTCTACTGTCAAGAGTGTGACCAGCCACCAGGACAACCGCACCTGCACTATCCGCATCTTCTTCAATGTGCCTGGAATGCCATTCTCAAATGATAGCAAGCTAAATTCTCAAGGCGCTATCTATCTCAAAGAAATTACATTCCGCTCAAAAGATACACGGCATAGCAGTGAAGTTGTTCAGCAGATCAAAACGTTGAGGAGGCAAGTTGCTTCAAGGGAGTCGGAGAGAGCTGAAAGGGCAACTCTTGTTACCCAGGAGAAACTTCAGATAGGAAACAACAGAATGAAGATGATGAGACTTTCTGATGTGTGGATACGACCTGCATTTGGTGGTCGTGGGAGGAAGCTCACAGGAAATCTGGAGGCTCATGTCAATGGTTTCAGATATTCTACTTCAAGGTCTGATGAGCGCGTGGACATCATGTTTGGAAATATAAAGCATGCCTTTTTCCAGCCTGCAGAGAAAGAAATGATTACTCTCCTTCATTTCCATCTGCACAACCATATCATGGTTGGAAACAGAAAGACAAAGGATGTCCAGTTCTATGTTGAAGTGATGGATGTTGTTCAGACTCTTGGTGGCAATAGAAGATCGGCACTTGATCCTGATGAGATTGAAGAAGAGCAGCGTGAGAGGGATAGGAAGAACAGAATAAACATGGATTTCCAGAACTTTGTGAACAAGGTTAATGACCACTGGTCCCAGCCACAGTTCAAGGGGCTTGACCTGGAGTTTGATGTCCCCGTTAGGGAGCTTGGGTTCCATGGTGTCCCCTATAAAGCTTCCGCTTTCATCATTCCAACTTCTACTTGTTTGGTTGAGCTGATTGAGACCCCCTTTCTGGTGGTGAGCCTGAGTGAGATAGAGATTGTTAACCTGGAGAGGGTGGGCTTTGGAACAAAGAACTTTGACATGGCTATTGTGTTCAAGGACTTCAAGAAGGATGTTCTCCGCATTGATTCCATCCCTTCAGCATCGCTTGACGCGATAAAGGAGTGGCTGGACACAACTGACCTCAAGTACTATGAGAGCAGGCTGAATCTGAACTGGCGTCCTATCCTGAAAACTGTAATTGATGATCCTCAGAAGTTCATTGACGATGGTGGCTGGGAGTTCTTGAACATGGAGGCAAGTGACTCAGAGACTGAGGACACAGAGGAGTCAGACCAAGGCTATGTGCCGTCCGATGCTGAGCCTGAGTCTGAGTCAGAAGACGAGGCCTCCGACAGCGAGTCCTTGGTGGAATCTGACGATGATGATGAAGAGTCAGATGAGGACTCAGAGGAGAAGGGCAAGACCTGGGAGGAGCTGGAGCGTGAGGCAAGCAATGCGGACCGTGAGCACGGTGCAGAGTCGGACAGCGAGGAAGAGAGGAGGCGCCGCAAGGCGAAGACCTTTAGCAAGTCGCGTGCGCCAGAGCGCAGCAGCTTCAAGGGTGCGCCACCCTCCAAGAAGCCAAAGTTCAGGTGAATCCGCAAGTCACGTGTGCCAGAGCGCAACAGCTTCAAGGGAGTGCCACCTCCAAGAAGGCAGTTCAGGTTAATGGGGTACCTGCTGGTTGCTGTGGCGCCGTGGCTGCTTCTCGAACCTCTGTCTCCGGAGTAGTCATGTCTGTAGGAGTGTCGTTTGTTATCTCTATATTATCTTGGTATTATGTGCAGTAGCTTAGTCCATTTAGGTGAAATGTGACAGCTGAACTTTGTGGATGAACTTAGCGTTGAACCTGCATCACTGGGGAAAGGAAATCTAAGTTGATTGATTCATTAATATCCTCAGTGATGTAACATTTTCCTGGTTAGTTGGACGTACATGCTGTATAATATTTATTTATGCTTGGAGTTGATCTTTGGTACGTTGTAACCTTATATGGCAACATGGAGGATGTTTCTTGCATGCGGAAGCATTGGGATAGGATGAGTTCCTGCTCTTTTTCGTTGCTGTTGCATCTGGTTATGTCTTTACTTTTCCGTTTTTGATGCATGCATAGATCAACTGCATGTATAGTATAGCATCAATAAACTGCATCGATCTGTTTGCCTATGAGGTTTAGCGTCCAGTTTAGTTTGGTTTCCGCCAAAAAAAAAAAAAAAAAAAAAATTGAACATTGTTTCTGCAATCCTACTCTACCGGTATTTCATTTGCATCCTGACATTATTCTTGGAGCTGATGTACTTTCAGACTCAGCAAATGTGAATGATCATTTCGTGTCCCATCCATTCACTGGCTACCTACTAATTTGCATTCGTGTTGGCATTGTTTTGGCTGACTGATATGCACACCATTGCTTCTAGTATTTGGCAAGATTTTGATGATGTGTTCGCGACGGTGATCTTTCTTTTCTTCTCGAAAAACCTTCTAGGTCAGTTTTCATAACCGCAGGTGCCTTAGATTCATTTCACCCCTGGAACAAGTGTGGCAAGCAACATTTTTTTCTGATAAATCAGGTTGGAGTTGTCTACGCAGTGGTCATCATCTGACTGAGCTTTTGATGGTCAAGTGGGATCTGAACTTTGAAGTGTTTGAAACTGCTAGATATGTATGACACCCACCACGGTTGGGAACGAACACCCGATCTCATCCAACAAACTTTTGTAAGGCATTGTTTGGATATACATGTATCTCTCTTAAATCACATGTGTCAAAGTGTTTTTAAACTAATTTTCACTCCAATACACTTCAATTCATGTGGTTTAAGATAATACATGCACATCCAAACAAGGTTTAAGTTAATTTATTCAGGGATGGAAGGAGGATGTGAGTGTCGACAGCTACTATATATGGTATGTTTCGTAAAGAGAGAAGGATACCATGTGCAGCAGCACTGTCAAATACGGAGTTTTTTTATCACAAGTAATATAAGATTCACAAGTTTTTGTTGAATGAGAAAGAAAACATGCATCTTATTCTTAGGCTGGGCAGCCAAGCAATTTGTCCAGGCCTGTCATGCATGAAAAATCTTATTTACAGAAGAGAGAAGAGAACTCATACCAACACCAAAACTACTATAACAAAAAGAAAAAAAGTGGGGAAACCAAACAAAAATGAACGAAACTCTGCAGAACGAAGATGGCTAATTAATTATTAGGAGCTTTATTAGTTTCTTGTTCATTCCGCTCGCTCTCGTATCGTAGCTAAAAGAGACACGGCCGGCGTGCGTGGCCCTGATCAGTTCGCCGGCGGTGGAAGCGTCTTCATCTTGCTGATGAACCCGATGGTGATCTGGAGCATCTTGGTGAGCTCAGTGAGGCTCTGCGCGACGATGAGTCTCACATCACCATTGAGCTCCTTGCAGCTGACGGTGCATGATGAGATGTCGTTGACGGATCTCATCGCGAGCGTCTTGGCCACCTGGTTGTCGCTGGCGTGCAGCGCGGCCTTGGCGCCATGGAGCCATCATCATATGATTAAACTGACATAATTTCATAGGTTTTGGTGAATCTATGTTTCCAGGGACTAATACAGGAATTGGAACGAAGAATCCAAGCCCGATACGACTCCTAAACGCAAACCAACGCGACACCTACGCAAGAAGGATCTAGAAGGACCCAGAAGATACCAGAGCAAAGCGGAGACCGAGAGGCCGCCGTGGGGGACCGACCGGTCCCACCACTAGACCGGTCGGTTGGGCCCACATGTCAATGGCCTCCGTCTTCTGGAACCTTCCTTCACCGCCTATGAGGACGTATCTCCACCCTACGTGAAGTCAGTTTGGATCCAAGGGCCACGGTTCCTCGCTCCGGGCTATATAAACAGACCCCTAGGCGCCCCCAAGAGCCATCTCCATCTTCATTAGCTACTTCAAGACTAGAAATTAGGGTTTCATCAAGTAGAAGTAGAGATCCCTCTAGTTCTAGTTCTAGTTCATCTTCTAGTTCTAACTAGATCTAGTTGTAAATTAGACAGAGAGAGATCAAGGGAGGAGTTCTAGAAGGAGGACCGGCCTGTCGGTGCTACTTCTTCGGCTTGTACTTTGGCAGATCTAGGCTACTTCAAGTCTACTTCTGAGATACTTCTGGTAATTGATTCTAGTCATAATAAGTTTCATGTTTCTTGTTCATCAGTTCATAGTTCTTTGAATGCTCTAGTTCTTGTTAGCGCTCTGAATTAGAGTAGTAATTGTTATCATAAGCGTGGTGCTTAGGTTAGCAGTTACCTGTGTTTGCTTCCTGTTCTCTGGTTATATGGTAGAAGTAGGTGGTGACAACACCTATCTGTCCGTTGTAGTCCATATCGAATTGAGTAGGTTCTTAAATAGTAGGGCGTCCCGAAGTGAACATTAGAATCATAGACTTTGCTTACATAGAGTCATAACCATTAGAATCCTCTCTACTCAATAATATCTTAGACCTTAATTGCTATATCTTGGATAAACTAGTTGTTAGACGATACACACACGTTTCCCTGTGGATACGATAATTAAACCCTCCTGGTGAAAACTACTATGATTCCCGTGCGCTTGCGGTTTTGTCTCTGTGTGCCTCCACAGGTGTCAACAAGTTTTCTGGCGCCGTTGCTAGGGAAGCGGTTGTCGTGATTCGTCGAACCAGGTTTATCCTTTATCTTTACCTTTGTTTTATTTTATTTTACTTTCAAGCATGGATGCTATCACTCCTATCAATCAATATGCTATTCTTACGGGTGTACACTTAGAGCCAGTAGAATCATCAAAACCTATCCCCACACCTGGCTATGAGTTGCGTCCGAGTTTAATATCCATGATCCAGGAACATTTGTTCTCAGGAGAAGGAGATGAAAACCCATACACCCACCTACATGAGTTTGATCTAACATGTGCAACTTTGCATATTGCGGGAATGTCACATGAAATGTTGAAGTGGAAGCTATTCCCGTTCTCTTTAATGGGGAAAGCTAAACACTGGTATAAGCGAAACGTAGGTAGTGTACAAGGAGAGTGGGAAACCTTATGCTCTAGCTTTTGCTTATCTTTTTGTCCCATCTCTAGAGTGGTTAGTCTCCGAAAAGAGGTTCTATCCTTCAAACAAAAACAAAATGAACCTCTTGGTGCGGCTTGGGCGCGCTTTAATGATCTTCTAAATTCTGGCCCTAGTCTTTCCCTTCCAGACCATATGCTTCTACAACACTTCTATATGGGTCTTAGTGGGGAGACCGCACAATTTCTTGATGCATCCTCTGGAGGAGCTTTCATACACTGCGCTGCTACTGAAGGGAGAGAAATCCTTAGAAAAATTCTAGAAAACACCCCTAATAGCAGCATTTACCATGAACCCCTAGAAGATGTAGTTCCTGAGGAAGAACCTATGATAGTTGAGCCTGAATCTTTAGCCACTCCACTAGAAACCTCAACTGTCATCCAAGTTCCTGATCCACTAGAGGAAGAAGTAATTCCACCTTTAGAAAACACATGTAAATTTAAGGATGGTCTTTTCTCTGACTTTGGAAACACCTCGAATTATTCTGCAATAAGGAAATCTTCGGCACCCTCAGCACCTAATCAACATATTTCTGACCCAACCGAAGAGAAGTTCCTTAGAAAGACTATGAAGGAGTTGACTGCGATAGTGAGCAACGAGTGGTTGAGAGAATCCGAGCTTTCTCTAGATGTTATTCGATTAGATTCTCCTTCTACATCCATTCGCTATCATATTCATACAACCTCCTTCGATGCTTTATATAATCCTGTTGTAGGAGTAAATCTTATGTCCAAATCTCTAGCACAAATACTCTTCGAAGACATAAAATTAACTCCAATAACCAAGCTTCTAAAAAGTCTCTCAGGACCAATCCTTTCTTGTGAAGGAATCCTTCACCTCTTCCCTATCAAAGTAGATGAAACCAAGGTGTACCTAAGCTTCTACATCTTCGATATCTGAGAGTTTGATCTCTTGATAGGACATCCATTAGAGAGACTTATCCATGAAGGAAGAAATGGGAGTATAAATGTAAACCTGGGGAAAAAAACATAAAACTTTCTATTCCCATCACTCACTCACTCCAATCCAAGACTGAGTCAAGACTTGAGCCAAATCCTTTGGAGGAGATAATGGCGACTTCTCTCTTGGAAACCTCCAACAAAGAATTTGAAGAAGTCACCCAAGATTTCATCCAAGAGGAAGAAGAACAACCTAAAACTCGCTTTCCTTTAGATGAAACTAAAGAGCCACCAAAACCCCCCATTGTGCTCAAACGCCTTCCTTCAGGATTAAAATATGTTTTTCTAAACAATGATAGGGAATCTCCTATGATCATTAGTGATAAACTATCTAAGGATGAGACCTTTCGCCTCCTCACTGTTTTAGAAAAGCATCGTGCTGCTCTTGGCTACTCACTCGAAGACCTCATAGGGATTAATCCTGCTCTCTGCACCATCGTATTCCTACAGATCCTAATGCTATACCTTCTAGGGAACCCCCAACGTAGGCTTAATAATGCGATGAGAGAAGTGGTTAAGAAAGAGGTTTCAAAACTTTTGCACGCCGAGATTATTTATCCTGTGCCACATAGTGAGTGGGTGAGCCCTGTTCAAGTTGTGCCTAAAAGGGGAGGCATGACTATTGTGAAAAATGACAAGAATGAACTAATTCCACAAAGAACCGTCACTAGATGGCGAATGTGTATAGATTACTGAAAACTTAATAAAGCAACAAAGAAGGACCACTTTCCATTACCTTTCATTGATGAGATGTTAGAGAGACTAGCAAACCACTCCTTTTATTTTCTTGATGGGTATTCGGGATATCATCAGATTCCAATCCATGCCGATGATCAAAGCAAAACCACTTTTACATGTCCATATGGAACTTATGCTTATCGTAGAATGTCTTTCGGATTATGTAATGCTCCTACTTCTTTTCAAAGATGCATGATGTCTATATTTTCTGATATGATTGAAGAAATCATGGAAGTTTTTGTAGCACCCGGTTTTCCAAAGAATACCGAATTTTATGTATATGTGTGCCCAGGATGTCCACACAACACATATATACAAATATGGAGATTATCAAAGACAATGCTTTATTATATATCGAAACATAGTTACAATAGGACTTACATCTATAACAAAGCATCGTGGAAGCTATTCTATATCTCCAATCTTCGGGTCTCCATACTCCACAGGGACAGTTGACTGGGGGTACACTCGCCTAGTACTCCTCTAGTAACACCTGGTACACTTGCACCACCATCTGGTACCCATCCGGGATTTTTATAAAAAGGTGATGACAACAAGCGTTAGCTCACCATGCTCAGCAAATATAACATGGGGTTCATGAGGCTCAAAAAGGATAGATACGGGTTTAACTGCATTAGCTTTTAGTAAATCATAGTTTTAGCATTTGAGTAGCATCAAGATCATCATAAGCCCAGATAACCACATGATCAAGTGAACAAGATATAATGCTTATATGAACAATAACAATAACACATGATTAATAACAGCTGATGAACTATGACATAAGGACATCACATAGTAAGGATCCAAGCCGCTCATAACCGTGAGCACGGCTATCATGACAGTTTTACACTCTGCAAAGGTTGTACATCTTTACCCCCAAGCCGTGATTCCCATTTGCCGGGGTTTGCAAAGCCCACAATACCTCTACCTAGGAGGCGTGGCAGGGTTTCACTACATAACCTTTCGCTAGATACCCTAACAAGTTAGTGGCCGCGAGGTTTCAATGGAAAGTACGCATGGGTAAACTCCTTCAAGTCGCGTCACATGTGGTCGCAGCACTATGTTCGCCTACAAGGTAGGAGAATCACCATACATCCCTCGGCACCCCCTCTTGCGCCAATAAATGGTAACCACTAACAAGCTAGAGACATACTAGGTAATTAGTTAAAGTCAGAGCCATATAACACTCGGGGTAGCAAGGTTTTCCTGGGTGGCCGCTTACAGAAATACCTCTATGAGTGAGAACACATGTGTGAGTTCCTGATGTTCCACCTATAGTCCACGTTGCTAGAAGTCATATTTTATCATCATTGCATATATCATTAATCAAGATTCACGATCATGGTTATTCTTTATGAGCACTAGCACAAGCTACCCATATGCAACCCACAAAGGTGACAAGGTACAGGATATCCAATATCTAGGAAATCCTTAGGGTTAACAAGGTAGACACATGCATATGTATTAAGTGACATTAAAGTGTATTATAGGTAATAAAGAGAGTCTCATGCTATACTTGCCTTCTAAATGCTTGCTCAAACTCTCCAACTTTCCTTTTGGATCACCTTTGTAACTTTTGGATCACCTTTGTAAAGCCCCACTTCTAACGGTAGTAACAACGAGCACAAGCACCGTAAAGAAACCTATAAATAGTAAAAAGACTACTAGCGCATAAGGCTTGTTTCTACGATCGCTTGAACGCAAAACCACGTAAAACAAAACTACGGATAAAAATATATGGATTTTTGAAACTTTAGAAATGTTAAGTATTTATTTTAAACAACTATATGAAATACTTATCAAAATTATTTAATTTTGAGAAAGTTATTTATGATGTTTAATAAAATATTTGTAAGGTTGAAAACATTATTGTATAAGAAAGAATGCAGAAAAATAATAATTTATTTGATAGGTATATTGCTGATGAGGAACTTATGTGATATTAACGGTAGATTATAGGGAGTGACAAGCTGTTTTTGCTAGACTGAGATAACAGTGAATTGATTGGGAGAAAGCCGAGGGGTTTAGAACACAAAGTGTGTGTACTATTCCGTGGACTGAGTTTACGGGCCATGGACCGGTAGAGGGATTTGTGTGGTAAACCATGAACCAAGTCCATTGAGGAGTATGTACTGGTGTATGTCAAATGTATTTCCTGGATTTATTTTTGCAAACGAAAACGGCCATGAATGGTGCATGACATCAGCATGACAAAGGATTGACATAAGCAGAGCGTATAGGCACTGAATGCTTATTAGCTTGTATCCACGTAGCTTATGCATGGAACTCGGAAGCAAGGATTAACCGATTAAACTAGCTAGCATGTTGGTATACTAGAAGCAGCATTTGGAGTATTGTACGCATACAGATGTGCTCCACAACAATTATATATGTTAAGAAATCTGCCGATGCTAGAATACTGCAGCTAGTTAAAATATATTTATCTATATGAGTTGCAAGGAGGCTTTTCTCACCATGCAGAATTGTTAGGCGAAGTGAAGGAAGCAGCGACTGGGGCCAAAAGCAGAGGATGGTGAGCGATTGACGGCGAAGTACATCCGAATTCAGGAAGAAGATGGATCAGTGGTGGGGGTGATTCGCGGCCACCGGTTAATGCCCATGAACACAGTGGCGAACTCATTTGTTTGTGATCGAGAACTCGTAGAGCCCGATAAAATGGAGGCAGAGGTGATCGGAGGGAGGGTCGAAGGCGTGCGGCGGTGGCAATTACGCTCCGGCGAGATCGGCGAGACGTCGCCACGGGTACACGAATCGACGCTGGGAAGCGGTGCCGTGGCCTTGTAATGCTACTGTAATGCCGGCGAGGTGGTTAGATTAGGGAGATTGTGTGCGGCACCATGAACTCGAGCATGGCGTTGCGGCAACGCTTGGTGGCAATTGGAGACGGTGGATCAATGTGGATGCCAGTGGCATGGAAGTTGCATGTGCAGGTAAGGCCTGAGAGCCAGCTTTTATAGGGGCCGAGAGGGAGCTGATGGTCCGTAGAGCTGGCCATTAGTGGAGATAATGCCATTAAAAGCACAGAGGAGTGAAGATAGGGATTTAAGAGGAGTATCAGAGGGGACTGATGGAGACCGTTATTGCTAGTGGCTTGATGGAGCATTTCAATGGCATTATGTAGAGTAGCCATCATGGCCAGTCGCAAGCTCATGGCTCAGCTTTTGTAGTCAGCGCAGAGAGGAAGGCAGGAAGCTGGAGGTGGGAGATGACGTGTGGGTCATGTTGGAAGTGAGAGGGTTCAAGAAGGTCTCGTGCTCTGACATCCTGTGGTGCTGTGGTGGTTTGCTGATTATAGAAAACAAATATATGCAAGGCACAGTTTTTGTCAACTTAAATACGTGATGATTTATGGCATGGCTATTCTTTCATGCATGGATTAAAACACATGCAAAGAAAAAGAGGCGAAGGGGAAAAGAAAGACAGGATAAAAAGCAAAAACATTTCTTGTAGAGAAAAAGAATGAAAAAGATTAGGATGGACTTGATGATCTTAATAAATAGAATAAAGATTGGACCATGAAGAGATTTGATAAATAATTGACGTGAAACATTTTTCTTTTAATAACAAATAAATTTTGAAATATTTTATAATTCATTTATAAGCTTTTGGAATAAAGCTTTGAACTTGTTTTTAAGATAGACTTTTAAAACTTTATTATTTTATAAATAGATCAAAAAATCGATTCGAACCTAAACCGAGTTTTACCAAAAAAATTTTCACTCAATAAAATTAAATGCAAAGGCATGAATGCAACACCCTTTACATATTATATTAAAAACATTTTTAAAATTCACATTTTGCACATTTTTATCTACTAAAAACATAATTAAGTCTTATAATTTTTAGGAAAAACATAAATCCTTTTATTTTATCTAGTGTTTTCTATTCACAACCCAAAATAAAAATTTTGGGGTGTGACAGTTTTCATGGATGACTTCTCTGTTTATGGAAAAACTTTTGATGATTGTCTTGAAAATTTAGATAAGATTTTGCAAAGATGTGTGGAAAAGCACTTAGTCTTTAATTAGGAAAAATGTCATTTCATGGTTAGAGAAGGCATAGTGCTTGGACACTTGGTGTCTGAACGGGGAATTGAGGTAGATAGAGCTAAAATTCAAGTAATTGAACAACTACCTCCACCTGTGAATGTTAGAGGGGTTAGAAGTTTTCTTGGCCATGCTATTTTTTTACCGTCACTTCATAAAAGATTTCTCACATATTGCTAGATCACTTACTAATCTTTTGGCTAACGATGTTCCCTTTGAATTTGATGATGCATGCTTACAAGCTTTTGAAATTTTAAAGAAAGCACTCATCTCTGCACCAATCATCCAACCCCCTGATTGGTCTTTGCCATTTGAAATTATGTGTGATGCTAGTGATTATGCTGTAGGAGCTGTCTTAGGCCAAACTAAGGATAGAAAGCATCATGCAATTTCTTACGCTAGTAAAACTCTTTCAGGACCTCAACTTAATTATGCAACAACTAAAAAAGAGCTCCTGGCTGTTGTTTTTGCTATTGATAAGTTTAGATCATACTTAGTAGGAGCTAAAGTGATTGTTTATACTGATCATGCTGGTTTGAAATACTTGCTCACTAAGAAAGATGCTAAACCTCAGCTTATAAGATGGATTTTTTTACTCCAAGAATTTGACTTAGAAATAAAAGATAAAAAGGGAGTAGAAAATTATGTTGCTGATCACTTGTCTAGAATGTATTTTGAGAATCCACAGGAATTGCCTATCAATGACTCTCTACGGGACGACATGCTCTATAAGGTAACAAGCATTGACCCCTGGTATGCAGATATTGTGAACTTTATGGTTGCAGGTTATGTACCACCAGGGCAGAACAAGCGAAAGCTCATCTCCAAAAGTCGTCTCCACCTATGGGATGAGCCGTACCTATTCAGAGTCTGCTTAGACAGGTTGCTCAGAAGGTGTGTACCAGTTGAAGAAGGCATCAAGATCATTGAAAGATGTCACTCATCACCATATGGAGGGCATTATGGGGCATACCGCACTCATGCAAAGATCTGGCAAAGTGGGTTTTTTCTACCCAACCATGTATGAAGACACGAAGAATTTCATTCGGAGATGCAAAGCTTGCCAAAGGCATGGGAACATTAATGTAAGAGATGTCATGCCACTCACCAACAATCTCCAGATAGAGCTCTTTGATGTCTGGGGAATCGACTACATGGGGCCATTTCCAAAATCCAGACAGTGTGAATACATCTTGGTGGCAGTGAACTATGTCTCAAAGTGGGTCGAAGCTCTACCATGTCGAGCAGCAGATCACAATAATGCCAAGAGGATGTTCTCAGAGACTATCTTTCCACGCTTTGGAGTTCCACACATGGTGATCAGTGATGGTGGTTCTCACTTCATTGATAAGAAGTTTCAACGCTTCTTATCTGAACACGGAATCCGACACAATGTTGCAACACCATACCATCCACAGACAAGTGGACAAGCAGAAACATCGAACAAGCAAATCAAGAATATTTTGCAGAAGACAGTCAATGAGATGGGGATTGCATGGAAGGACCAGTTATATGGAGCATTGTAGGCTTATAGAACAACTTACAAGACACCTCTTGGATGTCACCGTATCAGTTAGTCTATGGAAATACATGTCACTTACCAGTTGAGTTAGTGTCGTGGGTACCCAAAGGATACGACCCATGAAGCGCAACTCATCCTCTGTCTCAATTAAACTCCCATATCAGGCTTAACTTACCCAAGGAGCAGGCCCAACAACAGCCCACTCTTCCGTACCGGTCGGCAGAGAATCCAAGGCGGGTCTGACACACCCCACGCCCGTGACGCCGTGATGATGAGAAAGTACGCCTGTCGCGTCCCAACTGCCCCGTCACTGACCACGGAAGACCCGCCGTTCCGTGCAGAGCACCGTGGCCACGCGCAATCTCTGTGCCACGACGTGCTCCCACTCGAGGCACGGAAGTCAATTCCGTATCCCGGATTCCTGGAATCCTCCACCACTCCTCCGGCCTCAAGGCCCCTTCAAATGGGCATCCCAACCACTCCGGTATGGCCTCGCTTCGAGCCGTACCCCCATCCCAGGTTTCTCGGTCATCCCGGAGCCAGAAGGACGTGCGCCGTGATCGTCATCACTCGTCACAAACACCGGTCAATCATCCACCTCACCGTGACTTATCAAGGAGATGGGCGCTGGTATGGAGGTTGTCATTTCAACATGCCTAATGGGATCCGTCAGGCCATCCCTCGATGTCATCACCAGCTCCGGTCAAACGTAGGCTTTACTGTAACCCCATACCAATTGGCGAGTTCAAGACACTCTGGCTAGCGCACACACACACCAGAGAGCTTCTTGCGCCCTTCGCTCAAGTCCTCTCGCTCCATTGTACTCACTGTACAAGCTTGTATCCCCATGTACGAGCACTTCGGTGCAAGATAATACACGTTCTCTCCCCCCCCCGCTGGACGTAGGGTCTTCTCTTGCCCAAACCAGAATAAAAATTTTATGTTCTTCTTGCATCACCATCCAGAATTAGGAGCACGCATATAAATTTACTCGTTGGTGTCTGGCCCCCAGGGCCAGAACACCGACAATTGGCGCGCCAGGTAGGGGGATTGTGTGTCACTACCCATCCTAGCCATTTTCCGGATGGCAGACCCTCTTCCACCACTTCCGTTCGCTACGGTGATTTAGTTCGGGAGCCTGCGGTTCATGTCCATTGGGCGGGACTACGACACGCTCCTCCCGTCTGGAGACACTGGCGTCATTCACCATCAGTTGACCTCGTCGATGGAGGCAGCGCCACCCGAGGTCGCTCTGCTTCTCTCTCGCCTCACGAAGCCCTCCTTGGAGTCTCTCATTGACTCCTGCCCTGAGGTAGAGGAGGAGCCGGAGCACCTCAAAGAGTTTACTTTCGCTGCACACCTACCTGGGGAGTCGGATGCGGCATCCGCAATGGACGTAGCCCCAACGCTGTCGAACCCGCTCCCATACGGGCACTTCAACGCCGCCAGGATCTACTCCGTCATGCTTCACGAACACATGATCGAGCACCAGGACGTCCCGAGGCCTCTTTTGCGCGCGACCATGGCCTTGACCATGGTCCCCATGTCGCCTCAGCGCCCTGAGTCCCCGACGCCACCTTAGCGCCATGTAATCGACACCTTACGTCAGCAGTTGGAGGAGGAGCGTCGTGGTCAGCCCCCAACTTCTATTGGGGCTACTACAAAGGCTCCGACGACGACGATGACTTCTATGACCACACACGTGAGTGTTTTCGCGTCGACGGAGATCTCACCTCCCCCAACGAGACTGATGGCGATGACAACGCAGGCGACAACGCTCCCCGCGAAACGTCGGCTACTCCGGCTCCTGGAGGTCCACCTCCGGTTGCTAGTGGTAACGCGTGGCCACCTCCCGATGCCAGGGATGCCCAGCTCGAGCAATTGTGGGAGCTACAAGCCAAGCTCGCCCACGATCAAGAGCAGTTGCGTAAGCTTGAGCTCACTCTCGAGCAAGAGCAAACACACGCACGCATTACAGGGGCCCAAGAAAGGGCTCGGGAGGCCTTCAAGCAAATCACAGGGGAAGAGGCGCCCGAACGACCCGTCTTCACCCGCGCCAGCCAGAACGTCATGGCAGCGGCCATGCTCCTTCGCAGCATGCCGGCTCCCTCTAACCCTGTGGCCCAACAACGGGTCCACGACATTCAAAAGCTTCTTAAGACCGTCGTAGTTCAGCAGGCCGAGAGCTCGGTCTCGAGGCATTGAGGCGGGGACTCGGAGCGACCCATCGAGCCCTCCCGTCATGAGAGGGAGGCCTCGGTCCACCAGGAAGCTCCCCCAAAGGACAAAGGGAGGACACAGGCTCACTGCCGCATCACCGACAACCGCGACACCTAGAGTCCTCGGAACACGTGCCACGATATCAACGAAAATCGCTGACGTAAGCATGGGGACGCCGAGGCCCGAGGCTATAGTGCGCATAGGGGCGGTCGCTACGACAGCGACGAGGACCGATGCCGGTCCCCTAAGCTACCGACCCATCGAGTCTTCAGCAGGGCCATTCGCAAGATAGCGGTGCCTCAACAATTTCGCCCACCCACGAATGTTATCAAGTACAACGGCGAGACTCAGCCGAGCGTCTGACTAGCTGATTACCGATTGGCCTGCCAAGTGGGAGGCGCCCTCGATGACAACGTCATCATTCGGCAACTTCCTCTATTTCTCTCCGATACCGCTCGAAGGTGGCTCGAGGAGCTCCCCCCTCACCAGATCTGCGACTGGGATGACCTGGTCAGGGTCATCGAGGGGAACTTCAAGGGCACCTATGAGCGTCCTTGAAACTCGTGGGACCTCCGCAAGCTCAAGCAGAAGCCCGGCGAGTCTCTCCGTGACTTCACCAAGCGCTTCGCCAAGAAGCGTACCGAGCTCCCCCACATCACCGACCACAACATCATCACGGCATTCGTCGCTGGGACGACGTGCCGTGAGTTAGTTCGGGAGCTCGGGCGCAACACACCAAAGACGGCGAATGACTTGATGGACCTCATTGCTAGCTACGCATCCGGCGAGGAGGCAGTGGGCGCGTTCTTTACGAACAAACCCGAGAAGGAGCAGGAGGACATCTCGGAGACATCCCGACAGGGAACCAAGAGGAACGAGAAGAAGAGGAAGAAGAAGAACCAGCAAGGCAAGCGTGAGGCCGTGGCCAATGACCTCGTCGCCACAGCTGAATGAAAGAAGCCTCGAGGCCCTCACGAGGGGGCACGTTTGACAAGATGCTGAAGGAACCCTGCCCTTATCATAAGGGAGAGGTGCATCACAACCTCGAGGACTGTAAGATGCTTCGTAGGTATTTCGACGGCACCAAGAAGGGTGACAAGAAGCAGGATCCCAAGCCAGATGACGACAGGGACAAGGAGGAGAAGTTCCCAAGGTCTATGACTGCTTCATGATCTATGGGGGGCCCTCGACCCAACTCACCCCTCGACAGCGAAAGAGGGAGCGTTGAGAGGTATTCTCAGTCCGCATAGCCACCCCTCAGTACTGCGACTGGTAAAACGTGGCCATCACGTTCGACCGAGATGACCACCCCGACTACATCCCAAACCCCGAAGAGTACCCGCTCGTCGTCGACCCGGTCATCATCAACACCCGGTTTTCCAAGGTGCTCATGGATGGAGGCAGCAGCCTCAACATCATCTACTATGAGACCCTCAATCTCTTGGGACTTGGGTGGTAGCATCTTTAGCCCACGGTTGGAGCCTTCCACGGCATCGTCATAGGGAAGAAGGCGCTTCCCATTGGTTGGATCGATCTGCCGGTCTATTTCGGCACCCCAGCTAACTTCAGGAGGGAGACCCTCACCTTCGAGGTGGTCAGGTTCAGCGGCGCCAACCATGCCATCATCGGGCGACCGGGATACGCCCAGTTCATGGCGATCCTGAACGACACATACCTGAAGCTCAAGATGTCGGGGCCCAGGGGTGTCATCACTGTCGGCCCCACGTTGGAGCACACCTACGTCTGCGACATCGAGTGCGTCGAGCTCGGGGAAGCACTCGAAGCCATAGCAGAAATCGCTGCCACCCCCGACAAGTTCACCGTCGGGGTCCTCGAGCCCAAGCGTCACACGGGCAGCTTCGAGCCCGCTGAGAACACCAAGACCATCTCCCTCAACCCAGGCAGCTCTGACGGGAAGGCGCTGATCATCGGCGCCTCCATCGATAACAAATAGGAGGCAATGCTCGTCGACTTTCTCTGTGCGAATGCAGATATGTTCGCATGGAGTCCCTTGGATATGCCGGTCGCCAAGCACGACTTGAGGATCCGGGTCGGGGCCAAGCTAGTGAAGCAACGCTTGCGCCGCTTCGACGAGGAGAAGCACAAGATCATCGGAGAGGAAGTTCACAAGCTTTTGGCGGCTGGATTCATCAAGGAGGTCCATGATCCCGAGTGGTTAGCTAATCCTGTACTACTTAAGAAAAAGAATGGAAAATATAAGATGTGTGTCGATTACACTAGCTTAAATAAAGCATGTCCTAAGGTTCCATTTCCTTTACCACGTATTGATCAAATTGTTGACTCTACTGCGGGATGTCAGACCCTTTCTTTCCTTGATGCTTATTCCAGTTATCACCAAATCAAGATGAAGGAGTCCGACCAGCTCGCAACCTCCTTCATCACCACTTTTGGCATGTATTGCTACGTCACCATGGCCTTCGGCCTTCGAAACGCTGGGGCGACGTATCAGCAATGAATGCTTCATGTTTTCGGGAAACACATAAGCACTACGGTCGAGGCCTACGTCGATGACATCGTGGTCAAAACCAAGAAGACTGACGACCTCGTCAAGGATCTCAAAGTCACGTTCGACTACCTCAGGGCGAAGAACATCAAGCTAAACCTAGAGAAGTTCATCTTTGGGGTACCTCGAGGCATGCTCCTTGGGTACGTGGTGTCCCAACGAGGGATCGAGGCCAACCCCATAAAAATTTCGGCCGTCACAAAAAATGGGCTTGATCCGCGACCTTAAGGGCACCCAGAAGGTCACAGGTTGCCTCGCAGCCCTCAGCCGATTCATCTCTCGCCTCGGGGAAAAGGCTCTGCCCTTATATCGGTTATTGAAGAAGTCCGAGCATTTCGCTTGGACCCCCGGGGCAGAAGAAGCACTCTCAAAGCTCGAGGCCGTGCTAACCTTGTCTCCAATCCTCGTACCCCCGAACCTGGAAGAACCACTCTTACTCTACGTCGCCGCGACCACTCAGGTGGTCAGCGCGGCCATAGTGGTCGACAGGATGGAGGAAGGGCACACGCTACCTGTTCAGCGGCCGGTCTACTTCATCAGTGAGGTTCTATCGGAGACCAAGGTTCGATACCCAGAGATCTAGAAGTTGATCTACGCCATCGTCCTCACCAAGCGCAAGCTCCAGCATTACTTCTTGGGCCACCAGGTGACTGTGGTTTCATCCTTCCCCCTCGGGGAGATAATCCAGAACCGGGAGGCCACTGGAAGAATTGCCAAATGGGCAGTCAAACTCATGGGGGAGACCCTATCCTATGCACCGCGCAAAGCCATCAAGTCCCAGGTCTTGGCGGATTTCATTGCCGAATAGACAGACACACAATGTACTTTGACAGGTCCCTCATGAAGACGGGGGCAGGCGCTGGCCTACTCTTCATCTCGCCACAAGGCGTGCACATGCGCTACGTCATCTGCATTCATTTTGCAGCCTCGAACAACATCGTCGAGTACTGTTGACACAAAAAGCGTCAGATCTGTGAACACCTCGGGCTATTACCCAAAGCTCGGTATTCCGGAGGCGTGCCAGTCGATTTGACCAATCAATCGACAAGGATGATAACTAGAACAAAACTGAACGAGACAACGGCGATGCGCCCAGATGTCAAGGCTCAGATTGATCAAGGGTAACTAGAGCAGAGCTGAACGAGGCAAACAACGATGCGCCCGGAATGCCAAAGCTCAGAGGTACTCCCACGCGGAACTTGCAAGGATTTGACGGAGATCAAGGTGATGCAGCCCGTCGAAGCTTGAAGAACTCGTTAAAAGCTATAACTAATGCGAAGAAAGGGTAAATTGCGATAAAAAGTAGAATAAGATAAAATTAGTTTGTTTTTTATTGGATTGATTCTTTTTCCAATGGCCCTTGGGCACGTATTTATACTCCCACATGGAGAGTTGTACAAGGACACGACTCATATCCTTCCTAAAACAAACTCCTATCTTTAAGGAAACTGACTCACGCAGGAGTCGAATCTAAAATAATAATATTTATTTCCCTAAACAAACACACCTATTTTAAAGGAAAATAAATGACTCATGCAAGAGTCGGACTCAAACTACTATAATAATACTGGTACAAAACACCAGTTTCCTTATACTCCTCTTTGATGGAAACTTTCCATCGGCAGACCTCTGCGACTTCCTTCTTTGGCCACCTGCAGTTTTCTGCTGCTACCAAACGCTAAGTCACACCCATCGGCATCGGCATCGGCAATACTTTCCCGATCGGCAATCAGCAACCACCCTTCATCGGCAATTGACAATGACCCTTCATCGGCAGTTGGCAATGATTCCTCATCGGCAATCGGCAAGGACTCCTCATCGGCGATCGGCAATGACTCTTCACCGGCAATGCATTTGGCCTTCCCACGACACTCCCATCGGCAATATTGGCTATACTTTACCGATGCCGATAGCGAACGGTCGCTGACCAGTCAAACCTTAGCTCATTTGACACGTGCTGAAAAACGGTGTCAACACATGCCCCCCAGTTTCGGGACGTATAGTACGTTACGTGCCGAAATTCTCTCCACTGTAGCCATTGCTTTAGCCGTTGTTGTAGCCGTTACTTCCGAGCTGGATGCACGGTTTCCTCGATCCCCGCGTGTGGAACTGCAATTTAATAATAAAATCCCTCGATTGTAGCATAAACAGTTGCAGACCACCTCGATCACCGCGCGTATCTACCGCGGGCCTCTCCACATTCCTGCACAGTGTGAAACGGAACCCAAAAATGCCCTTGAGTAAGCTTATAAAAGTTACCGGGATCCACACTGTCCTTTTACCCCGAGCTCATTTTTACTTTCACCCTCCTGCCTTCGTCTTCAACCTCCAGCCGCTCTTAAGAACACGAGCTCGAGCAACAGTACTTCTCCGCAATCCAAGGACGAACTGCAAGCACCCCTCATTTCCAATGGCGATCCAAGTTGACATCCCAAAGGTAAAACTCATTCTCCGCCTAATCCAACCTTCTGCTGACCCTTTTCCTCGCATAAATTTGGATTTATCCCCATTCTTTTCTGATTCGTCCCATTCTCTTCTTTGAACCCTAGGAATTGTACAACAAGATAGTGATCCCACTTGCTGATTCCAACCTAAGCTGCTTAGGCCCCATGGGCAATCCAGACCCCACCTTCATCATCAATGCAGAAACCAACAGGGTACCATTCAGATCCGAGTGTTTCAGTCTAGGATTGTGGAAGGACGCCTTCCGATCATGGCCCAAGCCTACCAAGGGTTGGAAGAATTGGTACCTTAGGGTAGCCAGATCACAGCAAGTGTACTGGCAAGAACGCAGCCTGGATCAGTGTATCAGGCTTTCAATTGCCAATATGGAGAAGAACAAAAACTTGTTAATGGCAGCTTCGTATTTTTGGTCTGATAGCATGAATGCCTTCCTCTTTAGGCATGGACCATCCTCCCCAACCCTTGCCGATGTCTACATGTTGACCGGCTTAGACATCACCTCTGTCGATACCTTCAGCCTCTTCAACAGAAAAGCCGAGCATAAGATGAATACCCGGAACATCGGTGGTTGGACGGGTTACATCAAGGAGAACCAGAAAACTGGATCGGTAAACCAACGGGAGCACGCCATTTTCCTGAACATGTGGCTGGAAAAGTTCGTCTTCTGCGGCAAAACCGTCGGCCCGACCACCATGCACCTTCCAGCGGCTGAGCTACTTGCCGATGGAACAAGACTCCCCTTAGGCAGGTACCTTCTTGGATCAGTATACCGATTGCTACATCAAGTATCCTAGAAGCTACTGCTAGGAGAACCCATCGGCAATCTTGGAGGCCCCTAGTGTTTTGTCAATCTATGGTTGAACGCACACATGCACAAGGCTCTCCAGTTTGACCTGTTCGCCCAACAATTCCCAAGGGATATATCGGAGGATTACCGATATGGGGATGATGAATCGGCAACTCGCCCTCCACTTAACTTTGGAGAGGCTATTATAGTGCTGCCAGGTACCGATGCCGATACAGAATATTTCGGCTACTTTTTCCAGAAGTTCTACAACAGTCTCCCCTCCGCAGAACAGACTTGGTGGCCATACATCGATAAGCACAATCAGTTCCCGCTGCTGTTCAACCTGTCCGATGTAAACCTGCCTGAGAACCGAGCAATCATGAGGGCCAGCATCACTCCCCGAGCGATTCCAGTGAATATCTTCGGATCCGGGAAGAATGCCCCTCCATCTTACGAGTTCTACTATCCATCGGCAGCGGCGAGACAACTGGCATTTGGCCAACTGCCGATCAAACTCTGCTACTCCAAAGTAGTGAAGCCAAGGGAGACAATTTCCAGCACATTAGATTGGAATAAAGTTGTCAACCTTCCTGCCGACGCCGATACATCAGATATCGACTTGTCTTCCTGGTCGCCAACTTCCTTCATCACCAGCGAGTACAAGTCTTGGTGGCAAGAGTGTAAGTGCCAGCTATTTGCCAAGTCTTCGCACTACTATCGGCACCTGATTGACACCGATTACATCATCCCTGATGACGCAGTAAGTCCTCCATCCGATATATTTTATTACTTTACTTTTGTCATTGGCACTTAACTTCTTTGCGCTTGACAGGCCGATGATCCGATCCCCACAACGAGCAACAGTGGCAGGCCCTTCAATCTTCGGATAATGGGCCCCATATCCATCATTGGCACCAAAGCTCCGACGCTGGCGGCCTTTACGCCTCAACAGGTACCTACGCCGACACCTACAAAAGCCCAAGCTACATCGGCCGCTGCTGTTGCCCTGACGCGAGTTTATGCAGTAAACTCATCTTTACCCGTACCGATTACATAATGTTTTGTCGGCAACATTTTATTTTGTATAACTTGTTTTATATTTTCAGGCACTGTGGTCATCGACATCGGCTTCTAGCAGACAGACACCTTCCAGCCCAACTACCGATCTCCCCCGGTCTTCGTCAAAGTGGGTTGGCTCCCCTGCCGCTGCATCGATTAAAAAGAGGCGTCTGAGGCTGGGTTTCTCCTTCACCACCGGCCCAATTTGCACCACCAACTGCCAGCGTGCTTTCGGCGGATACTCCATCGGCTCCTATCCCTGATCAGCCGATGGACAACATCCCCGATCAGGAGACAGTCCCACCTGTAGCAGCGGCGGAGGCGGCGTCGGCATCGGCACCGTCAGCTGAAGTCCCTGATGAAGCGACAACGCCTACTATGGCAGCAGAGGCAGCGTCGGCATCGGCACCGTCATCTACAATCCCCGATGAAGAGACAACTCCACCCATCGTGGCAGCAAAAGCAACGTCGGCATCGGCACCGTCGGCCGAGGTCCCTGACGATAGAGTGGGATCGCCGCCACAAGAACCGGCCGCCATATCGGAAGCGACACCGGCAACAACAACGCCAGCACCAGCGGCGTCGGCCGCTTTTCCAACAGGGGCCCAGTCATCGGCATCTGCTGCCGATGTCCAGGATGAAGCTGGACCATCCAGCGTGCCAAGTCCCAGGCAGGAGATCCGCTTCAAGACAGTAAGTCGATTACTTTAAAGCTCATATTATAATCTCATGATCGGCATACTTTAAACCCCTCTGCTTTTAGGCCCAAGATTCTCTGGACAGTCTTTTCTCCTACAGCCTAAACCCTCAGAATGAAGATGAACGCCAAGGCCTCATCCAAGCAGACAGCCTGTTCTCCTTTGTCGTCGACATCCCTGATGACGATGAGGAGGAGAGCTCTGTCCCAACCTTATCGGCAGAGATCAAGTCCAAACTTGAAGAACTACTTTCTTTGCTGCTACAAGACACGTCCCAGCTCGTTCAGGACTCATCGGCAGCAAGGATCGCATTCAAGGACATCCAAAGTCATCTCCCTGCTGATATGGCAGAAGTTCTTCTCCAGGCAACCTTCCTTGACATCAAGCAGATTCAGTATCAGAAGCTTACCCGTCGCATTGCCGATAGGGCCGCTCAAGCCAAGAGCGAGGAAGAGAAGCTCAAGTTCAAACACATTGCCGATGAGAAGCACAAGGGCATTGGTCAAGCTGAAGTCTCCATCAACGGCCTTAATCAAGAAATCTCCCAGCTATCGGCAAAGAAGGAGGAATTACTGGCGGAGTTACAGAGGGTCAATGAAGCCCTGACCACAGCCAACCAGCAGAAGACCCAACTGTCCGATTCCATCAGGGCCCTGCGGCAAGAGAGGGATCAGAATGCCCGACAAGCCATCCTGTGGAAGAAGAAAATCAAGCCGGTCGAGGGTTCTGCCGATGCCGACGCCAAGGAGATGGATGAAATAGAGCAAATTCGCCTGCGTGCGATATCAGCCATCCACTCTTTGCTGTAATTTGTCTGTTGTATCGGCAAGAATGTAACTCTGATACTTGACTTTGACTTGTAATATAATGCCAGTTTGTTTTTACCGATACTTATATAACTTTTTGTGCATCAGCATTCAACTGAACACTACGCATCCACCCATATACTAGGGTAGTACCTTTTTAAGTATTTGCCGTTGATCGCTCTAGAGAACGCAATTCCCTCGAGAGTTTCCAAAATGTAAGCATTACCAGGAGCAGACTGTTTTATCCGATAAGGACCCTCCCAATTAGGGGACCACTTTCCAAATTTAGAGTTCTTAGTCCCAATCGGTAAAATCAACTTCCAAACCAAATTACCATCGGCAAATTCTTTTACCTTTACTTTCTTGTCATACCATCTAGCAACCCACTTCTTATTCTCTTCAATGCTAATCAATGCTCTCAACCGATGACCTGCCAAATCTTCTAACTCATCTTTCATTAGAGTAGTGTAATCATCGGTCGTTAGTTGATCCTGAGAAGATAATCGCCTAGAACCAGTTTTGATTTCCCAAGGCAGGACAACATCGTGTCCATGACAAGCCATCCGATATGACCATAAGGCCTCGTTTAACACCACATGCCACCTTCTAGGGTTCTCTTCAATCTTGCGCTTAATAAGCTTGATAACCCCTTTATTAGTAGCTTCAGCCTGACCATTAGCCTGGGCATAATAAGGAGAAGAGTTTAACACCTTGAAACCCATGCTAGCAGCAAACTCATCAAACTCTCCCGATGTGAACATGGTTCCCTGAACGATGTGCTCTTTAACGAAATCCACCATGTTTGCCGATGTCACCTTCTTCAGGGGAATTGCCTCAACCCATTTAGTGAAGTAATCGGTAGCAACAAGAATAAACTTATGCCCCTTACTTGATGGCGGATAAATTTGGCCGATGAGATCAATAGCCCATCCTCTAAACGGCCAAGGCTTGATTATCGGATTCATTGCCGATGCAGGTGCCCTCTGCACATTACCAAACTTCTGACAGTCCTGGCACCCTTTGAAGTAGTTGAAGCAATCTTCAAGGATTGTCGGCCAATAATATCCGTTCCGCCTAATCATCCACTTCATCTTGAATGCCGATTGATGTGCTCCACACACACCCTCATGGATCTCGCCCATTAACTCTTTTGATTCCTCTCTGCCGAGACATCTAAGCAAAACTCCATCAATCGTCCGATAATATAACTCATTGTCGAGGAGCACATACTTAGTAGCTTGGAATCTTAAACGCCTCTCAACTTCCTTAGACGGATCCCTTAAGTAATCGGCAATCTCCTTTTTCCAGTCATCGGCAACTGTTACCAATGTCATGATTTTCTGAATCGGTTGATACCCTGAAGCATTCTGTGCTAACCGATTGACTTCTTCATTGTGAAACCTTGGAATGTGCTCAAGGCGATACTCTTTGAATTCCCTTAGCAATTGCAAACACCGTTCATGGGCTGTGATCAAAACTTCACTTCGGCATTCATATGTCCCAATTAACTGATTAATTACCAACATGGAATCACCGAAGATTTCAACAGCATCGACACGTACTTCCCTGAGTAACTCTAACCCCTTAAGAAAAGCTTGGTATTCAGCCTGATTGTTCGTCGAAGTAGCAACAATCGGCAACGAGATTTCATACTTCTGTCCTCGGGGTGAAATCAAGAGAATACCGATAACTGCTCCATCTTTGCATGTAACCCCATCAAAGAATAAAGTCCAAGGAGCAATTTCAACAGAGTTCACCATATTGCAATGCTGAGTAACAAAATCGGCCATCACCTGACCCTTAATAGCCTTAGCCGATTCATACCTCAGGTCAAACTCAGATAGTGCCAAAATCCACTTACCGATTCGTCCACTTAAAATCGGCATTGACAGCATGCACTTGACAACCACATCATCTTTGCAGATAATAGTGCATTCAGCCGACAGTAAGTAATGCCTCAATTTAATGCAAGAGAAATATAAACACAAGCACAATCTCTCTATGGCCGAATACCTGGTTTCAGCATCCACCAACCTTCTGCTCAGGTAATATATTACACGTTCCTTCCCTTCAAACTCTTGAATTAAGGCTGATCCGATAACACCGTCATCGGCAGAGAAATATAACTTGAAAGGCTTCCCGTGTTGAGGTGGAACCAAGACTGGAGGATTCACTAAATATTCCTTAATCTCCTCTAAGGCTGACTGCTGCTCTTCTTTCCATACAAACTCTTGATCGGCTTTCAACTTTAACAATGGACTAAAAGATTTAATCTTACCAGACAGATTAGAAATAAACCTTCTAATGAAATTAATCTTGCCGATCAATGACTGCAACTCAGTCTTGTTTGTAGGAGCAGCCACCTTATTAATTGTATCAATAGACTTTCTGCCGATTTCAATGCCTCTCCGATGCACCATGAAACCCAGAAACTGACCTGCCGATACACCAAACGCACACTTGTTGGGATTCATCTTCAACCCATGTTTCCTTGTGTATTCCAATATTTTTCGCAAATCGGCAAGATGCTTCTTGAAGTCTCCAGACTTGACCACCACATCATCAATGTAGATTTCAACTATTATGCTGATATACTTATGAAAGATAAAATCCATTGCCCTTTGATAAGTAGCACCGACATTCTTCAAACCAAAAGTCATGACTACCCACTCAAATAAGCCAACGTGACCTGGACATCGGAAAGTTGTCTTGGATATGTCCTCTTCAGCCATGAATATTTGATTATACCCAGCATTACCATCCATGAAGCTAATAATTTGATGTCCAGCAGCAGCATCGATCAACAGATCGGCAACGGGCATCGGGTAGCCATCCATCGGCGTAGCCTTGTTAAGATTCCTGAAATCAATGCAAACACGAAGCTTTCCATTCTTTTTATACACAAGAACCACGTTAGAAATCCAATCGGCATATCGACATTGCCGAATAAATCCAGCTTCGATTAACTTTGTAATCTCAGCCTTGATGTCGGGTAAGATAGTAGGATTGCATCGGCGCGTCGGCTGCCGATGTGGTTGGAAACCGGATTTGATGGGTAACCGATGTTCAACTATCGATCGTTCTAAACCAGGCATCTCTGTATAATCCCAAGCAAAACAATCTTTATTCTCCTTTAATAAATCAGTTAACTGTTGTTTACATTGGGAATCTAACTTAGCACTAATAAAAGTAGGCCTAGGTTTACTACCATCGCCGATGTCGACCTCGAGTAAATCATCGGTAGACGTGAAGCCCTGCCCTAGCTTTCCGTCGTCAGCGAACCGATCCATTAAAATACTTCTTCAGGACCGACTGCTTGGATCGGCTTGATGCGGTAATCGGCAACCTTGAGGAATTCCTTGTCCCAGGCTTCACCGGATATGCACCTGGTCTATTCGTAGGTTTCCATTTCTGCCGATGCAACAGTAGATGGGACTTCACTGCGGACGACTTCAATTCTGTCCCCGATCCACTGTACCAGACTTTGATGCACGGTAGAAGGGATACAGCAATTGGCATGGATCCAATCTCTCCCGAGGAGCAAGTTGTAAGTGCCTTTGCCGCTGATCACAAAGAACGTCGTCGGCAAAGTTTTACTGCCGATGGTTAAGTCAACACATACGGCCCCCATGGTTGTTGACACGTTACCTTCGAAATCTTTGAGCTTCATGTCGGTCTTGACTAAGTCCTGGTCACCCTTACCAAGTTTTCTGAACACAACATATGGCATTATATTGATCGACGCGCCACCATCTACCAGCATCTTGGTCATCGGCTGACCATCCACCTTGCCCTTAACAAACAGAGCCCTCAGATGCCGCCTGTCGTCATCAGCAGGCTTTTCAAAGACAGCCGTCATCGGATCTAGGACCAATTGTGCCATATCGGCAGCCTCTTCATCGTCGCTGACGGGTGCCATGAACTCCATCGGCAACGTGACGACCATGTTGATGTCTGTTGATGGATCCCTGTCCTTGCGCTTGGGCTTCCATTGCTTCTCCCCTGAGGGTTCTTCCTCCCCATCCAGGTCATCATGGCGCTGGTGCTGAATTCTTCTCTTCTGGGTCTTGGTTAGACCCTTAGGGCACCATTGGGGAAGTTTGGTCTTCCAGACGGGCTGGTGCTGCTTTCCCCTGCTGGCATCGGCACTTCTTCCGATGTTGGGATCTCTGGAGAATATCTCTTCGTCAGGTACTCTGGCATTGGCCATCTCCTCTAGCTCCCTTTGGTCAACACGTTTGCCCAGCCTGGCATGGGCACTGAGCTTGCCCCCCAGTCGGTCATGTGCCGATCTGTTTTCTCTGAATGGCCTGGCGTACCTGGGTGCCTGATCATCAAAACAAGGTCTCTTACCTGACCGATCGGTAGCGTAATACCCATTGCACTCTGGACAGTTATCGGCAGTGGGGAGCTTGATGCCTTCTTCCCAGCAGTGAATGAAGAAAGGGCACTTCCAGTGGTCTTTATGCCGAAGCCACTCCCGATGCTCCTCTTCTTCTTGCCGATACCGTTCTTCACGTGATTGCCGATGATCTCGTCTTGACCCATTGTGTGTGATCACAACTCCAGAAGCCCTGTTGGCACTGCTGCCTTCATCGGCAACCTTCTTACCCTTTCTGTCATCGGCAAACCTTCTCGTGTCGTGCTCAGGTACTTGGTGGCTAGGGTCTACCGATGAGTTTCTCCTGGCATCTTCCGATGTCAGCACTCTGGTTTTTTCACTGATCTCCACCATATTGTTTGGGAACGGGTGCTGATCTACCTTCATCGGTTTCTGGACTTTAGAGTTTTCAAACTTAATACGCCCAGATTCAATCTCTGACTGCAACTGCTGCCTGAATACTTTACAGTCATTGGTACTGTGTGAGGTTGCACTATGCCACTTGCAGTACCTAATCTTCTTCAGCTCTTCGGCCAATGGAATTACTTGGTTGGGCGCCAACTTGATTCGCCCCTCTTGCAGCAATAAGTCAAACATCCTATCGGTCTTGGTGATATCGAAGGTGAACCTTTCAGTCTCTTTTTGGCCGAACAGACAAGACACAAACTTCTTATCCTTCACCCATTCGGCCGCGTCGACATTCAGCTCTTCATCCGACCCAGAGTCTTCCTCTTTCCCGATGAAGGTCACCTTCTTGTTCCAAGTCTTTCTGGGTTCAAAGGTTTTGATATCTTGATCAGCAATCCTTTGCACCAGGTGACTTAGGCTCTCAAACTCTTGGGACGCATACTTATCCTTGATGTGTGGCAGTAATCCTTGGAAGGCCAAATCGGCCAGCTGCCGATCATCAAGCACCAGACTGTAGCACTTGTTCTTTACGTCCCGTAGCCTCTGAACAAAGCTTTCTACCGATTCATCATTGCACTGCCTCATTTTGACCAAATCGGTAAGCTTCTTCTCATGTATGCTAGCGAAGAAGTACTTGTGAAATTGCCTTTCTAGATCAGCCCATGTGATTATAGAGTTCGGAGGCAGTGATATGAACCATGTAAACGCCGATCCAGACAATGATGAGGAGAACAATCTCACCCTTAACTCCTCTCTGCTGGCAGCTTCCCCACACTGGATAATGAAGCGGTTGATGTGCTCCATTGTTGACGTGTCGTCTTGACCGGAAAACTTGGTAAAATCGGGCACCTTGTACCGATTTGGGAGAGGAATCAAGTCATATGCAGGAGGATACGGAGTCCGATAAGAGTATGTGTTGACCTTGGGTTTGATGCCGAATTGTTCTTTCATGACTTCGGCGATCTTACCGACCCAGTATGCGTCCTGCTCTTGCCGACTCATTGGCTGGTTGTCGACTGGTGGAGTCGGCTGACGCGCCTCTTGAAGATGCGTAGTAGTCGCGGGCGCAGCACCAGTCATCTGAACACTATACATCGGTTGACTTACCGATGGATAGTTCTACACACTTGGCGGATTTGGTTGAACCGTCACATTCATCGGTTGCGGTACCGATGGCCCGCTCTGAGTGTAAGTTGGGCCTCCATAATGATACATTGACACGCCAGGCTGCTAGACCGGCGGCTGGTTGACCCATCCAGGATTATAAAGCATCGGCCTCTGACTTACCGATGGCTGATAGCTGATCGGAGCATGTGGCTCTTGTATTCTGGAGCAATCAATCACCAGATTACCTTGGGGGACCGGCACTCTAGCTTGAGAATTTGCCACCAGAGATTGACTGTCGGTGGTTATAATGTGTTGCATCGACACAGAGCTTGCCGATGGTGGCATCAGGGGTATCTTGGGAATTACTTGGAGATCATCTGATGGCACATGTATGGTTGGAGCAGGCGCAGAGTTGTGCATCATATGGGTCATTGGCTGTGACTGCGTTGTCGATGTCGTGGAGTTCCTCCAAGCTGAACTGTCTCCCTGCACCAGATTAGAACCAGCATATAGATTCGGAGGCATACCGTATCCCCACGAGTTAGCAGGGGCTGGTCTTGAAGTTGCCGACGCGACTGGATCCGGGTTGAGCTTGGTGATGCTGCCAGCATTCGGCCTTGGTGATGTAGCCACATCGGCAGACGGTTCCACAGGGGTGGAAGACGCCATTGGAGCTCCTGATGGGCTCGTAAATGCCAATCCAGGTTGATGGTACGCTGGACCAACATATCGTGGTGCATGCCCTTCTTTGAATGATTGCGTAACAGCATTGTAAATAGTATTGGACAGCACGCTGGAGTGGCTAATCAATGCCTGACTTACGGCGGCATTAACCATCTCTTGTAGCTTACCAGGATTGGCGTCATACGTGACTTGCCGTGGCAACGGCGGATCTTGCTTCTGGATTGCTTCGCCGCTCCTGCTGAGGCTGAAGGATTTGAGATATAACTGCTTATACTCCTCCATAGCCCGCTCCATGGCCTGCTTCTAATCATCTTTCAGATCGGCCTCAGAGACTTCAATAACATTCCTCTGGTTAACATCGGCGTGATCGCCCATGATAGATGTGTAGATTTGTATAATTGTGTCCCACTGGGCGTGCCAAAAGAGGTGTTGACACAAAAAGCGTCAGATCTGTGAACACCTCGGGCTATTACCCAAAGCTCGGTATTCCGGAGGCGTGCCAGTCGATTTGACCAATCAATCGACAAGGATGATAACTAGAACAAAACTGAACGAGACAACGGCGATGCGCCCAGATGTCAAGGCTCAGATTGATCAAGGGTAACTAGAGGAGAGCTGAACGAGGCAAACAACGATGCGCCCGGAATGCCAAAGCTCAGAGGTACTCCCACGCGGAACTTGCAAGGATTTGATGGAGATCAACGTGATGCAGCCCGTCGAAGCTTGAAGAACTCGTTAAAAGCTATAACTAATGCGAAGAAAGGGTAAATTGCGATAAAAAGTAGAATAAGATAAAATTAGTTTGTTTTTGATTGGATTGATTCTTTTTCCAATGGCCCTCGGGCACGTATTTATACTCCCACATGGAGAGTTGTACAAGGACACGACTCATATCCTTCCTAAAACAAACTCCTATCTTTAAGGAAACTGACTCACGCAGGAGTCGGATCTAAAATAATAATATTTATTTCCCTAAACAAACACACCTATTTTAAAGGAAAATAAATGACTCATGCAAGAGTCGAACTCAAACTACTATAATAATACTGGTACAAAACACCAGTTTCCTTATACTCCTCTTCGATGGAAACTTTCCATCGGCAGACCTCTGCGACTTCCTTCTTTGGCCACCTGCAGTTTTCTGCTGCTACCAAACGCTAAGTCACACCCATCGACATCGGCATCGGCAATACTTTCCCGATCGGCAATCGGCAACCACCCTTCATCGGCAATCGACAATGACCCTTCATCGGTAGTTGGCAATGATTCCTCATCGGCAATCGGCAAGGACTCCTCATCGGCGATCGGCAATGACTCTTCACCGGCAATACACTTGGCCTTCCCACGACACTCCCATCGGCAATATTGGCTATACTTTACCGATGCCGATAGCGAACGGTCGTTGACCAGTCAAACCTTAGCTCATTTGACACGTGCTGAAAAATGGTGTCAACAAGTACGAGGCCCTCGTCAACGGCCTGCACATCGCCATCGAGCTAGGGGTCCGACGCCTTGATGTTCGAGGGGACTCGCAGCTTGTCATCGACTAGGTGATGAAGGCCTCAAGCTGCCACGACCCGAAGATGGAGGCATACTACAAGGAAGTTCATAAGCTGGAGGACAAATTCCACGACCTCGAGCTCAACCACATCGCTCGGAGGTACAACGAAGCGGCGGACGAGCTTGCTAAGATCGCGTCTACTCGAGGCACTATCCCCCCGGACGTGTTCTCAAGGGACATCACCGAGCCATCCGTCGACTTGGGCTCGGGGGCTGACATCACCAAGACACCAAAGGATCCAGCAGCCCTAGCCGAGACCCCCTCGACGGGGGTCGAGGCTATGGCAATCGATGGGCCCCCGATATCGTCAGCCCCACCAGCTGACTGGTGCATTCCCTTCCTTGACTGCCTCATTCGAGGAGTGCTACCCGAGGATCAAGACAAGGCTCGGCGCGTCGCTCGATGCGCCAAGTCCTACGTCATCTTCGGAGATGACAAGGAGCTCTACCGACGGAGCCCTTTTGGGGTCCTCCAACGCTGCATCACTATCGAGGAGGGAAAAGCGCTGCTCAAGGACATACACTCGGGGGCTTGTGGCCACCACACCACCACAAGGACCCTCATGGGAAACGCCTTCCGGCAAGGCTTCTACTGGCCAACCACAGTGCATGATGCCATCGCCCTTGTCCACTCATGCGAGGGGTACCAATTCTACGCCAAGCAAACCCACCTCCCGGCCAATGCGTTGAACATGATCCCCATCACTTGGCCATTTGCAGTCTAGGGGCTCGATCTCATGGGGCCTCTACAGAAAGCGCTTGGGGGCTTCACGCACCTGCTTGTGATCATCGATAAGTTCAGTAAGTGGATCAAGGCTCGACCAATCATGAACATCCGATCGGAGCAGGCGGTCCTACTCTTCACCGACATCATCCATCGCTTCGAGGTCCCGAATGTGATCATCACCGACAACGGCACCGAGTTCACCGGAAAAAAAATTCCTAGACTTCTGCGACCATAATCACATCCGTGTGAACTAGTCGGCAGTCGCTCATCCTCAAACTAATGGCCAGGTCAAGCGTGCCAACAGTATGATCCTACAGAGCCTCAAGTCGAGGATCTACAACTGGCTCAAGAAGTTTGGGAAGAAATGGGTCGTCGAGCTACCCTCGGTCTTATGGAGCCTAAGGACAACGCCAAGTCAAGCTACGGGGTTCACACCTTTCTTCATGGTCTATGGGTCCGAGGTTGTCCTCCCCACTGACCTCGAGTATGGGTCCCCTCAACTCAAGGCCTACAATGAGCAGAGCAACAAAGAGGCTCTCGCCAACGCTGTCGACCAGGTCGAGGAGGCTCGTGACATGGCCCTCATCAACTCAGCTCGATATCAACATACGCTCCATTGATACCATGACAAGCACGTGCGCGGAAGAGACCTCAGCATTTGCGACCTCGCTCTCCGTCGACGACAAGACAAGAAGGGACGCCACAAGCTGACTTCGCCGTGGGAGGGACCCTACACCGTCGTGGAAGTGGTGCGGCCTAGGACTTACAAGCTAGAGGACGAGAAGGGCGAAACATTCACCAACGCATGGAACATCGAACAGCTACGTCACTTTTACCCTTAAGGCCTCGAGGCCTTGTACATTCTTCGTTATGTATTATTCAACGCATCATGAATAAAGAACGACTTCGATTTACAAGTTTTTCTTTCTAAAGAGGTATCCTCGACTTTGTTTAGCCTACCAGGGGGCTACATGGGGGGGAACCCCCCAGGTCCCAGAAAAATTTGCAAGTTTTTATGAAACTCGACGTTCTTTCTCTTTCTCTCTGATCTCGAGACGACCTTGAACTAGGTGAAAGGCACCTCGAGACCTTCGAGGGTCGAGGACGGCTGAGTCGGGAGCTCTGCTACACCCCATGGCTACGTACCTCCACTCACTTCCCCCCCTCGAAGGCCTCGAGCCTGCGTCAAAAAACTTAGGTGAAGGCGAAACTCACACACGGAAGAAGCGACAAAGAAATCGAGGCTAAAAAACACAAGAAAACATTCATACAAGAAACACGCAAGTGTCTTCAGGCCTCCAAGGCCACCAAGTTGTCCAAAAAACTAATCTATTACATAGGCCTCGCTGCCCAGATTGGCTCACAGGCCGGCACCATCGTCGTCATCTTCTTCATCGCTTGGGGGGAGGACCTCTGCTTCGAACAACTTCGCTAACCGACCTCCCGGCTCTTCCGCGGCCTCGACCAAGCAGATCGTAGACACGGTTCACGCGAGTGCGACCGGCGAGGTTCTAAGCAATTCCCTTCAGCTTTGGTCCAGAATACTTCCCAACGAATGTCTCCATGTAACCTTCAACCTTTGACTTGATGACACCCACGCCATCTGACACGCTTCGCACGCGGAGAATATCAGCCCAAGCCAACTTCAGATCAAGGACCAATGCCTTCAACTTCATCGGCTCATACCTTGGGTTGTCTTTAACAGCGAACCAGACGTAATCCCGAGCAGTGGCGGAGGAAGGATTAAAAGTAAGGTATGGCGAAGTTTGTAGACGTTTTGGCTTTTATAGATACATTGCATTTGTTATGCATATAGAAAAAACAAAATGTCTTATAATTTGGAACAAATTTAGTGGATAACAAAGGTTACAATGTCCACTGCCTCTATCACTCTACTCCCTTCGTCCTAAATTAACTGTCGTTTTGGGTCTCCGTGTCATAACTTTGGCTAGATTTAAAAAAATACGTGCAACATTTATGTCTCTAAATAAATTTATTAAAAAACTAGATCAAAATATCTATCTAATGATATCAATTATGTATCATAACTATTAATAGTATTTTATATAAAATTAATCCAAGTTATTTCTCGGGTTGGGAAGTGAGAAAGATAGATATTTTGGAATGGAGGAAGTATGTCTCTATAGCTGGATGGTGGTGTGGCAGCATCGTTGGCTTGTGCACTTCGTGTCACAGGGACAAGGCATCGGCAATGGCGCCCATGGATGTGCATGTAGTGAAGATGGTTTATGGGCACACCACACGTGGGCCGCGGTACACTAACACGCATCATTTGGTCCAAATAGAATAACGATTCACTTAGCCCAAGTCTATTCTTTCTCGTGTCGAAGGAGCCTCTCAGAGCTGAGTCAGTCATGGACCCATGGTGATCGACAAACATGAACACATATGACCTGCGATTTGTAATGGATATCCATGCCGGAATCGAGGTATGGCAAGAGTCATACCTTGCCAAATCGGATCCTCCGCCCCTGATCCCGAGCAAGCGGCCAAATCTGTGCCACGCAAAACTCCTCAACCAGATCTCGAGCACACATGCTACAAGCCACAACACGAACCGTATCCATGACAGCGTGAACCTTGTCAGAAACCACGGGGGAAGCCGTGAAATCCCTAAGTGCGGTTAGCTTACCGCAAAGCTGCTCAAAACCTTCGATCTTGTAGTAGAACCAGTTCTCAAACCAACCAGTTCTCAGAGCCTACACCCGCGCTATGTACTATTTTGCTGGCGTGTCCTCGCACAGGGTCAAGGCTCGGCACTTGGCGGAGGTGGGTGGTGTCGATGGAGAGATGAAGGCCTCCCCTGGATCACGTCGCAAGGACGACGGAACCCCAGGTGGCGGCGAAGGTCTCAGGTCAAGCGGGGCCACCTGTCATCCTCCTGTCGGGAGCAGTTAGGGTTTGGGACTGGAATGACAGCCATGCCCTGCGAGGGCCCACTTGGCGACGTGTGCTGAGTGTAAACCCTAATGTAAATAGGTTACCTACCCCCGGTGTGTCCTATAAATACCGGGGGAGGGGAACAGTAATGGGGAGAACTTTTTGGGGATTAGAGCCGCCTGTGCTCGGTCCCACCTACGTTAGCATCCACGTGCCTCCCACGTTAATCCCATTTTCCCCATTACCTTTGTCATATCCCCCGACTGTGGTACAGCCTTGACCCTACCTACTCCGGCATTCGAGGGTAGGACGGCAGGTCCTAGGCCAACATGGAACGACAGACTTGTACCTCATGCAGGTGGCATCTCCAAACTTATTCGTCTTGAGCCCTATGAGTGTTTCATTGGGTTTAGGCAGCTCGATGTTTATAGGCTTGGAGATCTTGAACTTCGAAAGCTTTGGCTGGCTCGATCCTTCTTCGGGTGGAAGGCGTGACAGCGATGTAGCTAAGGCATAATAGGATTGATGGTGGTTGGGCATGATCTCCTTGGATAGCACAACAACGATCTCCTTCGGTGGAACGACGATGAGTTCCTTCGGCGGTGGAACGACGAGGGCCATCGAGTCGTCGACGAGGTCTTCTGCATCAGGCTTGCGGTAGAAGGCCATCGGTGCTTCAAGAGGCGAGAGCTCTGCTGCTGGTTAGAAAGTTTGGAAGGTTGGTGTGGCTCAAAGGTAGGAGGGGGGTCTACTTTTTTACTCCGAATCAACTTGCAGCAGGGGTAAGGATAGGAGACGACAGTTTTGTTACGATTCGAACAGATTTTCAGTTTGGGATTCAAACTCTGAAACAGAAAAGAGACCAATCAGGATAGGAGAGGAGACGCGGCGCGAGAGGTAGCAGGGAGAGGCCAGTCGGCCTGGGAGTGGTGCCGACCAGGCCCACCTTGTGGGATCCTGCGGATTCCTTCTTTGTGGCTCCTAAAGACTCTATTCCTAGTCCGAAAATTATTCCCTCGGTGTTCAAAACTTATCGGAGGTGGCAGAGGTGTAAAATTATGGGAAGATAAGGAACTGGACCACGTCCAACTCCTCGAGACTCTTGTTAGGTTCTAGAAAAATCTTAAGGTGTTGTCCATTTACCTTGAATAGCGTACCTTCATCATTTTGAAGTGTCACCGCTCCATGTGATGAAGTAGCAACCATCGTGTAGGGTCCTTCTCATTTGCTCCATAGTTTTCCATGTCCGAACAACTTTACCCTGGAATTAAAAAGTAATACCTTGTCTCCTGGAGTGAAACACTTCTTCTTGATTCTCTTGTCATGCCACCTTTTGGTTCTCTCTTTATAGATCTTGGCGTTGTGATATGCTCGTTCTCGCCATTCATCTAATTCTGAAAGTTTCATCTTCCTTTTGATTCCTGCAGCTTCTAGGTCCATGTTCCATCTCTTGATTGCCTAGTGAGCTTTGAACTCTAACTCTATTGGCAGATGATAGGTCTTCCCATAGACGAGTTGATATGGAGACATTCCCAGAGGTGTCTTGTTGGCTGTACGATAGACCCACAGTGCATCTGGTAGTTTGTCCTTCCATTTTGTTCCCATCTCATTGACTGTCTTCTGTAGAATATTCTTGATTTGCTTGTTCAATGTTTCTGCTTGGCCACTTGTCTGAGGGTGATAAGGAGTAGCGACGTTGTGACGGATCCCGTGCTTTGTCAGATATGAATGAAAGCTTATGTCGGTGAAGTGAGTTCCTCCATCACTAATCACTATCCTTGGTACTCCAAAACTTGGAAAGATAATTTCTTCAAACATCTTCTTGGAGCTCTTGGCATTTGCAGACTTGCATGGCATGGCTTCAACCCACTTTAAAATATAGTCAACTGCAACCAAGATGTATTCACTGTTATTTGACTTTGGAAACGGTCCCATGAAATCAATTCCCCAGACATCAAAGAGCTCTATCTGAAGGTTGATGATGAGAGGCATGGCATCTCTGGTATTGATGTTGCCGTGCTTCTGACATGATCTACACCTTATGACAAAGTACTTCATGTCTTGATACATGGTTGGCCAAAAGAATCCACTTTGCTAGATATTTGCATGTGTTCTAAAAGCTCCATAGTGTCCTCCATATAGTGAAGAGTGGTAGCGTTCAATGATCTTGATTCCTTCTTCCACTGGTACACATCTTCTGAGTAACCCATCAGAGCAAACTCTAAAGAGGTATGGCTCATCCCATATGTGAGTGTAACTCTTATAGACTAGCTTTCTCTTGTCTCCTCCTGGTGGTATGTATCCTGCAACTATAAAATGATAATATCTGCATACCAGGGGTCAGATCTAGAGACTTGAAAAAGCATATCATCCCTGAGTGAATCATTTATTGGTAATTCTTGTGGATTTTCAAATTGCATTCTGGACAAGTGATCAACAACAGATTTTTCTACTCCTTTCTTATCTTTAGTTTCTAAATCAAACTCTTGGAGTAGCAAAACCCATCTTATCAAGCGTGGCTTAGCATCTTTCTTAGTGAGCAGGTATTTAAGTCCAGCATGATCAGTGTAAACAATCACCTTAGAACCCACTAAATAAGATCTAAACTTATCTATAGTAAAAACAATAGCTAGCAGTTCCTTTTCAGTTGTGGCATAATTAAGTTGAGGTCCTATTAAAGTTTTACTAGCATAAGCAATTGCATGATGCTTCTTATCCTTATATTGACCTAGCACTGCTCCTATAGCATAATTACTTGCATCACACATAATCTCAAAAGGTAAAGACCAATCAGGGGGTTGGATGATTGGTGCAGAAGTGAGTGCTTTCTTTAGGGTTTCAAAAGATTCTAAGCATGCATCACCAAATTCAAAAGGAACATCCTTGGCCAAAAGACTTGTGAGTGGTCTAGCAATATATGAAAAGTTCTTTATAAACCTACGATAAAATCTAGCATGGCCAAGAAAACTTATAATTCCTTTGACATTAATGGGTGGAGGAAATCTTTCAATTACTTCAATTTTAGCTTTATCCACCTCAATTCCATGTTCAAAAACTAAGTGACCCAGCACTATGCCTTCTCTAACCATGAAATGACAATTTTCCCAATTAAGGACTAAGTGCTTTTCTTCACATCTTTGCAAAACCTTGTCTAAATTTTCAAGACAGACATCAAATGTTTTTCTATAAATAGAAAAATCATCCATGAACACTTCCATAATTTCTTCAATCATATCAGAAAATAGACATCATACATCTTTGAAAACAAGCAGGTGCATTACATAATCCAAAAGACATTCGGCGATAAGCGTAGGTTCCATATGGACATGTAAAAGTGGTTTTGCTTTGATCATCAGGGTGGATGGGGATTTGATGATATCCAGAATACCCATCAAGAAAACAAAAGAAAGAGTGGGTTGCTAATCGTTCTAACATTTCATCAATGAAAGGTAGAGGAAAGTGATCTTTCTTTGTTGTCTTGTTAAGTTTTCTGTAATCAATACACATACGCCAACCAGTGATAGTTCTTTGTGGAATTAATTCATTTTTCTCATTCTTAACCACAGTCATACCTCCCTTCTTAGGTACAACGTGGACAGGGCTTACCCACTCACTGTGTGGCACAGGATAAATAATCTCGGCGTGCAAGAGTTTCAAAACTTCCTTCTTCACTACTTCTCTCATCACATTATTAAGCCTACGTTGTGGTTCTCTAGATGGTGAAATATTGGGATCAGTAGGAATACGATGGGTGCAAAGAGCAGGATTGATTCCTTTAAGATCTTGGAGTGAATAGCCAAAGGCTGATCTATGCTTCTCTAAGACAGTGATCAGACGAAATGTCGCCTCTTGAGAGAGTTTATCATTTATGATTACAGGAGATTCCGGATCATTATTTAAGAAAGCACATCTAAGGCCAGAGGGTAAGGGTTTTAACTCTATGGGAGGTTTAGGAGGTTCTTCAAGGAAGTCTAAGGGATCAGGCAGACGATCTTCTTCTTCTTCTTCTTCTTCTATGAAAAACTGTGCATCTTCAAAATTAGGTTCGTTAAGGATTTCAAGAGATGCTTCCTTAATTTCTTCCATAGGGTCTGGCTCGGGACATGGATCTGTTTCAGAATTTAAGGAATGGATAATGGATATAGATCGATTTAGATTTTTCCGAAGACAAATATTTAATTTTCCAGTTTGGCCTTCATGAATGAGTCTTTGGATTGGTTGACCTATTAGGACATTGAACTCGGTAATATCAAAGATATAAAAGCTCATGTGGACGAGAGTTTCATTTATCCAGATAGGTAGGACATAAAGGATTCCTAGGCTAGGCAGAATATGTCCTGAAGGGCTTTTCAGTCTTTTTACTATGGGGGTTAATGGCATTTTTTTAATAAATCTTGAGGAAAGAGTGTAGACATAATGTTGACTCCAACCATAGGGTTGTATAAGGCTTTGAAAGATTCTTTATGAATTTGGCAATGAATGGGGATGGATGGTGAGTATATTCGGATTATATCGGTGAAAAATTTTGATTCTTCCAACCATTCATGGCTTATTATGGAAACTAATTCTTTCATAGTATTTTTAAGAAAGGATTTCTCAGTAATGTATAATGTATTTTTTGAAGTTGATCGTGATTTCTGAGGTTTCCTAACTATGTTGTAATTCGAGGTATTACCAAATTCGGTAAAATATTCATCCTCGAAATCAAAGATGTCTTCTAAAACTGGGGTCTCCCCTTATTAGGAATTAGGGCTGAGGATTGTATTTGATCAGGATAAGGTTCAAGCTCAGCTATTGGATTCTCTTCTAAGATTTCTTGTGATGTAGCTTCATTGGTCGGGGTGATTTGTGAAAGATTTACTAGCAGTTCCCTTGCTTTATTGGTTGGGGTGTGCATAAAAGATCCATTTAAAGCTAGGTTGAGATATTTAGAAGTTCTACTATTTAGGCCCATATAAAATATTGAAGAAGAACAGGGTCTGGAATAGATAAGGATGGACCAGAACGGACAAGGTTGTCAAATCTCTCCCAGGCAGCAATTAGGGTTTCATCATCTTCTTGGGTGAAGGACAAAATCTCTAAGCGAAGGCAGACAATCCTAGAGACAGGAAAGTATTCTAAACAAAAGCTAGAACAAAGGGCTTTCCAATCTCCATTCTTACTTGGTGCGGTTCGAAAATACCAGGCTTTAGCTTTCCCCTCCAAAGAGAAAGGAAAAAGCTTCCATCTTTGGGTTTCGTCAGACATGCCGGAAATGTGTAGGCATGCACAGGTTTGTTCAAACTCGTTTAAATGAATGTGAGGATTTTCATTTTCCTGGCCTGAAAAGGTTTGGGTCTTGACCATTTCTATCAAACATGGGCGTAACTCATAGCTGTCTGAAAGGATATGTTTGGCGGATAAGGGCAGCTCTAAATCTACTATTGTAGGATAGATGAACTGGTTTAATGGCATGGAATCTGTTGAGCTAATGGATGGCTCTAAGGACTCCATAGAAAATAAAAGGATAATTACAAAAGAAAAATAATATAAAAGATAAAAATAAAAGAAAGGTAAAAGTATAATACAAGGTTAAACCCGGCAGCGGCGCCAGAAATGCTTGTTGGTATAAATTAATACACACTCTATTCTATCTGCAAGTGCACAGATAAAATCTACAAATAATCTACCGTGTAGCACTTCACCGGAGTAACCCAGTTTTAATATCAAACCCAAGGGAACAGGATAAAGTGATTTACCAAGTCTATGCAGTTTAACCCTTGAGTAGCTTACAAGGACAGAGAAAATAAAAGTTAGAGGGGCTTTCTAGGGTTTTCTAGTTCTATTCCAAGTATGATATGTTTATATAATTCTAAAGGGGAATTACAATAGGGTTCATAGGCAAAGTACGAATAATCTATGCAATTAGGGTCCTTCTAAACCTAATAAACAGACGAGTGGACTACAGAGGAATCAACGAGGCTATAAGAGTCACCTTCGTGAACAACCACTACCGCTGTATCAAAAGGAAGAATTTATGAGTATTCAAGTCTAACACCACGTCTAAACTATCCCGCAACTTTAATACTAGAGCTACTAGAATCAAAGTACCCGAAAAGAGTCATAAACCTGAAGAATGATATGAACAATGAGACTTACTTGGAAATAGAAGTTGATTATTCTAGAAATCACAGACGAAAGATCTTCAAGAACTCTAATCCGTAGGTACAAGGCGTAGAAGATGATCCGACAGGCCGGAGCGTCTTCTAAATCTCTTCCCTCTCCTCTCTCTTCTACTTCTAATTCAAGAACTATATTCTAAACCTAAACTAGAGGGAGAACTAGTCTTCTTCTTGATAGTTTGCTCTAAATTCTCTCCTAGGGTTTCTGATATGAAGGAGGCTCTGCTGAGGAGGAACTGATTGCCCTGGGGGTCTAGGGGTCTGTTTATATAGCCCTAGGGAGTAAAGCGCAACCCTTGGATGAAACCGGCCTTCGCACATGGCTAGGATCGATCACGGGACGCATTAGGTCAGGACTCCGGAAGGCGGCAGCGAAGCGCAGACCGGGGGGCGGTTGGCTGGGCCCACCAGCAGACCGGGCCCACATGTCAGGGTCACGTGGTGGGTCGGTTGCTGGTGTCCTCTGGTTGCCTCTAGAACTCTCTGGAACTTGTTTGACATGCGGTTATCGAAATTTGCTTCGGATTCCTTCTCGAGAAAGATATTAAATTCCTGTTTTCCTGTTTAGTTCCTGTAAAACCATAATTCACTAAAACTCGTGGAATTTATTAGTTGCAGTCCTATTCTATGGTGAAAATCACAATTTTACCCATTTCTTATGTTTATATGATTATTAATTATTGGGACTTAATTAGTGTCAACAGGTACCGCAAGCCTGGTAGGCAATTTAGCACCCTCTCGCCAGCACGGACAGCCAACGCGTTCCCGGGGATGAGGGGGTCGGGCTCCAGGATGAACAACTCCTCTTGCAATGGAATGACGTCTGGGTGGCGGCACCAGGTAGAAACGAAAAACTCACGGTCATCATCCTCGGGCGCCACCTCCGGCGGGGCGATCTCTATACGCCCACAACCGCGCCCGAGGATTACCTGCGCGACTTCCTCGGAGCGCGCATGGAGCGGGACATTTGACATGGCAACAAGAGCTCGAAAGCGGAAGGAATCCGCATCACACATCGCCTGTCTCCTCCAAGGGTTCCAAATGAGTTGGAACGGCGGTTGGTGGACCCTGGAGCGCAGCACAGTCTCACGGTCAGTGAGGCTGGAGAACTGGACGATGAAGTCCTCAGTTTTGTGGCGCCGCATGGAGGCATTGTGGATCCCCAGGTAGGTGGATAGGTAGTGCCTCATCATCGCAGGGGACACATTGGGTCTGATGCCGGCCACAACAGCGACCAGCGCCAGCCCCAGGTCACGCTCTGCGGCCTCCAGCTCAGCTGAGTGAGGCACGACAATAGGCACTCCCATAGCCGCCGCTCCAGGAGCCTGATTAGCGCCGGCCGGCAGCTCAGGCGCAGGAGGCGGGCGTGGTGATGGACTGGTGCTCCTTGCCTGCCCAGCCATGCGTTCCGCCGCGTGGTAGCCGCGGCGCGCGCCGGTAGCGCCAATCCACTGCTCGTAGATAGGGTTTGTTTATAAACATGGCAATTCTCTTCAATCCATATGTTATTTGGAAGGGATTATTAAGATGAAAAACACGGTTTATTTTCTATTCTCCAATCCACGTACATAAGGTTTATCCCAACAATGATGATCTCGGTCTTCTCAGCTCGTTGTAAGGTTGGAAGCACCAAAAGTCTGAAACTAAGGTACGTACGCACAATATGTGCGAGTATCTGTATACGTACACAGTATGTGCAAAGGTGCAGCCGCTCATTGCTGCTCCTAAAGAAGAAAAGGGAAGACACTGTTGGGTTTGGCGATTACTTGGGTTGGTGAGTTAATTTAATTCAAATGAATTCATGACTGTGTATTGTTTTCTGAAAATATATAGTACACCGTATCACTTATTCATTTTTTGGCTTCAGCCAACAAATGACATGCACTCTCTTCTTCTCCCAATCTGCAACTAAGGTGGCCGTCGAATTAGCGAAAACAGATAAAATCCATTCACCATCACTTTCCATCTCCTTTGGATATATATATTTTTTTGTAAATGCTGGTCCCACCTGTTTACTGTCGTGAAGTTGTTTCTCCAATGTCTCGGAGATGGAACCCATGAATGTTTCCATACACCATCACTTTCCATCTCCTTCCGATAGTTTAGTGTCCTGGTCGATCTATAAGACTATGGCTTTCTCTTTTGTGCTCCAAAACTCTGTAATAATTGGCTGTGTACATCCACGAATGTAGAGACCGGATATCATTATCCATTATCTAAAAAAATCTCCTTCCGATATTTTTGTTTTGTTAATGCTGATCCTAATTGTTGACTGTTGTGTTGTTTCTCCTATGTTACCGAGATGGATCCCAGGAAAGTAACAAAATTTTCCCAACATTAGGAGTCCATTGAACAAATGCAAATAAAGGTAACACATTATGAGCTTTGTTACATGGATATGTTTGAATATATATGCTACCGCACCAAGCTACTCCCTCTGTTCCAAATTATAAGTCGTCTTGACTTTTCTCGTCCATTCATTATAGTTCTTTTTAATTTAGAATAAATAGTAAAGCAATTACTAAGGAGAGTAAGAGATCTTAATAACCAATAATCTCAGGAGGTCGCCATTGATATGCACTTATCATGGAGAACTCATGAACACAGGGATTTCAATTCCCTATGTGAGTAAAGCTTAATTTTTTTACATTTGTTTGTGTAGATAAGTTTTGTATTAATTAATTTTTTTAGCATTATAAACCTAGGCATGTTATAACATAATGTGAATGCATAGTAGGTCAAAGCATATTTGTCCACTTATTTATTACAAGGCAATACAACATCTATAATAAGATATTAAATTGTCTAATCTTCTAACCTCTATTTATCAAGGTAATTTTATTCTGTTTGAACGATCTCTCAAAAACAATTGTGAACCCTATCCAGCAAGAATACATGTTTTTGGAAGAAAAACAAGTTTGTTATAACCTTTCTTTATATTAGTTTATTTATAAATTTTTATTTTTATCAATTACATTCAAACTTTCTATAATAATTTATAACTTAGCCAATTACAGTATTTTTGTAACAACACGTGCCTATTGACTAGTAAAAAAAGAAAACAAACTCAACGACCTTTCACAGCGGTTGACTGCCGAAAGCTCCTGACGGTAACATGGACCGACAGGAGCCCAGCAGAGCAAGCCCGCACCAGCCAGTTAACCGCAGCCCAGCCCAAAAACGACCGACGGGAACTCCATCTCAAACCCTATCCTCAGCCCCTCCCACCACACAGACGCATCTGACCGCTCGAAGCCGCCGCCGCCGCCGCCGCCGTCCCGCGCATCGCGACCCCGCCTTCCGCCGCGGCTGCCGATGCCCTCCACACGATCCTGCTCGCCCCCTCTCAGGAGATCTAGGGCACTCATCCCGCATCGGTCGCAAGCAGGAGCCGGCGGCAGCGCCCTCTCGCGTCGGCCGCAAGACGCAGAAGCAAAAGGTGCGTCGTGCTGCCTCTCCCCCTTCTCATGCATAACGAGATTTGTTTCTAGGGACCTGAGTGGATCTAGTATCTCGATCTGAATATGCTCTGTGTTCTAGTGCTAGCGTTCGTCAATACTCTTGCTCTTGTTATGTCCTTTTAATATGGAAATTTACATTGGACATTTACTCTTATGATATACTGAAAGATTATCACTGTGTAGCCTTCTTGCTTTATTTAGTGTTATGGTGCCAGAAATCTATTTGAGTTCAGTACCGAGTAATGCTGGTAATTCTGTGGTTCTCTTGAACAACGTAACGCAATGATTAAATTATGTCTATAATCTATCATACTGTATGTTTCAAATTATTTTTATTATATATGAAAAGTATTTTCTCCTAGTTCACCTAAACTTATCAGTTCATAAGAAATCTCCTGGAGCTTACAAAAGTTCTCATTTTGCAGGTTGGGTTAACAAGCCCTGCTTTTATTGTAGCTAATGCATGTTTGCCACCTGAACCTTCACAAGGCATTTTGCATTCCACATGGAGGTGGCCCTGGCATGGGTCCTATTGGGGTTAAGAAACATTTCCATTTTGCCATCTCACCCAGTGGTAGGTTCATTGAATTCTTTTGTCTTGTCATTTGTCGATCTGTAAAAATTCATATTCCGATTTGAGGCATATAGAGGCATAGTACTACCCAATATTCAACACTTTAACTTGATTTGTGACACAAGTTTAGTACTATAGAAAGAGTCACGACAGAAATTGTAGTATGGCTGAAATTGTCCAATATATCTCAGAAGGTGTATGACTAATATAGGTGGCAAGGCACGTTGTATAATGCTTCTATGTCATATTCTGGCCAGTGTGCACCTTTCAGATTCATTAACCAATATACATATATGACATGTTGAAGCAATATCTGATCTAATATACTTAATTTCATTTTATTGCAGCAAATTCATCTTCTTCAATTGCTTCATTTCAAGTTCAGGCCAACTTCACAAGTTAGCCTTCAGTGTAGTTAGCTAGAAGTCATATTAAGGTGTCTTTCATTGAAGTTCTCCCAGATTTTTGTGTAGTATACATTTTTTTCATTTTAATGCCAATAACTTGGTGGATGGATTGTGTGAACTATATATATATATATATATATATATATATATATATATATATATATAGGGTGAGTTTTTTATACTCTCGCTTGTAATTACTCCTGCCTCATATACACACGCAATGGTCAAGTTAGTCCCGCACTGGACCTAGCTAACGGGCCGGTTGTGCCTCCACGGGTTTGGATATAAATCCAATTGCACTGGATGTATGCAGGTGCCCGCGTATATACATAATTGAAAAATGCAGCGGTATAGTCCCTTGAATTACGGCTGGCCGGTTGCTGGGTTATACGCAGCAATATAGTAATACATATACAAAGTGAGAATGGACATATACTTTATTATGAGTATATTTACATACATATTGTATCTAGAAGTAGATCCATATACTCATAAAATTTTATTAGAGTATATGTAGTCTTTTTAGGACAAAATAATAGTAGTATGTTGGCATAGTTTTTGACACGAGAATGAAGTGATTAAAAAAATAGCATGCTAAGTATGCATGCATACTTTTTGATACGAGCTAGTATTAGTAGATACTCTCTCTCCGTTTTAATTTATAATTCGTTTGACTTTTTTTACCCCAATTTTGACCACTCGTCTTATTCAAAAAATTTATACAAACATAATCAAATTTAAGTCATTCATGGAGACTATTTATTAAATAAATAAGTCACACCAAAAGAAATAATATTTTGCACAAAAATTTGAATAAGACGAGTGGTCAAACTTAGATTTAAAAAAGTCAAACGACCTATAATTTGGAACGGATTAGGAACGGATTAAGTACTTGTGAAAAGAAGGTATGCATGTATACACCGGTGAAAAGAAGGTATGCATGTATACACCGGTGATAGCTCCATATACTCATGGGATTTTTTATACGAGTAGTATGCAGTATTTGGGCATACTTTTTACATGCACATTAAAATGAGAGTAAATACGTATACTCCAAAAGGAAATGAGAGTATGAGTATATACATACATGTTTATAATGAGTATGAAACCATACTTGTTTACAACAAATAAGAATACATACGTATGTGTTAGTGTATAGGAAGTATGAATACATACATTTTGGCAGAGAACATGGACTACTATTCAACAGAGAAGCCAACAAAGAAAGACCAAATCGATAGTTGAATAGATCATGGTCTGCATCTCACTCAAAAGTCAAAATACTAGATCGGATCCGCCGAGTAGCCAAGCTGATTTGTTGCCAGTTCCTACAAGTTTAGATCGACAAGATTGTATCATCGATAGGTTACCTGTACACGGATGTCTAACCGAACGGAAGGCGGGCTTCAGATTAGTTTCTCATCGGGATTAAAATATGGAACAGAAGAAGCGGATCTTTATTAGTACTACAGAGCGAGGCATCCAGATATGACAAGCATTCAATTGAACTAAGCTATGAACACGATGTATAGTTAAATTTGCACTAAGGAAATGAGAGTGAAAGAGGAAGCGGCGGCGGAAAAAGCAACCACCTTTTTCATGAAGCTCTTCAATCCTGTTCAAGGCGGCGTCGAACTGACTGAGGCTCCGGTCGTCCTTCACCTCTGCAGTCACCCACAAAGCGCATAAGAAATCGCACACCGAACCACCGATCTCGGGCACAGGACGGCACGGTTGCAGTAAACAACCGCGAGCGAGGGGGTCGTAGAGATTAGACAAGCGCGGCGCGCACGTACCGTCGCGGACCATGGCCCTAACGCCGGCGTACTCCGACCGGAGCGCCCTCCTCTCCTCGTTGCTCTGGCTCGGCCACAGCTCGGAGACGGCGAGCCCCTTCCGCCCTCGCTGCCGCACGATCCTCCATGTCCTCGCGAGCGCACCGGCGGCGCGTGCGCGTCGCAAGCTTCTGAGCGGCGGACTCGGTCGGTTGGGTCTGGCGGCGCGGGGGAAGGCAGCGTCTGTTGCACTGTTGCAGTGAGCGCAAGCAAACCGAAGTGGGAGATGCTATGGAGGGAGATCGAGGTGTGTTTCAGCGTTTGGTTCCAATATCTGTCCACATGTCTTATAGCTCAACTGCTCGAGATGCCTGAACTTGATACAATTTCAGGCGATGCACAGTCGTGTGGTAGCTAGGAATTACTGTCGTCCGCGCTTCTCGAAAAATATCTTTGCCCCGTTTAGATGGAACCCAAAAACCAAAAATTTTTAAGATTTTCCGTCACATCAAATCTTACGAAAAAAAACTAATTACACAGTTGATCGAGAAATTGCGAGACGAAACTTTCGAACCTAATTAATCCATAATTGGACAATTTTTACCAAATAACAACGAAAGTGCTACAGTAGCCAAAAGCCAAAAAAATTTGGATCTAAACGCGCCCTTTGATTAAATATATTTTTAAAAATATTAATATTTATATTACATAATTAGTATCAACGGAAGATCTTTGACTCTAGTTTTTTAACAAATTTATTTGGAGACACAAAGATCGCACGTATTTTCCACAAATTAAGTCAAACTTGTGGCACGAACACCCAAAACGACGATTAAATAGGGACAGAGTACTCCCTCTAAGAATCTTGGAGAGTCAAACTTTTTCAACTTTGACTAAGATTATAGACAAAAATAATAACGTTTATGAAATTAACTAAGCATCATTAGAATCCTCATTAATTATATTTTTATAATATATATATATTTGATATCATATATTATGGTACTTTTGTATATAATCTTGATCAAAGCTAAAAAAATTTGACTCTCCAAGATTTTTAGAATGACTTATAATTTGAAACGGAGGGAGTAGAAGAGATGGAAATTTGTGCGCACTAAACGTTCGATTGTCATCGAACACCTCCTGTTCATCGCCCGAAGAGAATGGGAACCTGAAGAATAGTTACTTCCTGTATTTGTTGCCACTTGCCAGTCTCAGTTAGTAACCCAGCTGCTTGTTAATAGTAGTACTTCGTACTCCAGTAATGGGTCACTCACGTTCCATCAATGTAGGAGGATCCATGACAATAACCATCTGATCATGTAGTTGTAATTAGTTTGTACTTTTGACCGTAAACTGTTCAGGACTTATTTATTGCTAAATAGTGTTTTTGAGAGATTCCGACTACCGTTGCGTCTAATAAACACTGATAAATTTAAACTAACAGGTTGAAAAACATCAATTCGGTTATAAATTAAACGCAGAAATTAATAAAGCCACAAAGATAACCCATCTTGCTCTACTTCACAGCCTCCGACCACGTCACCACGCCCTTCATTACAAGATTACATTGTCCTCTTTTCTTTAACAATTACTATCTGCGATCATGACCATTCATTTGATCTTGACCAGAGTACTGTGCGCTGGTGCACTGCATTGCATTGACGCGCTGACGACAAAACGCTCTCAAGTGTCAAGTCATGTCAATGCTACGCTCTCCTTACGATCCAAGGCCGTGTTTAGTTACCAAATTAGACCCAAATTCCACTGTGCAAAAAGAAGATTCTTCATCACATCAAAATGTTGGCACATACATGGAGTATTAAATGTAGATGAAATCAAAAATTAATTGCACAGTTTTGTTGTACGTTACGAGACGAATCTTTTGAGCCTAGTTTGAGAATTTTTGGACAATATTTTACAAATAAAAACAAAATATTATAATGCTCTGGGCACTGTACCAAATCGGTACAGTGCCCAGAACTACCGATTCGGCCGCCGAACTAAACACGGCCCAAAGTGCATTGTGTGCGACAGATTTTGAACACAGAACAGACGGAGGAGAGCATTGGATTAGCACGAATGCATGAATGCATGATCCCACTACTTCAGCCTCCAGAGGAGATGCTTCCAGCATGATGACCGACGTCAAATTTGGCATATTCTGTTCTCAACTTGTGTCAAAAAAAAATCCGCTAAAACTGAAAACCCAAAACCCAAGCTAATTCTCCACGGCCTTGTTTAGTTTCCAAATTGGGACCAAATTGCACTATATAAAAAGAAGATTCTCCGTCACATCAAAATGTCGGCACATATATGGAGTATTAAATGTAGATGAAATTAAAAAAATAATTGCACAGTTTTGTTGTACGTTGCGAGACGAATCTTTTGAGCCTAGTTTGAGAATTTTTGGACAATATTTTACAAATAAAAACAAAACGCTACAGTGTACTGGACACTGTACGTCGGTACAGTGCCCAGAACACCCGATTCGGTGAACCAACTAAACAAGACCCACGTTCTGTTGCCCTGATGCAGTGAGCGCAAGCAAAAGTAGCAAACCGAAGTGGAGAACTGGAGATGCTACGATTCAGGTGTGTTTGGTTCTACTCATATTTTGTTGGCTGTCGAGTTAAGTACTTAAGTAGCCCAGCTAGTACTCCCTCAGTTTTACTAAAAGTATTATTTTAAAATTTTAAATACCACGCTTGACCATTTATCTTATTTAAATTTGTTATACAAATTATAAAGTAAATAAATTATTATTAAAATATCTCAAATGATAAAAATAAGTTATAACAAAATAATAAGACGACACAAAGTCTAAAAGACACATTTTAAGTGACTGAGGGAGTACTCGTAAAGGATCCGGCTAGTCACGCACGTTCCATCAATACAGGAGGATCCATGACCATAAACACCCGATCACGTGAAGTAGTTGTAAGGCCTTGTTTAGTTGAGGTTAGCGTTTTGTTTGTATTTGGTAAAAATTATTCAAACTTTGATTAATTAGACTTAAAATGTTCGTCTCGTAAAGTACAATAAAATTGTGCAATTAGTTTTTTATTTCATCTACATTTAACACTATATGTATGTGTCGGTATTTCGATATGACGGAGAATCTTCTTTTTGTATAGTGAAAATTTAGGAAAACTTGAGGAACTAAACAAGACCTAAGTTTGCACTTTTGACCGAAAACTATTCGACGACTTATTTACTGACGAATAGTGTTCTATAAGAGAATTTTAACTCTTGCTAAGTGTACCAATTCAGTCATAAATTAGCGCATAAATGATCGGATTGAAAGCCTATGACCGGACCCCTCGTTACAAAGATTACATTATCCTTTTTTGTTTAACCACTTCTTCCATGAAAACATACGGTTATAGGTTCCGTGTCACGAAAGGTAAGTTTCTAAGTAAATGGTATTCATATTTATATTTATAGCTCTAAATTAATTTATTATGAAATTATATTTTATAATGATTAATGATTCTAATCATGTTTATTTAATATCATAAATATTGATTTTTTCATTTACAATCAGTCAGACTTAAGGAACCTAGTAACACTGTGAGTCCTATCTGCCACCGTGAGACTGTAAGCTGAGCCGGCGTACAGATTGTCAGGAAAGAATCGAGGGCTTGTTCACTTCCCTTCAAAATTCCAAAATTTTTGTTATATTTCCGCTCCATCGAATCTTTGAACGTATGCATGTAGTATTAAATATAGATAAAAAATATAACTAATTATATAGTTCATCTGTAATTTGCGAGACGAATCTTTTGAGTCTAGTTACTTTATGATTGGATAATAATTACCACATACAAACAAAAATGTTACAGTATCAAAATTCCAAATAATTTTGGATCTAAACACCCCCAAATGCGATCATGACTGCGTATTGCCGTATTCATTTGATCCTGACCACAGAGGGCTGCGTACTGCCGTACTGGTGCACTGCATTGACGTCATTGACGCCAAAATGCTCGGTTGCTAATCCTCGATTGAAGTCATGCCAATCCTACGCTCGATCCAAAAGGGGTCGTGCACGGTAAGTGACAGAGATTCACTTCAAATTCCATGTTTTTATACTCTCTCTCCATTACATCAATTTCTAGCCGCTTGCATAGAGCACTAAATGTAGGTAAAATAAATAACCGATTATACAGTTTAGTTATACTTGGCGAGAAGAATCTTTTAAGCCTAGTTGGTCCACGATTGGATAATATTTGTCAAATAAGACGAAAGTGATACTATTCATCAGGGGCAAGAAACTTGCCATCTAAACAAGGCCTAAAGTTCATTTGTTAGAGCAACTCCAGTGGAGCCTCTAAACAGATCCCTATTCTAAATCTAGGGACTTGGTCCAAAAAAATTTACTCCAATACACCTCGTATTTGGGCTCCTATTTTAAGAGGGCCCTCAAAGTTTAATTTTGGGTCCCAGGAATGAGGTCCTCCTATTCCTCTCTCCCCCAAATTAGAGACTATGGCTGGAGTTGGACTTTGAATTTGACCCTCAAATTTTACAAGTCACCTCCCAAATGAAAATATAGGGGCTTGATTTTAAACCTATGGCTAGAGATGCTCTTACACAGTTAAAAAGACGCAGGGAGAGGGAGAACGTTGGATTAGCACGAACCATGAATAAATGACCCCAGTACTTCAGCCCAGGGTTTTACTAACCGTTTCGAAACCAGTAACCGCCGGGGAGCGGTTGGGCGGTTACCGGCTGGTTTGACCGGTTACCGGTCCAAACCGAACGGTTTGGATTTTGAATTCAAACCCCGCAGTTCAATCGGTTTTGGACCGGTAACCGATCGGTTAGGGCCGGTTACCGACCGGTTTGAACGGTAACCGGTCCAAACCGCCGGGTGACTTTTTTTTTGCTTAAAAAAATCAATTTTTTTTACATGACCTTTGTGCATAATGATGTAAATAGAACACACAATTCATAGAAAATAGTGTGATACAAATGGCCAACCCCACAATAATATCATAGTGATGCACTAGTCACAAATTCACGACGGAAATAACGTAGTTCACCGTTGCAACAACAACAAATCGTCCATGGAAATACCTTGTGTCGTAGACATGCGAACATCATGGTCACTGGCGTTTAATATAAGGGAAGATCCCGTTTCGGCACCCCTCCTCATACTCCGCGGTGGACATTAGAGCGATACCGCGCGACTGTAGCCCGGCCTTGTACTCTATCCATGATTGGCCCATCCAATGAGCTGTGGTCTCCCATTCCTGCACTAACATGTTGTAAAAATCCGGGTCTTGCCATTCGTAGACCCATCTAGTGGTCGGCTGCGTGCTGATGTCAGAAACGGGGTAGGTATAACCACCATCGTACGATGTATCACTGTACGAGGAAGAGGAGTACTGTGGCGTGTCGTAGCAGTCCGTCGAGTCGTAAGCTCTCCTCTGCGATTCCGGCTGCCCATGGTCGCGGTCCTGAGTAGCATGTGTGAAGTCCATCTCGCCTGTAGCCGACCATAATTAGTACTAGTGAATAGTCATAGACATTAAAAGAAATGTCTGTAACAACCGATACCTGTGAAACGAAGTCCACCAGCATCACCAGCACCACTACCACCAGCACCACCTGCAGAACCCCCAGCCCCACCACCACCAGCACCACCAACACCAACAGCAGCTCCAGGGTCATCGTCACCACTATGACCGTCTCCACTGTCATTTGTTGAGCTACTGTGATCGGACTCCTGGTACCGTGGACTTTCCTCACCCTCCTCGCCATCATCTGTCGAATCATCGCTGGTGACAGGTTGTTGCACTCGCTTCCCCTTTTGTTTCTGGCTAGGTCCCGTTTGGTATTTTCTTTTGCCAAGATGCGTGTCACCCACATGTCTACGGGCCCAATCACTGATGGGCCCAAGATCGTCGGGGTCCACTTGGTCTCTGTCATCACAAAGAATGAATCATATTATTAAAAGTATGGTTCGTTAGTGGCTAACAAAGTACATCAACGTACCTCACGATATGGGACGGAAGAGGGATGTCCGTTTCTTCATCCTCTTCGTCGAGAACTGGAGCCTGGTTGGATCTGCCATACTCCATCCAGCCTCGAACCGGATTATCCCTTTCGTAAAAGGATATCTGTGTGAACTGGTCAATGAAGTCTTCTTCCTCACGCCTAGGTGGTCCGGAGGCATCCGCGAGTCGCAGCCGAAGGTTGTAGTTCACATACACTAGCTTGTTCCGTTTTTTGTGGGACAAGCGATTCCGAACCTTCGTGTGCACCAAGGCAAATGTACTCCAGTTGCGCTCGCATCCACTAGAGGATACACACTGTGCAACAAGCCTCAGCGCAAGTTTTTGCAGATTTGAAGTGCTTCTGCCGAACAGCATCCACCATTGAGTTGCAAGTGGAACCCATTATGTTAGGTATGTGCTCAAAAAGACAAAAAAAATGAGTTCAAAGTACTCTTACATGGGGTTGTCTTGGGGTCCGTGGCCATTTTAATGGCCAGCTCACTGCCAAACTCCCCAAGGTGTAGGCGGAATGATTCTGCCTCCTGTAATGCCAAGACAGCGGAGTGCACATCCGTCATTTTCCCAAATGCTTCCTTGAGGCCAGCAAACATTTGCGGAGTTGGATTGTAATGGTATACAAGCCTTGGGTTGAGGACAGCAGCTGCAACATACGATGCACGACAAATTAGCAAATGGTAAATACTCAATATGTAGAGACATGGATTTTAACAATGGTTTTGATCGCACCTGGGCCCACATGCGTGCCATAGTACACGTCCGCAATCCTGCCATCCATGATAGCCTTGTACTCATGCCATGTTGAGACATTTGTTCCAAAAAAGGCATCCATCTCCCTTTTGCACTCTTGGAAGTTGTACACTACCTCACACAGGTTAGGTCGCCTATCCTGATCAGCGAACCGAAGGAACCTGTAAATTGGTGCCACTGAATCGATGATGTATTTGAGTGTTTCCCACCACTGTATACTAGACAACCTTGCGTGAGCATAATGACCTTCCTTGGATTTTCCCCACCTGCTATGCAAGAACTCGGAAGATCCCATCCACTGCATAAAACGATCACGCTTCCGATGGAAGCTCTCCATGAACATGTAGTTGGTCCCAAACCTAGTGGCATTCCATTTGACCAACTCACCACCAATGGCTTCCCTCATCATTGCATTCAACTGGTCATGGTTGTGCAACCAAGCTGAAATGCGTTTGCATACGGAGATCATACCTGCATGCTCCGGCCTTTTACCAATGTCCTTCAGCATCAAGTTGATGGTGTGTGCAAGGCAAGGTGTCCAAACAATATGCTTGTACTCCTCGTTCAATCTATGGCATGCTCTCTTGAAGTTGGCGCCGTTGTCCGTGACGATATGCACGACATGCTCAGCACCTATCTCCTCAACCACCTTGCGAATCAGCTGCACAAGTAGGCACAACATTTAGTGGAACCGAGAAAACATAGTGCATGTGAACTGGCATAATATTTTGGACGTACCCCCAACAAATAAGATGAATCTTGGCCCCTGCCCGTCGCATCAACTGACTTGTGGAACCACATGACGCCATTGCAATAGATCAAAAAATTGATGACATTCATTCTTGTCGGGCCCGTCCACGAATCACACATCAACGTGACCCCAAACAAGGGCCACTCCTCCTTAAACTTTGCGTACCGGATCTGCAGGTCCTTCTCGTTATGATCGAGGTACTTCCCGTCTATATCCTTTCCACTGGGTGACGCGATGCCTTCACCTGCAATCGTAAGCGAATCATGAGAATAGAGAAATATACATAATGAATTGAAGTCTCCAAGTATATGTACTTACCCCACTTCTGCGTCTCCCTGACCGCACTAACAAAGTACGGATTGACCGCCTGTCTCCCGGGGATTCCTGCAGTATGGAAAAACTTTCCCCAAGCTTTCCCAATTGCGTCCTTCGCGTTCCTTCCCCTCTGCGTCCATGATCCTGTATCAATCCTTGTCTGCTTGAGTCCACCCCTCGTACCGGCTACCAAGTTGTAGTCCTCCACCACCGCAGGGGTCTGCCTCTGTGCACGAGACCTCCGAAACATCCTCTGCAAAGGATTGCCCCCCTGCGAAGCAGTACCACTACCACTGCCACCTCCACGCTCGTAAGCGCCTCCTCTCCGCTGCACCCCCTCCTGGTACTCATATTCTGCTCTGGACTGATTCATGGCTGCCTGCAACTGAGCCTCGTACTCATCATCGTCAAGGGGGTGGTTGTCCTCCGCTGCAGCAGCCTCTCGTGCAACCCTCTGCCGAGAGCGGTCACTAGTTGTCTGCCTAGTTCTGTCGAGATCCTGCTGAAAGTACTCCCGGACGTCTCTGGGCACCTTGCTGCAGTGGATCACCTCCGTCCTGCGCGCAGCCAAATGCTGATTCAATCGGGAAACACCACCCCCGGCTTTTTGTGTACGACAGTAGTTGTATTTCTAACCGGGAGCAAGATTCTCACCATGCTCCCATACCACGTCTCTGCGGTCTCTCGGCATCTCCTGCACAAATGGACAACACAAACAAATCGAACACATGCATCAAATCATACCGCAAATAAACCTAAATCCTACCTAAATCCTAAATCCTACATCAATGAAATCCTAAATCCTAAATCCTACATACATCCTAAAGCAAATCCAACCGCAAATCCTAAATCCTAAACCAAATAAACCTAACTCCTATATACGTCCTAAGTCAAATCCTACCTAAATCCTACAATAAATATTTTCTACATCATATACTCCATAAATCCTACATCCTATAGCTTATCATAACTAAATCCTACAACTATAGCAACTACAAATGCAAGGAAATGAAAAAACAAAAAAAAAACTTATCGAAGTAACCCGGTCGGTTACCGTTCGGGGGGGTCGGTAACCGTCGCGTCCGGTCGGTAACCGCCGGGGGGAGGGCGGCGTGGCGGGCTGGTCGGTTACCGACCAAATCTCTCGGTAACCGCCGCCGTCCGGTCGGTTACCGAGGGGCGCGGTCGGCGCGGGGGCGGAAGTGAAGGGGGCGGGCGCGGATAGGGTTTGGGGCGCGGACATCGCCCCCCCCCCCCCCGGCCGACAGCTTCCTTTTATTCGACGCCAGGAGGCAATGGGCCGCGTGGGCCCTTAACGGGCCGGCCGGTTTTTCTTTTTTCTTTTTTTTTTCAAACTTAAACACGTCCAAAAAAAATAGCAAACGAACTCCAATTTGAAAATTTTTTACACCATTGGACTCTATAAATCATGAACTATTTTTAGGAATTTTTTCAGAATTTTTTTTAAAAAAAATTCAAATTTGAAATTTGAATTCAAACCGGTACCGAAACCGAACCGCCCGCGGCCGGTTTGTTGGTAACCGACCGGTTACCGTTCGGTAACAAAAACTCTGCTTCAGCCTGCAAAGGAGATGACCAACGTCAAATTTTGAAACACTTCTTGGGCAATTGTTCTCGACTTCTCGTGAACAAAAAAAACTCCACTAAAACTAAAAACACAAAAACATGCTCCCTTTATTCCAAATAAATTTATGATGATAATACTAATTATACACAATAAATATTAATTTTTTAAAAACATTTTTAGTCAAGACTATTTTTGAAAAACAAAAACAACAATTATTTTAGGACAAAGAAGTACAAGTTAATTCTCCACGTGCTTATCAAACGAAGCCTTTTTTTAGCTCGAGGTTCTCTACCAAAACCACCAAACTACTGCTGTGAAATGTGAACAGCTAGAGAATATTTTAGAAAATTTTAGGCCTTTGCAAAGACAGTAACTTTTTTTTACGAGAAAAGACAGTAACTATTGTTACCGCGGGACTTTTTTTTTTACGCGAGAAGACAGTAACTATTGTTACCGCGTTACCTCACCACAATCCACAGTAGGCAATTGGCAAGGCCGGGGCACATGGCAACCCGTAATTACAAGCAAATGTCGAGGGCAGAAAAGGAAGCGAAGAAAAACACACCGGCTCAGCTCAGCCCAGCCCAGCCCAGCCCAACCTCTGCCACTCACGGCTCACCCCAATCCCCCAATCCACCCGATCCCCATCTGGTCTCACCGTCGGCGGCGGCGGCGCCATGAAGCGCTCCTGATCTCCGCCGCAAAAAAAGCCACCGCACTTCCCGGCGCTAGTCAGCCAACCCGATGAAGGCGTCGATCAAGTTCCGCGACGACGAGCGGCCGCTGATGCGCGCCAAGGTGCCGATCGCCGTGCTGGGCTGCCGTTCCAGTCGGGGCTCGCGGCGGGCGGGGACCCGCGGGAGCTCCGCTTCGACGTGTCCACGGCGTTCGCGTCAGGCCCGGCGCTCCGGCTCTCGTACCGCCCCAACGACCCGGCGCTCCCCTTCGCGCTCACCGTCCGCGCGGGGCTGGGCCCGCTGGGCTCCCCGGCGCGCGCGCCCTTCGCGCTCGCCGCCGAGTTCAACCTCCTCGCGCACGACCCGTCCTCGTCGCCCGCCTTCTTCCTCCGCCTCAAGCCGCGGCTCGGCGACTTCTCCCTCTCCCACACGCTGCGCTCCCCCTCCCCCGCGGCGGTGGCGGTGGCGCCAGCGCCTGCGCCACGGAAGGTTGGGGAGCCGGGCTCCGACGACGGGCGGGAATTGAAGCTTCTGGATTACAGGCCGACGTCGCGGCGGCGGGGACCAAGAGCGGGGTCGGCGCGCTGCTGTCCGGGATGCGGCTCACGACCCGGAGCGTGCTCCCGCTGTGGGGAAGGGCGACCCTGCGCTTCAACTGGGGCCTCCGCGTCCCGCCGGAGCTGCTCGCCGACGACGCCGACGGCAAGGGGGGCGCGCGCGCGCCCGTCAGCAAGATGCCGCTGCTGGTCATGAGCAAGGTCTCCATCGAGCAGTCCCCGCGCGCCGGCGCGGACACCAAGGCCGGCGGCCGAGCACCTGTACCCGCCTCGGCCTCGACGGACGCGGCGTCGGACTCGAACATCGACGCGGCGTTCTCGCTGGTGAGGCAGCAGCTGGAGTCGCTGAACGTGGACAACATGCTGCTCCGCCGCGCCGTGGAGGACCTCCGCGCGGAGGTCCGGAGCAACAACAGCAGGGCGGCGCGGCCCGCTGCGGCGGCGTCGGCGGGCAGGGTGGCGGCGACCGCGCTGCAGACGCAGCCACACCCGCGGCCGCAGCCTTACCACGCGACGAAGCCGGTGCGGGGCGCCGCGACCGCGAGGGAGCCTGCCGCCGCACCGGACGACGTCAGCGAGGAGCTGAAGAAGGCGTTGGAGACCCGCCTGCGCTGAGCCTTCCGGCTGCCAGGTTGCGTTGCGTGCCGTCCGACACCGGCGGCACCGTCAGCTCACCGCTCAAGTGATGAACCGCTGTTAATTTGGTTGAGTATACTAGTAGGTGTTGTAATTGTTGGTGTTATCAGCAATTTGAGGCTGCTGATCTCTCCCTGTTGCTTGCTTGCTTAGATCTTTCTACTGTACTTGCTACAAAATGGGAAGAAGTGAAGTTGTCTGTGCTGGATCAAGCAAAGCTTAGAAACTAGAGCTTTCTTTGGCCTTGCCCGGCAATGGCGGGGCAAGGTTTGGCTGCAAGCATAGCGATAGCCGGTAGCGCCTCCATACAGCCACGGCTAGTTTCAATCAACACAACACCACCAAACATAAAAGCTTTTACCGATTTAGTGATTTTGCATGGGCCATCCAAACAACGAATCGTGCTAGTGCTACATCATGTACCACAAGATCTTGGGCAAGTCTCTTTTATACTGGAATTAACGCAAGACCAGTTTCTTTCTATCTCCTGAACAACAAAGCCATTTTCATTCACCGTGAAGGAATACACATGCTCAGCAGATATGGATAATTCTGAGTCTACCTTGGACTTCAAATCCAAATTTGTATGAAATGTCCTTACAGCAAACTATATCTCTTTTAGCCACGTGACTTGCCAATGACACCATCAAAGAGTTGGGTTTCTTCCTGCAACTCACCGGAAACAACTTTACTTTTATTGATTCTGTAGAGCTTAATAATCTTCTGTATGATAAAACTTACCCAGAAATTATTATATTTTGGGAGAAAAGGGGAACCGGGTTGACTAGTTACTAGGTGTACAACCGGTATTTCTAATGAAGCTAACCAAGATGGAGCAAATGATCATATCACTAGGAGCAACATTATTATGGCCCGCATAGGGCAGACCTTAATAGTATTAATAATAATCCATCCATCAAGTGTATACTACAGCTAAGCCAAACCCATACTGCATACTGCATGCATTGTAAGCCACTGTCTGCATAAATTGTAAGACATACCCATACGAACGAGGGTTAAAAAAAAACATTCGTCAACTTCATGCACTCTGAATCGACACATGCAAACAGTACAAACAACTTATAGCATCTCCAAAAGAATTTGTAAACATACTAGCCAAATGTAACGATTTAGTTACTCTCTAAAATAGATAATGCTAGATTACTCTAACAGACTCTGTAAAATGAAGAATCTAGATGGCTAGTGAGGTAGACTATCTAAAGATAGAGAGCGGATAAGGTGGAATGGAGATATTCTAAATTTAGAGAGTCATTTACAGAGTCTGTTGGAGACACATTTTTCTTTCATAATAGCCAAATTTACATTTAGAAAACGATTTGGCTAATCTCTTGAAGATGCTCTTACCTTACAACAGTCTGGTTACAATTTACAACCTAAAGTCACACACCTAAATTTATGCAGTCATCATACTGTTTGCCTGAGTTAAATTGCTGCAACAACCTCAAATCTAGATTAGATTGCCCAATCTCTCTTGGCCTCCTCATAACAGAGGCGACCTTTTGATGATTTATTTGAGGTTGAGTGGCCAATTTTATTTTATTCCTCCAAAAGCATGGCCAGATGTTAAAGTTAAAATGTGCGTACCCGAGGCAAAGTCGACCTAGTCACTTTTACTGAAATTAACGCAAGAGCAGTTTCTATCTCTTGAATAACATGCCCATGTTCATTCGCCATGAAGGAACAGAGATGCTCAGCACATATGGATGACTCTGAGCCGACCTTGAACTTCAAATCCAAATTAGTACCTCTCCGGACAGCAACCACAGATCTCTTTAAGCCTCGTGACTCGCCAATGACACCATCAAAGAGCTGGGTTTCTTCCTGCAACCCACTGGTAAAACAGCTGACACACAAACTGAAATTGCTATACACATCAGATATGAGAACTTCTATGGTCGACTCAATTGCCCAGTCAAGACGTGATGCAGTTATGTCAATTGCACCATATTTGCCGTGGATTCGTCCTTTGAATATGCGACGGTCCTCAGTGTCTGTCATCTATGACTGATACACCATCAATGAGTTGTAGATCATCCTTTTCTTGTTTACCTATCTTGATCCTCATGTCATATTCGATTATAATAGTGTCAAGCAATTCAATCCTCGCTTAGGGCCAATTATGTTGATGGGAAAACCCTACAAAATCATCAAAAATTAGTAGCTTTTCATATAAAAGTAAAAAAAAATAGCTGGAGTTAGATTCTTCCTCTGATGTTTCACTTGTGTACTTAAAAGGGAAATGTTATAGTTCGTGACCGGGTCGTTATTATTTATCGTTTGGATCCTAAATATTTAACTAGATAAGCCTTTGTCAATGAATAAAGAAAAGAAAAATGAATCTAACTCATGGAATAAGGCTGTGTCAACGAATAAGCCTGTGTTAACTAAATATTTAACTAGATAAGCCTATTGTTTGGATCTCTACAGCTGCTGCGGCCCGTTGGCTGGCCCACATCTCATCGACCATCGTCTGCTCATCATGGTCAGAAGTGTGCATTTGGTGCTCCGTTTTCCTGCCGCCTGCTGCTGCTTCAATTCGACGTCCGCATACCTCTTCGTCGCTGCGTTTTCTTCTTCTGTCCGTCTCCGTTGCCCACTCTTCTCTGACTGGTGTTGCTCCAGGCCTGCAGCTCCTCGTCTGCCCCATTGGTTGCTCTGCATTGTTCTGTTGCAGTTTTGTGTTGCTGCCGTTTATTTTGGAGAACAGATGGACGGTTGGCCTGATCTGCAGTTAGCATCATGCTGTCATGTGCGGGCTTTTGCAGACACTATCACCAATTTGTTTGATTGCTGTTACAGTTGAGGCCTATTTCCTAAATTCCATTGCATCTGTTGCATCAGTGTCCATCCAAGTCCAGTTCTGCACACACTCACGATCAGTGGCCACCCGTTTGTCGTCATCACCATTCCATCCTACTGCTTGCCGTCTTGCAGCAGTGATCTCTATGTTCTTCCTTTGGCTTGATTTGACACATTTCTCTGTTCTCGACTTCTTGTGAAGTTTGGAAGTCACCAAAGCTAGGTTCATAGTTGAAGTACCATTTGTGAAGAGTTGAAGCATTTGCTGAAGTACGGGTTGTGAAGGCAGTACCCTCTTGTGGAGTAGGTTATTTTTTACTCGAAGTATTTGCTGAAATACAGGTTGCACGCTTCGACATCTTTGCTTTTGGATTTTGGATATATTAGTCTTTTTTATTTTTCATGTCTAGTACACAGTGCCAACTCTCCAAATGCAACGACATTGCATTCACGTCGCATTTGAGAGGTGGATTAAGATAAAACTAGAAACTCGGCACGGCTTTGCCGCGCCCAAAAGCCGCGCCCATTGTGGTATGCTTGTTTAGATAATTTTCAGTATCATTTGTGTTTGTTCAATCTGAAATTGAAATCAAAACATAAGTAATCTTATGAAGAGCCTTGCTAGTACTTTAGTATCATTTGGGGAGAAAATTACACAAAGGCACCGTATGTGCTATTTCTGGTTGCATAATTATCGTAGTCATTAGTCACCAGATTATATAGAGAAGCATTAAACCAATGAGCAGATTACTACACGAAAAGACTTCAGTACGAAATGTATAATGCTAAATATTGTGTTGCATATGTGTTTATGACATTAACTTAGAAAACAAGTATGGAACTGCATATCCATGTCAATCTGTACAATATACAGATGTTTAAAAGGTAAAACGATTGGTGATTCAGAGCTCATGCCTGCCCAAAATGATCGGTGATTTAGGATCTACTTAGCATGTTAAACTGAGCATGTAAAACATGGTGTGGCACAAGCTGTTACTGTAATTATACTGAGCAAGGGACAGGGGCAGATCAGCGTGTTGTTACCATTACCATTTCAGAGAATTGCTTCATAGCACAAAATTTCCAGATTTCTTCAACAGAAAAATATGCATAGTAAAAACTGAAAAACAATGTATTTAAAAATGACATTTCCTTGATTTACTAAAGACCTTGGACTAATCTTCGGTTGGCGTTGGCATCACCGAAGGGATTATCATTTCTAACAGGTTAATACTGTCATACTGATCCTGCTATAAGTATACTATCTAGCAAGAAGTTGAATCCAGTCTTCTTGGTGTATTAACCAATAATATTTTTATAAGATTTAGTGGGTGTTTGGATCCCCTTGGCAAATTGACAAAAGAGCAAAAGAATTGTTACTTTTTGGCAAATGGATCAAAACATGCAAGGCAAAAAATGGTAAAAGAGCAAAAAAAATTGTCATTTGTCATTTGCCACTTTGGAGTGGCAAATAAAGGCAAATAGATAATCCTTCTACTCATACTCCTCCCTCCTATGCATGACATGTGAATGAGAGTGTAATTATTAGGGGTATAATTGTCTTTATATGAGCCATTTGTCATTTGCCATTTGCCAAGGGATCCAAACACTAGGAATTGGCAAAAGATTTGCCAACTTTATTTACCATTTGCCAAGGGATCCAAACATGCCCTTAGGCATCATGTCTTCACCACATCTTCAGTTTAGGCTTACACCAGATTAAATTCGAAAAATACTTGTAAGAGTACTGTGTTAAATAATTTCTACGCTCTAAGATATATATTACATTTTTTTACTATAAATTTGTTCATCTAAAATTAGCTATCAATATTTCCGTTAGCTCTGTGATTAGTTTTTGTATTCATATCATTATTATTTAGTAAATATTATATTATATGAACCAAACTAACGGTTAACACCTAAATTAAGAGGGGGACACTTGCCAAAATATTGCATCAACCTTGGATAGGTCATCAAGGATATATGTCAGGAAAATCCTAACATGTACTTGGGCAAGTACTTGTAAAAAGGCAAAAATAACATAATTTCACTATTTCTATGCAGATTAGGCACCAAAGTAGTACTCCTTTGATCCCAAATTGTAAGTCATTTTAAAATTTTGAAGAGACAACCCATATCAAGTTTGACCAAACTTATATCATAATATAATAATAATTATAATGTCAATTAAGTATTATTAGATTTTTCATCAATTATATTTTCATAGTATACCTATTTGATGCTATAAATGTTTGTAATTTTCTTTATAATTTTGGTCAAACTTGAGATATTTTGACATCATCAGTTTATTTGAAAGGAACTAACCAATTATAGTTGCCAAACTAAAAGGTAGATAGATATCCAGTCTTCGAAACAAATGGAATAGGTATCAGTGTCGTCACACTATCTTCTATGGAGATACAAAGCTGAACCTGTGACATGTTTGTCACAACAAAAAAAAAAAACAGCAACGAGAGAGTCATTACAGTATGAGTTCTAACGAGTGAAGATGATTTGAATTTATATCTTAAAGGGGGATTAAAAAGATCTGAACAAACACATATATATACACGTCAATAGGTGAGAGTGAGATTTATCTGTTACCACTCATGAAATGTTTGCTGCAGTCTCGACTCGATCTCTGACCTCTATTACCGTGGAGGATGAATTCAGCAAAATTGGAGACCTTGCCATGGCTTACAGCAGGTGACGGATGCGTGTGTGCTTTCACTGGGGAATATGAACATCTTGCATGCTAGCTCAAATCCTTTGTGTTTGCCAAGGGTCTCGGCTGTGCTGGGATGCATCAGGAAGACACGGCCTTGTGTGATGGTGATGGACTGATCACTGATGAAGCGTCGAGCGAGCAGAGCAGAACAGAGCACTCGCAGGGCATGGTTGTGCAGCTTCAGTGCAATCGAAAGAGCTAATGAATTATGGCCACGTCGTCGCGGCGGTAGCTTCACCGCACCAGCAGTCCCTTCTCCTTCTCGGCGACGTAGAGGAGTGGAGAACAACGAGGTGGTTTCCCGCGGCTACGATGGTCTAGCTCTAGCAAGTAGGCACGAGCTAGCCAACGTGGCTGTGGCTCTACGTCGTTGTGTGGGTGGAGGGGCAACCTAGGAGGAACAGGGGATTGCGCGGGCGGTCATGTAGGACTGCAGACACATCGTGGGGGAGAGAATGGGCAAGATGTTTCTAGAACGACCCAGCAGTTTTGTTGAAGCTATAGCCATGACTGCCATGCGATCGTAAGCGTAGAAATTACAATTGGACGGACAAGATTAGCAGGTGACGTGGCCAAATAAAATGCCAGAGCTTGAACTTTAGATTCGAAAGGTAAAGATAGCCAAGGGTAATTAGTGCAGTCTCCTAGTCTAAGGTTTCCCTCGTTGTCTCTCATGTACTCTATAGTCCCCATTAGACATCAATACTATCATCCAATTCAGCCCCTATTATTAATAACATATACAAGTCAATGAATTATTATTTTGCTACTTTTGGATCGATTAATAACATAGGAGCTATAAGGTAACAAAATATATGCCGTAATAATCTTATCATATTCCTATTTAGTTTATTAGGGAAATCAAGAGTGCAAAGTGAGCCAAGATCCATTATAAATGATCAAACAGCCAAGTTAAGTAGAGCATTGACACTCTGTCCTAGCAATGTGGCATGTTAGGTCTTGCACTCTGAAACAAATAAAATAATTTGAAATATTTGCAGATAATTATGGATATGCACCTGCTCCACCATGATGGGATCATCCCTGCTAATACTGATGAAATGATTAAGCAATCGATCAATACCATCCCGCGCTGCTATATATCCATACAATTCAACCAAGCCACCACCATCCACATGAATTTTAGCCAATTTCATTGAGAAAATTTGGAACATCGGACAAGGTTGATGCAGGACACAACGTCCATCAGCGCCAAGGAGGCAGCGTGCAGGATTTGATAACTTCATTGGCTCCAAACGGGCTTCATCATAAAAAAAAGGAGTTATAACCAGAAAGGGTAAACATGCAGCTTGATGATTTCATGACCCTATTGTAAAATTTTCTTTTTCAAGGAAGTGGAATCTTTATATGTCCTTTTTACTAAGTATTTTCTCCCTTGAAAAAATCTTGTAGTAATGCACAATGCAAGAGTGTAACCGAACCTGTAGCTGTATTGAGCAATCCGATGGATAACATGCGCCCTTTACCTCTAGCCATGTGCCTTTTACCTCTAGCTATGTGTTTTCTTCCTCACTCAGTAATCCTCTTGGCTCGGCAGCCACCCATAACCCAGCACCAGCTTTCCATCATCGCCCAATCGTCATGGTCACCCTCATTTTGACCGTTCCCACCTGCCATCCTCCGCCACCACTGCTGGCAGCACCCTCGCTGCCTTGTTGCTGCCACCCTGACCCTGCTGGATTCTGGTGGGGTTCCAACCCAAACCCTAATCCCTAATTGGGAGCCCTAGCCTCATTACAGTATCACCAGAATCAGAGTAAGAAATCACAGAAGTCGAAGAAAGGAGAAAACAATAGGTCGTAAGGTGACAGAAACACCTCAAAAAAAGGAAGAGCTCATTTTTCTCCCCCTCCCCTCTCTTGTAACCCCTAACCCCTAACCTTTTCTTGGGTTCACTTTATCACCCAAGAAGTACTAAAACCATTAATTGAAGTTGTCCTTTTGTTTCTCTTTCTAGAAGTCCTTTTCTAAGTTTATTTCAACTGGCATAACTTACCCCATGTTACAAAATTTCATTCTTATTTACATAGGTTGGGAGCACCAGAAGTTATATCAACACTTATATAGGTTATACAGTTGCATTTTAAAATAAAAAAAGGATAACAAGTTGCAAACATATTGTATAGCATGGGCAATTTCTGTCATCCACAACCTCACAAATTTTCAATGAAACAGAACAGAACTTTATTAAAATTGGGAGGGGAGTGACTGGTTTCTAAAGGTGAGCCAAGATCGATAGTTCAGGGAGTTATCTTGACAACTGAAAAACTTTAGGGGAGATATAATTTCTAATGAATCACAACCTAGAGTATGTTGTCTGGGCGTGGGGTGGGGCTAAGTTGCACAAGGGCAGACAGGCAAGTAACATCTTACGCGGGGAGCCGAAGCCAAAGACAACAACAAATGTCGCAAGCAACAATCTGGATAAGGTGTGACATGCTTTTGCAAAGATCTAACAGTTCAGTCCCTAAGTAACATTGACAAAAGTTCCTTTTATCTGTGGTAAAGAATGAGCATTCAACCAGTAAATGCAAACAAAATAAAGAAAAACTAGCTTCAAGATTTCAACAGAGAATATATAAGTTGTTGCCCAGAAAATGTACTAAAAACAAATAAATATAGGAAAAGAGATACTCCCTCCGTCCCTAAATAGATGTCATTCTCGCTTCCCGAGAAGTCAACGTTTTCAAAATGCCGGCAATTATGTATTAAAATATATAAATAATTATGTTAAGTAATTAGTATCATCGGAAAGATCTTTAAGTCTAGTTTTTTAATAAATTTATTTGGAGATATAAATGTTGCACGTATTTTCTACAAACTTAGTCAAAGTTGAGAAAGTTTGACTGACACACATCCCATAACGACTTTCTTTTTGGGACGGAGGGAGTATTGATCACTTACTCTCACCACGATCTGCAACACGAAAGGTTTTTTTCAATCCATCCACATCCCTGTATATAGAACCATTTCGGTGACCGCTCCTCGGAAGTCTATCCAGAGGGAATACATTTTCGATAGGGTGACCAGCTATCTGTGCTGCCCAGCCCTCTTCAACATCACTGCCTATCTCATAACCAGAGACGTCCAGAATTTTCTCCGCTGTATCACGTTGGCCATGTATGACCTCCAAACAAGCACTTTCATCACCATAAGTGTTCCTCGCATTTTGCTTACCATGGGGCAGATGGACGTCACAATAAGCATTGAACTCCTTTGCTGTGCCCTCGCCCAGGGAAATCATAATATCATTGGCAGGGCGCCTGTTTGGTTTGTCCAACTTCTTGCCTTTTACTCCAATGCTGCAGGGCGCCATGTTCAGATATGCATATATGATATAGATGTCTAATACAAAAATGTGTAAAAAAAACAATGTCAGCGTCAGGCACATATAATATGGTATCACACGTCAGGATTGAAGTCGTAATGTAACATATCTATGCATGAACGATTTCTTGATATGATTTTCTTTTTTCTTTTCTTTAGGGTTTTTTTTTGTCTTTTTTGTCTTTGTTTTGGGATTCATATGGGAACAACTGAAAGATTTTCACTAGGATTAAACCGCATTTGCCCTGAAAAATCAACATAAGAACGGTATAAACAAAACCCAAACTTGGTCAGAGTCTAGATCCCTTGCTATCACAAACTTTGGCATCAGAAGAAGAAAACGAACCTGGAAAGACGACAGCCAGGCGGATTGGGAGTCGCCATGACTGGGAAAACTCGTCGCGGAAGCACTGGCGGAGCAGAGGTGACGGAAGCGAGGAGAGCCTGCGAGTGATAGGAGAGGCGATGCACCGGCGAAGGAGCTGTGTAGACATTGGGGCGTCGGAAGAGGCGAAGAATTGAGTGTGCGAGGATATGCATCTGCGGTATCTCGGAGTTCGATCTGATTCTCTTCCGAGCTGAACACGCGCGGGAGGAAGCAGAGGGGGCGGGCGGACGGGCGGGCGGCTACCTCTGGCGAGCGGCGGCTGCGGCCGCTGGTGGCGAGGCGTGCGCATCCAAAATTCTGAACGGAGCAGCCGCCGTCCGACCCCGGTGGTGTAGAGTCGAGCGCCGAGTCGCCGACCACCAAAAAATAAAAATCTGTTGCGTGCGTGGGCCGATTTTACTCTTCCTCTTGGGCCTTTCGCTTGATTCGGGTCGCTCGCGTGCTCTGCGGAACTGGAGCCCCGCTTCTCTCGCACGAGTTCCGTGCAGCGCGTCGCGCATGTTCCCGCCACGCTCGTGATTACTGAAAATATTCGTCTGTCAAATTTGCTTGCATTAATTAATTCTAGAAGAGATGCACATCTCTTTTAATATCATTGGTGCTCACGAAATGTGTACTCTGTCCAACTTACTCCGTGAAACTTTAGAAACATCCCTACTCTTACTTAGTTTTATTTTAGTCATTTCTTCATTCGATAAAGTGATAATAAACATTGTTCGCAATAACACATCCATAATAAATCATGTAAGAGATTTATGAATTTATGGACAATATATCGTGTCACTTTGTTAGATGAAAAATGACCAAAATAAAAGTTGCACGCCTTGATGACTTCTAGAATTTTGTAAAGTTTTATCTCCATAACAAGTAAACAATTATTTAATTTTATCATTACTAATAATGCATAGAACATATTTAATATTATATTTATAAATAAATTTAGTACTAACTTAAATTATTAATGACACATAAAGGTCAAAATAAATTTAGTCCTTATATATTTCTTTTCTTTTAAGTTATTTTAATACATTATTTTATTTGTTTATTGATGTAAATTATTTTATATCAATTTATAATTTTAAAATAAATATTTTTAACGTGGTTTGTTTTCCCTTTTTCGAAATACAGTATATAAAAAATTCATAAGTATTTGACAAAAAATGTGTTTCCATTGTTTGTCAAAGTCTTTCAAAATAACTTGACATTTACAGGTAGGGGAAAACTTTGGGTAAAAGAGTTGTAGATTCTATCTAAATGTAAAACTTTACTAATTAGCCCATCGCTACTTTCCTTTTCCGTTAATATAAGAATAGATAGATGTAGTAAAGCTTAAGAACCGGTTAAAAAAGTCTACAGCGTAGTTGGTAAGACAATCTCGGACTGGATGATGATGCAGTTTTTTTTTTGAAAATTACACAATCCAATGCAGACGCCTGCAACACACACTCACCCCTATGAACACATGTACGCAAACCCTACTCCTATGCGAGCACCTCTGAAAGACTGAGCCGGCAGATCTAGAGATTGACGAAGTCACCACAGGCGCATCGCTGTTAACGGGAACGTTGCCTACCACTTAAAGTATAGCGCCGGTAAATCCGGGAATAAATCTAGAAAAAACGAACACCATGTCAAGTCTAGAACTTGAACCAAGGTGGACAGGTTGGACAGCTTTTAGTGTTGATGACCGATGAGTATCAGATGACGCCATTCAATTATTTAAGTAAAGTTATGCAAAAAATCAACTTGTCATACTATTATTATTATGGTCACGACACTATTACACCACTCAAATCTGACCGAGAAAATAAAACGATTCTTTTAGAAACAGAAAAATAAAACTATCTTTTGTCAGGGGAAGGAATAAAACTATATCTTTTTTATGCGGGAACAAAAGAAACTATATTTTTTAGCAAAAGAAAAATAAAATTGTATGTGTACCTGATTAATTAAACCGGATCCAATTGGCCATTTTTACGGGCTCAGCTTAGTCACTAGCAACCGAGTATTCTTAGGATTTTTACGGCCTCAACTTAGTCATTAGCAACCGAGTATTATTGGACCGGTCCAGTTTTGTTGTATTTTGTCACACGATTTGCCATGCCTGCAGGCCGGGCGTGGATGTCAAATTTTTTTTATAAAAAAAACAGCAGATCAATCTTGATTCTTGATCTGTCCACGGTCAAGATCAAGAAACAAGTTTGGTCAATCTTGATATGTCCACGGTCAAGACAGACATATTTGTACAGCTGGCCAGGCGAGACCAACCGCGTCGTCGTACTTGTGACACTGCCGTGCTTTGCAACGTGTGCCGAAGGAAGCACCGCGCGGCCGGGCTTTGTTTCCAGTTCCCGTCGAGCTTGCGAGCGAGCGCGGCCAAAACAGCCGCCAACGGCAAACGATATCTCTTTACCTCTCAAATCTTTTTTTTCATTGTATTATAAATGCTAGTCTTTCTTTCCCTGAAATGAGGCTTTTTATTATTCCTCTATCAGTCTATCACAGCTAAATTGCTGGACACCAATTCCTCTAAGTATGGAGTTGAATAAGCATGCATAGTGACATAAAAAAAATACAGATCTATGAAACTAAGGCCGCATGATCGATCAACCTCACCCCATCGAACTAAATGAACTATTGAGATGCCCTAGTTGACCTGACTATTTTTTTTATCTTATTTGCAAACTTAGCGTAAATTTGTTTCTGCATTTTTTTTTCCGAGATGGCAGAGGATGTCTACTTACCAAGCCTGTTGATGCAAACTTCCAGCCATGATCAAGCGAAAAAGTATGAGAACCTTTCATTTAAGTTTTGTCCCAGAAAAAGTGGTGTAAAAAAGTGGTAATGATTGAGTCTGCTTATTGCAAACTAGGCATGCCAACCTGGCTTGCAACATGGTAGCAACTAGCAAGAGCAAAATTGAATCCCGGAATAAGGTTGGAGGCTTAGATTTGAACGATCCAAAACATGAGTGGCGAAATTGGACTGATGAGCTAAGTCTAGGGACTAAATTAGCTATTTTTCTCATTTGCGCACATATGAATTTGCTTTTTTAGTCTTTTAGGGTGATCCTTTCACATTGCCATAATAGATAGATTATAAAACCATTCTCGTTCCTCCTCGCCCCCACCCTATGTCTATCTTCAACCTCTCTCCACACTCCAACACACCTAACCCACCCTCCCACAGATTGACATGTCCTCTGTCTCCACGATGGTGGGTGTAAACTATCTAGGAGCATTTCCTCCCATCCCTGTTTTCTATCCTCCTCCACTCTCTTTCATATTGACCTCTCCATCGTCCAGAATCTCTTTCAATGAGGATTATGGCCGAAGAACAACCAGATCGATTTGAGAAAAAATAAGGGGGAGAGAGGGGGAACAATAAGAGGATGGAACCCAACAAGAGTCGGGTGACACAACGAGTACAAGAATGAGTTCGTGGGCAAGGCGGTTGAAGCTCTGTCCTAAGGTATATGGAAACACTAAGCCAAGTGTGATGTTGAAATCTTCGTGTTGTTGGGATACCCATGAGGAAGGGTGTGGATCAAGTGCTCCATGCCACAAGGGCCTAACTAGATGATCAAGCTATTATGTTCATTTGTAGGAAGATTTTATTTTTATATATATAGAAACATTATCAAAGGAACATATCCACAAGTAGTGATCTAGAAAACATCTTTATTCCACATTGTGATTTCGAGAAGGACCTCTCAACGTGACGGTGAGAACTTCATGCGTTAAGGGTTTGACTAGGTGAGCAAGTTGTTCTTTTCTTATGTATTAACTTGGTTTATTTTTTATTTTTGCAAATACAATATATAAAATGTTGTCATGAGTATGTACCAAAAAACTTCTATGTTTTATCCTTTGTCAAAAGTCTTTAAAATAACTTAAGCATTTACAAAGTGAAAAAACTTTGGGTAAAAAAATTGTAAATTCTGAAACTTAGTATTTAACTCATTAGTACTTTGTTTTTTCCATTAAAAGAATAGATACAGTCGAGATTAAGAACCATGGTTAACAATTAAAAGAAGCCTAAAGCATGTTTGGCAAGTCAACCTGGTGACTCAATGCAGCTTAGGGCTTGTTTAGTTCTATAAATTTTATGTAAAGTATCACATCGGCTATAGATAGGGGTATGGGATGTGTATTCGGATACCATAAGAAAATAAAGTATAGATTCCATCTGTAAACTAAGAGATGATTTTTTAAGTCTAATTAATACGTCATTAGCAAAAGTATTAGAATCAAAAGATTAGTCTCGTAATTTATATACGAACTGTGTAATTAGTTATTTTTTTATATATATATATTTAATACGTCACGGATCTGTCTATTGATCCAATATGATAGGGTGTAAAAATTTTGAACGGGGTCTAGACAAGGCCTTAGTGTTGAGTATCACATGACGCCATTCACTGAAATAAAGTTCTGTTAACAATCAACTTGTCAGACCATTCTGGTCATGAAACTATTATACCACTCAAATCCACTTGTTTAATTATTAAACCCCATCTAGTTGGGCCGTTTTGACGGGCAAGTTCGGTTATTAGCAACCGAGTAACATTGGGCCGGTCGGTCCAGTTCTTTGTTCTACAGAGCGTCGTCACACGATTTTGCGGTTTTGCCACGCCGCCGGCAGGGCGCCTTGATGGCCGCGGAGAATTTTTAGAATTGAAAATTCGATCGAACAGCGAGTGGTAGGTAGGCCCCCACGGCATACACGAATTATTTGGAAGAATTCAATTTGGTCCCATTTCGCAAGACGACCCCACGGTAGAGTCACAGGAATTTCGCAGAGGCCCTTCCTTCACCGGCTCCATTTCTGAAACCAAACCAAACCAAATAAAGAAAGAGGAAAAAGGAGAAAAACGAGAGGGGAGAAAGCAGGGACCAGAACCAGATGGTGGTGGGGGAAACCAAAACCTAGACGAACCACACAAGAAGGAGATAGATAGGCAGCCAGCCAGAGGGGGGCGACGGCACGAACCAGACCAACCAAACCCTAGCTCACCCTTCGTTTCCATTCCAATCCAATCCATGGAGGCGGCGCTATGAGCCGCCGCCGCCGCCGGGACGTGGAGCTGGTACGGCTGGGGGAGAGAGAACGATGACGGCCAGATCGGACGATCCCGGCGTGTCCCCGGGCACCTCGGCGGCGGCGGCCGGCGGCGAGATCTGGGGCACGTGGGAGGAGCTCCTCCTCGCGTGCGCCGTGCGGAAGCACGGCACGGCCAGCTGGGACTCCGTCGCCACGGAGATGCTGTCCCGCTGTCCTCCCGCCGCCGCCGACAGCCTCACGCCCGCCGGCTGCCGCCTCCGCTTCCGCCTCCTCCACCGCCGGTTCGCCGCCGGCTCCGTAAACGGCGACGGCGACGGCGAGGAGGAGGAGCCCGACGCGGCCTCCGCCGACGGGTGCGTCGAGGAGCTCCGCAAGCTGCGCGTCGCCGAGCTCCGCCGCGAGGTCGAGCGATACGATCTCTCGATCGGGTAAATGGAAAAAAAAAAAACAGCCTCCCCGCCCGGACAAGTATATTAAATGAGATGAGAAAACATTAAAATGCGTTCGAGCCGGCCCGGTTCGCTCAGCTCAGCCGTCTGATGCTGATCGGTCGGTCGCGGTTTTTTCCAGCGGAAATGCTGATTTCGTGTTTTTTTTTTTTTTTTTCGCACCGGCAGGTCGTTGCAATCCAAAGTTGAACGGCTCAAGGAGGAGAGGGAGAGGAGCATCTCCGGCGAGGCCAATCCACCGGCGGCGGTGAAGGAGGAGCCGGCGGCGGGGAAGGGTTCGCTGGAGGAGGAGGACGATGCCGTCGTCGGGGAGGATCGTGTCTCGGGAGGCGAGTCCGGGCGGTCGTGCAAGGAGTCCAACTCGTCAGATCTGAAGCGGCCGCGGCCGGCGCACGACGCCGGTACCGGTACCACCGCCGACGCCGCCGGGGACGGGGACCCGGCGGCGACGAGGCAGGACGACGAGGAGCCGGCCACCGCCGCCCGGGACTCGCCGGCCGTGAAACGCGAGCAGGCCTCCGGCGAGTCGGTGGCCGGGTCCAAGGACACGGCGCTGGAGGACGCCGAGAAGGAGAGCAGCGACGTGCAGAGCTCCGCCAGCCCGTCCCGCCTCCGCGAGCCGGAGACCGCTCCCGCCGCCGAGGACGCGGAGGCGGAGGAGGCTTCAGAGCCGCCGCCGCCCGCCGCGGTGGCGCTCCCCGCGGCGGAGGCCGAGGCGCTGCGCGCGTTCCTCGAGTCGGTGCGCACCAGCAAGCCGGGCTCCGTCTCCGTGTTCGAGCGCCGGCTCGAGAGCCAGGTAAAAAACAAATTATCTCCTCTGTCGTCTGTCCCCGTTGTTTTTTTGGGTTTTCCTTTTCCCTCTAAACATACAGTAATAATAAACTGTAAAAAAAAGAAAAATCACCGTTCACCCCTCCTCTAATCTCCTTTATTTCTCCGCGCGTAATAACAAAAATACGGATATAAAAATCTTTGAAAATTATTACGGAGCCGTCCAAACACAAGCGCCCAACCCGGCTGTCAGTGGAGTAAGCTTTACGAGTATCTCGCGCTATGTCTGGCGAGTGCTCGGCACTCCCCCCAAATCGCGAAACACTCGCGCGGTTTCCTGGTGGCCGCCTAGACGCCCCCGTTTCGCTTTGCTTCCCCACGCAAAAGCGACGGCCTCGCCTCGTCGCCGTCGCCGGCGAGCGCAGGACGTGGGAAGTGCAACATCGCCGGTCGTACGGACGCGGCGTCGGGGCGGTGGTAATGGCATGGTGGGCCCGGGCGGCGTACACGTACGCGGTGGTGACCCGTGAGGCGCGGCGGGGACGTGTAGATCGGGCGCCGTCCGACCCGGGGCGAGGTCGGTCTGGGCCGTCCGATCTGGTGGGGCCCGCCCGTGGTGGCGCTGGAGATAGGGTGGGCCGGGCGGAAGAGTGAGTGGGTGGCGCTGCGAAAGGCGCGTTTCGCGCTCGTGGGTGGTGGGCCTCTCAGGTGCAGGCCAATGAGGCCTCTGCACGTGGACATTCAAAAAATGACGTGTGGGCCCGGCTTGTCGGCCATAGTTCCGTGCTGCCGCGGAGTACAGTGTACTGACTGCTGAAGGACTAAAATATCCCCCACAGTTCTTTTCGGAGAGGAGAGAAAAATCGTGTCCTCACATGCTGCACAGCATTTCACCTGCTTTTGTGTACAAATTTGTTCCCCCACTCTTTGTTTTGTTTAGACATAATTAATACGGAGTACGGAGTACAGTTTTTCTGGACGGAGAATATTGATTTTTTTTATAGGCTGTTTTTTTGGTGGATATTTTTCCTTTTCCATCACACTTGGTTATTTGCTTTTCTACTCGATTTGTTATTTGCCTTTTCCACTAACTGATGGGCCCAAATATGCTGCTCGCAGGACGACGCGAAATACAGGAGCACCATCAGGCGCCACGTGGACCTGGAGACGGTGAGGTCCAGGCTCGATGGGGGTGGTGGGGCCAGGAGCTATGCCTCGGCGACCGAGTTCTACCGCGACCTACTCTTGCTGTGCGCCAACGCGCTGGTCTTCTACCCGCGCGGTTCGCCCGAGCACTCGGCCGCGGCGCGGACGCGCGCGCTCGTCGCCAAGCACATGTCCAAGGACCAGTCACCGGCCGGGCACTCGGGGAAGGCTGTTGCGGGGCCCACGGCGTCCAAGAAGGCCAAGGCGGAGGCCGACGTCGGGTTGTTGCTGGAGAAGACGGCGCCCATCATCGTGTGCCGGAAGCGGAGCTCCATCGCCAAGGCCGCAGCGGCGTCCATCGCCAAGGATGAGATGGCAGAGACCGATGACAAGGAGGCAGGGGAGCAAAAGGCCTCGGTGGGAAAGAGGAAGGCAGCGGCCACCAACGCCAAGGACAGAGCGACGCAGGGCCCTAGGACGAACAAGACTCGTGGAGGGCCTGCTGTTCGGAAGACGGCGGCTCAGAACCAGAAGAAGGTGGCGGCGGCAGACGACGGCTCTGATAGCGACGAGCCTCCCGAGGACGTTAAGAAGCAACCTGCCGCTGAAAATAAAGGCGGCGGTGGGGGCGGCGCCGGCGCCGCCAAGAAGCGCAATGCCGTCAACTTCCTCAATCGGATGAAGCAGGGCGGCTCGGCGCCGTCCACAGAGCGGGTGTCGCTGCTGGAGACGCTCAAGCTCTCGGCCGCGGCGGAGCAAAAGAAGACTGGGAAGGGAGAGGGCAAGAAAGAGCCCGCCGGCGGGTCTGGGTCTAGGTCTAAGAAATCCCCGCCAGGAAGGAGGAACGTCGGCAGGCCACCGAAACGCGCAGCCGCGCCACCATCCCCTCCACCCTCCAAGAGGGCGAAGGGCGGCGGTGGCGGGAAGCGTGGGGGCAGGAAATGAAAGGGATGTGATGGAATGTGGGGAGGGAATAGGAGGCTTAAGTAGGAAGCGATAGGGCCCAGTCTCAGAGACTCAGCTGTGTGTAAATGACGTACGGAGTAGGGTTGTAGGAGCGTCCTGTCTGAACTTTTGTACTGTATGCCAGTGTTGTAGCCTTGTAGGGGTGGTACTGTTTTTTCTAGGGGAAGACTGGATGAACTGATCTGCGCCGCGCCTCTCCATGGGATTGTGGAAGACGATTTGTTTAGAAACTGTCGTCTAGTATGATTTTTTGGAGGCTGAAATTTGAAACTTTTATAGTGATGGAGTAGGTGCTGTACAAGGAACACTTGTCACTCAAATGTCAACTGTGACTTATTTACAGCAATGCCCATTTTCATTTGAAGCGGCAGTACACTATTGATTGGCCAGGCTGCTCCACAACTCTTTAGGCTTTGTTTTGCAGATGAGCAGAAAACCAAAAGAGGGCTGGAAAATGCATAAATGGACAAAGGAGGTGCCTTAAAAAGTTAAATACAAGATACGGAAATAAAATAATAAGGCATAATGTCATACTAATCAAGGTATCAGGAGTATAAGTATAGTTTTCCGAAAGCCAATGTTTAAAGTCCAAAATGTGTGAAGCCCAATGCTTACACTGGCCTTGTTTAGATAGCAAGTTTCTTGCCCCTGATGAATAGTACCACTTTCGTCTTATTTAACAAATATTGTCCAATCGTGGACCAACTAGGCTCAAAAAATTCATCTCACCAAGTACAACTAAACTGTGCAATCGGTTACTTTTTTTACCTACATTTAATGCTCCATGTAAACGGCTAGAAATTGATGTGATGAAGAGAGCGTGTAAAAACTTGGAATTTAGAGTGAATCTAAACAAGGCCTAAGTAAAACCAATTTCAAATGATGTCTGAGCCTTATTTCCTCCATAGCCTCTTTAGGGCAGCTCCAGTGTAAAGAGCACCGAGCATGCAGTGTCAGACGGTTCGATGTGTCCAGTGTGAGTATCGATTGCGGGGACCCCTCACTCACCATGCAAGTGTCACGTGGAAGATTCTGCTTCACTCGTTTGGTCTCTGTCTTCCTATGCACGTACGATGCTGATTATTTTTTACCGGATGGTTCGACTCCTCAACATGGTTCGCTTTCTGCTCTGACAACATGGTTCGCGCGCTCTAGTGTTCACGGTTCGCTTTTCTTCTCCCTCGGTTCGCTTTTACCGGTACACTGGAGCTGCCCTTACATTGTTCTAAACGCCCTATTATGTCAGCAAAACATATGAGTTTATAGTTACGGTGAAAAAAACACATTCCACAAAGATGCTTGAGCCTTATTAAAAAGAAAAACTTGTTCATTAACTTGGTGAAAAAAGGGGAGTTTGTTTACGGGTGAAAAAAAGGGACGATTGTTTACTAGTGAAATAAAGGAGGTAGTTTATACTGGTGGAAAAAAAAGGAAAAGTAAGTTTAACTGCTGAAGGGTGGGGGGGGGGGGGATTGTTTATACTTGTGGAAAAAAAGAAAGTTGTTTAAAAAAAATAAAGCAAAAGGAATTGTTAACTGCTAATAAATGGGCAAAGGAAGCTTGTTAACTGCTGAAGAAAAGGGAAAAAAAGGAAGTAAACTTGTTTACTGGTGAAAAAAAAGGAAGTCGTTTCCTAGAGGAAAAAAGTCAAAGGAAGCTTATTAACTGCTGAAAAAAGTTTATAAGAACTAGTGAGAAAAAAGGAAGTTGTTTACTGCCGGGAAATAAATTCAAAGGAAACTTGTTAACTTACTGGTGAAAAAAAGTTGAAGGAACCTTGTTAACTGGTTAAAAAATAAAAAAATACCACAATGCGGTGAGCGTGGATCGAACACGCGAACTTCAGTCTCACGCTCTCCCAACTGAGTTATCCCCACTTATTTATTCAAACCTACTTATAATATTATCAAGACCCATGCTTACAAAAGTTGGCTGCACCATGGCAAATAAGACTTAAGGCCCGTTTAGTTGCCAAAATTTTTTGCATAGTAACTGTCACATCGAATCTTGCGGCATATGCATGGAGTACTAAATGTAGACGAAAAAAAAACTAATTACACAGTTGGTCGAGAAATTGCGAGACGAAATTTTTGAACCTAATTAGTCCATAATTAGATACTAATTACCAAATACAAACGAAATGCTACAGTGAGTCAAAATCCAAATTTTTTTGGATCTAAACGCACCCTAAGCTATCACGCACTATAACATGCTAAATATCTGCTGAGCTGACACTGCATCCGCCTATCCTGGAAGGTACGTGCTGACTCTGTTTAGTCTTAGCCCGTGCAATAGTATTTGGGCTGCCTGCTGGCTGCTGGAGTGGTGGAAGATGTTTATCCGAAATGGCTCGTGCAATTCTGCATAATGTTGAACTTGGGCAGCCATATAATTATACAATTGCAACAACTGTAGACACTGGTTCCTGATCCATATAGCAGATGGCTATGCAACTACAACATAGCAACTCTAACAAGTACATGCCTCTCGACAGCCTATAGACAGAAACACTCATCCACTTTCAAATGTACGTTTCGTTCCCCTCAGATTTAAACTAAGCTTGGGATCAACACTCATAAAAGTTTAAGTAGCATAAAAGTTTAAAGAGCAATAAATCTACAGGACTACAAGCTAGTGACACCGATCCATATATCTAGGGGCCTAGCATAGGTAGGCTTACTCAGGTTGAAGATGAAATGAAACAGCATCAGATGTGATGGTGCTCAAGATACATATATTCCCATCACATTGCATGCACAGATATGCCTAACTGCCAAAAGAACCTAACCTACTGGACTAACAAGTAGTCTTATTTACACAGCATTTCATGCATCATTGTCTCTTCACCAGCTGTCAGAGGTGTCACCCGATGGTAGCATGGATCTGGCTTCCAACGAGCATCGTATCATCTGTTACATAGAGACATGTTAATGAAATTTACCAATATCACAATTAATGTGCAACGTTTGATGGGATCACCATACAAAACGTTATAAGATGCAATACTCAAAATGTTGGATAAATCTATGTCTAACAGTGGAATTTCCAAACTCCAGTTCCCCACGTGGGGCTGACTCACTCATTGACACGCACTACAGCTCAGCAACCCTACATTGAATTCCAAGCCTTCTACAACACCAGGGCACAAAGTAGCAATGCTAAGTACAGTGTATTTTGGAGGTCGATGCACACAGCAAACAGCAACCAATGCAGCCTTCCAGACAAAGAAGAGAGACAAGGGACACATGTACTCATCTGTCTCCATTTTTTTTACCAAAAAGGAGGTGATAAATGTTTGCAGTGAGAAATGTTCCCTATATACTACCCTTAACCTGTACATGCCACAAGTCGCCAAACTCGCTATGGCATTTCAATGGCGTTATGAAAGCTGTTAGCGTGTATTCAAAATAATATGTTGCTGAACTACATAACAGACAACTACTACAGTACACAAAGCATCACATGCAACCTCCTATTGCATGGAAATATGTCACTATGTTGAAAAGGAAAATAAATGACAGTAATAAAGATTCGAAACTTCACCATCTGTTTACAATGTCCAGAGAGCAACTATTCATTAAATAGCGCATTCATGAAATCTAATCCCCCATGGCAACTTACCATTTTCATGATCAGATGCTTCATCAAGTTTGGCAATTGCATCAAGCAATGACTGCTCTTGGTCCTGCAATGATATGACATTAATATAAATCAACTTTTCAAGAAGAAACTCCAGTTGAGATACTGTTAGGAACTGCAAGGGGCAATAGAGAAAATCAACTTACTATAAGCAGTTTCTTTGCCCTTTCAATTGCATACACATCTGGATCAGATAATACCCTCTCCACCTGTCGAAAACACACATAAGACGTTGACATAACAATCGTCCATTCAATTTCACCAAATTGAGAAATACATACCTTTTTCACAAGAGTTTCAGTATAAGGTATGTCAATATGATTGAAGTTCAAAAGCGCCACGTCATTGGGTGAAGCATAATACTCATTCGCATGATACCTTCCGCTTCTCCCATCCATACCTCTCATAACACCATCAGATGCCAGCCAACCACCCTGATGTGGAAGGGTTTGATAGGCAGAGCCCCGTCTTATGTTTTGAGGTGCCAGCTGTCAGGGGGGCACTTTTAACTGCCAGTAGAACAAAAGGCATGCTACACTAACTACAGAATGCATGCTCAATGATGAATAAGATTTTGAAACAATAAACAGGAGTTGAACCCAACACATTAAGCAAAATATCAGACGCTAGGTTAGGACACTAAAAATGTAATAGAACATCAAAACCTACTGTATATGTCTTGTTTCCCACGATTGCTTGCAAAGGCATGATGAGTGAGTGGGGATCCACAGGGAGAGAATACATGGAATGTGATTTCTTCTGCCTCTTGAGAGGTCCATGGTTGTGATCAACAACACTGTTATGAGGCAAGCTAGATTGCATTCCACCTCCCTGCCTTGACTGCCTACAGAAGTTTATGAATACAAAGCACAGTTTAATGATCATGGAATCATTATTTAAGTTACGAATTTGTTCATCTCAATGAATGCAATTTTTTTAACCTTTATACAGGCCTACACAGTACCTTATTCTATGGACAGCCTCCTCTTCATTGACCATGTTTAATAGCATTCTGTGTTCCACATCAGAGACTTTCAACTCTCTTCTTAGTTCGGTGATTAAACTTTCTTTTTCCTGTACAAGACCATTGTTAAAATTTCTCGGTAAGAAATATAATGGACTTACAATAGTCACCAATAAGTTTCCATTGATGAAATTACCCATGTCAGGGCATCCGATTGCATTTTGAATGCTCTGAGAACACCAGTATATGCCTGTTGCTCAAGCTAACTTGATGTTCGGTCTTGGTTGAGAAAGTGCGCCTGCTAATGACCTTCCGTTCCCACTGAAATGCACTCTTGGTCCTCTAATTTGATATGTTGGAGAGAGCTCATCATCAATCCCTGAAATCAGGCGAATAATCAATACAACAATAATGCAAATACCAACAACCTTTCTAAGAAACAAACTCAAGTTCCAGATTGGTGGTCTTCAGATAAGTTCCATAGCTTTATGTTGTTTCCACAATAATAAATTATCAACTTGTCTGTCTAGACCTTCCTCCTTTTAATATATCAGAGGCAGCTCTGCTGCCCTTTCAGTTTCAAAAAAAAAAAAAAGGGTATCAACTCAGTCATACTATAGCAGGCTGGCTATTCAATCCAATTCTTCACGCAGCCATGCTACTTTTGTCAATTCTATAATAGTTACATCACATTTACATGATGAAACAATTAATAAACCCATGTCCACTGCCAGTATTCAGACTAAATGCTGCTTCCATCGGTACCGCACGCAAGAGCAGGGGTTCCTCGCATTTGCATTTGCCAGCATTAAATCAAACAACGTACTAGGGATCAGCTAGACGCGACTCACCGCTGCGGTCGAAGTCGCGGTACTCCATGACCTTCGGCGACGCGACGGAGCCAACAAAACCTCGCAAACTGCCGGCGTCTCCTCCGGATCCGGGCGTCCGAACCCACCAGATCTCAAATCCGGCAAGCGTTGGGATCTCCAGAGCCAGGCGTCCAATCCATTTATGTAGCTTGTAGCGCGGTTTCGACCTCGATTGGATTGGAGCTTGGAGATTGGATTCGGTCAGGCGAGGCTTTGCGCCTTTACGGCTTCACTACTCCGTAGGATTTTCGATTGACACCTAGAAAAGTGGTATGGAGTCGGACGGAAACTGTGGTAGCCAAGAAAAAATATCCTATACGGGTCAGGTTTGACATTAAAAAAAAAATACGGGTCAGGTTTTGAAAGGAAGTCAAGTCAAAGCAAAATTTGATTTCTAAAAACGGATCAGACTGTACTAACTTGTTTGGACATTTTCTTTTGTATAAGACCTTTTCTAGTTGGTTCATTGGAAAAACATCTCCTATACTACATGCGTTTGAAAAACAAAACCATCTCCTATACTGCATGCACATAAAATTAATTTTAACTTTAACATTATTGTTCACACACTGTCAAAGAGTTCGATTGATGAGTTTTTAGGTTGGTTGTACTCTCGAAATATACAGCAAGTTAGGAAAGGAAAGGTATGACGCAATGAGTAGAGGAAGCAGAGAGTGGGCTCGTCATTAGCACGAGTGAGGAGGATGATGATTGAAATGTGGAAGGGAAGGGAAAGTCATAAAGATGGTCTAATGACACCGGCTTAGCCTGGCAGAGGTAATAGGGCTAGACGCAACAATTATAGACCGACAAGGACATAGGCTATTTGGTGGTAAACAATATAAAAGTAGCACCTAAAACAAAGCAGAAATAGCAACCATCCCGTGTTGAAGATGATCACTAATTGTTGGATTATTACATCAAACATATGATGTTCATGGCATCAAAGGAAAGCCTTAAATAGATGACTATGATTTACTCCGTCCGTTTTAAAATGTCTGTCGTTCTCGCTTTCCGAGAAAAAGCTTCGATAAAATAAATATTAAAAATTATTAATATTTATGGTACATAATTTATATCATCGGAAAGATAATTTGATCTAGTTTTTTAACAAATTTATTTTAAGACATAAATGTTGCACGTATTCTTTACAAATCGAGTCAAATTTGTAGTATGAAAATCCAAAACGACTAACATTTTGACACGGAGAGAGTAGCATCTTAAAAAGTAAAGATTTTAGAGAACTTGTGTAGAACACATTTGTCCCTAAAGAAAGTATTCTTGATAAATTTGAGTGACCTCATCTCTCGAAATCAAGAGGGTAAGGTTGTTACTTGATATTATTCTCTACCGTATTAGACGAGGTGGTGGTTGCAAATGGATCTTTAGAAGTTGTAGGCTTTGGACGACGCAGCTTCAAGCGGATCTAAGCATTAGTCGGTTATGGAAGAACAAAACTATGACACACTATTTTTTATCCGATCCAAACACGCCGCTTGACTTAGTTAGATATTTAAAATATTTGATTTGTGATCACATATACATCCTAAATGTCACGCATACAATATGGTTTCGACTCTACTGTTTGATATGAACGGGGCAAAAACCACCATCTTAACATGAGAATCGCTGCCATGTTACTTAAATTTAAAATCACCCAAAAAAAATGGAAGATTCAAATTTCAAAGATGAAGAGTATGCGGTACAATTTACGTGGTACCGGAGTTGGACACTGCAAAACTAGATTAACACAAAATGGAAGATTCAAATAGATGGCGTGGTACAGGATTAATCATTTTCAATTTTTCATGCACCGAAATTAGCATAAAAAAGATTTATGATTTGTCAGTAACTAGCTTTTGTCTGTAAAAAAAACAAAGTCCATTCCAATCTATCTATTTCAATCGGAAATACGCTTTATACTTCACATATATATCAATTATTTGGGGTAGACCGAAAGTATCCTTAAATCAGAAAATAAATTGAAATTTGTCAGTTGTCACAAAATAATTTTGTCCTACAATGCGTTCTATTTGGAAAAGTGATATTGGTCACATGTTTAATCACGACTAAAGGCGAAGAGACGTGATTACTGAATTCACTAATCGCTAGCCTAGCAGGTGCAGGTGGCTCTGAAATCCCCTTCCTGCTCCCGCTAGAGCGCACCAGCGATGCCGTCGGCGGGGCTGCCGCTGCCGCCGCCGCCGCCGTGGAGCAAGATCGAGGGGCAGGTGGTGCTGGTGACGGGCGCCTCCTCCGGCATCGGCCGCGACTTCTGCCTCGACCTGGCGCGCGCCGGCTGCCGCGTCGTCGCCGCCGCCCGCCGCGCCGACCGGCTCCGCTCACTCTGCGACGAGATCAACGCCTCCGCTGCCGCCGAAGCCCCCCGCGCGGTGGCCGTGGAGCTCGACGTCGCCGCCGGTGGCTCGGTCCTGGAGGCAGCCGTGCAGAGGGCCTGGGATGCCTTTGGCCGCATCGACGCCTTGATCAACAACGCCGGCATCCGAGGTACGAGTATCCATCAAATTGGAGCTCAGATATGTTCAGTTTATTAGGGATCTAAATGCCAAATAAAAATATGCACCAAACCAGACTAAGCTCAGATGTGTGCGTAATCCCAATTCGTTAGCTATCCAAGAACATATTGGCTTGAGTGTATGGTAATATTTGGTTTCACTGTTTATTATACCTCAGGTGCAGTGCGTTCTCCATTGGATTGGCCTGAGGATGAGTGGGAGAGAGTCATCAAGACAAACCTTACCGGATCATGGCTCGTGGCGAAACATGTCTGTGGGCGCATGCGTGATGCCAAGCTAAATGGTTCAGTGGTTAACATCACCTCTATTGCTGGCCTCAACCGAGGGCATCTGCCTGGCTCCACTGGATATGCATCCTCAAAGGCTGCTGTGCATTATGCCACCAAGGTAGCACTGTCATTCCTCACCAAACGTTCGTTTCACACCTGTGTTCGTCACAAACCAATTTGATTGTGTTTTTGCAGATTATGGCTTTGGAATTGGGCGCGTTTGGCATCAGAGTGAACTCAATTGCGCCTGGACTTTTCAAATCAGAGATAACTGCTCCTCTGTTTCAAAAGAAGTGGTTGAGCACCGTTGCTTCAAAGATAGTGCCGCTCAAGGAGCATGGCGCTACTGATCCTGCACTGACATCACTGGTCCGTTTCCTGATCCATGAAGCATCGTCATATGTGAGTGGCAACATCTTCATTGTAGACTCAGGTGCCACAATACCTGGTGTTCCGATATTCTCCTCCCTGTAAATTTTCGTTTAAGGTTTAGTTTAGTGTAGCTAAGTTACATATGGTTGTATAAAGCAATCAGATAAAGACTCCATGGAGAAAGCGCTGCTTCTTGTGTAGTTGATTCCCGATAATATTTCATCAGTTCTGCTGTCCACTATTGTTTTAATGTATTTTCTCCAGACGTGTATAGTTTGGTCTAGAATGACAATCTTAAAGATACTCCTATTTTTTTTTCTAACCTTCCAAAACACCAATCAGAATGAATTACCTAAAACTGCCATTTAAGTGCATGAGTCTTGACTCATGACCAAATATTTTTTTGACTCCATAGATTTTTTTATAAAGAAAAACTCAGCTAAAGATAAAGTCTGTTTGAAGTATTTGTAGTAAAAAAAAAGCGTGCCAATGCAGTTCTGTGGTATAAAAAATGCGTTTGATTTTCCAGTGGTAGTGTGGTACTGAAGTATACTGATGCAGTGTTGTGAGATAAAACTAAACATGCGAGCAATCTTAAGGTGTTACCAAACCAACTTTAACTTATCTTCCTTTTATTATTTGTATTAATCTTGAGATATGTTCTCTTGTCCTGATCCGCTAAACAGGGAAAACACTCTTCATGCTTATCAAAAGACAAAAAAGAACTTAAATAAAATGCAATAAGCTACTATGAACATGATGTTTATCACTGATGTTTTCCATGATAGAAAAACATGGATTAAAACAAAACAAATTGGTTTCATGTGTTAAGAAAAAAACATTGGAAGTCCAATAAATGCCACGCACTTCTGGATTGGGCTTAAAGAAAAATATTTCACCAAGCTTAAAACAAATATATATAGTGCAATTGTGGAACAAAAACCTAATTCAAATAAATAGTTTGAAAGTTTTAACCATAGTAGCTTTGTATGGAGAGGCTGACCTAAACAAATAGTTTTCTGGTATTGCCAATTACAAATAAGAAACACGTAAACTCCACACATCTGCATGTTCTAAAATGCTCTGCATGTTCTAAAATCTCATATCCATCTTGTAAGGTTCCTCTACTCAAATTTCATATTGCATTCCAATCTGCAAGGTTTTACTAGGAGCTATCTTTAGACTGGAAATGTTGGACCTGAAGTTCTTCTGCAAGAACCTATAAAGGTTGTTAATAACAAAGCGCTTGAAACAGTTTTGCTTGGAGCTCATTTTTAAAATAACCCTTCCAAGTACAAAGGTTGTTCCATTTGCTAAAGCTGAATCCATCATCATGGTCTCATCATCACTTTGAGCTATTTCCTTGAGGGATGCAATGATTGATAGAACATACTCATCATCATCCATATTCTGGGTGTCCATATAACCGTATTGGACTATGCACCTGTAAACACCAAAAGGCTCTAGCCTGTCGACGAGGAAGCGCTCTTCAGGCAGGACTGATGTCACAGGTAGGTGCCTCACAGTGACAAACACCATCAGTTCACGGAGACAACCCATGTGCTGAACGTAATGGCGCACAATTGGTGGGATGCCATTCATCAAGTCTGTGCAAAAGATGCATATTCCAGGTACTCTGTTGTTCATATTCACTGTTTTAATGAATTCTGCCTATCCATCAAGTTACTCGCTTCATATTCATTTTTCTTGCTTCGGCCATAGGTCCAAGAAAGTGTAATTATAAGGAAAAATGCAGTTATTGCAAATGGAACCCAGCCTCCTTGTGCAATCTTATATAGGAGTGATATCGTCATAAGACCTTCAATAGCAGTGTAGATAATATAAAATGACCCAGCTATTGCAGAATGAGTTTGCCATATTATTACCATGACCACTGTGATCAGATGTGTTGTAATAAGCATAACCCATATCACGGCAACACCTGTAGACCAAAAGGATATGTAAACTACTCTCTATAATACTGCATCCAGCTAAGCATGATGTTTCTATAAAGTATTATTTAAATTTATGCAGAACCACCTCTGCTCCAAAAACTGTGCTTCAATTTAAAGCACATGCACGTACCAAAAAAATAATGAGAAAAAGAATCAAACAGAACTAATATGAGTATGTCGTAGATTGCTTACCATAGGCTTGCCCAATCTCCGGTCCACCCTTAAAACCAACAGTAATCAATATACAAGCGATCATCAAGAAGTAGTTGATCTCTGGAGAGTATATTCGGCCTTCATATTTCTTTGAGGTGTGCTTCATGGTAACTCTAGGAAAACAACCTAAAGCAATTGATTGTTTGATGATGGAGAAACTGGCAGATATCAAGGCCTGGCTTGCAACAATGGCAGCCAAGGTAGCTATGATAAACATTGGCCAAAACAGTGACTCTGGGACGCTACTATAAAATGTTGTACTGAGCTTAGATGGGTTCTTGATCAAATATGCTGCCTAGCCAGCATACGCAAGTATCAATGATGGATAAACTAGGCACGAGTAAGCCATCTGCAAGGGCAAAGGGAAGGGCATTAACTAATGGTTTCTTATTTATATAATAGGCAAATGAGAATATTAGTTACCTGGATTGATTTCTTGTTGAAATGACCCAGGTCAGCAAACATAGCTTCAGCACCTGATGGCAACCACAATTATTTAGTTCTAAATTGATTAACAGGCTACTACTTGATTACAAAATAATCAAATGTTGCCTGTTTCTTGTTGTATCACATAAACAATAGCTTTCTATGATTATTTTGCATGTTTCTTGTTAAAATTAAAAAAAAGTATTATAGGTTACATTTCTTACCTGTTATGCACAAAACAGCTGTTCCAAATTGCTCCCAACCAGCCTTTTTGTTTCTCGCAAAGAAAAGATATATGTAATGTGGTGATATGGCTTTCAGAACCGGTGGATAATACTCGATAATATTGTATAGTCCAATGCATGCAATTAACGCGAACCAGAAGAGCATAATTGGAGAAAAAGTGAAGCCAACTTTGCTTGTGCCATACTGTTGGAAAAGGAAAAGGATGACCAGGATAACCACACATAGGAGGACAACGTGCCCTGAAATAAGAAATATAAGATATTACTCATTGTTTTTGCTTGCAACAATAAATGGTCCTAACCAAAACATCATGATCAGAGATGATAGGTGGTATTACCTTGTTTAATGCTAGAAGATCTTGATTGGATTCCTTGAACAGCTGATAGGACTGGATAAATTTAAGAGGACAGCATCAGGAAATCAAAAGGAGAATTGGACCCTATTACCTTTTACTGTGCACTAGGAATTAGGATGACAAGTCAAAATATTTTTTTTATGATTCTCAGTGGAATTAACATCCTTTATACATTTTCATGTTGTTGCCGTACTTCATTACATCGTGCTAGAGGCGTATGTCATACAGATGGTTGTCTGATGAAGACATTTCCTTTATTTTTTAAAGACCAAAGACTATTCTTGGATTATGAGGCCCCATGTATCTTAAAATAGAAATGATGTGAAATTAAACAGTGATGAACCGATGATGTGAAATTTATACCTGAAATGGATGGAGTGAGTGCGCCATCACCCATGACCATGCAAGTTCCAACCAGCACAAGGCAGGTGATGACTGCCTGTGCAATGGGGCTGCCTTCCAGGAACTTGAGCATCCTTGGTTGCAGGCTGCTCTTTTTGCTGTGGAACTTGAGGTTGGCATCTGACGCCAGCCGAGTGACCGGCACCGGCATCGACTTCCCACTGAAGTTGACGTGCTGGCGCAAGAGCGAGTACAGGGCAAAGGTGCCACCTGCACGTACAATACAAATACAAGACAATGTCAACTCGCGAGTGAGTGCCATACTGCCATGCATGGCGCAAGCAGAGGTATAGATGCTGGGAATCTGTCAATTGATCTGTACAGGTTATATATCGGGACATCATCAGAATACGTACAAGAACCAAATTTTGAGTGGAAATTACGAGTATATATACTAGCTCTGCCTGATGCAGTGATTTCAAACATCGCATGCCTGTTTGAAGGTACCGTATGTTTTTGAAATCTTTGGTACAGTTTAATTCCTGAAGATTGAGTTTTTTCTTTTGTGATATACGCAAGACGGCAAGAGTGTCTTATTGAGGCGTCATTTTGTTCAGAACCTGTTTCAACTCTCAACACTGCAGATGTGTATGACGTACTGTGGGAAAGTGAGGCTGCGAGAGTGCGAGTTCTTTACATCTCTGCATTATCAAGAACTTCTAAAATGTAAATTCTACTTTGCCCATTGTTTTGGTTCTTCGCTGTTCAATAAAAAAGGAGAGCATCACAGCTGGGACGCTATGGATACGGGCCTATATTTATGGCAGTTTGATAGATTTAATCAATTTAGCCACATTTTAAGCGGACGGATCTACAACAACCTTCCATAGGCATTTGCATGGTCATTAGAACAACAGTATTACCCAAAAACAAAAAAGAATAGAAAAGAAAGGAAAATGAATGTCATAGGCGAGCAGAGTATACAAGTAATGTGTACCTAGCTTCTCCGTGATCATCTGCGTGGAGGACGATGAAGACGTACTTGACGAGACTGACGAGGGTGAGCGTCCAGAGGAGATGAGGCTAAGGATGCCGAGGACGTCGTCGGCGCCGGGGTCCGGCAGCGTGAACGACGAGAAGGTGTACAGCGGCGACGTCCCGATGTCGCCGTACACCACGCCCAGCGACTGGTACCCAAGGTTTACAATACCGGTAAGAAATTTTTTTCGGTCCATGACGATAAATGCGAAATTTCGAAAATATCGGGTAAAATTTAAATAAATTTAAATTGAGTTTTTTTATAAAAAATTTGGCACCATTTTACTAGAAAAACTCTCTAATCAATTGTCTAACAAAATAATACAATATACCATGAATTGAGAGGATAGGGAGGGCAATTTTAGTGTAGTTTGGTGTTATTTATTAAAAAAATTGGCACCATTTTACTAGAAAAACTCTCTAATCCATTGTCTAACAAAATAACACAATATACCATGAATTGAGAGGATAGGGAGGGCAATTTTAGTGTAGTTTGGTGTTATTTATCGATATAAAAAAAATCGGACCTCAGTGAAAAAAGCGATATTTCAGAAATTTTGACGATATTTCGCCGAAATTGTAAACCCTGCTGGTACCCCAGCAGCGCCAGCTGCCACCCCGTGAACTCCTGCTCCACACATCCATGGCAGGCGGTACACGTTGTAAATCAATGCGATCGAGAAACATGCGTAGGCATGCAGTTTTTGTTGGATCGATCATTCGATCCAATGCACTGCACGGATGGCAACCGAATGGGGTATTCATACTAGTGGGTTGCGGTGCCTCATCTTGTACCCACGCCTGGCTGAAGGTCCGGCGTGTGAGGCCGCTGCCGCCGCCGTCGACGACGCGGATGCCTTCCTCCTCCTCGGTGATCTGACCCGTCGAGATCCTCTCGTCCACGGCCGCAACGGCGGCGGCGTTCACCTGGACGATCACGTCGTCCGGCGGCGCCGCACGGTGCTCCATCGTCGCGCGCGCGCGAACCCGGCCGGCCTTGTAATGTTCAACAACGCCAACGTGCACAGGAGATCGAAATCGATGTACACAATAGATGTAATCATATTCAGATGGATGGATGAATCCGTGCATGCATGAGATTCAGGATGGGAATGTGATTCAGTGCGTCACATTTGTTCGTTCTTCTACCTTTGACTAGCAGGAGGGAGCTGAGGGCTGCCCGACGGCTCAGTCCTCGGAAGATGCTCATAGGGGTAGGGTTTGCGTACGTGTGTTCATAGGGGTGAGTGTGCGTGCGTGAGTGGAGCAGCCTTAGCTTGGACTCGAGAGGAGGGGCCGGCGGCGCAGCCGCGCGAGAGGAGATCGAAGGCACTCAGCTCTAGCCCTCCTCGCGCACTGGATCGACTTATTATATATACTACGGGGGTACTAACTAGCACGCGCTAGCTCCGCCTATGTTTGTTGAAGGGTTATTTGTTGAATCTGTCTGTACGCCGTGTATGTGGTCGCCCCTGTGTGCGTCATCAGTGCATGCACCTATATATATATGGTGTATAGTTAAAGCGAGGTTTGGCTCGACCAGGAAGCAGCATGGAGGATTAAAGGTTCATTTAGATCCACTACTAGTGCTAAATAAAATCAATATTAATGGATCCAAACCGATCTTCTGATAGTTAAACTAACTCGTAGAAGATCCGTGTGGACTCATAGAACCAATAGTCAATTGCTGATTAATCAGCTCTTTTATTACACGCAAACTAATAACTCATGGAAGATGCTTGGATTCATAGATCGACGGGTCGCGGTTTTGGCTGTCCAACACAAAATGAGACTCTCCCATCCCATAAATAAATCAAGAAAATTACCAGCCTATACCGAACATTTGCAAACCCAATTAGGGGTGGTAATGGATCATGGCCCTCATTCCTCCTTCACACTCCAACTTAACCCTATTTAATTTTAGTTTAAAATCATATAATATTATGGCTCGGTCTTATTGGGTTCGATCCTTAAATTTGTTAGGCTAAAGTGGAGGGCCCTTTACCACCCCTAAACCCAATACATGCTTAGTTTTCATGTACACTCTTATGATAAAGGATCAAATGTTCATCACAATATTTTTCAGGGGGCAACGATACATAATACTCAACCAGGACTGTACAAAGCTTTGCTCTGGCACAAATGCAAGCGCTAGTTGTGTCACTGTGGGAATCAAATACAGGGATGGAAGTCTGAAACTTAAACTAGCAGCAACGGACTCACGACTGGCCACACATTGCCATCATATGCCTAAGCCCTAGCTACTAATACAGACATTAGCTAAAGCTGTGACTATGTGTACAAGAAGGCTCCATGAGTGAGAATGTGAGATACACGAGCGCATGAAACAATTACGCTAGGAACATGGGAGGATTGCCACGTTTCCTTCAGCAGCTTGTTGTGCCCCTTCTCTATCAGTTTTGCAGATGAAATTAGACGGGTCCTGAAGCATCGTGCTCAATGCTACTCAGGAGTTGTGCTGGACAATAGTTGACATGCCAGGAGACCGATCATGCTGCAGCGCTCGCCAATGTATTCTGCAAGTGAATGTAAAAGAAATCGTGAGGCCAAGCAAGTTCTTGAAGGCGGACGCCATACAGAAATTACAACTCTGATAGTCAGGACTCCAATTGCAGAGGGCAGATCAAACCTTTTCTGTTTCGTTAAAGCTGTAACTAGTGAGCATATTGAGCAGGTAATGTAGCAAAACCAAAGACTTCAGCAGTACAATGTTGGAAATTTTGGTTTACTGAACATTTTTCTCATCTATATGATGGAGCATTTTCTATAGTAAGCATTCAATCAAATGACAACCACCATTGCCACCTAGTAAGTTCAGCACAAGCGAAATGAATATGTTTGGTCTGCAGCAAAAAAGACTGGCCACAAAACCTTCAGGACTTTTCCACAGGTGCACAAGAGTTATGTAGATGCTGAAAACCTCTCTAATGGAAGTTTTGAAGCAATAAAACCAGGCCAAGGAGGTCAAATATACACTCGTAATTTCATGATTGAGTGGAACATAGAAAACCAATTTCGTTTTTCTTTCTTTTCAGAATTTTGAAAGTTTTGACAAGTTTTTGACTGAGGCATTGTAACTAGTCTCAGAAAAGATTGTACACACCTAACCTTTGTCCTTCTATTACTTCAGCAAACTGATTTTTTTTTCCTTAAGGGAGTCAGAAAAGGGATGCACAGACCAATAAGCTATATATGTACACATAAAAAAACGCCTGTCTCAGTGTGATTCCAAAAGAACTTGTATTTAGATTTTCACTAACTACTCTTTGACACTTGCATTTTCAAAATTTAGCACTGAGCTCACCTGAATATCAGCTGTGTATGAGGCAACACATTTGAGCATCAATCAATTAATACTTTGACGAAGTACTGAATATGTCATGCTTGATACGCCTGAAGGAAAATAATTATAAACTCATAACAAACTCTTTAAGTCTGAAGCCCAGCATCATATCATAAAATAAAGAAATGCAACAGTACATACTATGGAATACCTTTATTGGTTTTCTTTGCTTCAGTTTCACCTTCACATCAACTCCATTCTCAATAATTGCATGCAACACAACCTTAATTTTTCCTTCAATCATATCCCCTTTCCTTGGTGTATACAGTGCATTGTGAATATCATCTTCCAATGCACGCTTTGCAAGCAAAGCACCAACTGCCGCACATGCCTTCATACCCTTACCCTTCTTTGAACCAAGATCAAACTTCATATCCTTTGATATAGAGTGTGCAACCGCAACCACCCTGCTCGTCACTCGGTGCACAAAGCAAGCACGCACTGACCCCTTTGTAACATGTATATCAAGGCAGAAAGGGTGGTGGTAAGGATCAGTCATCTGGTTGAACGTCAGCATCCGTTCCCGCTTCACCTCAACCATGTCATCATCTCTAATTGCACGCTTTGTTGGCTTTGGAGCATTGGAAGGAACAGACTTGGCAGGCTCCACCTTGGATTCCTTTGGGTTCTTGGTATTGGTTTTGTCCCTATTCTTGCTTCGGCGCAAGGGCAGGCTGTTCTCCTCGTACTCCTTGGATTGCCGGTCCAGCTTGTAGAACAACTTCTTGCGGTGCCGCATGTCATCGATCTCATCATTGAAGTCTTCCACTTCATTGTCGTCATTCTGGTGGAGGTCATCCAGGTACTCATTGCCCCTTGCGGCCTCGGAAGAGAAGCCGAAGGACGGACTCCAGAGGTCGGAGTCCACCACATCAATGTGGAAGCCGGACCCAAGAAGGTCAGAACTGGACTGGGGTGAACTTTGGGGCAGCTGGACTTGAACATGTGGAGACTGGCGCTGTGGTGGTGTGGCCAAGGCTTTGGAAGGGAGGATGGAGAGTTTGCAGTGAAGAAAGAGGAGTTCGGGAAGCTGAGAAATCCGGGGTGAGCACCGGCGTCGTGCATGGAGAAGCAACTGCTGCAAGAACATTTCTGCAAACACACTGTGCAGTAAGGACAGTGGTGTATACTCAATAATTAATGCCAAAAACTCAAAGTTAGTTTGTAGGATACATACATGTAAATACTAGTGATTGGGACAGATTCAATTGCACATAGCTTGGGGATGCTTGGTTCAGTACAGCAGGAAGGGAAGGGAAAGGGCCGCGCACCTAGGCCCTGTTTGTTTTCGCTATTCTGATACTCACTGAACTGAGAAGCAGAATTTTTTGAAAAGCTGCTACCTGCAAAAGCTGATGGCTGGAGACCCTGGGTGTTTGGTAATCTTGATTATTTCTAGTTGATTGTCTGTCTTGAGTGCAAAATGACATGTATGCCTGCCCCTGAGGCTAAGGATAGCTCATCTGTTTACTGCATCAAAGCAAAAGGCAACAGCAATAATATTTTGTTAGTTTCTTAAATAGAAATTTGGATACACATGACAACCAAAGCCAAAATCACATGAAAATACATGATCTATCCAATAATTGGTACAGTACTACGGTTACACGATAATCAAGAAAACACTACTATTCTGTTCCCATGTCCTCTTAGTATTCAAGTCAAGTTTCCACTGAATATTATGAGCTGGCAATTCTTCGAAGAAAATATCTATGAAAATTCTATGTAATACCGCATCCCACACTGCTCTAGGCTCGGTGTTTTTCATGTATAAACACAACATACGGATAAAAAGGCTGCACAAATCAACTTATTGACATTAACACATACTTTCATGGGCGGATCCAGGGGTATTCCCAGGAATACCCAACTTTTTTGGAACACCTTTAAGTATATATGTATGTATATTCATATGTATAATGTATAGATGATGTAATTTCAGTATTTTCCTATCCAAATCAGCCTACAAAGAGAATAAAACAGGCCTCCATCGCTCCTCCTCCGTCACACTTGGCCTAGCAGGCCCACGAGGCCCATAATCAGCACTCCCACCCGTCCCTAGCCGAAGCCCAGCACACAGGCAGCGCCCCTCCCTGTGTCCCACCTCACGCTCGAGATCCCGTCGCCCTCACCTCGCTCTCTCGTTCCCCACTGTCCAAAATCCAAATCGAATCCAAACCCTAACCTAGGAATCCACGGGTTGCAGCAGCGGCACAGCGGCGTCCACGTGCAGGTACGGCAGCGGCAGGCGGCGCGGCGGCCACAGCTTCGGCCGGGCATCCGGTGGCGCGCGCTACGCGCGGTAGGCAGTTGCCAGTAGGCCGCGGCATGCACGCAGGCAGCAGGGCGCAGGCACGGCCGCGGGACCGCGTCCGCATGCGGGTGCGGCAGCGGCAGCGACAGGCGGCGCGGCGGCCTGCGGCCACAGCGGCTTAGCCCAGGGGGGCAGTGCGGCCATTGCAGCCGCAGCAAGCCAGCAAGGCCGGGTACAGTAGGTCAGTAGCTTTTTCCTTAATTCCTCTGAGTCTTTGTTTGATTTACATATTACCGTACATATAGTTTGTATCTATGGTATGTGTTAATTTTGTTCGAATGTGGGAATACCCAAGTTTCGAATCCTGGCTCCGCCACTGCATACTTTGGCTCTAAAAATAGAAAGAGATAGACCAAGGCAGTGGCGGACCCAGAATTTACAGACTAGGGCCAATTTTCAGTGACAAAACATCGATAACGCTACACCATAGTACATATATATCACATGGAAGAAATTAGATATTCTCAAGGAAAGTTTGCAAGTAAAGTATGGACGGGTACAGACCGTACAGTAAACATTGGTTCTCATGGAAATAACATGAAACATTAGAAAATAAATACCTAATACTAATGATGATTTGGTGCATCCCCATATTCTACTTTCATGTCCTCAATAACAACAACTAGTTTGGACAAGACGCAGGGACAGCCAAAAAAATTGATCTTTGTATCCTAAATTGTTGGACGTACTAGAACTCCAGAAGTACTAGGCATACTTAGGTAACTCGATGAAGTAATAAATAAAGAGAAGATATACAGTACAGATTGCCGACACGGGGCTCCGGCAAGCGTGGGCACCGCGCGAACTCCGGGAAGCCTAGGGGCAGGGGAACAGATAGGCAGCAGCTGAGGCGCTAGGCTCAAGGAGCAGGGGGTCGCGGAGCTGAGCGGGCTAGGTGCCGAAGGCCGCCGTGACGACGCCGATGAGTGGGAGATGCGACCGGGATCGAGAGAGACGAGAGGAAGCGGCGGCGGAAGACAGAGCAAAGCACCGTCTATCCTGCTCTCCTTTCTTATTGGGCTGTTTCTTGTTGGGCCAAAACTCAAATCCTGCTCCTAAAAGGTTTGGGCTGCGACTAGGGCCATGGCCCTACTGGCCCTAGGCCAAGGCCCGACCATGGACCATACAATATGTATAATTTTCTTACAACAATCATTCTGGACAAATGCAAGCATTGGCACATTTAGGCCAGTGTACTATGAACTACGGAACAATCATTCTGGACAAATGCAAGCATTGGCACATTAAAAATTAAAAAGACAAATGGAGGGCCAGCTCCTCATAAGGTAACCGCGGCCACGTCACCCGAAATTCTCCCCATCGTCCGATCTTTGGTTGGATGGCTGAGATGTCTTGGATCGGATTCTACCGGCTCCAGCTTCTTGTTACCTTTGCTGGCTTCTCCTCTCTTTTTCTTGGCTTCTCCGGCTTCTCGTCGAAGTCCAGCCGAACCAAATATATATACAACTTCCGCTTCTATTTTCAGCCAACTTCTGCTTCGCCTCTTTCTTCCCAGCCCCGAGCCCCCGAGGCCCGACGCCTCCTCCCCCCGTCTCTCCTCTCTCCCTCTCTCTCAGCGCGGCCAGCGCGGCGGCACAGGCGGGCAGCGCCTCCTCCCCCTCCTTCCCTTCCTCTTTCTCCTTCCCTCTCCCTCTCACCGGCGTCGCTGCCCCCTCCCCCCTCCGACGCTGCCTCCTCCCTCTGGTCCAGTGTGTTCTGTGCTAGGGAAACCCTACCCGCCTCTGTTCCAGGTCGCCCTGGCCCAGCGCCAGCCCCCGCCCAAGCGGCGGGGCCCTGCTCCCGCGTGGAGGTGCTCGCCGGCAACATCAGCGACGGTCATGGGGTCGCTGCCCCTTCAACCACGTTGTCGATGAGGTAAACTCCGATCTCCTCTGTATTCCTCTTCCTGTCCAAGTAGAAAATTTAGTTGGCAAAATTTCAGTGTTTTCTCTTCAATGTTGTCGATTCCAATTTCCAATTTGAAGTTCAAAATTTCTAATTCAAATACATTCGGAACAGCCATTCAGTTGCTTCAGCTTTATCAGGTTACTTCATTCTCTATGTGATTTTCCAGGGAGCTAAATGTACAGATGATTCACTTTGTCTATGTTTTATGGATCTATTAAACTAAAATAAGTGCGTCATGTTTAAACATTCCAGGTAAACGTACTCATCAAGGGAAGATATTTATTTTTTTTCCCAAATAAATGTATAGTTACAACATTACCATTTCATATAGCTGCATTGTCTCCTTTGTTGTAGTCGTATGAGGTTCTCTGGTTAAGGGAACATCCCTCGATATGTTCATGCTTGGTGGATTCAATCTATGTCTCTATGAAAACAAAGCACAAGTGAATGCCTTATTTCTCTCTACTCCTTATTTTGTGCTGTGGTTTGTCCATGCAAAACTTAACAAAAATAGTGACATCAGCAGCTACTAAAATTGTGTGTATCATTGTACACCATATGCCTAAATATGGGAATTATTTTGCCTTCTCAAACAATGAAAGGACTACTTTTAAGTTTGGTGCTATATGATGCCTCATATGCTTTGTTTATCAGCAACCTATCCTTCTAGCCGATTATAGACACCTAAGGTTACTGTCTATTTTTACACTCTTGTTATCTAACTATTGACTGTACCAATTCTAGGTACCTTTGAGCTTACACGACTGAATTTTGCTTAATAATGAAATTAGCATACTAAGTCATCCATGCTTTTCTCTACCGCTGCTTGTTGTGAATATTGAATTTAGCTACTGTTGCCACCATGCCTACACTTAACGTCCCTTTAATTTTTATGTTTCCAACCTAGAAAAGCATGTTTGCTTTTTTGTAAAACTCCTGTTAGAGTTAAAGATGAACTTCACTTACTTCACTGTGATTCTAAAATCGGAATTTACAGACTACGTGTAGTGGCCATGTTTACATGTTTGTGTATTTGAGCTATCTTACTTAGGCAAAATGCAGCTCATCTAAACAAATAGCATATTTACAGTCTGCTTATTTTTTATGTTTAGGACACGCTGGATGGCAGCTAAGGCCGACAGCTAAATAATTAACCTTTGTGCTGCCATATTTGCTATTTGGAAAGATCAAACCATCTGTGAGTTCTGATAAAGAGCATCTATAGGTCTGTAGGCTTATATATCCATGTATAGCTCTCCAGTTGTGGCTGTTCTCACCATCTATTTGTCATAGGTACATATATATAATTAGCGACATTTTTTTACTGCTATTTATGCTGTGTTTGATTTGTTCACTATGAACTCAAATGTGCCAGACCTAAATCAGGTCTGACATTTTATAGTTTATTATACTTATTTGCTTGCAAAAAGCGAACCCAGAATTATTTAGAACAGAAGTAGGATATAGGAGGTTTGACTATATTTTTAGTTCAGTTCATAAGGTCGCTATACATTAGACTGTCCTCTGTCAGTACCACTCATTCCTATTTCTTCTATCTTTCTCATCCTCTCATATGCCTTCTTTGACCAAATTTGAATCTTAACTTTATCTTATTTTTTATGTCAAATACAGTTGATCTATTGTGCTGACTATGATGAACCACTAATTCAACCAATCAATACATTTTTTTTAGTTCTGCACTATGATTTGTTGGCACCTGACTGTGATTGTGTTTGTGGAATGCCTATTAATTGAGATCTTAACAGCTTGATTGGTCCAATGAATTTGTTTCAGTTGCTGCCTGCAATATATGCTTACTGTTTTAGATGAACACATCAGGATTTATTTTAATAAAACAAGGTCAGGGTGTTTGTAGCTACCCAATGTACACAATACACTGAACTTGGTAGTTTGTAGCCACTGATCGGGTATTTGAATGCCTTTCAGAACAGATATTTATATATGTTTTATAATATTTACCTTTTTTCGTGTACTCCATGTAGGCCTCAAACATCTGCAACTGAGCTTGGGGTACATCCTCTGCACCTGAATCCTCCGAGACTTGGTTAGTGTCTTGTTAGATGTCTTCTCGTCACCACTTCATATCTAACTTTAAAACACTTATATATATGCTTGGTTCAGGTTGACTCAGTAGTTAGGCCATTGGGGTGTTTGTCAACAACGAGAACACCCAACGAAGTGAAAAATATCAAATCGCTTGTAAAACTCCTGTTCCTATTTTCATCCGCTCCTGTCCAGAAAAATGAGAAATCTTGGCCCATATGAAATGAGAGTAACACTCTTAGGAGCAGTCATGATTTCCAGTAGATGTGTGATGGAGAAGAGTTTGTGCTCGTTTTTAGCTATACATTTGTACATGGTTTATGCCACCAGGTCCATGGAATATAGGCTTCGCCACACTTCTTGATTTGCATCAGTCAGCTGATCCGCTTGGAACTGCCTCAAGCAGTCTTTACTGAATTAAATGCTTCCTATACTTTTGCCTTGCCCTAAACATGGTATATTCTTTACTCATATTCACTAATCCTACATATTAGATGCTTTAGTTTCATTTCTCAGTTTTGTTATCCTGCCTCATGTTACAAATGTGATTGTTTTGTTCCACATCCCTAGTCCATTACAGGTTCAACAATTTATCTATCCTTCCCTATTGCTTCAGGCTTCTAAAGGCACGCTCAGTGATGTTGTGCAAAAGCTATTTTTTGAGTTAACTTTTCCCTCTCCATATGTCTTATGTGTCACACAGTAGCCAAATTGGTGAACTTTTATTTGCTTCCAGCCTTCCACGCAGCGTTAGGCTTTCATAAGCTCATTGCAAATGTCAACTACTAACCTGTTATCTAAAGGTTAATTTTATCTAGCGTTTTCTATTTACTCCGGTACATGTATCTTTCTTAAAAAAATGCTACATGAGGAAAACAACAGCTTCATCTTCATGTTAGTCCACCTCCTCAACGGGCGAGTGGCAATAGTGTATTTTTTTATGACACAACACATGTCTCTGATTTGCTACGCCTTGTTTGCGAGTTGGAAAAAATGTCATATATACTTATAGATGGGTTCCAAATAATAGTTTAACCTTGCAAACTGGGATATAAAAACAACTTCTTGTGCCTGCTCCTCTATTGTGTGTAGGTGCATCCAATCAGATAGCAAACAAGACGTTAAAAAACATTTACCATGCATTCAGAATTTCAGACTGAATGGACAGGTAAAGAGGTTAATAACTCCGAAATACTTCTTCGTTGTTTTTTTATTTATTTTGACTTTGATCGTTACATAGAAATTTCAATTAATTCTGTACATTTTGCGATTATTATGTTGTCGTCAACTTTTTTAATGGATAGTACAATGGTCTGATTCATAATTCATAATTCTTTTTGTACCAGATACGTCAATGGTCTAATTCAAATTTGTTCTACTGGCAGTGCCACAATACTACCATCAGTCAACGACATATGCCCCATTTTGTTGTTTTTGCACTAATTTTATTTACATAAATTGACAGTTTTATATGAACCACCTGGTTCCACTGCTATGTTGTAAACATGTACCAGTAAGAAAATCTTAATTATGTAAATATCTATCTTCATATCATCTGTACCAATTAATTCGAACATGATCCTCAGCCTTCGCGCGCGAGGGCGCGCGGCCTTCACTAGTGTTAGCCAACACTCTGTAACAAGCAAGCAGACCAGAAGATCATGGGTTGCAAATGGCCTACACAGAGCAAATCGAAGAACAGGAGTTAATCTCACGCTTGTTCTTAAAGGAGAGGGTGGATAATCAGGAACTAGCGTCAGGGGTCGGGTCGGCAGCCGGCGACTCCGAGGGACCAGCGGGCTTCTCCGGCCGGATGGAGGCGCGGACGGGCGCTACTCTACGGCTGGGACGAGGAGGAAGGCGCTGCCGCTGGAAAGATTACTCGCCAAAGTGAATTATTATTCAGAATAAACTAGGAGTTGAGGAATCAAGGCAACTCGTCGAACGAAACAACCGTAAAATGGAATCTTGGAACAACGAACTCACGGGGACGGGCGACTGCTGACGGCGCTAGAGAGGGAGGAGTGCACCGCAGGGGCGCTGGAGGGGTTCCGGCGGGGTTCGAGACGCGGGCAGGGAGGGAGACGATCAGACGAATGATGGATGGGCTAGTGGGGGGTGAACGGCGTCCAGCGTTTTGGGCCTTTCTCGCGTTTGGGCTGTTAAAGTCTATAAGGAGTTAGGCCTCAAAGGCCTATATGGACTGATCTGGGCCCATCCCTGACTAGTTACAGAAATAATCATAGGATGTCTTTCATAATAATAAATATACTCCTATTTATATACATAAATAGTCTTATATCCTGAACCTTACTAGATGATAAACATCAAGTCACTTTCCATTTATTCGACCTAAATGGCGATTTAAACGGGTATATGGTCATTTATATGGGATAAACGGCTAAGTAAACGGAAACAATGTAAACTGCTGTTTATAGACAAATAATGACACAAATAACCTTTTATTTAATTTATATACATGCCTTTTTTGGGTGGTATTTAACACTGCTTTGGGATTGTTTAAGTTTCTCTCTCTTTTTTTTGGTACGTAGGAGCAGTCCACTCCAATCAGAGGCCTGCCTGCCGGCCTCCACTTTACCTGAGGAGCATCGATGCTCTGTGCACTCTGCCCGTCTCTCTGAAGAGGCTCTGAGCCTTGACCGATGACCGGCCCCCCTTTTTATTTTTATTTTTATTTCCTGTGCTGAAGAATCACCGCGGCATGCAGGAGAAAAACAAGCAACAGTGCGCCCTGCTCGGCCCGGCCGGCAGCATCAACGACGACAGTCGACAGAGTTAGCCAGCCTTGACCACAGCCACAGGGCGGCCAGAGCTCACGTCTGAATGCACGCGGCCGCCGGAACCGGAAGCGTGGCGGCCACTACTCCTGCCACGTACTGCGTGCCCCGCCTCCACGGACGGCGCACCCCCATACGGGAAAGTGAGAGAGGTCGTGCATCCGTGCCGTCGTTTCATTTCAACTCTCTCAGGTCTGAACTCTGAAGTCTGACCTCTGAACCCCAGCACGTACCGGAACAGTGAGATCGAGCTAGCTACTGTAGACAAGCTGGAAAAAGGGGTCAATAATATAATCTCAAGATGGCCAGCTCCAGCTCCGGCACCGGCATGGCCAACTCGCATGGGCATGGCCGATGTTGTCGGCAACGGCTAGCGGCAGACAGCACCTGCACGCGATGCCGCGACCGCTTGTCGATCTACAGTACTAACTTTCGGACCGAGAGCCGGCCGGGGGCAGCGCCGGACGGCCGGCCGCCACCTCTAACCTCTTGCCTCTCCCGCTCTTTGTGTAGTCGTGTCCTGCAGGCTCGGCTCGGCTCGGCTCGGTGGCGCCTGACGACGACGCTGCATCTGCATTCAGGTAGCAAAGCGACTGATGACTGCCAGTGAGTACCGTACGGACATCAGCCATGCGTAGACTAGGCCATAGAAGAATCCAACTATGACATTGTCAAGTTAGCTCAACTCAAATTTGATCAAATTTATAATAAATAATAATGATAATTTTTTATCAAATAATATTATACTCGTATTAGTATTTTTTTTTACATAACTTTGGTCAAAGTTCAACCTGCTTAACTTTATTTTTTACCACAGGGTCACCAGCATCAGTGTGCAGCTGGCTGGCCATTGTGCTGTTGCCGCCTTGGGGAGTACTAGAGTAGAGTGATGGTGAAGGCACGAGCGTGTCTGCGTGTGTGAGTCACCGGTCACCACACCGAGCTTCGTCGTCGTCTCTCTCAAGTCAAGTCTCATCCATGTATCCATCTCGCCGGGTCTCCTTTTCGTGTGGCGGAAGCGAACGCTGCTCGATTTGTCGCGAGATTGTATATGCCGGGAACAAAGAAAAGCGCTTATCTTTGCAGTGACAGGGTACTACGTGTACGTGTCGTGTCGTCAAGCCGCAACTTTGTTAGGTAGGTTAAGGTGTCGTTTGAATAAGTTACATGTTCATCTCCTTCCCCAAAACTTTGTAATTGGAATGTTCTTCCACCCACTCAGTTCGACTAGTCTTAAAAGCTAGTTGATTTAACTGGCTGGCTGATTTTGTGAGAGAAAAACATTGCTGACTAGTTGATTGGGTTATTTAGCTGAAGTGGGAAGTCGAACAAAGTCAGCTATATAATTTTGAGATTCTATCGTCCAACATTGGAGCGATGGTAAGCTATATTTTAGAATCCTCCTAGACCAAGACCATGTCCAATAGTTTAAAAAAAAATAATCAGGTTTCCAAGTGCAAAAAAAAGCTAAGAGTGCATATTTGTTAGGTTTCTCCGACTGCTTATGCGATCTCACTAGATTCTTTTTTAGATTCCGGGAGTCCCCATTTCCATTCTCAAACGAAAACGGAAATACAGAGTTATTCCAGAGTTGATACAAAGAGGGGGAGGGAAGGAAGAATGGGTAATCACGACCAACGATGGTCTCCATCGAAGTAAAGTAGCAACATCCCAAAACAGATTGATACATGCGCTTAACCACCAGCGCAAGAGGACACGAGCACCAAAGAGAGCTAACAGACGTAAGGAACCAACAGCAGCTTGAAGCAAGAAGACACAACTCCTCAATCCTTCGACTTGTCATCGTTCCTAAGGGTGGGCAAAATACCCGATACCCGACTCCTGAACCCGAATTACTCAAACTCGGACCCGAAGTACCCGAACCCGAAATACCCCATCACAATTTCAGATAGTAATTTTAAAAGCCCGAAATTAGTTTGGGTAATTCGGGTAATGGTTCTCGGTACCCAAACTACCCGAATTACCCGAAATATTTCAAATATTCGCTCTTCTATTCCTGATATGAAGATATGAAGTAGTTTAGTGCCATATAATTATATTATTTGGTACGAACTAATGTAGATTTACGCTAGCTTGACAATCGATTTGTTGTCAATTGATATGAAGACATGATGTGATTGGAAGGATCATTATTCATTGCTTTAAAATGTTACTTGAATTCCTCCAAAATGATTGGTTTTATTAATTTCGGGTAGATCCTGAACCCGAACCCGAATTATTGGGTACCCGAAATTTCGGGTAATGCTTTTTCGGGACCAACATCGGGTACCAATTTGTAAAACCCAAATTTTCAATTACCCGAATTACCCGACCCGAAATTTTCGGGTAACCTGAATGCCCACCCCTAATCGTTCCTGGCGTTGTCATTATTTACTGGTCTTGCTTCTCTTGTTGCGAAGCATTTCCACCGCGACTTTAATCATTGTGTTGACACCGTCCCCCAAGGTTTTCCTGTCAATTTCAGAGTATAAACCTGCCCAGAACTTGATCAGCGATCCAGCGTGACAAATTATGTCCAAAGGACTATTAATAATTTTGTTTTCAAAACAGGCGTTGTTTCTGGCTTTCCAAATGACCCAACAGATCGCAGCTACCCCAAGAACATGAAACTTTTTAGCATGCGGCAGCCAGGTGTTGCACCAATCCCAACAAACATGAAGATTTCCAGGTATATTGTTAGCTCCAAAACATTTTGCTATACATGCCCAGACAATTCTAGCAACAGAACATTGGAAGAATAAGTGATTCACAGTTTCTGGTTTGTCACAGAAATAACAGGATTGAAAGGACCTAGGATGTCACCTAGAGGAGGAGGGGGGGGGGGGGGGGTGAATAGGCGTTTCTGAAAATTAACACCTTTAAATGCGGAAACGATTAGTGTGGAGTTTTCGAAATCAGAGTTATAACCCCTCACAAGATAATCACTAAGTATATGTGCAACAATAAAAGATACCAGGAGCCACTGATCTGCAACACAAAGATTAGAGTAGTGATTAAACAAATTCAGCACAGGGGGCAATACCGGACGTGTCCGGTATGCACGGGCTCTGCCCTTTTTGCTCCTTTTAGTTTCTGTCTCCTCCAATTAGAATCTGCAGCAAATATATACTATGGAAAACACACAGAACCTGCAAGGAACTTCAGCAACAATATATCGATCACAAATATCAAATGTAATGCAAGAGTGAGACGATATTTGTTTTTACCGAAGTTCGGATTCCCGTCGGAATCCTACTCTCCGTTGAGGAGGCTACGAGCGACCACGAAGGTCTACCCTGGAGGACACATGAAGGTCTCTCCAGCCGGAGTCTTTTCCAACTCCTTTACCCCAATTCACTAGAGTGATCCTTTCCCTTGCGGCGGTGGAATCAAACCGTTACAAACTTTCCGAGACAACCCACAAGCTCTTGGGTGTTCTCCGGCGACGCCTAACCGTCTAGGACCGAAGAGTCCAAGAGTAACAAATGTAGCACACTAGATCGACAATATGCTCAAGTGCTCAAGTGGTGGCTTAGCTCTCAATTTGAATATCTCTCTCAACCCACTAAAGGATTTAGCAATTGAATCAATCACTCACTTAGAGAGGGTTGGAGAGGGTTGGCAAGGCTCAGAAACAAGTTAGAAACTCAGGGGAATCAGCAGCCTCCAAAGGTGGAGGCTTGGGGTTTTAAATAGCCCCACCAAATAACTAGTCGTTTTCTAGCCGTTGGACCCATCCGGTATGCATACCGGACACGTCCGGTATGTACTGGTCAGCCCTGCCACGTAAGCTCTCAGGTTATTCGAAGTTGCGGAAAAATGTCCCATCGGTACTACCGACGTTCCATCGGTACTACTGGTCATCACCGGTACTACCGCTCCAGGACCGGTACTACCGGTAGTGGAGATTTCCGCAAGGTCAGTGCAGCGAGCCAGGTCATATCGGACACGTCCGGTATGACTGCTCACTGCGGGGTTAGCCAGTGCGACAAGTCTCTCTCACTCGTATCTCACTTAGGTTGACTTGAGCACTGATTAACCATCATCTAAACATGTTGCATCCCTCTTAATAGTACGACATACCTATAAACTCAAGATTTAAATAACAACCGAAATTAAGCTTCTTGAGTTGATTGATTTGAGATGAATGCCGAATTCTTCATCCTTGAAGTGGTGAGGGTGTCAACATGATATCTTTGATCTTTTCTCTTGAGCATAGCCATCTTGAGCACGTGACTTGATTTCATTCACTTAATAGAGATATATTCAAATGCATCAAGTCACCTTCCATCAAACACTCTGATAATGATTTGATTCTTCACTTCAACATGATCTTCATAGCTTGATAAGTACCTCGAATGCAAGTATCTTCTTCTTCACCTTAGCTAGGTTCTTCACAACTAAGCTGTCACTTGCCCTTCACCCTTGCTTAGTACCTCGAAGCTCTTCCTTGTTATCTTCTCCATCTCAAGCCATCAAGTCACATCTTGTGTTGAATCATTTAATCATTTGTATACTTGTCATTCTTGTTATTAATGTAGCAAGCATGAGACTATTTTAGATCCTAAAAATGTCAGGTTTCCCAGAGTTGTCATTGCACTCGGCAACTAATTATTAAAAAAAATAAAAAAAATTAGTTGTTGAGTGCCAGCTGCTAGGCACTCGGCAAATAATTTCGGCAGAAAAAATAAAAAAAATTAGTTGTCGAGTGCCTGATGGCTGACACTCGGCAACTAAAATTTAGTTGCCTAGTGCCTTGTGGCTGACACTCGACAACTAAATATTAAAAAAAAAAAGTTGCCGAGTGCCAGCCACGTCAGCACTCGGCAAAAAATCCGTCAAGGTTGACGACCCATTTTTTTTTGCCGAGTGCTTGACCAGGCACTCGTCAAATCAATTAACACTCCAAATTAGTTGCCAAGTGCATGAAATCTGACACTCGGCAACTAAATTAGTTGCCGACTCGCTGTTTGCCGAGTACCATTTGCCGAGTGCCCTTAGCACTCGGCAACTCCTTGATTTCCTGTAGTGAATACCAGCATGGTCGGTCGACGAATATGACACACCGACCACGGTTGGGAATGAACACCCGATGATCTATCGATCTATCATTTGTCGAACGCGGTTCCTTTGCCCTTAATGGCCTATGTCCTCAACACATGCACCGTTTAAATGTCCTCAACACATGTACCTTTTAAATGTCCAACAAATGTGCCCTTAATGGCCTATGTCCTCAACATATGCAGCCTAACGATGAATGCGTTGAGAACATATGTCCTTGAGGGCACATTTAACTTTCTCTGTCGGATGATGGAAGCATCCAACAAATTTTTGTAAGTTAATTTATTCAGGGATGGAAGGAGGATGTGAGTGTTGACAGCTATATATGGTATGCTCAAATTTTCGTAAGTTAATTTATTCAGGGATGGAAGGAGGATGTGAGCGTTGACAGCTATATATGGTATGCTTCGTAAAGAGAAGGATACCATGTGCAGCAGTACTGTCAAATACGGAGTTTATTTATCACAGTAATATAATATAAGATTCACAAGTTTTTGTTGAATGAGAAAGAAAAGATGCATCTTATTCTTAGGCTGGGCAGCCAAGCAATGTGTCCAGGCCTGTCATGCATGAAAAATCTTATTTACAGAAGAGAGAAGAGAACTCATACTAAACCAACACCAAAACTACTATTTATCAAAAAAAAAACACCAAAACTACTACAACAACCCCAAAAAAAAAGGAGGAAACCAAACAAAAATGAACGAAACTCTGCAGAACGATGATGGCTACTTATTAGGAGCTTTAGTAGTTTCTTTTCATTCCGCTCGCTCTCGTATCGTAGCTAAAAACACGGCCAGCGGGCGTGGCCCTCACTCAGCTCGCCGGCGGTGGAAGCGTCTTCATCTTGCTGATGAACCCGATGGCGATCTGGAGCATCTTGGTGAGCTCAGTGAGGCTCTGCGCGACAATGAGTCTCACATCACCATTAAGCTCCTTGCAGCTGACGGTGCATGACGAGATGTCGGAGACGGAGCGCATGGCGAGCGTCTTGGCCGCCTGACCGCCGCTACTTCCGATAGATTATGAGCAAGGGCTTGGCTAGATCCATGAGGAAGAAGGACCCAGTTGGATCTCGTCGCCGCGTGGGTAGAGAAAGAGGTGGGTGGCTGCCGATGCAAACTATGAGTACGGCCATATTCACTGATCACCATGAGAACGAGAGGTGGGTGGCATCTATGGGAACAAAGAAGAGGGAGAAATATTATCACTAGTTATTACTGTGGACTGTCTTATTTTTTTGTCCACCTCTGTTAATATGCATGATTAATCAACATTAGTAGAAAGAAAATGGTGGTGGAGATGAGATGAGGATTGTGTGGTACTCGGTTTGGACATAAATACTTGACGTTTACTAAAATCTGGTCAAACTTTTAAAACTTAGGCTACCAATGGCTTTTGAAATATTTTAGTTCATAGATTTATGTTGGATTCCATTTATAAAAGAATGCCATGAACTAAGCTTCTGCCTCTCCCTTGATCTTGTTTAGAAGTGATATATATGGTGGAAGCTTTCATGTGCCTGAATACTCTTGCATTCCTCTTATTCTACAGTTCTCACACAAAAAACAGGATTAGAGAACGAATTCCTTTCTTGGGAATCCTAGAGGCTAGCTTCTGTCAGCAATGTCCACGCGCCATTCAAGCAGTGTGAAAGGGAGACCAAGCGTTTGGTGGGCATACTTGCGATCAAGTACTCCACTATATATGCAACCATGCATCAACCAAATGTGTCTTGAGAACCTGCAAGCCAACAGTAGGCGGTGCGCTGTTTCCATGGTTTAGTTTACTTTCATAATATCATGCTTATTAGAAGAAAAAAATGTAGTCATTTCTTCGAATCACGGTACATAAACGAGGATCCATGCCGGGTAGACAAAGTTTCACCGGAAGAAGTAACCTAAATGAGCTGCTCAGTTGACAAATAGTGATAAGTGAATATATAGAGATGTACTTTTAGACACATTAATTAAGAGAGAATACAAATGATGTACATCATATGAACATATAACTAGAAGTATCTTCTGATTGAAAAAGGGTGAGGGAGACACGACAGAAACGAGAAGTGCTAAGAGAGCCTGGTGTTGTACTGTGTTGTCGGAAAACCAACAGTCGCCCGCTCCCGACGCTTAACAACTGATAATAATACTCTCGCTCTGCTGTAGGTCGATCTCGGTCATGAATCAACGACAAACGAAATAATGTAGCCGAAAGAAGGATGGATAAATCGGATCAGCGGCCCATCCCCTGGTGCGTGGGCGGCCCATCCCCTCGACATGGCGACGCCGGCGGCGGCCCTCTGGGCGTTGTATTCCCAGCCGAGGATGGGTTCGTAGCCGCGCGCCTTGAGCTCCCTGTACTCCTGGCACAGCGCCAAGGGCAGGCAGCAGAAGTGGACGAGGAAGTCGGGGCAGGGCGCCTCGGGGAGGCCGTGCTGCGCGCGCAGCCTGCCGCGGTACGTGCAGGAGTAGGCCCACGTGAACAGCGACCCCGACAGGCAGTCGATGAGCGCGAACAGCGCGCCGCTCGTCCCGCACGACGTCGTGCCGTGGTCCACGATCTCCGCCGTCCGACCGAACGTGATGCACGAGCACCAAAGCGTCATGCAGCCTGCATATATTATATTATATATATGGATTGCATCCATGAGCTGATGATGATGATGAGCAAAGCATGACAACAGCCGTCGGTGGTGCTTACAGGTGTCGCAGTCGTCGAAGCAGTCGAAGAGCCCCGATGACCACTCCCTGGACGCTCCGGCGCCGGGGAACAAGCCGGCCACCGGCGCCACCACCACCCCGGGCGCCGCCACATCGTAGGGCGTAGTATTATCGGCCGGATACATCGTCGATCTCCAATAACCAGCTAGCTGCCGGCCTGATTGCGCTTGCGTTAGCTAGCTAGCCTCGCCGGCCGGCAAGCTAGCTGTGGGTGTGGCGGCGGATTATATTGATCGGCCTAGCTAGCTAATTGATCCCCAATGGCCGGCCAAGCTAGAGAGGAGCGGCCGGTTTCGCTGGCCGGCGACTTGGCACGGCAGCAGCGCGCAGCAGCTAGCGTAGGTGATCGGAGGCAACGGGAGACTCTCGTCGACCTGCACCTAAATATGCGTCTCGGGATGGTCCGGCCAAGGATGGAATGGATCGAGTGGCTGCTAGCGTTCGTCGCTGCGGCCACCCGGCGTGTGGTCGCGAGGTTTTCCCGGCGAAGCTCGCGCGCGCGCGCGACATCCCCCTCGTGTTAATTTCTATTTTTTCCATCGGCAGGACACCGACGAGGAGATTACACGTTTAAGAGCAGCTCCGGTGTGCTCACGAATCGAACCATAGCCAGATGAAAACCGAACCATACACACTGTGATGGTCGAACGTTTGGTGTCGGAACAAAAATCGACGCCCAAACTTGGTTTGACTCTTGCGAATAGAAAAATTATATCTGACCGGTGTCATGTTGGTGTCAGTGAAAGGAGAGGAGTGGAAAAAGGCTGGTAGTACTGTCTGGCTTGGCTTGAGTCCCACTAATTGAACGAGCCAGGCTTGGCTTGCGTCCCACTAACTGAACGAGGCACTTGAGCATGCAAACCATGCTTTTGTTAGGTTGCTGTGGCTGCCCTAACAACGTACTATTCCATTTTCTCCGTTTTCTTACATGCATGTATTTATAGATGGGCAACGGGCCGGGCCGGTTCAGCACGGCCCGGTACCGGACCGAAGAGGCCCGCCGTGCTCTGCGGGCCGTGCCTCACAGGCCTGCGTGCCTGGCCTTCGGCCCAGGCACGGACCCGCGGGCCTATTTTCGTGTCTGGCCAGCGAGTGAGGCACGACAAAAAAAAAAAACGGATCGTGCCAGCCCGTGCCTCATTTGACATAATTTTATGTTTTTTTTGCAAATTTGACTCATTTTAATGTTTTTTTTTTGCAAATTTGGCTCATTTTGATGTTGAACTGCAATGTGAGGTATATGCATGTTTGGATTTAGAACGGTTATATATTGGAATTTCATATACTGTCGGACCTAAAGATTTTAGCAGGCCGAGCGTGACGTGCCTTGCCGGACCACCGGGCTTAGGATGTGGCCCAGGTAGGGCCCACACACCGGGCCAGGCCAGCCCGAGCCCGTACAATACCGGGCTCGTGTCGTGCCAGGCCAAAATAGCGGGCTGTGGGTTGGGCCACCGGGCCCGGGCTGCATGCCCAACTATACATGTACTTCTCTTCCTATGATAAAAGAGCCTCTTTTCTCTCTCTCTCCCCCTCTCTCTATATATACTCCCTCTGTGATAGTATTACATTTGATCACAAGCATGGCTTATCCTACCAGTTACTAATATATAGATTTCTCATAACATCATCAAAGTTAACGATGATAGTGCAAACACTCTAATTGATCATTTGCTTCGCAAAACAACTGTAGTAAACATGCAAATGATTCAGTTCATTCATGCACACAGGGCAGCGACGAACTTAGTGTAGAGATGAAGATGAGAACTAGAAGTGTATTGTTTTAAAAGTAGGCTTCACTGGAGCGGCGGTAGAATGACAAAGAGTCTATTACCACACTTTCATCAAAGCACTCCAAATTCATTAATTTTGTAAGCCTAACTCTATTTGCTCGTACAATGACATTGTAGACTCCAAAGCATTTCGTCTTTAAAAACGTGTATTCAAACTTGGATGTCTTAGCTACCAATTGTGATAGCTCATTATCTGACAAAATCTGAAATTAAAACATTTTAGCCCATTAGTTGCACAACACATCTTTCCCTCAAAAGAGACAAATAAGAGAAGCAATCACGAACGCTTTATGTTTACCTCATCATATTCAAATTTTTCTTTAGGGTAACATGTAACTTTGAGAGTTGATACAAGTTTCATAACAACCCCAATTTTCAGTGTCAATACCAGATACCTCCTTAAGTATATTAGCAAGTTGTTTCAAGGATTCATCATTTCGTTTCTCACAACGGTTGCATTTGTACAAGGCATATGCCGCCTCAATGGCCTCTTGGTTTACGTACCTACAGGGAGTTAAGTGTAATTTAATAAGGGCTCAAACCACAAGGTGGGTGTGGGGGCTCGCCATATTTTTTGAAGGCAAAGAAAAGAAGGCATACCCCATTACAATAAAACAATGCATACCTTGTAAACAACTACTGAAGTTCTGCCTCTAAAAAATACTCGAACACCTTTCTCTTCCTACTGTACCAATAGCTAAAACACCAAGCTCGTGCTTTACTTCTATACTGACCTAAACGTGAACAATATGCCTACCTTTTTTATGTTTCTCAACAATTGTTGGTGGTGACAACAAACCATATGCCAACAAAACAATTCCTTAAAATGCTTATATGTATACAGCTTGGCCTTGCTATTCACAAATGTCTATCAGCTTCTCCTGCTTCTATACTTGCCTATCTGTGACATGACTGAAAGGATCAAGATGCCCAAGAGGGGGGGGGTGAATTGGGCTCTTTTTAATTTCTAAACAAGAATTAAACCTATAAAGAGCCAATTAACCCCCTAGTGCCTACCGCTTGTGTGTCCTAGCTAGAAAGCGGTAACAAGGCAATGGAAAGCGAAAACTTCCTACACAATTCTAGTATGAATTGAAAGACAAGTGCAGAAAGTAATGCGGTAAAAATGGGCTAGGGAAAGAGATGCTTGACACAGCGATGTTTTGCCGAGGTATCGAGGAGTCGACACTCCCCCCTAGTCCTCGTTGGAGCACCTCGCAAGGTATAGCTCCCCCTCAATCCCGCGCAAGGGATGAGTGCTCTCTACGGGCTGATTCTTCGCCACTCCGGCTCGGTGAATCGCCCACAACCGATCACAACGTCGATGGAGAAGGGCCGTCGACAATCTTCCGGCGATCACCTTCCTCCGAGCACCACCGGACCGTCTAGGTGATGTCGATCACCAAGAGTAACAAGCCTCGATCTTCGCTTGACTCACTCAAGCTTCACAACTAGAGGATGCACACTTGAACTCTTGGATGAACTAGAGAGAGGATGGATGGATTCGCGAATCACTCTCTCTCTCTAGGGCTCTTGCTCTCTTCCCAACCTTCTCAACAAACTCAGCAACTCAAATGAGCAAAGGCAAGGTGGGAGAGAAGTGGGAGGGGCTATAAATAGACCCTCTGAAAACTGCCTCGGGCTGGCATTTTAAGTTGGCGACAGACGCTCCGTCGACTAGGCGACGAACGGTCCGTCGCATGCCCAACGGCTAGTTTCTGTTCATAATTGAGGCGACGGACGCTCCGGCGCCTAGGCGACGGACGGTCCGACGTCTCTGTCTAACGGCTAGTTCTGACACACTGTTCCCAGCGACGGACGCTCAGCCGCAACGTCCGACGCTGAGTTCTGGCTAGGGTTGAAAAACACCCTCTCTGGAAGGTCGACGGACGCTCTACCTAGCGTCCGACGCCTGGCCGACGGACAGCGTCCGACGCACCCTGAAAAACTTAGCCAGAAAACAACCTCTCTGGAAGGTCGACGGACGCTGTGGACTCAACCACCCAGCGTCCGGCGCCTTTGTCCGACGCGACGGACAGCGTCCCGCGCCCCTGCCAGGAGCGTCCGACGCCTAGAAAATGATTTCGACAACTCCGTTTTTCGTCGCGATGAATATGGAAGTCGTTCTAGGCTATCTTACGGTCACCATAGGCTTGCTTAGAGCTAAGGAAGTCAAGTGTGCACCACACCTAAACATGAAGCTTTCCTAAGTCAAGCTACTAACCTCAACCCCTCTTAATAGTACGGTCAAAGGTAAAAAGAGAAGCCCTATCTAATTCTAAGTGCCCTTCATCTCCTTATGGCACTTAGCCTATCATTCTAGGGTCTTCATCATGTCTCCTTAACAACCGAAACGATATCCAACTTGGGGGCTAAGTGATGACCATTAGAGCCCATTCTCCTTGATCACTATGGCTAAGCTACGCATAGCCTCTGCAAAACACACGTTAGCCATAATAATCTCTAATTGTCGTTAATCACCGAAACCAACTAGGGTCATGATTCTTCAATCTCCCCCTTTTTGGTGATTGACGACAATAGAAACTCGAGTATGGATAAGAGTTTTGGTTAAGGTTCAAGGGTGACTTGGAATGGTTGAGCAAGGGTTAGTAGAATTGAAATGAAATATACTTGCTCACCCAAGCCAAATCACAAAACATGGTACTCATGGATATGAATGAAAAAGCAGTACCTCATGATATTCTCAAGGGAAAGCAATGAGATATATCATGAACATGACACAACTCACAAGATATATTAGGGATAATCAAGAGTTTGTCACATGCAACCATATACATCAAACATCATCACATCACACATATAGACAAATGCATAAAAGAGAGACATGATGAAAGAGAACGGGGAAATAAAACATACAAAGATCCAAATCCCTCCCCCTATCTCTATACTCGACCCTCTCTCCCCCTTTGGCGTCTAGCACCAAAAACTAAGAGTCTGGGGCTGGAGAAGAAGGCGAAGTGGCGACAGCTCTGCGATCCAGCATGATGAAGTCCTGAAGATCGGACTCGTCTGACTCATCTGACACGGTCTCTGCTGGTGTAGGTGCAACTGGGGTGGTCTCTGGAGCTGTCACTGGCACCTCTGTAGCTGCGGTCTCAACTGACTCTCGCTGAGGCTCTGCTGGTGCCTCTGACGGTCCTGCCTCAGTGGTAGCGGGCCTGGGAGCCCGACGAGTGAAAACTCGAGGCGAGGGGGATGGTGTCACTGCTAGTGCCACTAGGGACACTGCCGCTGCAACCTCTGCAGGCTGAGTCTGACCGGGAGAGGACACTGCCACTGTAACCTCATCTGCAAGGGATATGGCATCCGTCTGAACGGCAGCTGGAGGTGTGGTAACTGTCTGTGCTGACTGCTCAGGTGCGATCTCCGACGACGCAACTGAGGACTGGTGAGTGCCTGTCGCCGGAAGATCCACTGCAGTCTCTGGAGCTGGTGTGACCTGCTGAGGTGCTCCTGGTGAGTCTTCTCCCGTGATCTCAAGATATGAAGCTGACAGATCTCACGAGGCCTATGCTAGAGTAGTTCCCCGGGTGGGAGTGAATCCTGTCTGGAACTCGCCGGGTGAAGCTATCCAAGAGGACACCTGGGTCCTCGGAGTCTGGTACTCAGGAGAAGCTGCCGGCTGAAACGGAGGTGTAGCTGGTGCCTGACTCTGTTGTCCTCCGGACGGTAACGCTGGAGTGGGCACCACAACTACTGGAGGCTGTGGTAGAGGAGGGGTGAACTGCTGCTGCTGAGATACGGCGGGCAACTGAAAGTGTGGCGTGGAGGTCTGCCCGGAGCTAGAGGCCAGAAGACTCTCAAGTAGAAGAGTCTGAGTCTTCTGGATCTCTGCCTGCTGTAGTTGATAGGCTAGGAACTGGCGCTGGAACTCATCCTGCCTAGCCTGTGTCTGAGCCTGAGCTGCCAGCTGCTGCTCAGTGAGCCTCCGTAGGTCTGCAGCCTATCGTCTCTGCTCCTCTGCCTGGTGAGACTGCTCCTCCTGCATCCTCGAGAGTATAGTAAGCAAAGTAGCCTCTGAGGAACTGGAGCCTGGAGCTGGAGCTGCTGCAGCGGTGCCGGACCCTCCAGCCTCGTGGTCATGTGTCATAGGTGTATACTCGTGCACGGGCTGGTAGTCCTCGTCAGAGCTGTCAGAGTCGAGATCCTCTCTGAATACTGTCTCTGCAGCTGTATCGATCTCAGCATCCAAATCTGCTAGCTCTGCCTGGGCAATCTGCTCAACTGTGGCATCGGTGACCTCGGCTGACTGTGGTGGCACTCCGGCCTGCCTCGTGCCTGGTCTGTAGGCTCTGCTGGGGCGAGGCAACTGTCCATGAGCCACAAGCTAGCTCATCGAGTAGACTAGGAACTCAGTAGCTGACCTCGTAAGGGTGACTCTCATAACCCCTGACCCAGTCTTGGCAACTATCAAGTATGAGATCCAATGTGCGAACTGTAGCTACCAATGACCTCTGAACCCAACAGCTATGATATCCTCGAGCTCGCTCACTATCAAATCCCAGAGGTCGAACTGCTCTTTCTGAACGATGTGAGCTAGGAGCCAAAGCTGAAGATGAGTAATAGTATCCCTAGCTCCAATCCTGGGTAGAATAGTCCGTCTGAGAACCTCGTGGAGGATCCGAGCCAGAGGAGTGAGGTCACGTGGAGTACGGCTCGAACCCTCAGTGAACGGCTGCTGAAAGCACGGACTGACAAAATCTGTGGATGGCACTATACCATCGTGAGGTCGGCGAGGGGCCTCCTGATCCCCATAGCAGAGACTGTGGATCCTGGTAGGTGAAGATCCGAGGTGAAAGAGCTCTCGGAACCTGGCAGCTATAACCCTGAAGTCACGTCCCTGATATGCGAAGTGGAGGAACTCATGATCAGGTGAGATCCACAGAGAGGCATAGAACTGGTAAACCCACTCCTTCTGATATGCCCCTGAGCGTGCCATCAAGTCTGTCAAACCCTGAATGTACTGGAGATGCTGCAGGATCTCTGGACCACCGACCCCCTCAATCTGAGTAGATGGGCACACCCTATGGGCCCTGAGAGGAGCATCGGTGTCAACGTATGCTCTGTAGAAGTCCTCGTGCACTGTGGTATAGAACTCTCGTCCGGCACGGGGGTCCCTCTGAGGTGGGAACCAAGACTGGAAGTTGACAAACCGAAGCAGCTGAACTTGCTTCGCTGTAAGTGTCCTGACCTGGTGCCTCACGGGGTCTGGGAGCCGGGGTCCTGGAGGGCTGGGTGGTGCACCTGAGCCTCGGGAACGAGTGACTCGACGGCTCATCAGCTCTCCAATAGTAGCGTGGCCCGCAGCCTCTGTCGGCTCAGTCGCTGGGACTGGCTCTGTCGCTGGTGCTTCTGAAGCCTCGACGGGCTCTGACACTGGAGGTGGAGGGGACTCACGACGCGCTCCACGACGAGGCGAGAGCCTCAAGCCGGCGCGACGTCCTCCTCGCTCCGCTAACTCAGCTGCCTCTGCTACTGCAAGCGCGGCTACCGAATCCGGATCCATCGCTGGTCTCTTGCGCTTCCGAGAGATTACCTTCTGCTGGCCCTTCCCGCGGTCCGTGGGTGGACGCGGTGGAGGTGGAGGGTCACCACCACTACCGGGGACGGGACCTGCGTTCTTTGTCCTTGCCATTTCTCAAGCTCTAGCAATCAAATCACTAACAGGAAACCTCAATAAACAAACCACAACCCCACTGCCAATCAAACACTGTCCCTGATCCTCTGACAGACAATAGAACCAAACAAGTAAAAGAGTGGCACGCCGGCCCTGGACTGTCCTCGCGAGGCTTTGCCTCGATCCGTACTCGCGGGCTTTGCCCCGAGTTCACTGACACTGCCCACTGTCTGAATCTCTGATCAACTGACCAACTGACCCTGCTCGTCGGAAAAGGGTAGAGATATATATACCATAAGCATGTAACTAGTGATAAGGATCTTTTAGAAGCATGAAATTAGGAATGAATAGAATCGATGTTAACTGCCATATCATACCTCGAACCTCTGACCAAAAAGGGAGAAGAGAAGAGATTCCCGATCGATCAATCGCAAACCGCAATCCGCACTGCGCAACCCTCAAGCTAACCAAGACAAAAAAAATGGGGGATTAGGGTTGGCAGAGAGATGGAGAAAGGATGAAGTGGTTTGATATTCAGAGGAGTAAACAAAGGGAATGAAATTCACCTCTGAGTACAAACAACCTCCAAGGATGGAAGCTTCTTGATCAACAATGACTCCTGCTCGACTTGAAAAGGGCAGGGGATCAGGTGCGAGGCTGTGAGGTCTCACGGCGGCAGGGCAGAGCAGAGAGTGGAGCTGGCAGTGCTAACACGACAAGGCAGGGAGCACTAATCTGGAGAGGTGGTGGTGCTAGGCGGGTGAGGAGCTTTTAGCACGGCGGCGTGGTCAGGCTAGCAGTGGAGCAGAGCCACGGCGCAGGGGAAAGACGGCGGGCGGCGGCGCTGAACAGGGAGGAGTGGCGGCGCTAGGGACAGAGGTGGTGCGGCGGCGCAGGCAAAGGTCCACGGCGGCGCAGGGAGAGGCTCATGGCGGCGCAGGAAGGAGACGCGGCGGTTAGGGTTTGGAAATACGGCGCGGCGGTGGACTGAAGCGAACGGGCGAGACAGAGAAGAAATCGGGGTTTTCAAAAAAAAAATTCGCCGATAAGTTCGCGACGGACGCTCCGACGCGGAGCGACGGACGCTCCGTCGGTATGCGACGGACGCTCGAGGAGCGTCCGACGGCATCGTCCGTCGGGCTTCCAGAGCCGATTTGAAACACCCAATCGCATTGACTGCGATGGACGCTCCGCGACGGACGCTTGGGAGAGCGTCCGTCGCCCTTTTTGCGGGCAACTTTGATCTCCGGACGATCGCGACGGACGCTGAGGCAATTGACACCGAGCGTCCGTCGGCAGCGTCCGACGCCTTAAAAATATAATTTTTCAAATTTTCTTTTTGCGTCTCTCTCCCAACCAAGTTCCAATCCCAATAAGATCCAAATAACACTTGATTGAACTTGATATGAGAACCATCTCTCGAACACTCATTTTCAAATAGTTTGCCATAGGCTTAAATTTAGTTTTTAGCTCAAATTATTCGAATGGAAACACCAAGGAGACATCATATGGCCACAAGAGGGGTATTGAAGAGACTTGAGCTTGGAATGCTCCCCCTAAGTGGACTATCATAGAGGATGCTCAAGAAACTTAACCGAAGAGAAAAGGGCAAACAACACACATGCATATGCTATGCAATACGAAAAGTGAATCTAGGTTGCTTGCAAGTTTAAACCGCGGTTAAGCTTTGTCACACGCTTTGAGGGCGGTTATCTTAACCGCGTTAGCCAAGCCTATGTGCATTACCATATTAAACATGTTATATTACATATGAATGCATGGTTCACACAAGATCATCTTTTAGTGAAATTAGAGTGATCAAGCACATTTAACTCGCTTCTCAATCTACAAAAGGTTGTTTCATCGAGTGGTTTAGTGAAGATATCCGCCAATTGATCTTCGCTCTTAACTCCAACTAGTGTGATGTCTTTCCTAGCCACATGATCTCTAAGAAAGTGATGGCGAATATCTATGTGCTTGGTGCGAGAGTATTGAACCGGGTTGTTTGCAAGCTTTACGGCGCTTTCATTATCATACAAGAGTGGAACTTCTTTTAAAAACACGCCGTAATCAAAGAGTGTTTGGGTCATATATAAGATTTGTGCACAACTTGCTCCCATGGCAATGTATTCCGCCTCGGCGGTTGACAATGCCACGCTATTTTGCTTCTTTGAGGACCAAGAAACAAGTGATCTTCCTAGCATGTGGCACCCGCCGGAGGTACTCTTCCTATCAACCTTACACCCGGCGTAATCCGAATCGGAATAGCCAACTAGTTGGAAGGGAGCTCCTTTGGGATACCAAAGACCCATGCTAGGGGTGTGCCTTAAGTACCTAAGGATTCTTTTAACCTCACAAAGATGCGACTCCTTAGGGTTTGCTTGAAACCTAGCACACATACACACACTAAACATGATATCCGGCCTAGAAGCGGTGAGGTAAAGTAAACTACCGATCATAGAACGATAAAGAGTTTGGTCGATCGGTTTACCTCCCTCATCGAGATCGAGATGCCCATTAGTAGGCATTGGGGTCTTGATTGGCTTGCAATCCTCCATCTTGAATTTCTTGAGCACATCATAAGTGTACTTTTCTTGAGATATGAAGGTGCCTTCCCTCAATTGCTTCACTTGGAAGCCTAGGAAGAAGGTTAGCTCGCCAATCATTGACATCTCGAACTCCTTGGACATCAATGCACCAAATTCCTTGCTATGACCTTGGTTTGTTGACCCAAATATAATGTCATCGACATATACTTGGCAAACAAAGATCTCTCCATCTAGCACCTTGGTGAAGAGTGTGGTATCCACTTTCCCGATCTTGAAGCCCTTCTTGAGTAGGAAGTCCCTTAGCCTCTCATACCAAGCTCTTGGAGCTTGCTTCAATCCATAGAGTGCCTTGGACAACCTATACACATGATTAGGACAATTTGGGTCTTCAAACCCGGGAGGTTGTGAGACAAAAACAAGTTCATTAATGAAACCATTAAGAAAGGCACTCTTCACATCCATTTGAAAAAAGTTTCATTTTATGGTGTGAAGCATATGCCAAAAGGATACGAATGGCTTCTAGTCTTGCAACCGGTGCAAAGGTCTCCCCAAAATCCAAGCCTTCAACTTGGGAGAACCCCTTTGCCACTAATCTTGCTTTGTTTCTCACAACCACGCCTTGATCATCTTGCTTGTTCCTAAACACCCACTTGGTGCCAATGATTCTTGCTCCTTTGGGCTTTTCTACTAGTGTCCACACTTCGTTCCGGGTGAAGTTGTTCAACTCTTCGTGCATGGCGTTCACCCAATCCGGATCCGCAAGTGCATCCTCCACACTAGAAGGCTCAACAAAGGAAACAAAAGAGTGATGTTCAACATAAGAGGCAAGTTTAGATCGTGTTGTTACCCCCCCTTGATGGACTCCCTATGATGAGGTCTTGAGGATGTGCTTGAAGCATAGGTGTAGATCTTCTATTGATCTCTTGAGGAGGAGGTTGCGGTGCTTCAACATTGCTTGCTTCGGCCTCGGCTTGATCTTGAGGGATGTGAGTGTCTTCTTGAGCTTCCCTCACTTGATCTCCTTCATCAACTTGAGGCGTGTGAGGTGGAGAAGGATCTTGATTTGCTTCATCTTCAACTTCTTCCACCTCTTGTGGGTTGATAGCACCAATTGGCATGTTCTTCATTGCCTCCCTCAAGGGTTCATCACCTACATCATCAAGATTTTCATGCTCTTCTTGAGAGCCATTAGTTTCATCAAACTCCAAGTCATACGTTTCTTCAACTAAGCCGGTGGCTTTGTTAAATACACGGTATGCCTTGGATTTAAGTGAATACCCAACTAAGAAACCAATGTCACATCTTCTTTGGAACTTGCCCAAGTGTTGGCGCTTCTTGTAGATGTACACTTTACAACCAAACACTCGGAAAAAGGATATATCCGGTTTCTTTCCATTCACAAGCTCATAGGGGGTCTTCTTGAGAAGCCTTTGGACAAATAGCCGGTTGGCCGCATAGCATGCGGTGTTGATTGCTTCGGCCCAAAACTTCTCGGGGGTGTTGTATTCATCAAGCATTGATCTTGCAAGAGTGATAAGTGTCCGGTTCTTCCTCTCTACTACACCATTTTGTTGAGGAGTATATGTGGCAGATACTTCATGCTTGATCCCAACTTCATCACAATAGTCTTCAATCTTGGTGTTCACAAACTCGGTCCCATTGTCACTTCTTATCTTCTTGATCTTCACATCAAACTCATTTTGGGCTCTAGTTGCAAACTTCTTGAATATTGATTGAGTTTCTCCCTTGTCTTGAAGAAAGAACACCCAAGTGTATCTAGAGTAGTCATCAACTACCACCAAGCAAAAGAGATTGCCGCCAAGGCTAGCATAGGTGGTAGGTCCAAATAGATCCATGTGGAGTAGCTCTAGGACTCTTGAGGTTGACATGAAAGCTTTGGTTGGATGAGTGTTTGCCACTTGCTTGCCGGCTTGACATGCACTACAAAGTTTGTCTTTCTCAAACACCACATCCTTCACACCTCTAACCAATTCCTTCTTGACAAGCTTCTTCAAGGTTGACATTCCCACATGTGCTAATCTTCTATGCCATAGCCAACCCAAAGAACTCTTGGAGAAAAGACATGTTTGCAAACTAGCTTCATTTGAGGTGAAGTCCACTAGGTAGAGATTGTTGTGCCGAAACCCTTTGAATATCAATGATGAATCTTCAATCTTGGACACAACTACCTCATTTGGAGTGAAGAGACATTGGAAACCAAGATCACATAGTTGTCCCACCGATAGCAAGTTGAAGCTCAAAGATTGTACTAGCAAGACATTTGATATTGATTGATCATTTGAGATTGCCACTTTGCCTAGACCTTGCACTTTGCCTTTAGAATTGTCCCCAAAGGTAATCTTGTCTTGCCCTTCATAATCTTCCTCAAGTGTGGTGAACATCCGGGAGTCACCGGTCATATGTTGAGTGCATCCACTATCAATCACCCAATGACTTCCACCGGTCTTGTAGTTCACCTACACACAAGCAACTTGGAGTTAAGCTTGTTGTTTGGGAACCCACACTTGGCGAGGTCCCATAGCCTTGTCCACCAACTCCTTAGCAACCCATAGCACTTTGGGCTTGTTCTTCATCTTTGGACCGAGAAATACAACTTGAGGTCTACCCTTGGAGTCCTTGTTGATGATGAAGTGTGCATCATGAGCGAAAGGCCTTATGTGCTTGGGCAAGGTCTTGGGAGGTGGAGTCTTGCATTGGGATTGAAGGTGACCCTCTTGACCACATCCAAAGCACTTCTTGGGTTTGGGCTTTGGTGTGTCATAGTTGCTTCTCATAGCCTTGTTCTTGTAATAGTTCTTGGCTTCTATCTTGACCTTGGCCTTCATGATTTGGTTCTCCTTGAACCCAATGCCGGTCTTGTCGGTCTTCATGATAGTGTTCATCAAGAGCTCACTTTGAAGGTTGTGGCCCTTGGTGAACTTCTCCAATCCACTTGTAAGCTTGATCTTCTCAACCTTGAGCTTTGCATTTTCCTCTTTGAGAGACTTGATCAAGGTCATTGCATCTTTGTCATCTTGTTTGGCCGACTTGATAGTGAGTGGCTTGCTTTCCTTGAGGTTGATTAGCTCTTCCTTAAGCTTGGAGTTTTCTTGCCTCATCTTCACATAGTCATCATGCTTGTCGGCCTCAACTACCTTCTTGCCCTTGCACTTAGCATTTTGCTCACTAGCAACTTCATCATGCAAGTCCTCACAAGAAGTAGCTATATCACACTTAACAACCGGGTTAATAGCAACATGTGTAGCAAGATTATTTGAAAGCAATTCATTAGCTATCACAAGTGTGCCATGTTCATTTTTAACTTGGTTGTAGTCATCTTTTAGCAAGTTGTATCTTGATTGGAGCTCTTGTGTTAACCTCTCATGCTTATCATGTTTCTCATTTGCTTGCTTGAGTGAGGCTTTGAGCTCCCTAGTGCTAGATGAGAGAGATTTGTTCTCAAGCTTCAATTCATCATTAGCACTAGTCAAGTCATCAAGCTTAGCATGCAAGTTACTATTGGCTTTCTCTAGTGATTCACTTTTGCCTTTATACTTCCTAATAAGCTTAGTGTATTTATTGCAAATTTCAATTAGCTCATCATAGGAAGGTGCCTCAAACTCATCATCACTATCATCACTAGAGCTAGCCTCATCATTACTATCCTCTTTTTGTACCTTTTTGTCACCTTTAGCCATGAGGCATAGGTGTGTAGAGGATGAGCCCGGAGATGATGGAGGGGTGGCGGTGGAGTAGATGAACCAATCACCAAGGCAGCCACCTTCTCTTCTTCACTTTCATCTCCGGATGAGTCACTTGAGTCTTCAATGTCGGTGAGCCAATCACCAACAATGTAGGCTTTGCCATTCTTCTTCTTCTTGTGGAAGTTGAAGTTCTTCTTCTTCTTGAATGGCTTGTCATCCTTCTTCTCCTCATCACTTGACTCAACCTTGTTGCCCTTGTTGTACTTGAACTTGTTGTTAGCTTTCTTGTTCTTGTACTTGTCTTTCTTTTCTTCGGGGCAAGCATGAGCCAAGTGTCCAAGTTTGCCACAATTGTAGCAATCCATCTTGGAGAGGGGCTTTCTTGAAGAGCTTGTGAAGAATTTCTTCTTCTTTGAGTCAAACTTGACTCCATTCTTGCTTAGCTTCTTCAACATCTTGGTTGTTTTCTTCACCATGAGAGCGAGATCATCATCATCATCATCATCGCTTGTGCTCTCATACACGACTTGCATCTTGTGCTTTTCTGAGGAGGAAGCCTTGAGAGCCAAGTCCTTCTTTTCCTCCTTCTCTTTTTCTTTCTTCTTGGAGGAGGAAGATGAGCCACCATCACCAATCTTCATGTACATCTCATGGGCATTGATCTTGCCCAAAATTTGTGTTGGTGTAGCGGCGGAGAGATCTCCTTGGTGAAGCACCATGACGATGTGGCCATACTTCTCAATGGGCAAGACACAAAGAATCTTGCGTACCACATCGGCCGGTTCCATTTGGTTGAGACCGAGCCCATTCAATTCCTCTACAATAATGTTGAGACGTGAGTACATTTCATTTGCATTTTCATTTGCATGCATAGAGAAAGAATTGAGCTTAGCCATAACCAAGTGATAGCGTTCTTCACGCTCACTCTTTGTGCCTTCGTGAAGTGCACAAATAGTGGTCCACAACTCAAATGCGTCTTTGGCATTACGCACTTGGTTGAAGACATCCTTGCTAATGCCACGAAAGAGTATGTTCTTTGCCTTGGCATTGTGTTTCTCAAAGTTGAGGTCCTCCGCGAAGAGAGTACCTCCCTTTGTTGCGGCTTTGAGCACGCCCACGTCAACGACCTCTAAATAGGCCTCCATACGAACTTTCCAATAAGGAAAGTCGTCTCCATCGAACATGGGAGGTGGTCCATCCCCATGGGACATCTTGCTCTAGGCGGTGAAGCCTAATTTAGAGCAACCTTGCTCTGATACCAATTGAAAGGATCAAGATGCCCAAGAGGGGGGGGGGTGAATTGAGCTCTTTTTAATTTCTAAACAAGAATTAAACCTATAAAGAGCCAATTAACCCCCTAGTGCCTACCGCTTGTGTGTCCTAGCTAGAAAGCGGTAACAAGGCAATGGAAAGCGAAAACTTCCTACACAATTCTAGTATGAATTGAAAGACAAGTGCGGAAAGTAATGCGGTAAAAATGGGCTAGGGAAAGAGATGCTTGACACGACGATGTTTTGCCGAGGTATCGAGGAGTCGACACTCCCCCCTAGTCCTCGTTGGAGCACCTCGCAAGGTATAGCTCCCCCTCAATCCCGCGCAAGGGATGAGTGCTCTCTACAGGCTGATTCTTCGCCACTCCGGCTCGGTGAATCGCCCACAACCGATCACAACGTCGATGGAGAAGGGCCGCCGACAATCTTCCGACGATCACCTTCCTCCGAGCACCACCGGACCGTCTAGGTGATGTCGATCACCAAGAGTAACAAGCCTCGATCTTCGCTTGACTCACTCAAGCTTCACAACTAGAGGATGCACACTTGAACTCTTGGATGAACTAGAGAGAGGATGGATGGATTTGCGAATCACTCTCTCTCTCTAGGGCTCTTGCTCTCTTCCCAACCTTCTCAACAAACTCAGCAACTCAAATGAGTAAAGGCAAGGTGGGAGAGAAGTGGGAGGGGCTATAAATAGACCCTCTGAAAACTACCTCGAGCTGGCATTTTAAGTTGGCGACGGACGGTCCGTCGCATGCCCAACGGCTAGTTTCTGTTCATAATTGAGGCGACGGACGCTCCGGCGCCTAGGTGACGGACGGTCCGACGCCTCTGTCTAACGGCTAGTTCTGACACACTGTTCCCAGTGACGGACGCTACGTCACTGGGCGACGGACGCTCAGCCGCAGTGTCCGACGCTGAGTTCTGGCTAGGGTTGAAAAACACCCTCTCTGGAAGGTCGACGGACAGCGTCCGACGCACCCTGAAAAACTTAGCCAGAAAACAACCTCTCTGGAAGGTCGACGGACGCTGTGGACTCAACCAACCAGTGTCCGAAGCCTTTGTCCGACGCGACGGACAGCGTCCCGCGCCCCTGCCAGGAGCGTCCGACGCCTAGAAAACGATTTGGACAACTCCGTTTTTCGTCGCGCTGAATATGGAAGTGGTTCTAGGCTATCTTACGGTCACCATAGGCTTGCTTAGAGCTAAGGAAGTCAAGTGTTCACCACACCTAAACATGAAGCTTTCCTAAGTCAAGCTACTAACCTCAACCCCTCTTAATAGTACGGTCAAAGGTAAAAAGAGAAGCCCTATCTAATTCTAAGTGCCCTTCATCTCCTTATGGCACTTAGCCTATCATTCTAGGGTCTTCATCATGTCTCCTTAACAACCGAAACGATATCCAACTTGGGGGCTAAGTGATGACCATTAGAGCCCATTCTCCTTGATCACTATGGCTAAGCTACGCATAGCCTCTGCAAAACACACGTTAGCCATAATAATCTCTAATTGTCGTTAATCACCGAAACCAACTAGGGCCATGATTCTTCAATGACCTATTCCTACTTGCTTTGTCAACTACTTTACTTTACCTATTTTTCAAAACCTATACAAATATATCTGCATAAACCGGTGCATCTCTTCTCAACTCTTCTATTCCTTGGCTATTCATCACACCTACTACTAATAGTAAAACGATGTGTTCAAGCTCGCCTCGCTTTCTGGCAATGCAAACCCTACTGGACTCGTATGAAAGCATCATGATTCTTCTATTATGAATAACTAAACTGACCTAGACAATAAGTGGAAGGAAAGAATGGTGTGTGGTGCGAAGGTGACCAGGCTGACCAAAGGCAGAGAAAAAGACAGTGCCTCTAGCGCCTAATTCTCAGTCTCATAGCTGTGTGATTCTTGATTTGAGATTGTGTCGGCGTGCCGCCCATGAAAACAGAATCCACTGATCTTGCTACGCTACACAATTTTTCTTCACTGCGCGCCTTCCTTTCGCTTCGCCTAGAACACTGAACTTTGAGCTCAGCCTGGCAGATCAGTCAGATATTAAGGAGGACTCTCTTTACTTTACTCATCGGAAAGCGAGTTGCCTTGATTCAGTAGTCTGATACCTTTGTGGGGGGTAGAACTGGACCCCGGATTGGATGGATGGATCGGCTATAGGTTTTGGATTATGGTAAAATTGCCTTATTAAAGAAAAGAGCTACTCCCTACCCACCATCTATATCATTGAAAAGCTTCTTGATCTGTTTTCGCTTTGACCATTCGCTCGCTCTTTGCTTTCATGTGTGACCTTTGTCTTTAGTAGGGATAGAAGCAAAGAAAGGGTACATTCCTTGCAGAAAATAGCGATCAGGGAACATAATAAACCACTATTCCTTGCAGAAATAGAGTCACCGAAGCTTATTTATTACGCTACTGTTTTCTTTCGCTGGACAGGAACGAAATTATCTCCCAGCGTAGTAAACTAAACGCCCGAATGGGAGACCCGCCCCCGTAAAAAAGAAAACCAGCTGACCCTAAGCTAGCGACACCGTATAGTCTGAGGTGGCTAAGGCAGTTGAGAAAGCAAGCATACTTATACTAGACTAAGCAAAGGTAGTACATACCGCTGCATGAAAGTGAGTGAACACCAACCAGCTTCTTCTCGTCGAGCAATTCCCCGTTGGAGCGAGCAAGATTCCTTTGGACTTACTTTGGTTTTGCATAAATTCTCATATAGAAAGAAACGTAGCGTTACGATTCCTTGGATAGTTTGTGTTTAGGTTTCAAATATAGTTCTATCCTCCCTTCGATTCCTAATCTTAGGAAGAATCTTAAGAAGACTTATCTTCCCTACATAAAAAAGGAAGAAACCCCATAAAAATCAGGTTACACCAAGTGTCTTCATGGTGGGGGATATAGAGACCCACCCCTATCCTATGGGAACTGACGGGGGTAAATCCCATCTAGCTTATACCGCCGGCTATATGGTTGAGCTCTCCGGTAAGGAAACAGGCACTACGGGGACCTACCGTGGAGAGGACAAATCTTATTCAAAATCCTCGTATCAACGAGCTTGCCGGCGGACCACTGCCGTCCCATTCTTTAGTGAGCTGGAGCGCTGCCATCTTATCCACGGAAAACGCATCAAGCTATCGCTTCGGGTCGAAGCACTAAAAAAGAAAAGGACCGAGAAACGCGGTGGCATAGGAACCACGGGAACCCAGGAGGGAGAAAGACGATGTACGGGATACGGGATCCTCGTAGTAGGCTGGACCAAAATCCAGCCGAGAGAGGGCAGCCTTTAGAAGCAATAGGTTGGGAAACCAAGAGAAGGCTTCACCTTTTCTTATCTTCTTCCCACAGGGGGATTAGAATTATTGACCCCATGAGAAAGCACTAACACCTTCGGCTCCGCGCACTGGGAAAAGGCTTCCGTGACAGGAAACCGGCTACTAGTTAGGAAGTGAAAGGTATCAAGAGGTCCCTCATAGTCAGGTGCGATGCAATTGCCCCTATTAGTCAAGTACCCATCTTCCTATTTTGTTTAGGGGTGAAAATAAAATGGCTTGATGAACCCTTCCGTTCACGCGCACTGGCCCCATTCACTTGCAACTCGTAGAGGTTGTAAGTAAACAGTGCCCCACTAAATTCAAAGTGACGGTGGGGTTGAAAGACGAGAGTGCCTACCCCCGAGCCGAGAGTGCCCGCCCTTTCTGTCAAGTAGGCAACTTTTTCCGGAACGCAGTCCGGAATAAGCGTTCTTGTGTATATAGATATCTTCGATGCTGTCATTTCGAAATGTACGCTTCCTCTTTCACCTCCCAAAAAGCAAAGTTGGCTTGACGAGCGCAGATGAGGAAGCGGGAGCAATAAAACCAAGAATCTCTTTCTTTTCCAAATACTTACTTTATTAAGATTAAGTTAAGGGGCAAAGAGAAGCGCTTTCGCTACTGAGAAAGCGAATGGTCAGCGCGAGGTTCGACGACTTAGCCGAGCGTTAGCGAAGCATCATTCTCATAGCGAGGCGCTTTGAGTTAGCGAAGCGCTGTAGTAGCGTCGGAGACTATGTGCTATAATGCTGAACTAAGGATGTTCCGCCTTATCTATAAAAGCAGTCAACTGAGTTCTGAACGAATGGGATCCTTGGTGGGTAATGGCTCAATCAATCTATAGATGGAAAGCCTTATGATGGGAAACTACCACATTAGGTTTGGAGAGAGATGGGACCTGTTATAGTTTATGGGGAGCAGATGCAAGCTTTTTCTTTCCATAGCCAGCCAAATGACTACCGGATCATCGGTCTACTCTACCTCAATTCGCCATTTCGAACTTTATACAGAAGGTTTTTCCGTACCATCTCCTTCTACCTATACCACAGTTGAAGCACCTAAAGGTGAATTTGGTGTCTTTCTTGTCAGTAATGGGAGTAATCGTCCCTACCGTTGTAAAATAAGAGCACCTGGCTTTGCCCATTCACAAGGACTCGATTCTATGTCCAAACAGCACATGCCAGCAGATGTAGTCACCATCATAGGTACTCAAGATATTGTGTTTGGAGAGGTAGATAGATAGGACGTAGTCTTGCTCGATCAGGACCCTTGCTTTATTGCGAGCCAAAACAGCTGCGCTATTCAGTTCTACATCTTTTTAAAAAGAAATGTGAAAATGTAGTTACAAATGTGAAAAAAGTAAATATCTCTCTGTCTGTGTTCTTAAATCATTCATTTACAAAGTTCTTTAAAAGTTGAAATCATCCCACCAGAGCATATGAACTTGAGGTGGGGGCTCAATCTCGTCAGTCTCCTGGATTCCAGTCATGTCTCTACCATCGATTTTTCCCTTTTCTCCGGCTGGCGTAATAAGGAGGGAGTCAGAGACTACCAACTCGACAATGTTGGCTCGATCATGTTTATATTGGCAGGAGGAAGTACAGCATGCTTCTTAAGCTTATTTTCCAAGGCGCGGCTGAGAGTTATGCCGAATGGAGTGAAAGTTCTGAGTGTCTTTGGTTTTCCGTCAGACAAGATATTCACTTCACTGTTCTTGCTTGTTCCCCCCAGGGCTATCTTCTTTCCTTTTGGATCTGCCTCTTTGACCTGTGATCCATGAGTCCCATTGTAGATAACATCTTCAATACGAGTGGTTGCTTCAATCAAAGAGCGTGGTCATCGCTTGGAAATCGAAATAGTCATGGTATTGCCTACTCATGTTATTCATCATTATCCGAACTTGTTCCTTTTCTAGGGAGAGATCAATCACTTGGGCTGCTTTGGCCTTCCAACGGGCCAGGAAATTGGTCACAATCATAAAAGACCTGAACCGGAGGTGCTTGAGGTGCAGTAGAAGGAACAAACTTTGATTGATGAGAGATTTTGGATAAGAGTTCATAAAAGGCGCTAGCCTGTTTCATGGTCAGGAAGGGAAAGGAAAGAGCTGGGTTTCTAACAAAAAAGGAAATGTTTCCGTAGGAAAAATCTATCACATGGAAACAGCAACCATCGAGTAAATAGAAGTTTTTTTCAATCATTGGTTGCAATGGTTCAATCGAGAGAAGAGCAAGTCAATTTCATAAATTGGAACAACCACATCAGCTTCATTCTTTTCGCATAGGGGTAGTTTTGTCAACTCGCCTGAAGACCACTGGAATCGTAACCAATACCCCTGGCCACACAATTCAAACCTACCAAACTATAGTACTACATCCCTAACCATTATCCACCTTCTCACATTCTCTCTCTGCGAATGAGCTAATGCTTTTTTTTCGATCCCTGCCACACCCGGCATCGTGTTACCATTTGATGACTTCTTAGGGGGACAGTTTAAGTAAGAGTAGGGATAGTTGAAAGAGTAGTTAGATGAGTCCTGAATCCTACGTATTTGTACGAGATACCTTATAGCTTCAAAGTGACAAAGTCCGGTGTGAGGTTAATTGAACATATTGAAATATGGGTCCCCACACAAATAAAGTAAGAAACCAGATTTTCCTTAAGGAATTGGCTCTGAGGCCCGGCAACTCGAACTTTCCTAAGCAGGAAGGAAAGAGAAAATCAAGATCTTCCTTTATTATTGCATTCCTCTAGAACTCGATGAGAAAAGAATAGGCACGACGTCCTCTGTAACATGGGCACTTTGACCTATTCCTATTCCAATTCTTCCCCGTGGAATTCCGATGTTCACTCAACCAAGGAAACATATGCGCGTGACTAACGCGCAACGGCTTTCGCGGTAGCTCGCCGTTGCTTGTTCTTGGCGAAAGAACTCCTTTCGTTAGCTACCGAACCGGAAGGGTGGAGACAAAGATTAGATTGAAGTGTGGTTGATAGAAAGCTAGCAAGAGTATTTCATCCTTAGTGAACTGAGAGATGTTCTATCGCTCCGCGCCTTATTTACTTATTCAGTCTAAATACGCTCCTTCGGGCATAATAAGCAGAGTCTGGGAGTTATAGAAAGTAGGTCAAGTAGTGAAGAAGTTGGGTCTTGGGTAAGCATGTTGGACTAGATAGAAAGACGCATTACTTCGGACTTGGGTAACTCTTGACGCCGATATAGATGTGTTTTCTTTTTGCCTATAAGAAATCCTCCTTTATGTATGAATGAGCTTGTGAGAAGTGGTCTAATACTATCTATTCAGATAAGCTAGGGAGGGCATAGGTAATTGCTTTGGGGGGGGCTAGTCAATGAAGAATTTAGTATCTAATAAGAATTTCTTGTGGGCAAGAGTAGGGTTGACTTGGTAGGTAGAACTATTCTTATGGCTAAGAAGCTAGGCCGATATGCTCATACTAAGTGCTGTAATCTCTTATTCATGCGCATTAAGGAAATTGTAAAGAAGAAAGTCAAACGCTCTACGCCTCGTCAAATAAGAGTGTTTCCGGATCATATCTATTCTTCTCGGGTACTCTTTCTTAATGAGAAAATCATAACTTGATCCGATCTTTATGTCGCACAGTGGTGTCCCAGGCTAGGGCTGCTGGTCCAGCATAAGAATCTAAACTCAAAAAGTATGTTTACGTGGTCCATAAATAATGGTGACAGAAATCCCTCCTACTGCGCCTCAACTTGGACTGGAGCTTTCGGGTCTCTAGGTATTGAATTAAAGAACGGGTTTAGCTTTGCTTTGAGGGGAGGCCTGGTGGGGGATATGCTAACAGGTAATGGCTCAGCTTCTACTTAAAAAGCGTTTTAAGCGAAGCGGGTTTCCCTATTTATTTGCGGGTCTCTCGTACAAGATTCTATCAGTTACAGCGGATTCAAGGGATGGAGCCAGATCTACTATCCGCTTGCTGTCCCTAAGCTGATAATTGCCCGAGCCTATTTGTCTTTTTCCGGGGAGGGGCACATAGCGATAGATACTTTAGAAACCTATCACTAAGAAGCGGGCTAACTGAAAACCAAACTGTTCGTATTTCTTTAAAACGCTGCTGCCCTAGCTGGGGGTTTGTCTATAGAAGAAGGGAATCCAGAGGAAGAAGCAGCTCCCCGAAGGAATCCTTCTAACTACCACCTACCTACCTCCCGCTTTTGTTCGGACAAGGCGAGTTTCCTAAGATTCACCCACCGCGGATACACTAAGCGTTCTTCCCGCTGGTAAATCTGATTCTTGCAAATCTACATCTGACTTAGAAGCTTCATGGGGTCTGGTCTCGCCATTTGGCAATTTAAGCCAAACAAAATATAGTACAGAGGTTATAACCAATACACAAGCACGCGTGAACCAGTCAGAAATTCTAATGGAGAAGTAGACAAAGAAGAGGAGGTGTTGGGATAGTATCGATAGCCGCCTTTTCACTTATTGCTAGGAGTGATTGTGAGAGAATACATAACATAGGTGAAAGCCAAAATGCATATATGACCCGCTCAGCCCAATGGAAGTGATTTGAAACTGACATTTCTTTAGAATTCGATTGAATAAGAACATAGACCGGCTTCTAGAAAAAGAGACGTGCCCTCTTCTCTATCTGTAGATTCAGGAGCAACATGCTGGTTCCTTTTGTCATAATACCTAACGGCTGTGGGCAGAATGAATGAAAAAGCAGATGAAAGACACTATACATACCAATAGAATGATCAATTTGGAATAAAGCTAGGTGACGTCACGGCATTTGAGAACCAATTGCTTCTTTTGCTTTTCACCAACCTTCATGTACAATCTTATTTCGTATTGGAGTACAGCCTATCATAGGCCCAACAAAGGCAAGACGGAAAGCAAGCATTAAGTGAAGAAGCAAGGTCCAAACAAAGTAGTGAAAGATTTACATTGAAAAGCTTCTCCATGTCTATATCTGTCCGATGGACCAAGTTCAAAGGAAACGGCTTCTCTACTGCATCAAAAAACCAATCCAAGCCTGAAAAGGAGAGTTGCGGTTAACGATTCCTATAAATTGAGAAAGAAGCATGTTCTTCATGTCCAAAAGCGGATAAAGTAGATGGAACCTGTTCTCTAACCTTTTTGTAGCAGATACTGCATAAAGTTTACCTGCCTTGTAAGGCTTTTGTAGGATTAATCAAATTTGCTTTTTATCGTTCTATCTCAGAGTATCCATTCATTCGATCTTGCTATCCGCTCTCAATTGAATCCCTTCTCTGTTGTCGACAGGTGTGTCCGCATCAGGACCAGAATCACGGTCTAGTACCTTCATACTCGCTCCTACTTTATTAATTAGGAAGTGAAGTAGCCCCGTCTTATTTTCTCGAAATGCATATAGAGATCCTAGTTTGGGCTAGGATTGGCTCCGGTCTATAAAAACTTGCCTTGGTAGGAAACTCGAATATTCGTTGTCCCAACTATTCCTTGCTTGCTTTTCTCTTTTTTCCCACTGCTCTGGCTGGCTCCGAGGGCAGATTGAGGTAAAAACTAATGATCTGATTCGCATGCGACAGACGAGTACTTTTCTTTGAGTTGAGAATCTAGTGACCTTCTTTTGCCTTTGGTTACCAGGAGAACGGGATGCTTCATTCATAACAAAGGAAATGGCACCGAAACAACTTATCTGCAACCCTGACTAGGTATAAGAGATCCCCGCTCATGAGATCATGTTTATATAGCTTCCCTTTTGTAGCGTACTGAAACGGATGTTCTTTAGAAAACAAAAAAAGAAAAGAGAACGACCCATGCGGTTATTCATATCTTCAACAAGATTGGAAATTGTGTCTTTGTGTTCTGTACTTACTTTCTCTAATAAAACTCTTCCTATGACCCACCCACCTGTCATTGACCATCTTCTGCTTCTTTCAGCACTCAAAGAAGAAGAAAGCAGAGTGTGAAAGTCTGGAATGCTGAGGTCAAAGTTCTCAAACCTGAAGAAGTGATAGGACTGAAAAGTGGTCTCGATCTGGGGGGCAATGATCAGAAGAGGTGTTGGGCAGAGCTATCTGTTTGGTATTGGTAAATTTAGCATTCCATTCAGTGGAAACGAGAAATATGTTCAGTCTGGCCAGAACAGGATTCTCACGTGCATTTGACCAAGTGAATCGTCTCCCATGCAACGAAAATCCATTAAACCCGGATCTCTAACAATGTCTCCAAAGCGCATTGAATTCAATCTCTCCGGTTGCGAGCCACCCTTTGTATACTCTTCCTTTGCTTGGCTCTGCTTTATTGGTCGGACTGAGTGAGCTTTACCCCTGACTCCTTAGTTCCGACTCTCTTCTTACTATTTTCATTCCTACTATACTATAGGATGGACGGTAGGGAGTCATCAATCTATGAACGAAGGCATAGGTCTGACTACTTGACTGCTTTGATCCCTCCATTCCTCCGCTTCTTTGACTTGTGCTGCAATCCACGCTTCTTTAACTCATTGGTAGCATCCGGCACGGCTCCTATTCTAGATAAGGAGGGAAATTCTTATTCAAAGAGTAGGTTTGGTCTGCCCCAAGGCAGTAGGGTTTCTCGTGTCCTAAATGAATTCTTTTCTACATCCACTCGATATTGAGTTGGATGCCATGATCGAGCTAAAGAATGGGGAATTTGATAAGATTGTCCACTTTGCTCGATATGCAGACGATATTCTCGTTGGTATACCGAGTATTGGAGTCAGCGTAATGTCTTTAACTTGCTTTCTTAAGTTCAATGCCACTCTTGACCACATCTCAAGTACACTGAGATTTTGCTTCACCCATATTGGTTTGAAACGCTGGCTCGCTCCCGTTGAGCCAGTTGGACCTAAGAATTAAATGGTACTCGGTTGACTTGTGCATTTCAAATATGAAGATGGGTCGATTGTAGTTAGGATGCCCAAGTTTCGATGGTAGGACTTTCTCATATAGGTGTTTCCTACTTTTTTTTTCATTGTCAATGAGTCGGGTAAAGACCATTTATGCCTTTTTTTACCGGGATTTCATACTTTTTGCACTTTTTCTCGTATTTAGTTGAGTTTTTCTACTCGCACTTTGTTTTTGTTGCTTAACAACCCGGATGTTGGGCTGCTTGCAGGGAGGCCCGTCTCCGAGTTTATGTCAATACCCTGAGCCAACATCAGGAACGAAGTCCTCCAAAAATTCGACAAGTTTCTTTTTATTTTCCAATTACGCAACTTTGAATAGCTAGTTGTTGGATCAGCACTAGCCTAGCGAAGAAGATATTGTCTGCTTTCCATTTCATCTCGATAAACCAATAAAGAGTACGTAATATGATACAAATCCAACCATGCTTTCTTTATGCCTTTCTGATTCTAGAAAGTAGAAGCCATTCTCTTCATAGCCGAGATAGGGCTGTGTCTGGGATAGGGCAAGCCTGGAGAGGATGGATTTATACCTAATAGCCTTTTTGCTTCCTACGCCCAGTAGAACATTTCTACTTACTACTTCTGCTAGTCCGACTTCCTTTCAAACTCAGGCTATTGCCGTGCCAATGCTTACTTTCACTCCTTCCCCTTATATGAAAAAGAAAGAAAGGGCTAGCCTGCTTGTGCTTGGGATACCCTTAGGTTTTGGCTTTCTCTCTTTCAGTCTTGTGACATACATAAACGTACGGTCTGATGGGACTTCTTATTCTCCTCTCAGGCCGGTGTATCACTACACTGAAAAAAGAAAGTACTCACTATGCTACTTCATTTATTTTTTGAAAGAAGAAGACCTGAGATTCTCGAAAGTAAATTGAAAATTTCATTTACTCATTTTATTTTTACTACTACATAAGCCCATATGCATGACAATAACTAAAATCACTAGATCTAGACCTGGCGAGTCGGGTTGTGTTTCGGTCGGATTCAATAAGGTCCAGATCACTTTCAAAGATAGGTATCGGGTTCGGATTGCTTCGAGTCGCTTTCTTTCGCCTTAGTCGGTGGACTTTCAGATTGGAATTTCCACATTAGTCGTCTCCTACTCGGCTTTTATTGTGGATAATACCATTTCTTTGTCCATGATTTGCTTGGATAGAGGTTTGTTTTTCTTTCTACCGAATATTTTGATAGGCGACTTTGACATAGTATAGATTCCAAACACAAAAGGCAATTCTTTGTCTTTTCTAAATAAAAGACCCGAACAGACCTAAATGCAATTCTTGGCTTCAAACACTTCTTTCCTGCTTCTTTAAAAAGAAAGAACTACTTATACTTCTAATGCGAGAAATACTGTGTTCCGCTTTGTCTAATCACTTCTCCTCAACGTTGAATTATGAAGAAAGGAAAGAAGCAACGGATGTACACTACTGATTTCATTCTTTCTTTGCTCTCTCATTTTCCATGTGCTTTTTTCTTAGGCAGTCAGGTACACTATTCACTACACTGAGACGCTTATTGAAGCGATATTTGCCCTCTTTTCTCTAATCAATTCCTATTTCTTTTCTATTTATGCCATGTTCTAAAAAGAGAGTTTATTTAGATGTCTCTCTCTCACTTTCAGTTTCTCAGTCTAGGAAGGAATTCCAGTTCTTTATGGATAGATCAGCGATTGGGTGCTACTCGATGAACGAGGCAGTTTCTAAAGGAGAGCGGAAGGTAGGCCTTGTAAATAGGCCAGGTAAAAGCTAAACCGAGACGTACGCGCAGACAGTCAGATTCGAAACCTGCGATTAAGGCTCAATACGAACGAAAGGCAACGTGGGCGTGAAAGCCAAGTGAAGGGGCATAAATATATATCTGAGCTCTTGCCGCTGTAGAAGTCACTGCTTTGCCTTTTATCTTGCATGAATCAGCTTACTATTGTTTAGCTATGAAGAAGGGGACTTTGTTCAGTTCTTACTTTATACCTAGAACAATATAGTACCGGGTTCAGTAAGTAGGGCTCACTCGTTCAAAGCCATGGAAGTAAGACTGGGTAAGCCTTTAGTGAGTTTTGGGGACTATTGCCTCTTGTTTGTGCTAACGTCTGGCTAGACAGTCTAAAGGAGGAGAAGTCTGAGCAAGACTAGAAAGGAAAGTTCTACGAGATAGATAAATTGAGTGGGCACTCCGTTGTATTATGTGCCGAGCAATGGTCCATGTTTTCCTCGAATACCTCTGAGGGTTACCGAGAGTTTAATGATTCACCACTCTGAACTTGCATGCCGGGTAGGCTGTTGAGTAGCTCCGTGAACGCCTGCACTAAGCCTTGCGGGTAAGCAATGGGGATTCAGCTAAAGCAGAGGAGGTACCTGGTAATAAGAATCAAAATAAGAGTATAAGTAAATGAGTTAGGGAAAGGAAATCAATGCATTACTGAAATGTTAGTAAATTCTTACAGGAATTTCTGCTTGAGCGAAAGATAGTGGGAATAGTTGATAATATTAAGTAGGAGGGTCCTCCAAAGAAGGTTCAAACATGCATTCAGTAGCTAGATCATCGAGACACATAAGTAAAGTTGTATGAAACAAACGAAGTTGGTTCTTTTTCTTTACGGATGCTGTCACACCCAAATTTCAAGGACGAAATAGGATGCATAACATTATGTATGCCCAAGAAGCAATCCACACATAAGTCCACAAATTACATAGTACCATCACAGAGTTTAATACATATCATACATAGATCCATTACATAAATAAATAAAGCAAACGGAAGATACATCTAACTCTCATGGAACTCCATCTCACAGGGAAGGTCAATTGGTTGACTAAGCCTAGAAATCTTAAGAATAGTCCTCATAGCCTCCTGCTTCTGTTACCCATCCGAGATTTTTATCCAAAAGATTGAAAAGTAAAACAAGTATAAGTACTCTTCGTACTTAGCAAGCTAACATGGGGTTATGAAGCTCAAAAAGGTTGACACTGCTTACTGCGTTTAGTATTTTTAGTTTGACAAGGTTTTATTATTAAGTAACATCAAGTTATGCTTAAGCCCCAAATGATCCCACTTATATCTTTGTCAAAGTTAAGAGAAACATAAACATCATCATTTTAGTGGCAACAGGAACATAAAGATTGATCAAGTTAATTATAATTAGACCGTCAGTTTTCCGGGTCGCTCGTAACCGTGAGCACGGCTGATATATCAATTTTTAACACTCTGCAGAGGTTGTGCATCTTTATCCGTGAGTCGTAATGCCCCGAATGCCCGGGTTAATTACTCCAGTGGGCGGGGTTCACTATGAAACCTTTCATAGTATCTCGTCTAACAAGATTAGGGGCGATAGAGCCCCCTTCCGAGTAGCATAAAGACCGCAGCCTACGCTCAAACCCGGACAGAGGCCGCACTTTAACCAGCTCGGCAAGAGCCTAATGCGTCCTTTCGGGTAACCGCTAACGAGCTAGAAAAGAGCCTATTACTGAGTTAAAGCCAGAGCCATGTAGCTCTCACGGTTGCACTATCAGTCCCAGCTTTTGCCAACAGTGAGTTGTTATAAAAGGTTATGTTCCAATTGCCATAAACAGGTTCACCAATTCATTCAAAACATTATGTCTATTGGCAGGGATCATGTATCATTTCATAAAGCACTAGCCATCTACCCATATGCATAACCCATAGGAGTCAAGGTAAAGGATTTCAATTCTATGGAAATATTCTATGGGTATCAAATTAAACACATGCGTATGAAATCATGATTATGGTGAATAGGATAACAAGGTAGGTCCCATGCTATACTTTCCTTGGTTATCAAACTCTTGCTGGTCCCGCTGCTGATCAAAGAACTCCTGGTCACAACCAAACTCCTCACCGTCTGAACTCGATCACGGCATTGCAACAACACACATTCCAATTTGCATACATACAAAGCAAACAAAGCTACTATTAGAACAGTACACCAGCAATAGTAAACAGAAGATAAAAGGTTTATAAAAAGATTCTACGCTCTTCCACGAACATTTCAACGCGAATTTCATTAAAAACGGACTTAAAACGCAAAAGTTATGAATTAAACTAGTTCTCTAAGAGCATTTTTATTATTTATAGTTAACCTCGAAATTTAAATGCCTCAAACAGGACTAACAGAGGGTTTAACACGTAGAGAAATTCATTACGAATCTAACGCAATTCGAATCGTTCAAATCGGATTTAAAATGCAAATTTTATAAGTATAATAGTGCAATGGCAATACTGTAAATACTGAATTTCTATTTATTTCCAAAATGAATTAAACCGATCAGGATTACGCTTTTTGAACAGAGAAAGCGCAAACAGAGAAAGGCGCCAGAGCTGTGGCGTGGGGCCGACAGGGTTGCCACGCGGCGGCTCGGGATTGGTGCGGTGTACAACACAGTGTGTGCACCCGCTGACACAGCGTTGGACCGAGGGTTCACGGGTCCATGGTGGACCGTCCACTTAACCCCGAAGGGGTATCTAATCCTGGCCATTGGCCTTGGATCGGACGACCGAAATAAAAGAGGGAGGGAGAGAGAGTCGGCCGGAGGGGAGGGAGGGGATTGGCCGGCCGAGGAAGACGACCAGCGTGGCGGCGCCTCCATTGCCGACGGTCAGGAGCTCGACGGCGAGAAGGGAAAAAAGGCCTAGGGACCTCGGTTGGCCACCGGAAGACCCCGAGGAGATAGAGGAGGTCTAGGCGAGTGCGATTGTGCATTCGGTTGAACACGGGGAGGGAAACAGAGGCGAGCGCGTCGGGTCACCATGGACGACGGCGCGGGGTGCTTGTGGGTAGGGCCCTATAGGCCATGAATCGCCAAATTAGAGGCATGGGAAGAGAGAGGAGCTCACGGCGATCCTCATGGCGGCACTAAATGAATGCAGAGAGAGGAGGAAAGCCGGACACCACGTACGCCATTGCCGGCGGCGTACGGTGCACGCGGGCAGGGCCATAGGGGCCACAACTCACCAAATTGAGAGGTCAGGGAGGAAGAGGGATGGATTGCGGAGCTCACCGAGTCGACGTAGAGGACGGAGACGGCTCGGTGTGGACAGTCGGCTTGCAACGGCGGTCGGCGAGGGCAGAGCTCCCGCCGGCATGTGTTCTGTTGCCACCAACGAGAAAACAGGGGCGAGATTAGGACGATGACATACGTCGCAAAGGAGCGGGCTTTGAATGAAGCTTACCGAGACGGATTAGAGCTCCGGTGGACCTCTCTGCAACGGCGGCGGTGCTCTACGCTCGAAAGACTAAGGGTGAAAGAGGGAGCAGAGGCGGTGTTCCGTTTTATCGCACGGAAGAGAGAGTGCGGGGGTGCGGTGTCGGTTGCGAAACAGAAGGGAGGGTCGTGGGGGAGTGGGAGCGGGGCGACGTGGCGGTTGCGACTCGTGGCGCGTCAGCGCGTCCGAACGCGGCGGGAGGTAGGGGAAGGCGCCGACACCTGGGGCCTGGTCGACAGTGAGAGGGAGAGAGAGGAACGCTTGGGAGGTCTGCCAGCCGGCCTGCTGGGCCGCACGATCAGTTGGACCGCGCAGAGCAGAGGGGAAAGTAGAGAGCGAGCGGCCCAGGGAGAAAGAAAAGAGAGAGAGGGAGAGCAGGGCTGGGCTGGGCCTCTGGCCGAAAACAGAAAAGGGAGAGAGAAAGAGAGGGTAAATCCTTTTCTTTTTTTTCTTTTCCAAATCCTTTTTCAAAAGCAAATTTGAATTCGTTTGAACTTTGTTTTGCAAACTCAACCATCACAACAAAATATGCAGCATCATGTATGTAACAACATGTTACTAACTAGGATTAATTTTAATTCCATAAAAATTATTCTTAAACTAAATTCAATGCTCACATAATTCTTGAATAAATCAGTTTCATCTATTTTTAAATGCAATCAAATTTGTGGGTGTTACAATTCTACCCCCCTTAAAGGAATCTCGTCCTCGAGATTCAGACAAACTTACTCGAACAACTGCGGATAAGACTTTCTCAGGTCTTCTTCTCTTTCCCAAGTAGCCTCGTCTACAGAGTACCGGTTCCATTGAACCTTGCACATCTTTATAACACGGCTCCTGGTAAACCTTTCTGCTGTTTCTAAGATCCTTATCGGGTACTCTTCATATGTGAGATCTTCCTTTATAGTAAGCTCTTCTAGAGGTATCTGCTCCTCAGGTACCCTTAAGCACTTCTTCAACTAAGACACATGGAAAACATCATGTACTCCTGACAAATTCTCAGGTAACTCTAACTGATAAGCTACCTCTCCACGTCTGTCGAGAATTTTGAAAGGTCCAACATATCTTGGAGCTAGCTTTCCTTTCATATTGAACCTCTTTACACTTCTCATTGGAGACACTTTCAAATACACATAATCTCCAATCTCAAATGACAGACCCCTTCTGTGGGTGTCTGCGTAGCTCTTTTGGTGGGATTGTGCAACTCTTAAGTTATCTCTTATTTTTCTTACTTGCTCTTCTGCATCTCGAAGAACATCCAGTCCAAACACCTGAGTCTCTCTGGTTTGGTTCCAGAATAAAGGAGTTCTGCACTTACGCCCATATAGAGCCTTATTTGGTGCCATTTTCAGACTATTCTAATAACTGTTGTTGTAAGAAAATTCAGCATAGGGCAAACTCTTGTCCCAACTGGCACCATGTTGTAATGCACATGCTCTCAACATATCCTCCAATATTTGGTTTGTCCTTTCTGTTTGTCCATCAGTCTGAGGATGATATGCTGCACTGAAAGTCAATTTTGTTCCCAAAGATTCATGTAATTTCTGCCAGAACTGTGATGTGAATTGGGTATCTCAGTCAGATACAATCTTTTTAGGGACTCCATGTAAGCATACTATCCTTTCCATATATAGCTCCGCTAGTCTTGTGCCTGAGTAGTTAGTCTTCACTGGTAGGAAGTGGGCAACTTTAGTCAAGCGGTCCACGATTACCCAGATCGAATCATATCCTCTATGTGTATGTGGCAAACCGACAATAAAGTCCATTCCTACTTCTTCCCATTTCCACTCAGGTATTTTCATTGGCTGAAGTAAACCGGCAGGTCTTTGGTGTTCTGCCTTCACTCTTTGACACGTGTCACACAAGGCTACATATTCTGCTACACCCCTTTTTAATCCATACCACCATCCTTATTTTGAGAGTAGGGAAGTTTTCTCCACCAAGAGTGTTTGGCCTAAGGCTTACTAGAAAGAATGGATTCTGCTGTGCAAAGAATGAAACGTTACCGGCTGCGACCTTAAATAGATCGTGTGTTCTGTTGTTAATTAATCTAATCTATGTAATTGCGGTCATCAATTGTAATTGATGGGGCATTAACATACATCTTATAACGTATGTTTATATAGCATTCTCACTTTGTATTAAGAATACAGTGTACTCATGGAGCTATGTTTAGGTTATGCCTACTTTCTATGTGAGTGAATCACACATTACTGAGAGAATACGCCCACTTTATTTCCTGCTTTACTTCTCGAATAGTATTAACAGTAAATACTTCTCTTCTTACGTGTCTGTCAGAAGAGAAGTATTCACTGTAACTCGATACTGCCTTCAAGTATTCGATCAGTATTCACTGTTAATAGTATTCGATCAGTATTCACTGGTAAGGAAAGGTTCTTGAGCTAAGGGACTCAAGGTTTCGGTTTCTCGGACAACAGCGGAAGTATAGTTTAGAGAAGGAAAGCCAGCCCCGCCACGTTCGAAGAAAACGGAAGTGCTAGCAACGAAAGCAGCAGGGCCACAAATCGTATTAACAGATAGGGATCAGGTTGTTGTTGAAGTTCAGTAAAGAGCAGGGCCAAGCCGAACCCACGGATTAGCAGGAATAGGTTGAACCCTCGGAAACGGATTAGTGGATTAGCGAAAAGAAAAGCAGCTTCCTTTTGTTGGCGGTGAAAGTGTTACATTTTATTGATGGAGGTAGGCCTTCCCCACTCGTGATTGATTTTCTCATTCATCCGGGAAGGGAAGGAGGTACTCAACGGTTAGGTAAGTTCTTGACTTATCCGCCTCACACTTGCCTGTGCTAGCTGCCGCTACCATTTTGCAATCAATTCAAAGGCGAACTCTTTCGAGGAATCCGATGCTTGTTGAATTAATGGCATTGAGTCAGCGGATATCGTTTATGACGAAGAAAAGAAATCATAGGCACTCTCCTCCGGGTATGAGAGGTCTAGTTCGGTGAGAATAGATAGGGATAGAAAGACCATCCTGGTGCACATGCTATGGGTCTTATTGTTTGTTGGGAAAGCAAGGAAGACTAGCTTTGGCGTGGGAAGCTTACCAATTGATGCGGTGGCTACTCGATCGAGAAGAAAGAGCAGTTCCGCCTCCACTATTAAGCAGCATGAGCCACTAGACTGAGTCGATATCCGTGTGTGGATCCGCCCGAAGTCGATTGGAAAAGATGAAGACAAGGAAAAGCTCCTAGCTTGGGCTCCTGGAAAGCTGCTTTCAAGCATGAAGTTACTGTCCATCTGCACAGGATCAAGCCTTCTTTCTTTTCCTCTGTCCGTTCTTGGCTTAACAGCTTGTAACTCTTAGTTTAGTCCTGTCTTTTTAGCTTAGCTGGTAGGTTAGCTTAGTTGGTAGGTTAGCTTGTCTTTTTTCTCTTCTTCTCTCTACCCGTAACTTCATATCGAAGGAGAGCAGAGTACAATCTTTCTTTGCATGGCGGCGTAGGTTGAGTTCATGTTTTTTTATTGATTTTCCCTATTTTATGGGGATACGAGCAAAGGATTCGGATTCCCATAAAATAGACTTTGTTTGGCTTACAGGCTGGATTGCCCGCTTGGTACGTACCACTTCCTTGTCTATCGGATGAACATTTCATTCTTCTCAATTGCTTTGATAGCTCAGTTTAGAGCATTGCCAATCGCCCTTTAGCTCTCTGCTTGCGTAAGGTAAACTTCCACTCGTTTGAAGTATTCAGCGGAAGGTCTTGCTATTTGAGGAACATATGGATGTGAAAGTCTTATTTCAACAGCAATATATATCATTTAGCCAATTCTTTATTACTCAAGCAAGGGCCAGTTGTGATATCTAGTGGTTTTAGTTATTTCGTCAGCAAGCGATAGAGTAGTGGAGTTACGACTCTGTAATCTTGAATCAATACAGTTAATACTCTTTCATCCGCACCAGCAAACAAGCGAGAATGTAGACTCTGTAAATAGATAGACTCGAATCCTATTAATAAGTTGCCTTACCTTAACCCAGCATCCTGTTTGAGATGTGGGACATAGACATTATGGGCCCTATCGACCCGCCATCCGAACAAGGACACCGCTTTATACTACTGACAAGGGTGGATTTCTCCAATGGAAGCAGTCTCACTACGGGAAACCAAGGCTTTTTATGCTTTTCCTGCACACTAGTACAGATTCGGCAACCCTAGGAGGATTCTTTTCTAAAAGCTAAAGCTCGACGAGCAAGAAAACGGCTTGTTGTTCTACACAGACGAGTAACTACAAAGGGGCGTCACTCGCAACAGACGAGCAACGTAGGCCCTTTAACTCTATACAAACAAGCAACGAATTGAGCACACTATTAGAAAGCATAAGCGCTAACGCACGCTCATACGTTTGATTGCTTACTCACTGGGCGGAAGGACTGGTCAGCGATAGGGGTGGCTTTTGCCTTTCATTCAGGATAAGATAACTCGGGAATCTCATCTATGATACTCTCATCTATGAATAGGGGTAAGTCAAATGAATAGGCTTGCTTGTTCATTCACTGCCGTTCCTGTCCTGTCGCCTTAGTTGGGCGCTGCGCGCCTATCAGTTCTTACTCGCTTTTTCATTTATATGGGAGTACCAAGGAAGATATAAAGTAGCAAGGCAGCACTCAAGTCACCTACAAGAATACGAGTCAGTGAGAAGAATTGATGTCTGCGATCAGATTTATGGTTGGCTTGATCATTTCCTATCTATCATATTAGCAGGCAGTAAGCGGATTAGAAGTTGAAAAGGGGCGCTGCAAAGATTGTAGTATGGGGCTGTAGTGGCTAGTCTTTTACCGGGTAGCAAGCCAACAAGAATAATGCAAAGCCACTCTGTTGTTTCCGTAGTATTAGTTTGTAGTTGTAGTTTACGCAGCTCAAGGCGGAGGCTAGTGGTATCACTCCTTTTACCAAGTAGTAAGCCAGCTATAAGCATTGAAGTAGGCGGGTAGTTTTCATTCTTGATATCACCTTTCTTTATAGTAAGCAAGTAGGTTTATTAGTGGATACCTGAATCCAAGGAAGTAAATCAGCCTGTAATTCCTGCTTTCAGATATAAGTTTGCAAGTCGGAGTGAAAAGTACGAATTGTGTAGCGGCTATGTATTAATTCCAGTTAGTAGTTGGCAAGCCAACTATGAGATTGACTTATCCCCTGAGGAGAAACTAATAAATAGGAGCCAAAGTGGAGATATATGCTCTGGGAGCTGAGAATACGGTGGGAGCGCCATTGCCTGGAACACTTTTATATGGAGTGACTTCAACCCGTCACGCATGAAAGTGCCAATGGATTTCTTTACTACAACTCGGAGTCGAATTGCTCCTTTGCAAGTGGGGACCAGCCATAGAGCTCGAGTTCTAGCCAACTATGTAGACTCTGACTTGAAAAGAGAAGTTCAGAAAGAAATTCTTATTCGCTTTCTCTTTCACTAGTGGTAAAAGCCCATCCTTAGAGAGTACTGCCTGACTTTCAAGAACTCACTAGGGCGAGCTTATTATCATAGGGGTAGGGAATTAAGCTTGCTGACAAGATTAGTGCTTACCGGGCGGCTCTTGTCTCAAGAAATTGCTTAGGGAGTTTGAAATCCTACCATTGCTTACCTTACGTCACCTTTCAGCCAGGCGCGCAGCGTTGTAAAAAGAAAGATATCTATTTTCTCGTGCAATCGTCAGCAGGAGAGTCAGAATCGCCAATCAAGCTGGTCGGGAAAGAGTCTCGCACCAAAAGATAGCACATGTTAGTTAGCGAATGAAGAAGCACAGTCTGGCATAGATTCAATACCAGCACGGTAGGTTACCATTCACTCTGAGCCTAATCCGCAAATCATACTTCAGCAGTTACAACTTTCACTTCTCCTGTTGTTACCTCTTTGGAGTCGTAGATAGCGTTCTTGACTAAGGCCAGTGGCGTCACCAATTGATTCAACTAACTGAGCTTGTACTTTGTCTTTTGTAATTTTGGGCGAGCATAAGTGGACAATCCGAGCAAATTCCATTCACTTATATGTTGAATTAGCAGGCTTCTTTGTTAACAAAAACTAGACACGGGTCAGTGGGGCAACAACGTTCGCGAACTAGCAAGTTTCTGCTTTACGATGAAAGAGCACTTGTTTACAAATTAGGAGAATCAACATAAAACTGAGCCTTCTTCATTTCTTCTGCTCTCGTCTGTTCCCAAAGATTTCATTGTTTATGTCTGCTAGATCTGTTTACATCCCATCCAGTCGTCAAGCAAAGCTGTCTCGAAGCAGCGACCATCCGTCGAAAGCCAATGGGACGAGAAAATGAATCAGCTACGTCAGGTTCGGCTAGATCAGAACCAGGCTGTCGCTGCGCCCCCAAAACGTTAATTGGCTGGGACTCAAAGGAAGTCAGTTGACAATGCGAGGAACGATAGAGAGAATTACACTCTTTTGGCTGCTGGGACTAAACTGCCTTTACCGAATAATACTTTGTTGTGTAAACAACTGAAGAACCAGACCCTTAACACTGACTTCAAGCTTGACGAGTTGAGCTAATAGTTCTTGGTTTAGCTGATTACGAATGGGCTTTGTAGGTGGTGGATCACAATCTGAATCATAAGGAACTGGATCTCGTTCACTAGGATCTGCGTCAATGACTACTGTTGGTTCAACGGGTGCTACTGGCTCCTAATAAGGAGCTAGAGTGAGGCATGCAATGAGAGAGCGATTCTTTCTTTTGGAAGGTGCCCCCTAAAAGCAGTACCTGTCGGTGGTGAGTCCCTTTCATTTAGGAAAGTGGAGTTCTTCCCGCTTGGCTCTGTCTGTCATACTCGTAAGGGGAGCACATTCTTGGCAGTGAAAATACAATATCGAGTAGTGCAGATACGGGTCCGACAACCATTAATTAAGCACCTTCTTCCGAATGATGCCTTTACCGGCTGGCTACTCTTTCCTCCAAAAGACAGCTGCTAGGCGAGGCGCGCAGCGAGCTAACAGCAAATTCAAGAGAGAATGTCCCTGAGAGAAGGGGATCACCAGTGGAAGAAGTGGAAAGTAGAGTTCAAGCCTGAGTGTTTCTCTATTACATATTTTCGTATGTAGAGAGTTGGGAGAAAGAGTTCAAATCCAACTTGGTATGCTCTGTAAGGTAAGTCTCGATTGTTTTGGTAAATATCTCATCAATGCAAGGGAAGCCTTCAATCAAGGGTAGCTTCGTTCAGGCTTCCCTTTCATTGACATTTGTATGTTTTTCGGATTCCACTAAAAACGATGTAGGTAGGCTTCCGGAAGCAAGCTAGTTGGGAATGGGTTTGATAGCTAAAGAATGGAACATCACATGGTTCATAGTTGAGGAAAAGGCGAGACTTAACTGACCCTCGTATTATAATAATTTAGAATAATGGGATTGGACCTTGCTTCAATCCCCTCTTTAAGAGACTCCAGAAACTCGTTGAATGTAATAGCCGAAATGAAACTCTTTTCCTTTACGCCATAGGAACTAGTATAGAATTCTAAAAGAGGTCTTTCCTTTACGTCGTAAAGAGAAGTATGTGCCTTCCACCTATCCTTCCACGTATAGCTGGGCTTTAATAAAGAACGCATCGGGCATCGGCGTGAGATCTGCACGAAGACGGGTCTCGGTGTTCTCGGCAATCAACAGCTGCAGAGGTGCGGTGGCTGATTCTTCCTAAATCTCAGGGTTGCTTCTCCGTGAATACATACTTGCTTAGCTAACTACCTTAAGAAGTATTAATCACAAGCAAATGCCTAGCTAGCTAAAAGAACCTATCCAGATGCATATCTCGATACCTGTTATTCCGGTCGGTGCTTCTTTCAAGGGACAACCTCTGCTCATGGTTCATATCTTGCTAGCTCTGTCCCAAGCTCCTCTTTCTAGTAGCCCTACTAAACCTATGAGTTGACTCGTACATACTCACTTATTCTTTACTTATCTTATCTGTGACTGCATATTCCTAATATTGACCTATTCAATATGTCTCTATTTGCTAAACAATAGCCCTTGTAAAAACAACTATACCTGTCTCTGCCCGTGAAAACGAAAAAACAAATCAACTACGGCTCCCTCAACGTACTCACTTTTTGACCTATCCAGCTTATCCAACTACTTGACCTAAACCATATGGATATACCGGTACTGCACCGTTACGCAAAAATGAACTCCTTTTTATAGTGGGCCTATGTCTTGTATCCGTTACTTGGTCGTTCAAATCACACAACCCATACCTAACTCCTGTTTAGAAACCTGTGCTTGCCAGCTTATCCTTTTTAGAAATATGCCTATTCCTTTCCCTGAGCAAGGTATATAGAGGTAGTCACTCATTGCCAGAACTACTACTAAATGCCAATGCTAGTGCTAAGCTTCAAGTACTACTCAAAAATCTTATGCATAGGAAATCCTATTTATATAGATAGTGGTTTCGTTATCCTCAAGTCACTCAATATCCTCTTTCCTACTTTCGTTAGACTTCTATCGGGTAGCTGCTTACACCTACATCCTCTTTCCTACTTTCGTTAGACTTCTATCGGGTAGCTGCTTACACCTACTTTCCTATTAGAAATTGCTGCTACTCCCTATGTTTCCTATTTTTGCGGCTACCTCCCTAGTGAGTGAGTCCTCCCACCCAAGCTAGAAACCTATACCCAAGTGAACTCCTTTCTACTATTTGTTTTCGTTCTTATACTGATTGCTGTTTTTAACTGTCTCCTATTCATGCTTAGCGCCCTGGGTATCCTTTGAAACTAGGCCGGCTATCAATAGTTGGATATGAAGTAAGTGAAG